>JAPVLO010000072.1:5523129-6246259 GCA_027257055.1 Cephalopachus bancanus
GGCTCAGCATGTGACCAGGATCAGGGCTCATTGTGTGACATTGTGTGATTAGAATCGGGGCTTAGTGTGTGTGACTAGGATCAGGGCTCAGCATATAACCAGGGTAAGGGCTCAGCGGGTGATGAGGGCTCAGCGCATGATGAGGAGTAGAACTCAGTCCTGGGCTGGGTGGCAGCTCCCTCTGCTGAGGGCACAGAGCAACTCTGAGGTACCCCCATGACCTCAGAGCCCACACCCCCCCTTGCATTCTCAGAATAGTTGGGTCCTGGCCTCCCTGTGTCCAGTGTCCCGGCCGCATGACCATCAAGACCCAGCAGCTGATGCCTCATCCCTCCCAAAATAGCGGCTGGGAGCAAGTGGGGGTGGAAACAGCCCCTGCACGTGGCACCCATGATGGGGAGCCCCCTCTGCTCCCGGGTAAAAATATCCATCTGGCTGTGAACTACTGTGACCGTTCTCCTGGTAGTGTGGGACTTCCCTATTGGTGTGCAGCCTGGCTTCCTCCTGGCCGCCATGGTAGCGGGTGCCCATCTTCCCTGTTCTGAGCGCCTCCTCACTCTACCCCAGCTGAGGCCTGCCCCTCAGAGACTCTGAAGGCACCCTGGACTGGGCCCATCCATGCACCTTGGGCCAGAAGCAGGCTCACAGGCAGGCTAGGGATGGTCCTGTCTCTGCTAGGGGGACCCAATAGCTTGTCTGGCAAATGACCCTTGTGTAGGATCCAGAGGTCTTGAGTACCACAGAGGAGGAAGGGAGAGTGCTGGAGCTGCTGTCTCAGTTGAGCTGAGGGTTCCAGTGAACGTGGGTGAGGACATCTTCGCCTCTGCTGGGTGGGCCAAGGAATGGCTGCCCCAGCAGCACCAGGAGAGGCTCTTCCACCCTCAGATGCCACCAGTCACCGAGCCTGGAAGTCCACCACTGGCGGGTCACACTGCATTAGAGCCTGCCTGTCTTTTCGAGGGGACATGGCCCTGCCCTGGGGTCTGAGAAGACATGGCCCTGTCTTGTGGGTCTGAAGGGACTCCGCCCTGCCCTTGAGGCCTGAGGGGACACAGCTCTGCCCTTGGGGCTAGAGGGGACACAGCCCTGCCCTGGGGGTCTGAGGGGACATGGCCCTGCCCTTGGGGCTTGAGGGGACATGGGACTGCCCTGGGGGTCTGAGGGAACACGGACATGCCCTGGGCACCCTGGTCAGGGAGTCCTGACCCGTAAGCCCCAGCCATCCCTCCTCCCTCCTCCCACACCGCCAGGACCTGAAGAAATATGGGGCCACCACAGTGGTGCGCGTGTGTGAAGTGACCTACGACAAGGCCCCGCTGGAGAAGGATGGCATCACGGTTGTGGTGAGGCATTGGGGACACTGCTGCTGCCATGGGGGAGGAGGGGGTGGGTGGACTTGGTACCCCTCACCGTGGGGCAGGCACAGGACCTCTCTGGGTGCCTCTGGCCATCCCCGGCGCTTGTTTGTGCCTGGGCCACATGTGTCTGGGCACGCTGGGGGAAGGCTGAGGTGTTGGGCTGCGTGACCTTGAGAAAGTCACCCTCTCTGTGCCCCTCTTTGCCACTTCTAGAGGGGGCCAGCCCGGCCTCGGAGGCAGGGGATTGCACACACCTGGTGTGTGGCTACGCCATGCCTCCTGAGAGCCAGCCTCCTGTGTGTGCTGGTGGGCCCCAGATGCCACTGAGTCTCAGCCTCACGGCAGCCCGTGTGATTCCTACTGGGGAAACTGAAGCTTGGGGTCAGTTTTTCTCTGAGGTTACTCAGTAATGTGCTTCCCTTTGGGGTCTGGCCTGTGGCTATCCCCAACAGCCCTGCCTGGTGGAGAACAGGGCCCCGCTGTGCTGGTGGGGCCTCCCGGGCTCAGTGGACACCTGCCCAGGCTCCCTGAGTGGGCACTGGCACATCCAGACCCCAGTGGGGCCTCATGCAAGGCTGCCTGCCTGGGCCCGTCTTTGGCTCATGTCAGTGTCTCTGCCTGGTGTCTAGGGCCCTGTTGCCAGGCAGTGGGCCCCTAGAGGGAGAGGTTCTTCGCAGAGGCCGAGGAGAGGGACCCTGGGGCCGTTTCCTTGGCTCCTCTGGCCCTGGGGACCCAGGTCTAGGCAGAGGGGACCGTACTGCTGCTGTGGCCCTGAGGGGGACTGTCACAAAGCCAGAGTCCAAGCCAGCCCCAGGGGGCCCACCCGCAGCCTGGTGGGTGGTGTCTTCCCCAGGCAGGGTGCCCCCGCCTCAGGCTGTCTGCCAGGCCCTGCCTAGAGGACCCCTTAGTCCCTGCTTGTCATCCAAGGACCCCGTTTTGGGCAGGGGTTGCTGCTTGGAATTCTGGAGTGGTGAGAAACCAGGGCTCAGTCTTGCTTCTGCCCTTTCCAGCCGTGTCACCCTGCAGGTCCCTCTGAGCCTCAGGTCCTTTGCCTTAAAATGTGGGTGCTTGAAGGGGTGGGAGGTGAAGGTGGGTACCCACCCCTCCCCTCCCTCCCCTGCAGCAGGAGGGATTTGGGTTAGATTTGAGGCCGTCATGTAGACTGGTTACCTCCAGGAGTTGCCCTGCCTGGCGTCTGGGGAGGGGGTGAGACACCCCTGAGGGCTGCCTGTCAACCTCAGTAGTTTCATCCCTGGTACCAAATGGCCCCAGTGCCCATGCAGTCTTCGAGCCCAGCCTGAACCTGCTCACCAAGACAGAAATGTGTCGTTGCCCACTGCAGCGCCCTGGGACTGGCCTTCCCCACGCGGACTCACCTGCTCACCTCTCTAGCGGTAGCATAGTGGATCTTCCCAGACTAAATGAACCACGGAACGCTGGAAAGGGCCCAGTGGAATTGCCAGTCCAGAGTCTCCTCAGAAATGCGGCCCCCACCCTGGCACCCTTTCTTTCCTTCTTTCCGGTCGCTGGGCTGTGTGGCCGCACTTGGGGGCTGGGGACAGATAGGCATGTGTCCGCTGTGTGTGTGTGTTATCCTAGCAGCCAAGACCCCTGTGCCCGCCAACCCCAAGCCTTTCAGGCTGCCACTGGCACACAGGCAGAAGGAATTGTGATCCCAGAGCCACAGCTTGGGCTGATGGGGTGGGAAGCGTAGAACTTACGGGGGTCCCAAGGAGGTGCCACTCAGAAATGGGGAAGGAGTGGCCCAGGAATACTTCGTGGAGAAGGGGGCGGCTGAAGCGAGCGGGAAGCAAGTCTGAGGCCGTCACAGCGGGATGCTCCTGGCCGAACCACGCCCCTCCACGTGCCCTTTGGGGCCTGCCGCCCCGCCTTGGCGGGCTTGCGGCATCCTCTGTCTCACGGCAACAGCGGAGCCCTGGGGCCTCCTCCCACCCCCGCCCCGCCCCCCACTCCCAGTCAGGGGTCCTCACGGGCTGCTTCCCTCTGCAGGACTGGCCGTTTGATGATGGGGCGCCCCCGCCTGGCAAGGTGGTGGAAGACTGGCTGAGCCTGGTGAAGGCCAAGTTCTGTGAGGCCCCTGGGAGCTGTGTGGCCGTGCACTGCGTGGCAGGCTTGGGACGGTGAGCAGGGGCGCGGGGTGGGCGGCCAGGGCGGGGTGGGCAGGGTGGGGCTCGCTGCATCCCAGGAGCCTGTGCATCTTGTGGCCTGACTCTCTCGCTTTGAGTTGTGGGTCCTGAGTGCACGTCGGCGTGGCCTTCCCAGAAGGCCAATGCCCCGCATTCCAGGGCTCCCAGACAGGGCCTCTCGCAGGAAGTCCTTCCCAGAGTCTGGCCCAGCTTCCTTCTGCTGTGGGTGAAACTGTCCCCGCACCTTGTGCAGGAAAGGAATGGCTGCCTCCTCCCCAGATACAGACACCCCCCTTCAGCTGGGCCCTCAGAGTCCTTCTTGAGGAGGAATGGCGGCCAGGATTTGATCGAAAGGATGCAGGCAGTGGGACCCCCTTCCTTTTGCAGAGGGCTGGCCAAGTGGGGTTGATCGTAACCTGTGTCAAGCCCTCATCCCGGGCCAGATCTGCACCCTTGTTTAACTTGCCAAGTGCAGAGCCTGAGGCACAGAGAGGCTGCCCAAACCGTCCGAGGTGGTACAGTAGGGATGGGTGGGCGTTGGGATTGGGATGCAGTAATCTGGCTGGGGTCTGAGCCTGTGGCCTCCATGGGGAGGGGGGGATTGGGTGTGCAGGCTCAGATGACCCCGCCCTGCTGTCTGTCCTCAGGGCTCCGGTCCTTGTGGCGCTGGCTCTCATTGAGAGCGGGATGAAATATGAGGACGCCATCCAGTTCATCCGCCAGTGAGTGCCGGGGCCCGGGAGAGAGGGGCCTGGCTGCCCAGGCCCGTCTGGGCCTTCGCGTGACCCCTGCGCAGTGCATGCCTCGTAACACCCTGTGGTTCCCTCAGCCTGGCTGTGTCGATCAGGACAGGACGTCGTGCTGCAGAGGGGGCAGGCCTGAGCCCCGGCAAATGCAGCCACACAGGCTTGCTTCTTGCTTGGGTTACGAGCCTGACAGATTAGCAGGGCCCAAGGCAGGGACCAGCCGAGGGCAGCCCGGTCTCCTGTTGCTGGTGCTGGCCGCTTCGTGGGGCAGAGATCCGGGTCCCTTCCACTCCCATCTCATTGGCCAGAGCAAGTCTGCGGCCACGCATGGGTGGAGACTGAAGAGTCCTCTCACCTGAGTATCTCTCAGCTCAGCTACAGTGTCACCGTGTCCAGGAAGTCCTCCTGCTCACCCTGGGCCGAGTGCAGGTGGTCAAGGACAGGGTGGCGGCAACAGAATGACCACTCAGACCAGGCCCCTGAAGTCCAGAGCCGGAAGCAGCTACTTCCCTCGATGACCCGACAGCCCCGCTGCCCCATGCCAGGCTACACGCATAGCCTGAATCCTTAGGTTCCCCTGGTGCCCGTCCACCATGGCTCCATTTTACAGTTGGGTAACTTGAGGCTCAGGGAGGGAGTGAGTGCTGGGGTGGGGTCAGAACTGACTCCAGAGTTCCTTGCACGGCCCCCGCCTCGCTTGCAGGACTTCCCTCCCTTCTCCCTCCCAGACAGTGGAAGGCCCAGGCACCACCTTTGTTGCCCTCTCAGAGATCAAGGTCTGGGGGTGGGTCGTACCCAGCTGGGGCTGAGAGCTGTGGGGAGCCCAGGGAGTCAGCTTGGAGGAGGCGGTACCTTGGTGAGTTTGGAAGGCAAACGGATGAGCCTCAAGTGACCAGGAAAGGGCGATTCTGATGGTAGGAACAGCCTGGACAAAGGTCCTGGGGTCGGAACGGCTCTGCCGGCCCTGGGACCCATTCCAGCCCCACTGCACCCCGGGCTTTGAGCTCCTTGGGGCAGGAGAGGTGGCCAAGCCAGAGCCCCTGATGACCCCCGTCCCCATCTTCCCAGGAAGCGCCGTGGGGCCATCAACAGCAAACAGCTCACCTACCTGGAAAAGTACCGGCCTAAACAGAGACTGCGATTCAAAGACCCACACACGCACAAGACCAAATGCTGCGTCATGTAGCTCAGGACCTTGGCCAGGCCTGGGGCCTGCGGTGGCCCTGCCCGGCCCTGCCCTGCCCAGCAGGGCCTCCGTGCCTTGGCTGGCCCCATCACGCCTTTTCTTTCCTGACGCCTCGGCACACCTGTGTCCGAGGAGTCCGACTGCACCATGTATGCCCTTTCCTCTGCCTCTCTCTTTCCGTCTGTCCCTCCCTTTGTCTCTGTGCCCAAGATTGTCTTCCTGCGGCAGGCCGGGACCCTTTTCTCTGGGCCTCCTGCCAGCGCCCCCCGACACCACCCTCAGACAGCCTCCTCTCTGGCCTGTTTATTGAGGGGTTGGGGGTGTATGTTTTTTAACCACTGGGCTCAGCCCCTCTGCGGCCCCCTGCCCTGGCCTGTTCTCGGCACCTTAAATTATTAGATCCCGGGGCAGTCAGGTGTTCCGGACACTCGAAGGCAATAAAACAGGAGCCGTGGCTGTGTGTGTGCAGACTGGGGTGCGGGGTCAGGTTGGGGGAGACGGGCGGCCAGGGAAGCCACCATCTGGGAAACCTGGTTTCTGTTGCCTCTGCGCCGCAGCTGCTGAGGCCTTCTGCAGCGCCCCCTGGTGGTCGTGTCGGGTCCCTGCACCCTAGATTTAGCTCACTTGGTAATTCTTCAAATCCTTGGGTCCAGCAGGGTGGCTTCCCCGTCCCACCCAACCAAGGGTCCTCATTTCAGCCTTAGAGGCTCAGACAGGAGAACTGGTGGTGGGGGCTGGTAAGGAAAACACCTCCCCATCGGCCCAGGGGGAGGGGCTGCAGGGGGACACTCAGACCAGACACCTGGAGGTGGGTCTGAGTGTGGGAGAGCCCTTGGCCGGCTGCCAGAGTGTCGATTGTGATACTCACAAGCTGTGTGCAGATTTCCGTGTTGGGGGCTGGCCCCCCCCCCCAGGGCTGAGAAAAGGGGTGCAGGGAGGGCGGGGCCCCAACTGGGAGGAAGGTGAGCCCAGGCTGGCTGTGCGTGGAGGGTGGGGAGTGGTCTCTGGCCCAGGTTCCCTCTCCCCAGGTGCTGCCACCCACCTGGGGGCCCCAGCCAGAGACCTCCCTGACGTGGCCAGGCCCTTCAGACCATGAGGCCCAGGCCGTCTTACACCTGCATCCCTCCTCAGATCCTCCCACTGCCCACAACCTGCCCTCCCTTCCACCCACCCTACACTTACTCTTGGTTAGGTGGTGGGGTGAGGAAGGGGCTGCCCTCTCACCTGGGCACCTGAGAGGGCTCACCTAGGCCCCCGGAAATCAGTTTCCACTTTTCCCAGATGAGGAAATAGACCCAGGAAGGGTGGGCCTTGGCTCTGGTGGTCTGGTGAGTCCTGGCCAGAGGCTCAGTCCCCACATGCAGGGCCTGCTGCTGGGGCCATCCCGCTCGCTCACGGCATGGGCCTTGGAGTGGCCGGACGGGCTGCGCCTTTCCTGGGGCCTCGGGAAGGTGGCCGAGGAGACACAGGTCCTGTGTCTCCACCCCCTGGCTTGCTATGGCTGGGCCTGGCACTGAACTGCTATTACTATTGATGCCATTCATGGAGCACCTACTGTATATCAGGCTCTGAGAGCCTGCTTGTCCTCAAGCCACGCTGCCAGGTCGGAATGAGGCCCCTTGCCATGTCTGCAAGAGGAGACAGACTGAGATCAAGGGCTTGTTCCAAGTCACTGTTGGTTCCAGGAATCTGTTGAGTCCAGGCCCCTCCCCCTCCTGCACCCCACACCCTGGGCAGCCACCAGTGCTCCCGGGCTCAGGGCAGGCACCACATCTCCCACTGTCCCTTGCATAGTCCCGGGAAGATTAAAATGGGGGGGGGGATCCCCAGGAGGGGTGAAAGCCAAGAAGTAATACTGTCCCTGTGCAGCTTCCCGCAACCTCCTCCAGCTCAGAGCAAGCACAGGCTGAGAAAAGTCACAGCGTCCCAACTGCACACAAACACCTGGGGCAGCAGGATGTCCCTGAGCGCCTGCCTGTGTGCACTCGCCTGAGCCGGGTTCATGTTTACAGGAAGAAAGGAGGAAAAGACACCCAAGATGCCACAGGACTGAGAGCCTCTCCCTGAGGGGCTGACACCCCCTCACCACCTACAGCTGCTGGGCTTCTGGGGAGACCCCAAGGGCAAAAGAGCATGTGGCCTGTGTGTGCTAAGAGGCTTTCTGGAAGGGAAGATGACCTAGATGGGAGCCTGGAGAATGAGGAGTGAGCCCACCCACTAGGGGAGACCACACCCCGGTCCAGGGACCCAGCTCTGGCACTCACTGTTCTCATACCCCCCAGCGTGACAAGAGGAAACTGCCCTGGAGCTCAGGCTCTGCCCCAGAGCTGGGAAAATGGCTGATGGCCCAGGCCCGGCCACCTGGCCTGTGTGCGGACAGGCCACTGGCTCTGCCGAATGGTGTTTTCCCCTGTCCTCCAGCACGTCTGGAGCATGTTGCATGTTTGGTGAAGTCTCCTTTTTGAGTTGGAGTCTCACTCTATCGCCCAGCTGGAGTGCAGTGGCACACTCATGGTCACCCCAGCATCGACCTGCTGGGCTCCAGCGGTCCTTCCTCCTCAGCCTTCCAAGTAGCCAGAACTACAGGCGCATGCTACCACGCCCAGCTAATTTTTTTGATTTTATTGTAGAGACGAGTTGCCTGGGCTGGTCTCGAACCTCAGGCTCAGGCAATCCATTCGCCTCGGCCTCCCAAGTGCTGGGATTACAGGCTGAGCCCCCGAGCCCGGCCCAAGTCTCTTTTTTCAACCCACCGTCTGAGTCTTGGGGCCTTCTCTGTGCAGCTGGGTCCCTGCCCCAAGAGGCTTGCCGTCTAGTGGGGTGACAGGGAGGCAGGCTGGCAGGCCATCCGGCATGGGGTAGGGGTGCTCAGGCTCAGTGGGGCTGGGGTGGGATGCTGGGCCTTGGGGGATGAAGAGTGGGTGGGGCTCTGGGTGGAAAGAACGGCCTGAGGAGGTGGGGTGGGGAAGGGGGTAGGGTGGGTGGAGATGGGGGTGGAGGGAGACAGTGGGGTCACCCAGCTGAGAGAGGTCTGGGGGCCCTTCCCACCATCAGCCACGGCGCAGCTCTGAGTTAGAGGCGAACTGAAGACCGTGTGACCATCTTGGTGAACAGCTCCGTCAGGCGTGAAAACCGGCTCCGAGGCTGGGCCTGCCCTTGCACGGCCCTCGGGTGTCCAGAACCCTGCAGGCGTCGGCTTGGGCTTGGGTCTCTCTGACCAAGTCAACCCCACCTCTGTTTGCAGGGTCCCTCACAGACTTCACAGTTCGTCTCTGCCCCCCAGGCCTGACCCTGTGTCCATCCAGAGTCCTGCCGGTGTCTCCTGGGGCTTGGCTTGGTCTCAGTGGAGGGGCCCATGGGATGATGGGCAGGGAACTTGTAGGTGTAACGCTTCTTCGTCAAATCTAGAGCTTTATTTCAAATGGACAGATGCAAAGCCCTGCAGGGGAATGGGCCAGGGCTGACCAGCCAGGTGGGTGCAAGGGAGGAGGAGAGGGTGAAGGGGCAGCTGGAGGTCCCTGCTGGGGTCTGGCCAGCACTTCCCAGAAGAAAGAAAGAACGGCTTGGTGGTGAACCCCCAGATACTAGCCCTGGGCATCTTGTGAGATCTTCGAAAACTCCTGGAGAGAAGGAACGAGTTGGGCGACCCCAGCCGGGAGCAGCCTTCTCGTTCCAGGATGGGAGGTGGGTAGGGTGGCCCCCAGGCCCCGTCTCCTCCGACTCCAGGCCTGGGACACTCCCCTTCATCGCTGTCCCCACCTGTTCCCGGGGTCCTTGTGTCCCTGAGGCCTGGGGGGCAGCTGTGGAGTGGGAGTGAGCCCTGTCCCAAGAGTCCTGCTTGGGGTCCGGGGGTGGGGGTCAGCCTCAACCTCCAGACACAGGTGGGGGTGGGCGCTGGGCTCTGCTCGGAAGGCCTGAGTCTGTTCTGGTGCTGATACCGGGCTGGGGAGGGGCTGGAGAAGCTTCTGCTCTGGGGCCTCTGTCTTGCCATCTAGGGTGCTAGAGCCGGCATGGGAGGGTGTGGAGTGGTGGTTGGGGCTGCTTACTGCAGAAGAGCAGGTGGGTGTCGACAGTGTTCGGCATCTGGGACACAACCTGGGGATGGTAGCGGCTGGTATAACCCGTACAGCAGACGGTGCAGTTGGCTGGTGGGCTGGGGCTCCCTGTCTTCTCAGGGCGCTCAGACTCATCCTCGCCCCTCCTCAGTCCCCTTTCCTCTCTTGCTGGCAGTGGGTCAGGGTGGGAGAGGGTCAGGGTTGCTCAGGTGGGGGCAGACCGGGGCGGGGGTGGGCTTGAAGCCTGCCTGCTTCCTCCCTCCCTTGAAGAGGGCTGCCTGCAGCTAGTGGATGTGGCACTCCTGGCTGTGGTCATCTGACCGAGGACCCTCACCGGCTGGCATCACTTCTGACCTCCAGCCCCAGCCTGTCCCACTCAGCTCCTGGGGCTGCAGCAGTAGCTTCATGCCAGACCGGGTGGAGGGAAGCAGTAAACCTGGCCCCTGCCCCTCCCTGGCCCTGCCCCTTCCCCCCCAGACCCCTCTTTCTCGACTCTGGGCTCTCCCCAGACAGGTGCAGAGGAATTGGTGGGTGGTGTGTTGCAGCAGCCAACAGAGCAGCTCCGCAGGGCAGTAGAAGGTGAACTTGGTCGGCTGTGGGTATGGCCATGGGAGGGGGTCACCCACCCGCCCGTGTCTCTGAGCCCCTTCTCGCAGGGACCACAGGCTTCATTGCTGAGCTGGTGTTCTCTGGCTCTGTCCACTCGTCCCCTCGGGGAAGCCTCCCCCACCTTGGTTGTGGCCCCCAGGCTGGTCTGCATGCAGCCCTGTCTCTTGTTTGGGAACTGGTTGCTTTTAGCGTTTCCGGTGAAGGCGCTGCATGGGACACACTAGGCAGGGCTCAGTCCCCACTCTGACAAGTTCAGTGAGGAGTCTGGGCCTGCACCCCTGCCAGGCCCTGGGGACACAGCAGTGAGCAGGACAGACCGGGTCCTGTCCACACAGCAAGCATGTGTGTGGTGCACCCTTGGAGCAGGCCCGCTGTGGTCAGGGAAACCAGCAGAGGTGGCCAGACCCTCTGCCCACCATCTGCTGCCACACGGAGCACCCTTCACTCTCAGGCATCCCTCCAGACATCTGCCTGCCCCTCCCCCGGCCACCTGCGGACCCCAGCCCTGGCCAAGGCCAAGGCCTATCGCCCGCCTTGCCGGCAGATGGACACTGACCATGGTGACAACTGGGCCTGGGTCCCTCAGGCGCAGGTGCAAGGGCGCCAGGTTCTGGTGCACATGGGCTCTCAGGCCACTTAGCTCTCTGCCTGCCATCGCTGCCACCAGGCTCCTGGACAGTGCCATGGCTGCCCCCGGTTCGAGTCCTGCTCCTGCAAGGCAGGGGCTCAGAGCCACAGCCAACCCTGTCTGGGGGTCCCAGCTTTCACTCAGCTTGGTGACTCCATATCTCCATATTGTGGAGATGGGGTTCAGTTCTCTCAGCAGGTTGCTCTCACCCAGACTCGGGGCTCCCAGGGCAGGGCCGAGCCTCCCCCCTCAGGACACCTCCCTGGTGTCCTCCAGGACGTCTCCCTCATACTCCCAATCGCATTCTGACAGTCCAAGCCGTATGAATGCAACTGAGGGGGCAAACCTATCTCCCTAATTTTCCAGTGAAGGAAAAGCATTCATTGTAATCATGGTGACTTGACGGTTAAGAAACCTGGGCGGTTGGTTGCAGGACCGGAAACCAGTGGGGCTGGAGGGTGGACATTGGCACTGGTTCAGCCCGTGGACAAGGAGATGAGTGAATGCCGCTGCCTGACATCCTGCCTGCCCTGTCTCACCTGCGTGGGGGCCGCCTCGGTGGGAGGGGGACAAGGAAGTAGGGGACACACCCAGGCAGCTCCCTGGGCCTCTCTACCCACAGATGGCTGGAGGGTGGTCTGGGGTCCTAGCAGTGGAGCAAGAGCGTGCAGGGACACACGTGCAGAAGGTACCCTGCCACCCGCCCCACCCCACCCCTGCGCGCTTGCGTGGTCGAAGAAAGAGTGGGTGTTGATGGCAACGCAGAGGTTGAGAACCCCGCCCTGCGCGCCCAGGCGGTGCTGCATGTCTGACACGGTGTTCATGATGTGCATGCTGTTCTGGAAGAAGCTGTTGAGGAAGGGGGGTGAGCAGCTGGCTCCAGAGCTGGCTTGCTTGGGGGTGCCGGGGGCTGTGGGCAGAGGGCGCCAGGACACCCCCCCGCCTCTCCCCTGCTCCTGCATCCCTGCCCCTCTTTCCTTCCACACGCCTCACTTGCGGCTGGGCGTGACTCAGAGCTGTGGATCCCGGCCTGGCTCTGCCCACCATGGGCAGCAGTGCTCCTCCCTAGTCTCTGTCCAGCAGCAGCTGTGTGGCCTGGATAGGGCTGTCCCTCTCTGAGTCATCTGGGTTTCCACAGGGTTGAGGGAATGACACCCTGGCATGGTGGCTCACGCTGCAATCCCAGCAACTTTGAGAGGCCAAGGCAGGAGGATCGTTTGAGCCCAGGAGTTGGAGACCAGCCTGGGCAACATAGGGAGACCTCATTTCTCCAACAGGAAAAGAAAAGAAAAAGAAAAAAGAAAAGCAAGAAAAATTAGCCAGGCATGGTGGTGTGTGCCTGCAGTCCCAGCTACTCCGGGGCTGAGGCAGGAGGATTGCCTGAGCCCAGGAAGTCAAGGCATCAGTGAGCCATGATTGTGCCACGGCACTCCCGCCTGGGGGACAGAAGGGAGAATGAGGGAGAGGGCGAGGGATGGGAGGAGGAGGGGAGGGGGGAGGGGAGAGGGAGAGAAGGGGAGACAGCGTTAGGGAGAAGGAGAAAGGCACAGGAGGCCTCAAAACTTGCTGGGCTCCAGTTCCTTCCTTCAAGTCCTGGGACTACCCTTCCCTCGCTCCATCCCCAGCCTGCCTTCGCCCATTTCCCACCTTCCATGAGTCTGATGGCGTCTGGAGAACCGAGCAGAAGGAAGGTTGGTGAAACGGCACATGCTAGTCACTGATTTCTCCCAAGAGGGGATTCTGTGCACTGGGTGGTGGCTCCAGACCTTTACGTGGCAAATGACCACCATGTTTTATTTTCACGCTGTCTTCTTTAAAAAAAAATTTTTTTTGAGTCCAGTCTCAGCCCATTCTGTCTGCTCCGCCTGTCTGCGGTGTGTTCCTGGCTTCTCCCGATGAGCTGTCAGGAAGCACGGTGTTGGCAAATGGGTGTTCCGTGCCTCTGGGCTCCTTGCCAAGGACTTGTGTGAAAGCCAGTGTGATTTTTACAACTTTTAAACAAATTTAGAGCAGCTTGATGGGCTTCCTTCACTGTTTGCTTTTAAAATTTTAACTTTGTTTTCTGCAGGTGAGTCAGTCAACGGCAGCACACACTTTCTCAGCATCTGTGGTTGCAGCCACTGAGCTAGGACCAGGGCGCTGGCCGGGAATGGGATAGGCAGAACAGAATTTTAATGGAAAGGGCCAGAGAACATACTAAAAACACACAGGATGGTGTGTCTGCTCAGGTGAAGCAGAGTGGGTGACCCTGGCCCCGCTGGCTCAGCCTGTCTGTCCCCATGCCAGGAGACCTCCCTGGCTGGCAGTGCTCTTGGGCCTGTTTCCTCTGGCCTGCATGGCTGCTGCCCCATGCCTCCCTTGGGGCCGGTCAGGGAACCGTCCCCTTTTCCTTAGTCCAGGCCCTCTTGGTCTAGCAGGGCCCTGTCTACCTTCTCCATTCCCTGCAGAGCCCTATTCAGTGCAGGGCACAGAGGAGGTCCGTGGAAACTTCCTACCAAACACTTCTGGGAGAACATCTGCAGAAATACTGGACCATTGAATGACTGACTGAATGAATGAATGAGTAAATGAGAGACCAAACATGTGAGTGACTGATGGTGTGAATGAATCAATATATAAAGAGTGAACAAAAGAAATAATGAAAGAAGGAGCCACAGAAGAAGGACCCAAGAAACTAGTGGAAGGGCAGAGAGATGGATGTGTGGAAGCATGGGAGGGTGGACAGATGGAGGGATAAATGGAAGGAAGGATGGGTGGGTGGATGGATAGATGGATAGGATGGTTGGATGGGTGGGTGGACAAACAGAGGGATGAATGAAAGGATGCGTGAGTGGGTAGATAAGAGGACGGATGGATGGGTGGGTGGACAGATGGAGGGATGAACAGAAGGATGGGTGAATGAGTGGGTGGATGAAGGAATGAATAGAAGGATGGGTGGGTAGGTGGATGAATGGATGGAAGGATGGATGGCTGGATGGGTGAACAGATGGAGGGATGATGGAAGGATGAATGGGTGGATAGATGGAGGGATGGATGGATGGGGTTGGTGGGTAGATGGTTGGAGGGAAGAAGGGAAGGATGGGTGGGTGGGTGGACAGAGGGATAAGAGGATGGATAGGAGGATGGTGGGTAGATGGATGGGTAGGTGGATGGATGGATAGGGGAAGAGATGGAGGAATGGATGGGTGGAGGGACAGACCAATGAGGAAGTGCTGCCTAGTCCCCATGCCCATTATTAAGCACCCACTATGCATCCTGTGCAGAGCAAAGGATTTTGCCATCTGTGGCCCCGATGGAGGTCTCCTCTTAACCGTATGGAGACCTATGAGTTGAGCAGAGTCAAGGTGAACAAGGCTGATGGGTAAGTGGCTTTGGGGTCTTTTGGGAAACGGTCCCTTCTGTGACTTTTCCACAATCCCACTCCTCCCACAAGCCCTGAAAATCCATAATTCCTAACAGCCTCCTCCAACAGCAACAGGAATGGGGGCTAAGCATGACGCCTGTCCTCTAGGGTCTTAACGCAGCCCCAGGCTGCATGAGGGGAGGTGAAGGCTCTATACTTCCTGGTCAGGTGAAAAAATCTCTGTCTCTAATTCAGCATTTTTATGTATGGAGTCAGGCACTGGCAGGACCTGTGTGGGGTGCCAGGCATAAAAGCCAGTGACTAGCTCCAGCCAATGGTTCCGGGGCTGATCACATGCCAGGGATTGATCTCAGCATGGCACAGGAGGCAGGTGCTATCACGGCTCCCATTTTACGGATAGGGACGCTGAGGCCCAGAGAGCTGAAAAAGTTGCCAGCTACCAGGTGCTGGAGTGGGGACAGGTCCAGGCCTTGGCTCTTAACCATTGCATGGCACCTCAGGAACCCACAGCAAGGGTGATGTCAGGCCTTCTACAGCCTGAAGGGGGAGGTTGTAGCTGGGGTAAGGCCAGATCCCTCAAAGGTAGCATCACAGCCCTTCTGTCCCTCAGCTGTTCATTATGGGATGTGGGTTGTTATGGTGACAGAGTGGAACTGGTTGGGAATGGAGACATCAACAGTGGGTTGAGGGGTGACCCATTCCTAAAATTCTCAGAGAAAGCTTTCCTTTCTGGGTCAGGCTTGGGGTGCTGCCTGGCTGGGTTCTCTGTGGGTGCCTGAGGTCTGCAGCCGGATTCCACTCTCTCCCGGGTGTGGAGACTGTGTCCCCGGAGAATAGACCCCTCCCACAATCATCCCTCCCACAACTGCCTTATTCTACAGATGAAGAAACAGAGGCTCTGACAGATGGAGTCAGGTGTCCAAGCCACACCCCTGAAAGTGACAGAGCTGGGACTCCAAACCGGTGGGTCCTATCCACACCTGGTGCACCAGCATGGGCCCCTGCAGCTCTCACCTTCTCTGAGTGGAAGAGGATGTTCTTTGGGCCCTGCAAGGTCCTGCAGGCTCAATGCAGAGACCTCAGGGCTGGGGTGTCCCCAAGGACCCAGGCCAGCATGGTAAGGTTGGCCTGTTTGGAAAGCACTTACAGGGACGGGCTGTAGAGAAACTGGGGTGGTCCCCAGGAGGGCAGGTGAGTTGCTCTCTTTTGGGGAGTCTGTATCTGGGGCAAGGGGTGGGGCTCCAGGACCAGGGTCTGGGTGGGGTTTCGGGGAGGGTGGTTGACATGGGAACCTTGGTTGACTTGGGAACCTTGGTTAACAAGTATTTGAAACCTACCCTGGTTCAGCCCTTCAATGTATAACTTGGGAAACTGAGGCCCAGAAAAGGAAAGGGCTTTGCCAAGGATCACACAACACAGCAAGGTGGGGTCAACTTCCATCCACAGCCTGGCTCATGGGGCACCTGGGGATAAGGCGCCCTTGGAGGGTGGCCCAGGCAACACCACTGGTGGGTGGGAGCCGGCACGAGGCCCTGATTTGGGTTTACCCCCACTGGTGGTAGTTATGGAAATACCACGGCCCCCACCCCCAGCCCCACCACTACCCACAGCTGGGCACACTCCGGCGCTGTCTGGTTCTAGCCTTTCCCTCTTGGCTTCACCCTGAGTCACACAAGGGCAGGGCAGGGCTGGCCCTGGAGCCTGGAGCAACACCCAGTGCCCTTTCAACTCTGCTGGGATCGTGCCAAAGAGGGTGAAATGGAGAGACAGGACCCTTGGGGTTGCAGACTGAGGGGGACTGATGGGGGACACAGCCGGGAACCCCAGATGACAGACACTCCCAAAGAGCCAGAAGCGGGAAGGAGGGGTGGGAAGGGGGCTGTCAGGGCAAGGTCTGGTGCGGATTCTGCCGGGGTGTTGAGGAGGCTGGAGGATGGGGCTCAGACTGTCTCAGGGGTCCCTGCCTGATGAAGATGAGGATGGCTGCCCTCCTTTCCCGCTCCCGGCTCTCGGCTGGGCAGCAGCTGGCCCCCTGCCTTGGTCTGCCTGCAGTGGTTCTCAGTGGGGGTGGGGCCTGGATGCACCGTCACTGCCTCAAGTCCATCCTCCCACCACCACTCAACCCAGGGGGTCAGGAGCATTTCGATGTGGATGGGCAAGCAAATCTGAGGGGGTTCCAGCTCCCTTCACACCCACTGGCCGCCCACTTCGTGCCGGGCCTGGCCTGGACATGGGGGATGCAGGGAAGCAGGCACAGTGCTTGTCCACTAGGAGGTCTCAGGCCAGGGTAGGGGCTGGGAGGAGACGCCTGTGTCAACAGGCTCTGAGTGCGTCTGCCCGTGACTGGGCACAGGGGCGTGCGCCTTCCTGTGCCTGAATGCCTCGGTGTGTATGTGCATGCATGAGGCCACAGGTGAGTCCCTGTCACTGCAGACTCTATACCCAGTCCCCTGGATGGGCTGTGGCCTGAAGCAGTTCCTCCGATCTGTCGTTGGCCCACCCATATCTGGCGAGGAGGCTCATGCCTTCGGGTAGGTGTGGATGGGTGTGAAGAGCTCCCAGGTGCCCTGCCCCTCCAGGTGGGCAAACCATGCCACTGCTCTGTGGTGGACAGCAGGCTCATCAGTGCCTCCAGCGATGTGCTGCAGCCAAGCAGAGGGGGCCAGGGTCTACCCAGCACCACGAGCGGCCCCCTGGATGGGGTGTCCAGCTACCCCAGGCTCTTGATGTCACTAGGGTTCCCCTGGGGCCAGCTCTCTCTTGCCCTTGTTTAACACTGAAGTGTTGAGGGCTAGGGTGTGGTGTGGCCATGCTGGGCACAAGGAGGCAGCATGAGTCCAACTGGATCCAGGACCTTGCTTGGGCAAGAGATCAGAGGGGTGCCCTTCTGGGGAGGAGGAGGGACCATGCTCTATGTGACTTGGCAAATAGTAAGTGGGAGGTGCTGGAGCATCTTAGAGGAGACAGCCATTGTACACCCCCCCCATTGGATTTACAGGGTGTGGAGAGCTGCGGAGCTATCTGGGATTGGTGGTCTCCAAAGTCACAGGGTGGAGAGTGTCAGGCCAAGCCTCAAGGGATGGTGACGTTTAAATATGGGCAGACAATACAGAGGGGAGCAGCTGGGGAGAGGAGAGCCCAGAGTGTGTGGCATGGTGAAAAAACCCAGAGAAGGGTCCCTTTGCCACTCCTGAGACTTCTCAGAGGACACAGAAAAGCCCAGCTGCACCAGCCCACATGTGACAGAGAAAGAGGCCATACATGGCGGGTGGTGTAACTGTATGCTTGGCAGCTGCTGGGCGCCATGCAGGGTGTCCTACCTGCCCAGTCTTAGATGACCCTCTACTGTTGTTCTCCTTGAAGGAGTGAGCAGTCTGGAGAGGTGACGTGTCCTGTCACATAGTCCGGCCAAGGGCACAGAAGTGGGGTTGAGCTGGGCCCTGGCTCCAAATCTGCATAGCAATGTGACCGGCGCAGTTGTGGCAGTCCTAGGGCACAGGTAGAAAGCCACAGAATGCAGGCCCACAAGAAGCTAGGTAGCCCTGGATGTGCGAGCATGCCCAGAATGAGGCTGTTGACTTGGACTGGGCACGTTTCTGAGCAGATTTGCAAAACTGAGTGTCAAAAGATGAAATGCCATCCTGTGAAAGTCCCTGATGGTGCCAATCCCAATGCCAGCTGGCCTGTCCTCTCGCCTTAAGCTGTGTCATAAAAAGAGGCTGCATTTTCCAGGTCATTGGTCTCAGCCACAAAATGATGACAGTTTTCAGGAGAAGGGGACTTGGAGGTGGGAGTGGCATTTTGTTCACTCTGGGAGGACTCTGGAAGCTTCTGGTCCTGTGGCACCTTGAACATTGTGATTACTCGTCGTCCTTCACAATTGCTCCGTCCCTGCTGTCACAAAGGGTTTCTGGAAAAACGGTGCTGGGCTGATTTGAGTGTTCTCAGGAATTCCTGCCCACAGGGGTGAATCACACCCACTGCAGGCTCCTGAAACCTAAACCACCCCAGCCCAGGACGCCTGGGCATGTGCCTTCTGGAATCCACGTGTAGCCCCAAGACCAATGAAGACGGAGCTCCTTGAGTCCCTGCCTGGCTGTGGCAGACTGTCCTCTGTCCCTTCTAGTCCCAAGGTTGTGACCTTCCTGTAGCCTCTTTGGACACTTGGCGTCCCTGTGATGTCCACCCCGTACCCAGCCAACTTCCCTTTCACTACTCTGGCCCTGAAGAGGGCAAAGGCGGCTAAAAGAGGGGGGGCGAAGCCCACCTGCTCCCTGAGGGCCGACCAGACCCCAGCCTCACTCTTCTCCAGGCCAGTGGGGTCTATGAGCCCTCTCTTCCCTTCCCCACTCTCCTCCTTCCCCTCCCCCACTTCTCCCTCCTCTTCTTCTGGCTTTGCTTTTACTTTTAATTGTGGTACAAGACACATCTTGTTAAACTTAACTTTTTTTTTTTTTGAGTTCTAGTCTCGCTTTGTGGTCCAGGATGGAGTACAGTGGCCCAATCGCAGCTCACTGCAGACTTGAACTCCTGCGCTTAAGTGATCCTCCCACCTCATCCTCCCAAAGTGCTAGGATTACAGGTGTGAGCCACCATACCTGGCCAAATTGACCATTTTTAAGCCTGCAGTTCAGTGGCATTCAGCACATTTATAATATTGCTCAACCATCATCACCTTTGTCTATCTCCAGAACTTATCTTCCCATGCCGGAACTTTGTTCCCATTAAATATTAACTCCTTATTTCCCATCCCCCTACCTCTAGCACCCACCACTCTACAGATTCAACTGCTGCAGGGATCTCCTGTGAATGGAATCATACAGCATTTGTCCTTTTGTGACTGGCTAGTTTCATTCAGCATAACGTCCTCAACGTTCATCCATGTAGTAGTGTGTGCCAGAATCTCCTTCCTTTTTAAGGCTGCATAGTATTCCACTTGTTCACAGCATGTTTGCTTATCTGTTCATCCAATGATGGTCACTTGGGTTGCTTCCAGCTTCTGGTTATCGTGAATAATGAGTGTGCAAATGTCTGTTCCACATGCCTGCTTTCATTTCTTTTAGGTATAAACTCAGAAGTGGAATTGCTGGGCCATGCGGTAATTCTATATTTATTTTTTTGAGGAAACTCCATACCCTTTTCCAAAGCAGCTGCACCATTTTACATTCCCACCAACAGTGCACAAGGGTTCCAGTTTATCCACATCTTTGCCAATACTAGTTATTTTCTATTTTTTTTTTAATGTAGCTATTTTAGTGGGTGTGTGGTCCCTCCTCTGTTTTTTGTTTTTTTTTTTTAAAGTCAGGGTCTCACTCTGTTGTCCAGGCTGGAGTGCAGCCTCGACTTCTGGGCTCAGGTTACCCCTTCTGCCTTGGTCTCACCAGTAGCTGGGACTACAGGTTCGTGCTGACTCCCAGGCTCATTTAAAAAAATTTTTTTTTAGTTGGAACCTCACTCCATCGCCCAGGCTGGAGTGCAGTGGCACACTCACGGCCACCCCATCGTCGACCTGCTGGGCTCCGGCGATCCTTCCGCCTCAGCCTTCCAAGTAGCCGGAACTACAGGTGCGTGCTACAACGCCTGGCTATTTTTTTTTTTTTTTAATTTATTGTAGAGACGAGGTCTCGCCAAATTGCCCAGGCTGGTCTCGAACCGGCGGGCTCAGGCAATCCACTCGCCTCGGCCTCCCAAAGTGCTGGGATTACAGGCCGAGCCATCGCACCCCACTCCTCTTCTCATTTGCCCCCTTGGCTCCTGGGGAAAGGAAAACAGTGAAAAGGAGATAAAGGTGAGGGAGATGAGTGTCTTTGAAATAGAGAGAAATGAGATACCCCATGAGAACTAGAGAGAGTCGGCACATAACGGTTAAAGTGAGGCATCGAGGAGACTGGTGGAACAGGGTGGTGACTGGCTTGGAGGAAGACTGAGAACTGACCCATGCAGGAGGCATCTCTGAAGAAAGGGCTCAGTTAGCGAGAGGAACAAGGGACAGGGAGGGTTCCTCAGGCAGAGCTGGCAGCACCTGTTGCAGCCCTCCCGGGGGGAAGGGTCCCCTGCCCAACCCCCACTTGCTGATCCCAGAGGCCGACCCAGCTGAGCAGAACTAGTCCCACCATGCTCCAACATTTGTCTGGCGGCCACCCGTGTCCTGTACCGTCCCCACCCTGCCGGCCCCTGTAGAGACAGTGGGCTACTCATCAGTGAGTGTCCTGATCCCCTCTGGGAACCCTCTGTCCCTCCCTGGAGTTGCCACAGCAGCTGGCATGGGCCTCAGACCCTGAGCCACCGGGATACACCTGGATGATGCTGCCCTCAGGCCTCCCCAAGCACCCCCGATGACTCCTGGTATCACTGGTTGGTGTGGCCACAGGTTACCCCACCCAGAGCCCAGACCCCTTTCAGGTGAGGAAGAGAGGCCCGGCCCCATCCCTCTCCAGGGAGGGCGTGGGAGCCAGGTCTGGCCAATCAGAGCCTCACAGACCTCTGTGGCCAAGGAGATTGGTTCAGGGTGATCACGTGACACAAGCTGGTCCAATCAGAGCCAATGGGCTGTGCCCAATGTAAGAGGCTTGCTCCCTGCTGGGAGGATGTGCCCAGAGAGAAGCCCGGGGAAAGCAGGCATTGGGGTTGGAGGGGGCGAAGGCTACACACCTGAGCGTCTCCATCCTACCTGGCCTGTGCAGAAAGTTGCCCATGGCCCCTTGAGACAGACTTCCCTGGTGTGGGAGCCTGAGAGAGACAGACGTCCCTGGTGTATGGTGGAGCCCGAGAGAGACAGATGTCCCTGGTGTGTGAGGAACGGAGAGGACAGACAGATGCCCCTGGTGATGGGGGAGCCCGAGGGAGACAGACAGATGTGCCTGATATGTGAGGAACGGAGAGGACAGACAGATGTCCCTGGCGTATGGAGGAGCCCGAGGTGGTGTGCGGGCATTCCGAGACAGACATTCCTGCTCTCCAGGACCTTCCAGTCTGTGGGGTGCAGGCAGTAAGCCAGGTAAAAGGCACAAATGACAGCTCTCAGACGATGTTGGTGCCATGGGGGAATAAAGCCGGAAGGGCTGGGCGGGCGGGGTGGGGGCTGCTCTTCTACAAAGGGTGACTGGAGAGGCCTCAGCCAGGGGCCGGTGAGCAGAGACCCGCAGGGGACAGGATCCCAGGGAAAGAGAATCTCGGGAGGGGTGGATGGGGCGGGCAGTTCATGGCGCTCTCGCAACCCTCCCACCTTCTGGGAGGAGAGCGTTTTATTAGCTTATTAGGGAAGATTCATGCATTTTGCACGGTTGATCTGAATAAAAAAGGAACTTTATGCATATTCGAATTCAGAGGCAAGATGAGAAGTGGCTTTTTTTTTTTTTTTGGTGACTTGCCTTGGGGAGAGCTGTTAAAACTGACAAATTGCGTGAGGCACATCATAATACAAACAAATGAAAAGAGTTGGCCCCAGCGGTTTTAAAGATTATTGGATTTCTGGAAATATGACCTGGTGCAGAGGGAGGATACAAACAGCTAGCCCTCTAGCAGCCTAAAGATGGCAAGTGAGGGCGGACAATCCTCCATGACATCAGAACCCCAGTGAAATGCCCAATAGGACCTGGAAGGGCACCTGTCCTCGGGGGTGAGCAATGACGAGGTGGGCGCCCTTGCTGTCTAGGTCAGCTCCATGTGGATGTGCTGTGAATCTCAAGGGAAGCCTCTGATGCTCTCTGAGCCTCAGTTGCCTCATTTGTGAAATGGAGACGATGGAACTCACCTCCAGAATCCTTGCAAGGAGCACACCGGGGTAAGGTGTGGCACAATGTGTAGGTGCTCTCGGTAAGTGCCAACCCCATGGGGTCCCTGATGGCAGTGTCACTGTCTCTGTTGCCAAACACCTTCAAGGGATGAGTAAATGGGACATACGCCCACCCTGTGGATGGGTTTTGGTATCATGACTGTTGTGGGTTGAGTTGTGACCCCCCTGGAAAAGATATGTTGAAGTTGGCCACCAGTACCTGTGAAGGTGACCTTATTTGGAAATGGGGTCTTTGCACACGTCATCAAGTTAAGATGAGCTCATTAGGGTGGGTCCTAATCAATGTCCCCTGTCCTCATAAGGAGGAGAAATTCAGATACAGGCACGCAAGGGACAGGGTCAGGTGAGCACAGGGGCAGAGATAAGAGTGCAGCTTCATGCCAAGGAAAACCCAGGATTGCTGGGAGACACCAGAAGCAGTGGGGAAGGATTCTCCCTGCAGGTTCAGAGAAGCAAGGCCCTGCCAGCACCTTGGTATCAGAGATCTGGCCTCCAGGACTGGGAGATGGGAACTTTGTTTTAAGCTGTCTGGTGTGTGGTGCTTTGTTGCTCAGCCCTAGGAAGCCAACGTATGTCTTTGCCCTGGGTGTTTCTGCAGGCCGCTCTGCCTGGCCCCCAGTCTTGCCACTGGGGCTGGGCATGGCTGCTTCCAGGGCCGGCTGCTTGGTTGGAGCTCCCTGGGAAGTTTGGCTCCAAGATGTGACTGTCTGCCTGAGAAGGGCTAGAAGAGCTCGGGGCAGACCTCCCACAGGTGTCCTTGAACTCTTGGGCCAACTGCAGATCACAGTGGGTGTTCATGGCCTGTCGGGGGCAGGAGGGGGTGAGCTCCCGAACTCTGGGGTCCCGGTGCCAGGGGTGCTCTCCACTGTCCCACAAAACCCACATCTCACCACGTCTCTCCCTCCTGGCTCAGAGGCCTCCAGGGCCATGTCTGAGTGTCCCAACGATGTCCCTCCCTGGGGAGCCTGGCCTTGCCACCTCTGCAGCCTCAGCCCTGCCATCTCCAGCCCTCTCTGGACCCACCACTCTGGTCTCCCTGATGCTCAACATCCCGGTGCTCCCAGCCTCCTCCCTGCTTTCTGCCTGGGATGCTGTCCACCCCATCCCTGCCCGCCTCCCACCATGCCCCAGACCTAGACTCAGCCCTCTGCTCTCTGCACTTTGCTACTGTCTGAGGGTTATCTGCTTTGCGTAGGCCCCTCTGGCTGTTGCGTGGAAGGCAAGGTCCCCACTACACCCTCAGCTCTGTGTCTGGTACACAGCAGGAGCCTAATCCATGCAAGTTGGAGAACTGATGGCTCTGGAAGGCAGACCCCGGATCCCGGGGCATTCAACACAGAATGTTCTTGGGGTAGGGAACAGGACCGACACTGATGACCAGGGAGGGCAGGGGCTGGGAACATGGTGGGATGCAGGGAGGCCACCTTGCTGTGACCTGGGCTGCTGTGTGGTCTTCTAGCAGGGGTTGCTGCTCTACTTGGGGCCGGCATCAGCCCAAGGAAGGGGGCATCAGGGGAGCTCTCCCTCCTGCTGCCATTGTTCAGTTGTCATCACACCCTGGCTGCAGACAGCAGCTTGTCTAGGGGCCTCTGAGTTAGGGGGCAGCTGTGAGCTCTGGGTCGCTGCTGGGGGGCGGGGGCTTTGGAGACAGGGACTTAGCCTGGAAAGTTCTAAATAGAGTTGGTGGCAGCTGCTGCCTCATCTGTCCAGTCAAAGGGGACAGGTGTGACCACACTGGGGGTGAGCTCCCTGCTCCTGAGGGTATGCAAATCGGGGCTGGGCTTATGGGGAAAGTAGGAAGGGGATTCCAACAGGAAGGTGGAGGCTGTGCATGGCAGCCTCTGATTGTTCAAGAATGGACGATTTCCCAGACTCAAGCGTGGGGAGAGGCTTCGAGTCTCCACACCCTCCTCTGCCCAAAGCCCCCTTCTCCAAGGCTGTCCTGCAAGTGAGCAAGTCGTGGCATGCACCAACATGACTGGATCCCCCATCAGCCCTTCAGGACTGAGGCTACTGTCCTGATTCACAGACAGGGGCCCAGAGCCCTTGGCCAGGAAGTGGGTCAACCCCTGGGCTGGCCTGGGCTTCTGCAGCCTGGATCTGGGGCTCCCCTCCCCATGGCCTGGCACACAGCAGGTGCCCGAGGTGCCCCCAGTATCTGACTGGGTGGTGGTAGAGACTCAGGCTGGCGAGTGCTGATAGGTTTTCTCCTTGAGTTGGGGGCTATCGTTGCTGGCGCCAGTGGGCAGCAGCTCAGCCAGCACAGGAGGTTCACGGGCTGCTCGGTCCCTGGGGTTCTCTGAAGCAGAAGACAGCGGCTGTGGGCAGCACACGCCAGCAGGCCACCATGACCAGGGCCTGGGTTCCTGGAGTAGGGAACCCGGGGTGGAGGCTGGGTCCTGAGGTGGACCCTAACAGGGCAGGGGTCTGGGGCAGATAAGAGCATTGCAGATTGGGGGAAGGGATACCAGGGCTGGGGCTGGGCAGGAACATGTGTGGCCTTGGGATGGGGATGGTGGGGGGCTGGTCCTTGCCTGTAGCCTCTCATTCATGTTAGCTTTTTCCTGAATCTCTCCACTGCCAAGGTCTCCCCACTTCCAAGGTCTCCCCTCCACCTTCTCACCCAAGCTGGAGTTTTCCTAATCTGTTACTTTCCATGGCTCCCAAGCACCCAGAGCCCCAGCTGGCATGCAGAGCCGTCACCTCTGACTCGCAGCTCTCTGTCCTCCAGCCCTGCTTGCCTCTCCTTTCCTCTCTTGCCTCTGGACCTCCACATGTGCAGTCCTTGTGCTTGAAGCTCTCCTTATCGCCTGGCTAATCCCCCTCAGCCTTTAGGGCTCACCCTAAAGCCACTTCCTTCTGGAAACCTTCCCTGACTATTCCCTCTTTGTTCTGAGTTTGCTGGGGTCCAGCTCCCTCAGCCCCAACCTGCCTCAGAGGGCAGGCGTTTCTGTTTTGCTTCCTGGGGCATCTGTCATTCAGTCTGCAAATGTGTGCTGAGCACCATCACAGGCAGGCAACATTCCAGGGGACAAAAGGCTAGGGGAAGCAAGAGCCTAGGGGCAACATGGGGGCAAACACGGTATGTCGGATGCTAAGTGCTGCCCACCCGAATAAGGCAGGGGTTAGGGGAGCAGGGATGTATCTGAGCGTCTTCCTCCTCTTTTTTTTTTGAGTTGGAGTCTTACTCTGTTGCCCAGGCTAGAGTGCAGTGGCATGATCACAGCTACCGCAACCTCAACCTGCTAGGCTCAGGTGATCCTTCCGCCTTAGCCTTTTAAGTAGCTGAGACTATAGGCACCTGCCACCACACCCACCTGTTTTTTTTTTAATTGTAGAGATGAGCTCTTGCCACGTTGCCAGGCTGGTCTTGAACTCCTGGACTCAGAGAATCATCTTGCCTCGGCCTTCCAAAGTGCTGGGATGACAGGTGTGAGCTACTGCATCCAGTCTTCAGTTTTTTTTTCTTTTTTGAGTTGGAGTCTCACTCTGTTGCCCAGACTGGAGTGCAGTGGCTGCTCCCGGCCACCGCAGCCTCAACCTGCTGGGCTCCGGCAATCCTTCCACCTCAGCCTTCCAAGTAGCTGTAACTACAGGTGTGCACTACCACACCCGGCTAATTTTTTGATTTATTGTAGAGATGAGGTCTCGCCAAGTTGCCCAGGCAGGTCTAGAACCTGTGGGCTCAGGCAATCCACTCACCTCAGCCTCCCAAAGCGCGGGATTACAGGCCGAGCCACTGAGCCCGGCTTGTCTTCAGTTTTAAATAGGGCAGTTGGGGATGCCTTCACTATGAAGGAAATACTTGAGCTAAGACCTGAGGATTTAAGGAGAGGGCCACATGGAAACTTCTGGACAGAAAGCCCTAAGACACTTGTATTCATGGTGTGTTCAAGGGATAG
This sequence comes from Cephalopachus bancanus, assembly GCA_027257055.1. Taxonomy (NCBI): domain Eukaryota; kingdom Metazoa; phylum Chordata; class Mammalia; order Primates; family Tarsiidae; genus Cephalopachus; species Cephalopachus bancanus. The sequence goes on from JAPVLO010000072.1 coordinate 5,548,920, forward strand.
AAAGAAAGGCCAGTGTTGTTGGGGTGGAGTGAGTGAGGAGAGAGTAGGATAGGCTAGTGAGGTTGTGGGGACCATGTCATGACCTTGACAATTACAGTGAAGGTTTTGGCACTTCCTTTGAATAAGATGGGGCCACTGGAAGGCTTTGAGCAGGGGAATGACATGGTTTCATGTGTATTATTCAAGAACCACTCTTTCTTGGGAAGGGTGGGAGTGGGCAGGCTGCACTGGGTGAGAGCTGGTGATGTCCTCGGCTAGAATGGTGGCAGTGGGGGTGAGGGCACCTAGGGGCAGGTGGAGTTGGCAGGGTTTCCTAGGGAATGGGATGTGGGTATAGAGAAGAGAATCTAGGTGCTGCCAAGAGTTCTGATCCAAGAGGCTGGGAGGTTGGAGTCACCAGGTGTGACACGGTGACATGGGGAGGTCAAACGTGTGGTTTGGACATATCAGCATGAAATGCCTATGTCTATCCAAGTGCTGCTGTCGGAGTCAGGGAGAGGCCCAGGGTGTAGGTGAACACCAGGGAGGTGTCAGTATTTAGGTGATATTGAAAGCCATGGGTATGGATACAACCACCATGGGAATGAGTGAAGCCAAAGAAGAGATTTGAGGGTCATCCCTGTGGTCCCAAGAGCCAAAAAACAGAGAGATGAGGAGGAGCCAGCAGAGAAGACTGGGCAGGAGTGGCCAGGGAGGCAGGAGGAGAGCCAGAGGAAGAAAGTGTTCCCGGGAGGAGGGTAATTGACTGAGTCACATTCTGCTGACAGGTCACATAAGGTGGGGACAGAGAACAACCATTGGATTTAGCAATGTGAGGTTACTGATGACTTTGACACGAACAGTTTTCATTGGGGCAGCAGTGGAGAAAATCTGATCCAAGTGGGTTTAAGAAGAAATGGGAGCTACAACTCACAACTAAAAGACAAACAACCCAATTCCAAAATAGAGACAGGGTTTAAATAGACGTTTCTCCAAAAAAGATACACAAATGGCCAATAAGCCCATGAAAAGATGCTCAACATCATTAGTCATCAGGGAAATGCAAATCACAACCACAATATGTCAGTTCACACCTACTAGGGTGGCTATGGTCCCAAAATAAAAAATAACAAGTGTTGGTGAGGACGTGGAGAAACTGAAGCCCTTGTACATTGCTGGCGGAAACATAAAATAGTGCAGCTGCTATGGAAAATGGTATGGCGGTTTCTCAAGAAGTTAATTATAGCACTGCCACATGGCCCAGAAACTTCCCTCTTGGGTATATACCCAAAATAATCAAGAAGGGACTCTAACATATACTTGTTTGCCAATGTTGACAGCAGCATTATTCACAGTGGCCAAAAGGTGGAAACAATACAAGTGTCCATCAACAGATGAATGGGTAAAGGAAATGTGGTCTATACATACAATGGAATATTATTTAGCCATAAAAAGGAATCAAATTCTGATACATGCTACAGCATGGAAGAACCTCGAAAACATCATGCCAAGGGAAAGAATCCAGACCCAAAGGACAAATATTACCCGATTCCACTTATATAAAATATCTAGAATAGGAAAAGACATAAAGACAGAAGGTAGTTTAGAAGTCACCAGGGGCTGCAGGGAAGGGAGAATGGGGTTATTGTTTAATGATTGCAGAGTTTCTGATTGGAGTGATTTAAAAAGTTTTAGAAGCCGGGCTCGGTGGCTCAGCCTGTAATCCCGAGCCTTTGGGAGGCTGAGGTGAGTGGATTGCCTGAGCCCGCGGGTTCGAGACCCGCCTGGGCAGCGAGACCTCATCTCTACAATAAATCAAAAAATCAGCTGGGCTATGGTAGCGCCTGCCTGTAATTCCAGCTGCTTGGAAGGCTGAGGCGGAAGGATCGCTGGAGCCTAGCGGGTCGAGGCTGCGGTGGCCGGGAGCGGCCACTGCACTCCAGTCTGGGCAACAGAGTGAGACTCCAACTCAAAAAAAAAAAAAAAAAAAAGTTTTAGAATTAGACAGTGGTAATAGTTATGCAACAATTGCAATTATAATTAATGCCACTGAATTGTACTCTTAAAAGTGATTAAAATGACAAATTTTATGTTATACATATTTTTACTGCAATTAAAAAATTAATAATGTAATATACCAAAACCATTGAACTGTACACTTTAAATGAGTGAATTGTACAGTATGAGTTATATCTCAATAAATTTGTTTTTTTTAAAAAAATAATTGAGAAGACTCCTATTTTTCAGAAATGGTGTGCTAAGTTACTCAAGTCAGCTTCTCCATTGAAAACAAGTAAAAAGGCTGGAGAAAATATAAACAAGGGTCCGAAAAGCATTAAAGAGATGGCAAGATTACAAGGAGTTACAAGGCCAGCATGTGGGGACTAGGATGACTCCAAGAGGTAGGAGACATGAAAGCTATTGATGTCTTGAAGGCATTTGACAATCCTGAAAAATTTGATCCTTTGTTTTGACAGTCTTGTGGGCTGAAGGAACAGAGACTGAAGCTCAGAGATTGCACTGGGTGGGTAATCTAATAGAAGACACTCCACTGCTTCCAGGGTGATGCTGAAATAGATGTGAAAAAACCCAGATGAATTTCAGCCAGGTTTTAATTGCCTGGAAATCCAGGGAATCACAAGCACCTAATTTGGCTTAAGGTGGTCTTAGGTTGTAGTGTCCTTAGGTCCTTGGAAGAGGCAAACACAAATTCCCTGTGGAGGAAAATAGCTTCATTGTAGGCCCCAAATTATTTCTACGTTTTTTTCAAAAACATTATCCAGCAAGTAGTTAAAAGATAATCAGAAACACGAGAAAGCAAGACTCCAGGTGACATCCAGCGAGAATAACAGATAAAATAGACAACTCAGATATTAGAGTTATCAGGTGAATCATAAAACAATTATCTGACTATAAATAAGGAAATAAAAGACAAGTTTAAAAACTGTCTTCAGGAAATAGGTATCTATAAGTGACAGAACAGATTAGAAAAACAACCAAAGAGAAATTTTAGAAATAAAAAATACCAAATTTGAAATTAAAAATTCAATGGAAAGATTTAGCATCAGACTAGACATGTTTGAAGGAGAGCTAGTGAACTGGAAGATAGGTAAAAAGGAATTATCCAGAATTCAAGCACAAAGGGACACAAATATGGGAAAGCAGAAGAGAAACAAGAACTTGTGCTGGATATATTTTGCTTGACCCTGTGTCCCAGGAAGCTGAGTTGTATAGACTGTATTAAGAAGCTGTCTTAAGCTCTGGCTTCCAGTTGATTTGACTAATGGTAAGCACTAGCAGGGGATCAGAAGGTGGGAGTTGAGTGAAGTCAGGATATTTATATCCTAGGTTCCTTTCTTGCTGGTGACCACAGGATTGGTATGTCCATCTGTCAAGTGGCTTCTCTGTACAGATATCCTTTCTTGGTTCTGGGAGTATTCCCACTCCCTGCCCCTTCAGGTCTAATAAGTAGCAATGATTCAACATTGTTACTATTCCCAGCAGACTGGCCCTTCCTTGTCAGTCACATTAAACTTTACCCTTGACAAATAGTTCTTTTATTAAGCTTTTCTCACCTCAGCAGTTTGAGTGTTTTATCTGTTTCCTGATAGGACTCGGAGTGCTATAGTGAGATAGAGGATATAGTGAGATATCTAACATATGTCTAGTCAGTGCCCTAGAGGGAAGGTAAGAGATAATGCAGGAGAAGCAATGTTTGAGACAATGACTGAGATTTTTCCAGAATCAGAATATTCTGCGATAGGAATTCAAGACAGGATAAACAAAAAGAAATCTATTCCTAGACACAAATTCCTGTGGTGATATGTCATACAAATGGACAACAACAACAACAACAACAAAACCCTCAAACAACAACAATTCCCCAAATCAGAGGAAAAAAAACCAAAGAGGGTAATGAAAAAACAGTCACAGAATCAAACGCATAGCACCTTCAAAAGAGTAACAGTCACATTGACAGCTGACTTTGCAACAGCAGCAATGGAAGTTAGAAGATAATGAAATGCTATCTCAGTATGCAGAAATAACTGCCACTCTAAAATCTAAATAAAATAAATAAATCTAAATCGAAATAAAATAAAATCTAAGACAATTTAAAATGTATTTCAGGATTGAGGGTGAAAAAAACATTTTCAGACAAAAACTGAGAGCATTTGCTAACAGCATACCCAAACTAAAGGGGATTATAAAACATGTGCTTTACCCTGGAAGAAAATGGTCTCAGGTGGAAGGGTTGGAATTTAAATAGGAGTAAGAGCAAAGTAGTAAAAATGTGGGTAACTGAAAAGGAACATTGATTTATGAGATTTAACTAAATATATAGAATTAAAACAAATAACAAAGGCATTAAAATTGGGAGTGTGTTAATTCAGTTGAAGATTTTAAAAGTTCTTGTGGGGTGTATCTGGAAAGAGAGTAAAGACAGAAAACTCAATCCAAACTTATTAACAATGTATTGCGTGTAAATGAAATAATGGCTTCATTTAAAGGCAAAGATGATCAGAGTATGAAAAACCCAACCAAGTGTTGATTACAAAAGACATGTCTAAAAAGAATGGGCTGGATGTGGTGGCTCATGCCTGTGGTCCCAGCCTTTAGGGAGATCAAGGTGGGCGGATTGCTTGAGCCCAAGTTTTCAAAATTAGCTTAGGCAATATGGTGAAACCTTGTCTCAACAAAAAAATTTAAAACAGAGCCAGGCATGATGGCGTGTGCCCATAGTTCCAGCTCTTAGGGAGGCTGAGGTGGAAGTATTGCCTGGGTCTGAGAGGTCGAGACTGTGATGAGCTGTGAGTGTGCCACTACGCTCCAGCCTGGGCGACAGAGTGAGACTCTGATTCAAAATCAATTAATCAATTGATCAAAAGAATGTAGAACTATCAAAAGTATAGAAAGAAGCATGCTACACAATACTAACAAAAGAAAACTTATGTGGCTAGGTTACTACTAGCATAGACTTAATATTAGACAATATGGACTCTATTAATAGTAGGCAAAGGGAAGTCTCTAACAAGCACATGCAACATGATACTCTTTATGTGAAAATATAAACATGAAAATTGGCCAGGCTTGGTGGCTCAGCCTGTAATCCCTGCACTTGGGAGGCCGAGGCAAGTGGATTGCCTGAGCCCATAGGTTCAAGACCAGTGTGGGCAACTTGGTAAGACCTCATCTCTACAATAAATAAAAAAAAAATTAGCTGGGTGTGGTAGCACATGCCTGTAGTTCTGGCTACTTGGAAGGCTGAGGCAAAAGGATTGCCGGAGCCTAGTAAGTTGATACTGGGGTGGCCGTGAGTATGCCACTACACTCCAACTTGGGCAAGGGAGTGAGACTCCAACTCAAAAAAAAAAATTAAAATTTATGTGAAACCATAATATATATGAAGTTATTAAAACAATAAAACACTTTTAGAGGTATGTCTAGATGCAATAAAACCAAACAAAAGGAAAGCAAAGGGAGTATAAACCTCAGATGGTGAGCCAGGACAATGGAAGGTAGTGGTGATAGACAACACAATAGGGCCAGGCATGGTGGCTCACGCCTGTAATCCCAGCACTTTGGGAGGTAGAGGCAAGAGGTGACTGAGCCCAGGGGTTCAAGACCAGCCTGGGCAACCTGGCAAGATTGCGTCTCTACAATAAGTCAAAAAAATTAGCTGGGCATGGTGGCATGCTCCTGTAGTTCCACCTACTTGGAAGGCTGAGGCGGAAGGATCACCAGAGCCCAAGAGGTCGAGGCTGCAAGGAGCCGTGAGTGTGCCACTGCACTCCAGCCTGGGCAACAGAACCAGACTCTGACTCCAAAACAAAACAAAACACAAACAAACAAAAGAAACGTGTAGGATACTTGAATAGGCATAGCACCAAAGAAGATACCCAGATGACCAAAAGAAATGAGAAGATGTTTAGCATCTTTCTTTAATCATGGAAGGTAAAAAGAATATCACAATATGATTAACAGCACAACCGGGTTGGCTAAAATTTTGATGACTGACAAAAAAATGAATGCTAAGTGTTAGTGAGGATGTGCAGCAAAAAGAACCCTAAGAAACATACTGCTAGTAGCGTTACTCAGTACAAGCTCTTAGGAAGACATTTTGCATCATACGAGAGGGACCCAAAAAACCCTGGAATTTATTTATGAAAACTGTGTATTTATTCTTACATGCTTAAAGTTCAGTCACCTTCAAAGTACTCTCTGTCTGATGCAAGACACCTATTGAGATGCTTTTTTCCACTGCTCAAAGTCATTTTTGAACTCGTCAGTTTTGATGCCTTTTAGTGCTTCTGCCATTTTTTGTTTCGCCTCTTCCACATCGACAAAATTTCCCTTTGTGGACTTTTACAACCAGGGAAACAAAAGAAAGTTGCTTGGGCAAGACTGGATGAATAGAGAGGTTGGGACATGGTGGTCATGCTGTCGTTGGTCAAAAACTGCTGAATACTCGGCGCAGTGTGGGCAAGTTGTTGTATATATCCCCCATTATGAAATGGGCAAATATGTTGAAAGAATCTCCCCCCTCCAAAATTCACTGAAGCAGAATGCAGCCTCTCACAACAACACTAGCTGGTACACTGATGCCAGTGGGTTCCTAGAACACTCACCTAGCAGGGGAAGCCTGTACTACAAGGGACCTGCCTCCTAAAAAATAATTTTGTTTTTTGGGGGTCCTCCTTGTATATTAAAGTTGGATATATGCATAGCTTTACGATTCAGGCATTTCCATCTAAATGCATACACTATGCAAATGGAGTGCTTGTATGCCTTAGAGTCCATGTATAACCAAGTTCACAACAGCACTGTTAATCATAGTCCCAAACAGGAAACGACCCAAATGTCCCCCTACAGTAAAAAAAGAATAACTGGCATGCATAAAATACTATACTATACAGCAACAAAAATGAATGAACTACAACATGTTAGGTTGAATCTTAAACATATTACGTTGGAGGAAAAAAAAGCCAGACAGCAGAAGAACATTGGAAGAAGGTATGTTGGCCAAGATGGGAGTCTGTAACCTCTAGAGCTGGGAGCCAAAGGGCTGCAGGTGCAGTTTAAGTGTGATTAAAACATACAAGCAAAACACTGTCCTGCAGAAAGAAAACAACAAAACCTTCATGCTTCAATTAGCACACAAGGTGGATGGAGGGAGGAGCTTCTGAGAATTTGAACCCACAATGTGTTTTGATACCTGAATTCACACCACCAATGTGGCCTGACAAAATCTCAAGCACACACCTTCACATTTTAAGTGGTATCAAGCTGATCATGCCCCCAGGTGACTGACAGAAGCCTACATAAATCCAGGTGTAAGGTGCCATCAATGTGAAATGCACTCCAATTTCATAATTTTTTTTCTTTTTTTTGAGTTGGAGTCCCACTCTGTCACCCAGGCTGGAGGGCAGTGGCACGCTCCTGGGCACCGCAATCTCGACCTGGTGGGCTGCTGTGATCCTTCCGTCTCAGCCTTCCAAGTAGCTGGAACTACAGGCGTGCACTACCACGCCCGGCTAATTTTTTATTTATTGTAGAGATGAGGTCTTGCCAAGTCGCCGAAGTGGGTCTCGAACCCGGGGCTCAGGCAATCCTCTTGCCTCAGCCTCCCAAAGTGCTGAGATTACAGGCTGAGCCTCTGAGCCCAGTCCCATAAATGTTAAAATGTGAAAAATGTGCTTCTAGTTGTAAGAATTAAGGAAATAAGCTGTAAAATCCAATGCAAGTAAAGCTGAACTGTAAACTTCCAGGTAGTTGAAGCCAACACCTGTTACCCAGGTCTCCACCTCCCCAGATTTCCTTAAAAAATAACAAAGAACAAGAAGAAGGGAAATAAAACTACACAAAAGCTATGACCTCAGCATAAATACACAGAATGCCCAAACTTCAAAATTATTATGAGCAAAAAGAGAAAGAATGCCAGCCCCCCCCACCCCATCCCACTCCACCGCAAGGCTTTGTGACACTACAGGGAAGAGAAAAGAGTGGAGAGACACTACAGGGAAGAGAAAAGAGTGGAGTTAGCAACAGGGCTTAAAGTGGATCTCCAGGAAGATGAAGTCCACCCTAAGTCTTAAAAATACTATCAAAGAAAAAGTCCAAGTAGGTCAGAACACCAACCACAGGGAAGGAACTTAAAAGTACACCTGCCTGATTTGAAGGGTGGTCTTCAAAATGCACAGCTTTTTGGAAAGAAAAGGGCACAAAAGAAAGGAGAAGTATCCTTTGGAAATTGGGTGGTAAGAGGGAGAGATGTAGGGAAAAATGTAGGGCACTGCACTAGGAAAGAGAACCAAAAATTCGGAGGACACATAATCCTTTTGCCTACCATCAAATCAAAACCTATTAAATGATCTGGACTTTGCTATATTGACAGAAGAGGGTGCCATTGAACGTGAAATTCCATAAAACATTCTAAGAGCACAACATGAATGGGAACAAAATTAATAGGTTCATAGAGTCGCTGCCAAAAAAAAAATCCCAGAAAACAAAAAGCAACACACACAAAACAAGGAACTTCCCCTGAAAAACAATTATAATGCAGGGAAAAAACCTAAAACATTTCTTTTTTTGACATTTATTCTAAATACAGCTAATCATACTCAAATAAGCATTTAAAGATATAAAAAACCATCTTGAATTATAAATTTGAAAAAGGACACAAAATCTCCAAGGACAACTGAAAAGAGAATTGACTGAATTCAAGAAAGAGATAGAAGAGATGAAAAAATTATCTCAGAAGTGAAGAAAATTTATAAGGTGTCCTGGAGAGATAAGATGCAAATGAAAATTTAATAAGGGACATTTAGGAAAGGAAGAAAAGCAATCAAGAGAATGAAAGTGAATTTAAGAAAGAAGTAAAACAGGTTAGAGGGAAAGTAGTGGGGATGGAAGTCAGGCAAGGAAGGAGTAGCATTTGTATTGTTGGAGTCCTGAGGAAGAAAAGCAATGGAACAAAACTAATATTTAAAACTGTGACCATGAAGATTTTCTAGAATTAACAACAACAAAAGACCTAAATCTACATAATCAAAGGATATACTAAGTGCCTGGGAAAATTAACTCAGAATGATCAACTCTGAGACATCTCTTAGTCAAAGGGTTAGATTAAGTGTGGGCTGGGCACGGTGACTCATGCCTGTAATCCTAGCACTTTGGGAGGCCGAGATGGGAGGATTTCTTGAGCCCAGGAGTTCAAGACCAACCTGGGCAACATAGCCAGACCTCATCTCTACTACCTGGGAAGCTTAGGTGGAAGGATCACCTGAGCCCGGGAGGTTGAGGCTGCGGTAAGCTGTGATTGTGCTACTGCACTGCAGGCTGGGTGACACAGTGAGACCCCAACTCAAAAAAAAAAAAAACAAAAAGAAGAAGAAGAAGAAAAAAGAAAATATGAACCAAGGATTTTATATCCAGCCAAGCTGTCCTTCAAATTAACAGCTTTCAAAATAAAAGAACCTATGGAATTATGACTCTAATGGAAGATGAGCTTATTCAAACTAAGAGATGACCAGAAAACTTTAGCATAGAACTGATGATGAGTGTGGTGTAAACACACAAAAAATAAACATGGAGATGGGGCTGGAACACCAGAGTGCAAATATTATATGTTTTGACAAAGTACAGATGTGCAACTGAAAAATGGGAGGAGAAAGGAAACAGAAGACGAAAAATAGAATAATCTCATTTATTGTTGTATAGAAAATGGGCGAGAGTTTAGAGGTATTAAATAAAAAGGGATAAACCAGATAATAAAAGGTTAAATAATAGAATAAGAGACTAAAGGCATTAAGTACAACCTTCTCTAAATTAAACCAAATTAAAGTTAAAAAACGAAAGCATACGTCTTGTAGAAAAAGAAACATAGCAAATATAACAAAATACACACAATTACACGATGTTATGATAGATTAAACATATCAATAATATCAATGAATATCACTGGGCTTAACTCACCTACTGAAAAAAAATTTTCAATCTGGGTCACAAACAAAGACAAACTATGTGCAGTATATATAAGATGCACATCTAAAACAAAGAGATTCCAAAAGTTTTAAATAAGGAAATGGACAAATATGTATTAGGCAAGTGGACAAATAAAAAAGCAGGGGTAGTGATTCTGATAACAGACAAAGTAGACCTCAAGTTCTGAAGCATCAGGTTTGACAAAGCAGGGCATCTCTTAATGCTAACTGTCATGATTCATAGAGAAGATAGAATACTTACGAATATGTATGCACCAAATAATATGGCAACCACCTTTATGCAGTAAAAAGTACAGGAGTTGAAAGGATGCACAGACATACACTAACATTTCTTTAGTGAAACTTTAACACATACTCTGTATCAGACAGGTCAAGAGGATGGAAATTAAGGAGGTGGAAAACCTAAACCCCACAATCAAGGTACAACTTACAGACATGAAGGCATACCTTGTTTTATTACAGCATTTAGAAGATATTAATTTATTTTTTTCAAATTAAACATTCGTGGCAGCTCTGCATAGAGCAAGTCTATTGGCACTGTTTTCCCAACAGCATGTGCTCACTTCACATCTCTGTCACATTTTGATAATTCTCACAATATTTCAGATTTTTTCATTGTTATTGTATCTTTGTGGTAATCTGTGACCGGTGATCTTTGATGTTACTATTGTAATTGTTTTGAGGTACCACAAAATGCACCCATATAAGACTGAATTTAATCAATAAACGTTGGTCAGTTGCGGTGGCTAAAGTCTATAATCCTGGCACTTTGAGAGGCTGAGGCGAGAGGACTGCCTGAGCGCAGGAGTTTGAGACCAGCCTGGTCAACTTGGCGAGACCTCATCTCTACAATAAATAAAAAAATAAGCCGGGTAAGCTACTTGGAAGGCTGAAGTGGAAGAATCGCCTGAACCTAGCAGGTGGAGGCTGCGGTGGCTGTGAGCGTGCCTGGGCAGCAGAGTGAGATTCCAACTCAAAACAAAACAAAACAAAAAACAAAAGTCAGTAAGTGGTGTGTGTGTTCTGACCATTCTACCAGCTGGCCATTCCTCTGTCTCTCTCCTCCTTCTCAGGCCTTCCTGTTCTCTGAGACACAATATTGAAATTAGGCCAGTTAATAACCCTACAGAGGTCTCTAAGTGTTCTAGTGAAAGGAAGAGCTGTACCTCTCTCACTTTAAATCCAGATCCGGAAATGATTAAGCTTAGTGAGGAAGGCACCAAAAGCTGAGATAGGCCAAAAGCTAGGCCTCTTGTGTCAAATGGTTGCCAGGTTGTGTCAAGGAAAAATTCTTGAAGGATTAAAAGTGCTACTCCAATATCAAGAAGTGAAGAAAAACATGAATATCAAGAAAGCAAAACAGTCTTACTGCTGCTATGGAGGAAGTTTTAGTGGCCTGGATAAAAGATCAAATTGGCCACAACAGTCACAGAAGCCAAAACCTAATCCAGAACAGGTTCCTAACTCTTCAATTCTATGGAGGCTGCAAGAGGCAAGGAAGCGGCAGGAAAGTTTAAAGAGAGCAGAGGTTGGTTCATGAAGTTTAAGGAAAGAACAGAGCAGAAAAGTGCAAGGTGAAGCAGCAAGTGCTGATAGAGAAGCTGCAGCAGGTTATCCAGATCTAGCTAAGATCATGGATGAAAAGTGTCTACACTAAACAACACACTTTTAACACACTTCCAACAGTCTTCTATTGGAAGAAGATGCCATCTAGGGCTTTCATAGCTAGAGAGGAGGCGTCAATGCCTGGCTTCAAAGGACAGGATGACTCTTGCTAGGGGCTGAGGCAGCAGGAGACTTTAAGTTGTTGAAGCCAATGCTCGTTTATCATTCTGAAAATCCTAGGGCCTTTAAGAATTTTGCTAACTGAATCTTCTCTGCCTGCGCTCTAGAAATGGAACAACAAAGCCTGGGTGACAGCACATCGGTTTATAGCATGCTTTACTCAATATTTTAAGCCCACTGATGAGACCTACTGCTCAGAAAGAAAGATTCCGTTCAAAATATTACTCTTCATTAACAATGTACCTGTCACCCAAGAGTTCTGATAGAGATATGCAAGGAGATGCATGCTGTTTTCCTGCCTGCTAACGCAGCACCCATTCTGCAGCCCATGGATCAAGGAGTCATTGTGACTTTCAAGTCTGATTCTTTAAGAAATACATTTTCGCTGGGCTCGGTGGCTCAGTCTGTAATCCCACACCTTGGGAGGCTGAGGTGAGTGAATTGCCTGAGCCTGCGGGTTCGAGACCCACCTGGGCAACTTGGCGAGCCCTCATCTCTACAATAAATAAAAAAATTAGCCGGCGGGGGTGGGGTAGCGCGTGCCTGTAGTTCTAGCTACTTGGAAGGCCGAGGTGGAAGGATCACCGGAGCCCAGCAGGTTGAGGGTGCGGTGGCCGGGAGCGGCCACGGCACTCCAGTCTGGGCGACAGAGTGAGATTCCAACTCAAAAAAAAAAAAAAAAAAAAAAAAAAGAGAAATACATTTTCTAAGGCTATAGCTGCTCATTGATTCCTCTGATAGATCTGGGCAAAGTACATTGAAAACCTTCTGGAAAGGATTCACCATTCTAGATGCCGTTAACAATATTCATGATTCATGGAATGAAGTCAGAATATCAACATTAATAGGAGTTTGGAAGAAGTTGATTCCAACCCTCTTGGGTGATTTTCAAGGGTTCAACACTTCAATGGAGAGAGTCACTGCAGATGTGGCAGAAATAACTAGAATTAGAAGTGGAGGCTGAAGACATGACTGAATTGCTACCATCTTATGATAAAACTTGAACAGGTAAGGAGTTGCTTCTTATGGATGAGCAGAGAAAGTGGTTTCTTGAGATGAAATCTACTCCTGGTGAAGGTGCTGTGAGCGTTATTACATGAGCTTAGTTGAAAAAGAAGTGGCAGGGTTTGAGAGGACTCCACATTTTTTTTTCTTTTGAATTGGGGGCTCACTCTGTTGCCCAGGCTGGAGCGCAGTGGCATGATCTGAACCCCCAGGCTCAAGTAATCCTCCCTCCTCAACCTCTCAAGTAGCTGGGACTATAGATGGTATGCCACAACACCTGGTTAATTTTTGTTTTTGTAGCGTAGCGACAAGGTCTCACTATAGTGCCCAGGCTGGTCTTGAACTCCTGGGCTCAAGCAATCCTCCTGCTTTGGCCTCCCAAGTGCTGGGATTACTGTTGTGAGCTGCTGTACCAGGCCAGAAATAATGTTAACTCACTGCTTAGAAAAATCAAAATGAGTGCACAAAACTCCAAGATGAACAAAGTCTCCAAATGCTCAGTCAAGAGGATCTGACCCTGCACGTGCACCTCCCATACCTTGCCTGACCCGTATTCTGGCCCTGATTCCAATAAAACGTTATTTATAAAAACAGGTGGCCAGCCCATAGGCTGCAGCTGGCCAATTTGATTTTTGAAAACATCACATTAAAATGCAATTTATCTTGATTACACAGTCTTTTCGTGCCCCCATAAAGTCTGTGGCCCAGGCGAGTACCTCGCTTGCCTTACCCAGGTCCCAATCCTGTGGTGTGGACAGGGATTTTGAGTAAATCGAAGCCACTTTGAACCCTTCGAGAGGGGTCACCCCCTCCGCCCCCCCCCGCCCCAAATGCAGGAGCTTTAGCGGAACCACCGCCTCCCTGCCCTCCTGTGTCGGGGCACACCCACCAGCCACCAGGGGGAGGCGCTGGTTTCCGCATCTCCCCGAGTCTCCCAAAGAAGTTCGTGCAGATTTAGGCCGATAAACCCAGGAAAGCTCACTCTCTGAACACGTGCTGACGTTCATTCAACCCAAGGGCAACAGTGACAGGTCAGGGTCAGGCGCCAACCGTGAAATGATGGGGGCTGTTCCATGCTGTCGGGGCCGCGCGACTCACGAGCCTTCTCAGTCCCCACCCCCTCTTCCGACTCCCGCCATACCCCTCCAAGTCATTTCCGCCCATTTTACAGGTGAGAATCCGAGACTTGGGAAGGAGAGACACTGTCCAAGGACTCAAGGCCGGACAAGAGCCCGGCCTCCTGGGTCTGGGGTCTGAGCCCGCAATGAGGCCTTGAGCAGCGCCCCTCTCCCCCTCAACTCCTTCCTCTTGTGCTACGTGGGAGACTACCTGGGTTGCCCACCACGACGGAGACGGGGCTGCAGGGGACTCAGGGATCGACTCTGTCCTGGAGGTAGGTGCCCGGGGGCCTCGAACCCCAGGAATCCTGGCAGGCTCTGGAGGAGGGTGGCTCTGGATGGGCTTCTGGGCTCCAGGCCAGGAGGCCCAGCCAGCAGAGGGTGTGTGGGCCTCCGGGCGGAGAGCCGGGTCCTCCAGGCCAGGGAGAGGTTGCGGTTCAGGAATGCGAGGAGGCAGAAGCGGCTGTGCACAGGCTGCGGCTGTGGGTGCGCCGCCTCCGACGCCGGCCAGGTGTACACGTGCTGCAGGCGGTGCAAGGTCAGGGAGACGGTGTGGCGCAGCGGACCCCAGCCCTTGTGACTGCCCCCGTCCATCATCAACCCAGGCCGCACCCACTTGACTCAAGCCCCGCCCACTCAGGTCCCCTCTGCAAGTTTCCACCATCCTCCTGCAGGGGCCTGCTTCTTGGTCTTCCACCACTTGCCCTGTCCAGCCTTTCCTGTCCTTTTTGCCAACCCCTCTGCCCAGGCAGCGCGGCCGCAAGTGGAGGCGTCATTTTCTCCTTTTGTAATTGACACATCCCTTCTGCTCAAAGGCCTTTGAGGCTCCTGGTTCTTCACCTGTTGTGTGACGTACGTCTCTTTCTAGAACCGTGCTTTTCCATGCACAGAATAGATGCATAGAATTACAGTGGAATACAAAGGCATCTCGAAACAGCTGTATCGAATAGTTTTCCGCCAAATCTGAGCCGTGTCCCCAGCCCTGGCCAGGGGTCTCAGATGTAACTGATGTGTCGTGCCGGCTGATGGTGGTTCTTTGCAGGTGGGTGCCAGGAAGGCGGGGCTTTGCCTGGCTCATTGCGGCTGTATCCCCAGCACCCAGCATAATGCCCAGCACACAGAAGGCACTCCATTTTTTTTGAATCAGTGAATGAGAGATCAAGTGAATGAATGTGTCTTCAAAACATAAGTCCTAGCCGGGCTCGGTGGCTCAGCCTGTAATCCCGCGCCTTTGGGAGGCTGAGGTGAGCGGATTGCCTGAGCCCGCGGGTTCGAGACCCGCCTGGGCAGCGAGACCTCATCTCTACAACAAATCAAAAAATCAGCCGGGCGTGGTAGCGCATGCCTGTAATTCCGGCTACTTGGTACTTGGAAAGCTGAGGCAGAAGGATCGCCGGAGCCCAGCAGGTCGAGGCTGCGGTGGCCGGGAGCGGCCACTGCACTCCAGTCTGGGCGACAGAGTGAGACTCCAAATCAAAAAAAAAAAAAAAAAAAAAAAAAAAAATATATATATATATATATACATATACATACACATGTCCTGAAAGTTCTGGTCCTGACATCACATAACTGTGTAATGATGGCTATAAGATTTCTCTATTTTCAATGTTCCCAGATTCTGTGATTCAACAAGATCTTTGACCCCAAGATCCTAAGTGTGATTCAAACCCCAAAAACCTTAAAAGAAAAGATTAATACACGTGAAGGCAAACATTTCAAAAGATTTGCTCAACAAAATTACTATAAATTAAGTTGAAAGATGCAGCAGTTTAGTTTTGTTTTTTGTTGTTGCCTATTGCCAAGGGTTAATGTCAATGATAAGCAATGAGCACTTTATAGATCAATACGGAAAAGACAAATATTCCATTTAAAAATGACCACAGGGCATACACATGATGGAGATACTATAAACTCTATCTTGCTAATAGCTAAGGAATGAAAACTAAGATAAGGTATCATTGTGACCAAGACTGGCAAAAAGGAAAACACTGAATATCAGCAAGGAAGTGTCCTTTGGTAAGTGGGTAATTGGATCTACATTTTTGGAAGTTTTGGCTATATCAATTAAAAGCTGATGTCAATATCAATTAAAGTTTAAAATATGCATACGTCTCCCCAAGCAACTCAATTTCTAGGAATTTATTATAAAGAAACACTAAATTTGAGATGCTGTGAGCACAAAGGTATGCCTTGAGGGTGGAAGATGAGTTTAGCGCCCCCATGAAGGCGGGGCTGTTTGTGTCCACCCTCCCACTCCCAGGTCAATCCCTGGAGGAGCTTGTCTGCTGGGGGTTGTGCCCCCTCCTGGCGCATTTGCAGGACACTGGGGTGCAGCAGGAAGGACCTGGGTGGCTCTCTCACCTGCAGGACAGATGTCAGCAGAATCTCTGCTCCCAGGGGAGTCCTGAGGTTTCCCAGAAGGTCCCCTCCCTAGGCCTTTACTGTCTTTGTTCACCGCTGTATGTTCCACCACCACCATGGTTCTTTGTCTAAAACTCCAATTCCCAATCTCAGAAAATTAAACTTCTTTTCCCCTGTAGCATTGCAGCAACCTCAGTGTAAAAGCAGACCCCTGCTGATGTGACACAATTTGTGGGACTTCGTGTGAATATGTGTGTGTTTCTGGACCAGAGATGGCCATCTGTCGAAGTCTGCATCTGCTAAAGGTGGCCATGGCATATGCAGGATGGACACCTGATTACTTTAAAAAAATCTAAAATATTCTGATTTTTGAAGCACATCTCTTCCGTAGATTTTTGATTTTTTAAAGTTTTAAATATTAAAAAATTGAGGGATATTTAGCTGACAATGAAGTGCACAGATCCTGACCGTATTATAGCTCATGGATTTTAACAAATGTTAGAGCCATGGAATTCACAACCCTCGTGATACCACCCTGAAAACCTCTCTCCTGCTCCTCCCTAGTTAAGCTCTATCACCACAAAACTGTTTGGATTTATTTCACCATAGACTAATTTTGTCTTTTCTAGAACTGCGAATAGTTGGGAATGTGCAGTATGTGATTTTGTGTGTCAGGTATTTCTTCACCCACCATAATGTTTTTAGACTCATCCATGTTGCTGCATGTATCAGAACTTCTTACCTGTGTTAACCTTTATTTTATTTTTTAAAAATAGAGCCAAGGTCTTGCTCTGTTGCCCAGGCTGGTGTTGAACTCCTGAGCTCAATCCTCCCACGTTGGCCTCCCAAAGTGCTGATATTATAGGCGTGAGCCACCATGCCTAGCCTGTTTGCCTCCTACTATTTCATTTCTTTTGCTTGGATTAGGTTTAACTCGATCTTGCTTTAGTTTCCGGGATGGACACTTAGTTGACTGATTTGAGATCTTTTGGGGTGTGTATGGAATTTTCTGCCTACCACAGATTGTTTCCAGTGTGAGGCCATGATGAATAAGGTTGCTATGAACATTTTTGAATAAGTAATTTTGTGTACACGTGTCTTCACATATCTTGGGTAAAATACCTAAAGGTGGAATTGCTGAGTCATGTTAACTTTAGAAGACAATGTCATTTTTCCAAAGAGATTGCGCCGTTTCACATCCCACCAGCAGGACTCTGGTAGCTCCATAGCCTCATCAATGCTTGGTTTTGTCATCTTTTCATCTGAGCTCTGTCAGTGGATATGCAGTGGAAGCTTCTTTGTTTTTGAGACAGGGTCTCACTCTGTTACCTAGACTGGAGTGCAGCAGCCTCGTTGGCTCAAGCAATTCTTCTGCCTCAGCCTCCCAAGTAGCTGAGACACACACCACCACACCTAGCTAATTTTTCAATTTTTTTTTTGTAGAGATGGGGGTCACATTTTGTTGCCCTGGCTGTCCTCGAACTCCTGGGCTCAAGCAATCCTACTGCCTCAGCCTTCCAAAGTGCTGGGATTACAGGTGTGAGCCCATTGTGGTTTTAATTGATGCTTCCCTGAGGACAAAAGATGTTGATCATTTTTTTTTTCATTTGTTTATTGGTCATTAATATGCCATCTTTTGTGAAGGACTTTATCAATCTTTTGCTTTAAAAAGGAACTGCTTGTGACTGTGTGTGGTGGCTCACACCTGTAATCCCAGCACTTTGGGAGGCCGAGGCGAGAGGACTGCTTGAGCCCAGGAGTTCGAGAACAGCCTGGGCAACATAGAGAGAACTTGTCTCTACAAAAGTAAAAATATGAGCTGGGGATTGTGGCACACAACTGTAGTCCCAGCTACTCAGGAGGCTGAGGTGGGAGGTTTGCTTGAGCCCAAGAGTTGGAGGCTGTGGTGAGCTGTCATTGTGCCATTTCACTCCAGCCTGGGAAACAGAGTTAGACCCTAACTAAAATAAATAAATAAGTAAAATATATAATAAAAATTAAAAATAAACTGTTTGTCTTTTTCTTACTGAGTTATAGGAGTTCTTTATTCTGGATATAGTCTCTTGCCAAATATATGCACTGTGAGGGTTTTCTCCATGTCTGTGGCTTGCCTTTTCATTTTCTTAATGATATCAGTTGATTAATAGGAGTTTTAATTTTGATGAAATCAAATTTATCAGTTTTTTATGATGATTGTTTTCTGAGTCCTTAGAAATATTTACCTATTGCCTTGCTTGGCAAGATTTTTCTCCTGTGCTTTCATCTAGATGCTTTTTAGTTTTAGCTTTTACATTTAGATCTTGGTTCCACCTCCAATTAACTTTTGAATGTTTTGAGCCCAGCATTGAAGTTCATCTTTTTCTGTTACGTATATGCAATTGTTCCAGAACCATTTGTTTAAAATGGTTGAATTGCTTTGGCATCTTTAAAAAAAATCAATCAACTGTGTAAGTGTGGTTTTATGCTGGATTTTCTATTCTGTTCCATCAATTTATTTGTTTAACCTGTGTCAGTGCCTCACTGTTTTGTTTACTGTAGCATAATAACAAGTCTTGAATCAAGTAGTGGATTTCTTGCAACTTTGTTCTTTTTCATGATTGTCTTGGCTGTTCTAAGTTCTTTAACATTTCTTTATAAATATTTAATCTATGAGTGATACTGAATGCTACAATAAAGTCCTTTGATATTTTGATTGACATTACATTCAATCTATAAAATCAATTTCGAGAAAATTGATGTCTTAAAATTGTTGAGTCTTTTTATATGCAAATAGCATAATATCTTTACTTTTAAAGGTTTCTTTAATTTCTCTGTGCAATACTTCGTTATTGCACATATTTTGCTGCATTTATCTCTGAGTCTTTTATGTTTTTGATGCTGCTGAAAATGTCATTTTTAGAAAAATTTCATTTTTTAGTTGTTTGTTTCTAGTACATGGAAATTCAACTGATTTTTTTGTATATTGATCTTTTATTCTGAGATCTTGCTAAATTA
Source organism: Cephalopachus bancanus (assembly GCA_027257055.1). NCBI lineage: Eukaryota > Metazoa > Chordata > Mammalia > Primates > Tarsiidae > Cephalopachus > Cephalopachus bancanus. Next base: position 5,568,163 of record JAPVLO010000072.1, read on the forward strand.
AATTATTAGTAAGTATTAGTACTAGTATATTTAAAAAGATTCTGTAAGATTTTCTGTGTGTGTAGTCATGTTGTCTGCAAAAAAAAGAGATAGTTTTGAGTTTTCATTTGCGGCATATGTATTTTTTTCTTCCCACTTTTCTTAACTTTTGCACTGGTTAGCAATTTCATGCAACGTTGACTGGAAGTGAAGAGAAGGGCGTCTTTGTCTCATTTCTGATCAGTCTTGGGTCATTCAGTGTGTTGGTTTTAGGTGTGGGTGTCCTTTGTTGGGTTGAGGCAATTTCCTCCTGCTCCTTGTTTGTTGAGAACTTTTTTAAAAAAAAAAATCATGAATAGGTATTGAATTCTGTCAAATGCCTTTTCTACATTATTTTTTGTAAATATAATCAAACCTTTTCTACTTTATTCTGTTAAAGTATAGAATTGCACTTTGTTGCTTTTCAAATATCAAATTAATTTTTTGTCCCTGGAATAAACCCTACATGGTGTATTATCATTTTACTCAATTTGCTAAGACTTTGACAAAAAGATTTTTGAGTCTATTTTTATACAAAAGATTGGTCTTTAGTTTTCCTTTTTTGTAATGCCTTTGGTTTTGATATCAGGATTGTGCTGGTCTCACAAAATGATTTAGGAAGTATTCCCTCCTCTATTTATAACAAAATTTGTATAGAATTGTATAGTGTTATTTCTTTCTTAACTTTTTGCTAGAGCTCAACAGTGAAGTATCTGGGCTTAAGGTTTTCGTTGTGGGAAGGCTTTTAATTATAATTTAAATTTCTTTAATAGGTATAGGATTATCAGTTCGTTTTGCATTGCTGTAAACAAATACATGAAGCTGGGTAATTTATAAAGAAAAGAGGTTTATTTCAGCTTATAGTTATACAAACTGTGCAAAATATACAGTGCTGGCATCTGCTTCTGGTGAGGCCTCGGGAAGCTTTTGCTCATGGCAGAAGACAAGGAGGGCAAGCATATCACATGGCTAGAGTGGAAGCAAGAAAGAGAAGGAAGGTGTCAGGCTTTTTAAAACAACCTCACGTGAGCTAATAGAGGAACGAATAGAGTGAGAACTCACTCGTTACCATAAGAATGGTACCAAGCCATTCATGAGGGATCCACCCTCATGATCCCAACATCTCCCACCAGACCCCAACTCCGATATCAGGGATCACATTTCAACATGAGATTTGGAGGGAACAGCTCTCCAAACTATATCATAGGACTACTCAGATTTTTTGTTTCTTCTTGAGTCAGTTTGGTAATTTGTGTTTCTTAGAGAATTTGTCTATTCAATCTAAATTGTCTAGCTTACTTGAGTCATATTTGATTACTTTTTTAATGACTAAAGAATTTGTAGTATTGTTCTTTATTCCTTTCTGAAATGGGCATTTTGTATTTTCTCTCTTCTTGATCAGTCTAGTGAGTGTTTATCAATTTTATTTATGTATTTATTGTAGAGACAATGTCTCACCCTGTCACCCAGGCTGGAGTGAGTGCAGTGACATTATCGTAGTTCTCCGTAGCCTTGAACTCCTGGCCTTGAGTGATCCTCCCACCTTAGCCTCCCAGGTAGATGTGGTTACAGGTGCAAACTACTGTGCCCAGCACAATTTATTGATCTTTTTGATGAACCTATTTTTGATTTTATTCATTCTCTGTGGTTTACCTCTTTTTTATTTCCTTGATTTCTGCTCTAGCTTTTGTTATTTCCTTCCTTCTTATTTTGGGTTTAATTTGCTCTTTTCTGATAACTTCATAAAATGAAGTTTAGCTAATTGATTTTATACCTGTCTTCTTTTCTAATATAGGCATTAAGATATATATTTCCTTCTAAGTATTGCTTTTTATTGTGTCCTACAAACTTTTATAAGGTTGTACTTCCATTATCATTCAGTTCAAAACACTTTCTAATTTTCCTTATGATTTATTCTTTGACCTATGGGTTATTTAGAACTGTGTTGCTTAATTTCCAAGACTTTGAAGTTCTTCCAGATATATTTTAACATAAAACCCTAATTTATGTTATGGTCAGAGAATGTACTCTGTTTGATTTAAGCCTTTTAAATTTATTGAAGCTTGATAGATGTCCTGGCATATGATCTATCTTGGTGAACGTTTTGTTTGCATTTATTAGATCAATTTGGTTAATTGTATTGTTCCAGTTTTCTATATCCTTAAGAATTTTCATCTTACAGTTCTATGAATTACTTGTGTTGTTGCTGGTGCTACTATTTCTACCAGATATCATTCAATTGCTGCTATTCAGCTGCTGCTGCTACTACTGATATTACTACAACTGCAACTATTACCATATGACAATAGCGACCAACATCTATCGAGGACTTCCTGTCACTGTGACAGACACTGCATGGATTATTTCCTATAATCTTCAAAATCTCCAGGCGAGAGAAGAGCTTCCATCTCCTTTTGACAGATGAGGAAACTAAGGCATGGAAGGCAACGCAGGTCACCCCAGGTTGCACAGCCGTGATTGGGTGAACATGGACTTGAACCTGGGTCCACTAGCATCCAGTGTCCCTTCTCTTAACCATGTAAGCCTTCACTAGGATGTGTGCTCTGAGATGGGCCTGTGCTGACTCCATTTCATAGCATCCTCAGCCCACCCTAGCTAGCTTCCTTCTTCTCCTGGTCTCAGCTCTGGCCTCCGCTTCCTCTCTGGTCCCCCCTGTTGTTGACCCTGCTCACAGGATGGGTGGGAGGGTCCCATATGTGCTGGGCACTTGCTCTGTGCCGGGCATCTAAGACCAAGCCTCAAATCCCAACTACCTCAGTAGCCAGTCCTATGACAGTGGCCAAGTCCCGTCCCCTCCCTCAGTGACCAGCTTATGACCATGGCCAAGTCCCCTCCCCAAGCTTGTTGCTCATGTGTGGAGTGAGGGTCCTCCTTCCCACCCTGTTCCCTTTCTTCCCCCATCTCCTCCCTCCTCCATCCCATCTCCCTGTGCCCGTCCTGTCTCTCTCTGCCATGATCCCTACAGAAGGCCCCGGTGGCTGGTGGCTGGGCTCCCTCCCTCCCTGGGCCAGTTGCTCTTTCCAGCATGGCTTGTCTTCCTTGTTGAAGACCACCTTTGTGCGTGAGAGGCTGGGTTACAGGGGCCGGGTCTGATGCCCACAGCCAGGGTTGGATCTTGGGCCCCACCCCTCGTTGCTTAGACACTGGCCTGAGTCAGACTGACACTGTTCTCTCTTTGCCTGTCCCAGCTCTGTGGGGGACAAGAGCTGAAGGGATGCGAGCCGGGCTTGGGATCCAGAGAGCTGGGCTGGAATTGTGGCCCTACTGCCCTTGCAGCGTGACCTCAGGGGGACTACATTCCCTCTCTGGGCCTCAACAGTGAATAGAGGGGCACCTCCAAGCATGGCCCCCTGAGATAAGCTGGGCTTCCCTCAAGTGTAAGAAAACTGGCTTGAGCAGGGAGGCATTGTGAAACTGGAAAGCTTTTTGGGAACTTTGGAAATCTACCTCAGAGGGAGAGGTTGCTTTGGGGATGGGCCTGGGGGACTCAGAGGTCACCTCAGTGACAGAGTGACCTCCACACAGCCTGCCAATCCTGGGGCGAAGGGTGCAAGGCCAGCCAAGTGGTGTCCTGTTTCCTCCCAGGTCTTAGAGCCAAACTCCCAAACGCAGCCTTGGAGGTCTCCCCGGCTGGATCTGGGCCTTCCTGTGGGTCACAGGACCTGCTACACCTGTTTCCTCCCACTGTCTCACCCCTGACTGTGCCTGCTGACCAACTGCTTCCTATAGTCCTTGGCAGAGTGAACATCCCTCCAGATGTGGCACATACCGGCTGCTGCCTCCAGGAAGCCCTTCCTGATGGCCCCCAGGGCAGCAAGTCCCTCTTCTCTCTTGTCACCTTCTTTGCTTGTTCATTCTCAGTTTCTTTCCCAAGTACCTGCCACAGGTGGGACATGCTCTAGTCACCTGGATGTATCAGTGAACAGGATAAACAACAGTCAGCAAATTAAATAAATTCTGTGGCACATTAGAGGGCAGTTCATTGTTCAACATTTTATTCACTCGTTTGTTCCTCCCTGTGAAAGATGCGTGTCATATCATGCCATTCAGAGTTCCCATGTGTCCCTGTTCCACTCAGAGTAAAACACAAAGACCTATTCATAACGTTTAAGACACTGATCCCCCATTCAAGATGGAGTAGCAAGGGCCAGATTCATCCTCCTGCCTCAAACTTTGAAAAACTAAGCTCAAAACCTGGAAAAAAATAAACAAAACCATGGTTATCAGACATGAGACAACAACAGCACAGGAGGGAGAATCCCTGAGAGATGGATAGCCAACATGGTGAGTCCCAAAGGGACACAGCTAGCTTCCTGGAAAGCTTCCAGTTTATATCGCAGGGAGAGGGAACCTAAGAAAGCCCAGTAGTCTCCATGAGTTGAGGAAATGGTGGGAGAAGTTTGGGGAGACCAAAGTGGCTCAGTGTTCCAGAAAAGAGTCATGAGAGAGAGCTGCAGAGAGGGGAGAGAGTTCTAGAAATTTGCAGAAGGTTCCCACATCCCCAGTCTTCATCTAAGCTCAGAGTCTCTGGGAAAAGAACCACAAAACTTCAAAAGGAACAGAGAGAACAATCCTTGGAGCTCACACAGGGCTAGGAAAAGTTCCTTTTCCCATCAGCCAGAGTGGAACACCTTGAAACTCATAGGGAGCTAGGTAGAGTACTCTGAATGTTGTGACCTCAGTAATGGGGAAAAATTAGCCCTAAACAATGATGCTTTGGCCCTGTTTGCCAAAGCTTTAAAAGCAAGCCTTTAGAGGATCAAACCATTTTCAAATAATTTAATTGGCTCCCTGAACAACGCTCAAGAATATTTACAAAGTACAAGAATATTCAGTACCCAACAAGGTAAAATTCACAACGTCTGGTACCCAATCAAAGTTGACCAGACATGCAAAGAAGCAAGAAAATATGACCCATAGTGAGGTAAAAAGTTGATCAAAACCAACACAGAGATCAGAAATGACAGAATTTGTAGACAAGGACATATGAACAGTTATAACCATATTCCATATGTTCAACATTAGAGGGCAGTAAAACACAAGCATGTCAAGGAGAAATGTGGAAAATATAAAACAGATGAAAATGATGTTTGCATTAAGAGCAGATTAGACACCGTAGAAGCAAAAATTAGTGACCTGAAGACACAGCAATAGAAACTGTCCAAAAATGGAACGCAGATAGAAAGAAGTATGGAGAAAACAGAACAGAGAATCAGAGAACCATGGACAACTGTAGATGGCACCATGTGAAGGAAGAAGAAGGAGGAAAGAAAAAATATTCAAAGCAATAATATCTTAACATTTTACAAATGTGATGAAAACTATGCATCTACAGATCTAGGAAGCAATGGATTTGAAGCAAAAGAAACAGGGAAAAACATCAAGTCATGTCCAAACAACACTACCTAGAACCAATGATAAGAGCAAAGCTTAAAACAGCTGGAGAAAAAAGACACACAAAAGGAATAAAAAAGCGAGACTTTTTTCCTTTTCCTTTTTTTGCACTGGAAACAATGCAAGTCAGAAGGTAGTAGAGCAACATCTTAAAGCACTGAAAGAAAAAACAAAACAAAACAACAACAATCTGTCAAGTTAGCATTCCAGACCCAGAGAAAACATCTTTAAAAATCAAGGATGAAACAAAAACTTTGTCATCCATACAAAAGCTATGAGAACTCATCAGCGGAAGACCTATGCTACAAGGTTGTCAGAGAAAGCCTTTAAGACAGAAGGAAATAATACCGGGTGGAAGCATGAAACTACACAAAAGAATAAAGAACACTGAAAGTGGTAAAAATGCAGGTAAATAGAAAATATTTTTCTTATTTTTAGAATTTAGAGTAAAACGAATAAGGTATTGTGGGTTCATAGTCAATGTGGAAGTAATATGTATAACAACAGCCCAAAGACCAAGACTGGAAAATGAAAATCTAATGTACAGTTCATGGACTATAAATAAAGTGGTCAATATCACTTGAAGGTAGACTGATATATGCTAACATTGTCTGCTATAAACCCTAACGCGATGAAACAAGACCAAAAAAGAAAACCACACAAAACAAAAAATATGTGGCTAAGAAGCCAACAAAGGAGGTGAAATGGAATCATAAAAATACTCAATTAATACAAATGAAAGCAGAAGAAGAGAAAAAGTAGCACAAAATAAGAGATGAGAAAGAGGGTAAGCAGATTGTAAGATGGTAGAGTGAAACCACATTATATCAATAGTCTTCGGAGTGTAAGTGATTTTAATGCCACAGTCAAACAGCAGAGATTGTCAAATTGAATTAAAAAGCTAAAAAAAAAAAAAAGAAACAAATCAATGAACCCAACAGGTGGCTTCTGGAAAAGATGAATACATTGATAACTACTAGCAAGATTTATTAGGACAAAAAGAGAGAGGAATCATGATTAATGTCGATAAAAAGAGTGGATCCATCGTCACAGGTCTCACAGACATTAAAAGGATAATAAAGGAATGTTATGAATAACTTTATGTCAATAAGTTTGACAACTTAGATAAAATGGACTAATTTCTTAAAGTCATAAAATATCAAAGCTCATTCAAGAATTACATTGCAAGAATAGACCTATATCTATTATAAAAATTTAATTTGTAGTTGAAAACATTCCTACAAAGAAAACTTTAGTCCAGATGGTTTCACTCTTGAATTCTACCAAGCACTTAAGGAAGAAATAGTACCAATACTACAAAACTCTTCCAGAAAATTGGAGATGAGGGACCACTTTCCATCCCATTCTATGAAGCAAGCATTACCCTGGCACCAAAGCCAGATAAAGACATTGCAGGTAAAGAAAATATAGACAAATATCCTCCATGAACAGATAGAAATTTTCTTAACAAAATAAAACATATAACAATGCTCATACACCATCTCCAAGTGGGGCTTGTCCTGGCAATGCAAGGATGGTTGAACGTTTGAAAACCAATCAATGTAATTCACCATGTTGACTGACCAAAGAAGAGATCATAGAATTATCTCAAAAGATGCAGAGAAAGCCTTTGGCAAAATTAAGCATCTATCTACAATAAAAGCAGGAATTAAGGAAACTTCTCAACCTCGTAATGATTATCTACAAAAATCCCACAGCTAGTCCTGTACCTGGAATTTATTTATAGAAAATTGTGTATTCTTACATGCTTAAACTCCAGTCACTTTCAAAGTACTCTCCATTTGATGCAATACACCTGTGGAGATGCTTTTTTTAACTGCTCAAAACAGTTTTTGAACTTGTTAATTTTGATGCCTTTTAGTGCTGCCGTTTTTTTTTTCACTTCTTCCACATCAGCAAAATGTTTTCCTTTGAGACTTTTTCCATCTGGAGAAACACAACAACAAAAAAGTTGCTCAGGGTCAAATCAGGTAAAATAGGGAGGGTGGGGCACAGGGGTCATGACGTTTTTGGTCAAAAACTGCTACACACTCAGCGTGATGTGGGTAGTTGTTCATGTGAGTCATCCATTATGAAGTGGGCAAATGCACTGAAAGAATCTTAAAAAAAATTCACTGAAGTCAAACACAGCTTCTCACAACAACGCTAGCTGGTACACTGATGCTGACGGGTTCCTAGAACTTCCCTAGTAGGAGAAGTCTTGACTACAAGGAGCCTGCCCTCCAAAAACCATTGCTTTTTTTGTGGGGGGGGTCCCCCCTCATGCTTCACAGTGAAAGACTGAATGTTTTTTCTACATGATTGAGAATTAGCAGGAAGGTCTGGTCTTCACCACGCCTACTCAACATTCTGCTGTGGGCTTAGTCAATATAAAAGGTCAGGACAAAGAAATAAAAGACATACAGGCTGGAAGGAAAGAAACAATCTGTTTCCATCTGTGGAAGACAGTATTACCAAGTAGAAAATTCCAAAGACTCTACCAAAAAAAAAAAAAAAATCTGCTAGACCTAAAAGGTGAGTTCAGCAAATCAGCAAATTATAAGGTCATTATACAAAAATCATTCCTATTTCTACATACTGGCAATGAACAACTGGGAGTTGAAATGAAAAAAGACACATGTACACGTGTACTAAACATCATGAGATATTTAGGTATAAATCTAACAAACAATTGCAAGGCCATATATTGTAAATTACAAAATATTGATGAAAGAAATCATGAAGACTTTAGAAGCCGTGAGATATATCATGTTCATGGATTGGAAGACTCATTGTTAAGATGTTAATTTTCTCTATGTTTATCTAAATATTCAATGTGATTCCAATCAAAACCCCAGAATTTTTTTTTTAGCAAACCAACAAGCTGTTCCTAAAATTTATGTGGGAAGATTACGAAACTAGGATAGCCAAAATGAGTTTGAAGGATAACAAAATTGGAGGACTGTTTTTAAGATCACTACAGGTTTTCAAGATTTGTTTTAAAGTTCTAGTAATCAAGAAAATATGCTGATATATTTTATATAAATATATAAAACAGCACAAAGTTCAGGAAAAGACCCACACATATGAGGCCAATTGATTTTTGATAAAGCTGCAAAGCAATTCAATGGAAACAGCATTCAACAAACTCTGCTGCCATAATTGGATAAACACATGCCCCAAACAGCCCCCAATTTGTAGCTCACATCATAGATAAAATTTATTCCTATAGATCATAGACCTAACAGTTACAGCCTAAGCTTCTAAAACTTCTAGAAGAAAATGTAGGAAATCTTTGTGACCTTGGGTCAGACAAGGATTTATTAGATTTGACTGAAAAGTGCTATCCACAAAAGACACACACAAAAAAAGATAATTTGATTTTATAAAAATTAGAATTTTCTGCTTTTGGAAGAATCCATGAAAGTCGTCAGACTCAAAATGCAGATAGGACTGGGAGGCCCTGGAGGGAGGGTTCTCACTCACCCATGGCTGATAACAAGGGCTGTCATGGGAGACTGCCGAGACCACAACCTTGCACAATGGCCATCGAAACTTACACACACGCAAGATACTTCTGTGAGGATGCCCGCCCAGCAACCGCCCGTCCAACCTTGGACTGATGCCACCCTTGTCACTGATCCTTGTAGCCACGAACGATCATTTCAAAACAATGGAGGCCGACATCATCATCTTGCCTTTACAAACTTCCCCTTGCCCCAATCTTGGACATGCTCATAGTTTACTATGACACATGTATTCTCACTGTAATGCCCATTCCTGAATAAGTATCACTTTCTTTTAGAAAGCCTGTTTCTTTTTTTTCTTTTTGAGTCAGGGTCTCACTCTGTTGTCCAGGCTGGAGTGTGGAGGCATGATCACAGCTCACTGCAGCCTCCAACTCCGGGGTCAGGTGAATAGCTGGGACTACAGTGCATAGCACCATGCCAGGCTAATTTTTAAAACAAATGTTTTTTTGTAGAGATGAGGTCTCGCTATGTTGCCCAGGCTCATCTTGAACACCTGGACTCAAGCAGTCCTGTTGCCTTGGCCTCCCAAAGTGCTGGGATTACTGGTGTGAGCCACCACACCCAGCCATCTCTCTGTCTTTTATTTGGGCTGACAGATATCGATGGAAAAATGAAAAGATAAGTTGCACATTTGGAGAAAGTATTTTCAAATCACATCTCTGATAAAGGACCATATCCAGATTATATAAAGAACTCAAAACAAAACAAAAGCACAAAGGACCTAACGAAACACAAAACACTTGAAGAGACAAACCACCAAAGGAGGTAAACAGATGACAAGCACACGAAAATGCTAGCATTATTCCTAACGAATCCACACCATGGCGGGCTATCATACCCGTCTATGATAATGGCTAAAATCAGAAACGCTGACAATACCAAGTGCAGACAAGGTTGCAGAGGGACTTAAATACTTGGATGTCACTGGTGGGAATGCAAAAATGGCGTTGCCCTCTTGAAAGATAGTTGGGTCCTTATAAACGCACACTTGCTGTAGAACTCAGTTATCTCACTCCTGGGCATTCACTCAAGTGCAATGGAGACTTGACGTTCACAGTAAAATCCGTACACAAAAGTGTATGGAGACTTTGTGTATACTAGCCCCAAATGGAAATAATCCACATGTCCTTCAGCTGGTGAATGCATACACAAACCACATTACATCCACAGAAATGCGACTGGCAACAGAAGGTACTGAGTCACTGACAAACACAAAAACATGGGTAATTCTTAAAGGCATTATGCTCTGCGAGCGACTGCAGACCCCGAGTTACACACTGTGTCTTTTCATTTCTATGACATTCTGAGCAGGGTAAAACTCTGCAGACAAAACAGATCAGTGGTTTCCAGAGACTGGGAGTTGAAAGAATTCACTGCGAAGGCACGGGGCGCGGGTGTGCAGGGTGGTGGTGGGGGAGGTGCTTGGGAGATGAGGCTGTTTCATGTTTTGTTTGTGGTGATGGATGCACAATTACTTGCATTTGTCAAAGCTGGCAGAGTGGTACGCTGAAAATGGTGAATGTTGCTGTCTGCAAATTGTATTTTAACAAAAATGAAAAAAGGTATATAGGAGCAAAAATGAGCCCACCCTCTCTCTGCTCTCATTTCCCTCTGCCCTCTCTGGATGAACCACCCAGTCATGGTGAGTTCACACCACCAGCCATGCTTAGACCCCAGCACCTTTGCACTGGCCGTCGCTGTAGTCTGGGGAGCATTCTCCCTCCAGGTAGCTGCCTGACTCAGTCCCTCACCTCCTTCGAGTCTTTGCTCAATGGCCACCTTCTTGATGAACTTACATAAAATTGCAACCAGATCCTCCCTGCACACTACCCCCTCATCCTTTTCCACATCACTTCTTACCGTGTTACATCATATTGTCTATTGCTCATTAGCTTTCTCCCTCACTGGAATGTGAGCCATGAGGGCAGGTCTTTAGCTCTTTATTTCCAGCTGTATCCCTGACACTAGAGCTGTGTCTGGTACACATAGGAGGTGCTCGCCTGTGGGATGCGTGGAGCGCTTGATGGGAGCGTGATGAATCCAGCAACCAGCAGCTCCATCCTGACCTTTGGAGGCGGCTCTGTGCCAGCCCTCCCCACTCTCCAGGATCCTGGGGGTCTGTCCCTGCCACCGTCACATTGGGATCTGGCTAAGTGCCTTCCAGCGGTGCCTCTGGGGGTTTGCTTTCCTGGCCCCTCTGCCTCGAGTTGGCTTCCTTCTTTCTGTCTGACATCCATCAGCCATCTTGACCCGAGAAGTGCATCAGAGGATTGGGGTTGCTTGAGAACTTGCATCCCAGCATGTTTAAGCTTTGGGGACACAAAGAGGACTTGAAGAACCGTGTCCTTGGGAAGCCCCCAGTCACAGGGGATGTGCAGGGATGAAGGTATTTCTAAAATACTTGGAACAGAAACGGAGGGGGCCATCTGACCTGAGGAGAGGCCCCAGGGGCTGGCCATCTCTGTTGTCCCTGCTGTGGAATGAACCATGTCCTCACCCCCAATTCCTGTGTTGAAGTCCTCATCCCCATGTGATGATATGGAGATGAGACCTTTGGGAGGTGACTGGGTTAGATAAGGTGATGAGGGTGGGAACCTCATGATGGGATTTATGCGCTTATTAGACGAGACACCCGAGAGCTTGCAAGAAGCAAGCTCTGTGAGGATACAGCAAGAAGGCGGCTGTCCGCAAGTCAGGAGGAGAGCCCTCACCAGCAACTGAGTTTGCCAGCACCTTGATCTTGAACTTCCAGTACCGTGAGAATTTATTTACTTATTATTTAAAAAAATTTTTATTATAAAGATGTGGGGTACATTTCAGGGTTAGGTATACAAACATTGATCACGCAGGTACCCTTGTTGATGAGGTGTGACCCTCCCTCCCCTAGCAGTGTCCCTCAACTGCCAATCCCACCCCCCCGACAGTTGCCCACTACTGTCAATCACTTTCTTACAGCATTGTAATTGTTCAAGGTCAGTTTATGAGTGAGAACATGTGGAACTCAGTTCTTTGTTTCTGTGATAAATCAGTAAGTATGATCGACTCCAAATCCATCCAAGTTGCTGCAAAATCCATATATCTGTCCTTCTTTATGGCTGCATAATATTCCATTGTGTATATGTACCAAATTTTTTTTTTTTATCCAGTCTAGCTTCGATGGGCAACATGGTTGGTTCCATGTTTTTGCTATTGTGAATAGAGCTGCAGCAAACATACATGTAGAATGATTTGCGTTCCTTCGGGTATATTCCCACTAGGGGAATTGCTGGGTCATATGGAATTAAATGTCTTCTGTTTAAGCTCCCCAGTCTGTAGTGTTTGTTATGGAAGCCCCTGCAGATTAATACAGTCCCAGGGCCTTGGACAGTGCCCTGACCAGAATCATTCCTTCCTGCCTTCGTTCATTCAGTGAGTATTGTCAACTATGTGCCAAGTACTGTTCCAGCACCTGGGGATCTGCCCATGAATAAAACAGACGCAAAAATCCCTTCCCTCGTGGGGTTCACATTCTAGGTGGCAGGAAGGTAGAGCAAGCCAACGGACAGACAAGAAAATCAGACCTCCCTGCAGGGCAGCAGGGGACTGGGGCCGCGAGGAAGAGAAAAGTCAAGCAGGGAAAGGATAGCTGGGTCAGGGAAGGCCCGGCTGAGGATATGACACCTGGGAAAAGCTACCCCAATAGGCGCTCAGTGTGTGTGCGTGTGCGTGTGTGTGTGTGTGTGTGTGTGTGTGTGTGTGTGTGGCTGAGTAAGTGATGAGTGCATGAAGGCATTCTGGGAACAGTGTAGCTCGTCCTAGCCGGACACGGCTTCCTGCTGGACAGGGGCAGAGCCTCAGTTCTCACCGCCCTCACCTCTGCCGGACCTCACTGTCACCTCCACCATCAATGATGAAGACAAAGGCTGGTCCGGACTTGGCCTCGACTCCGGAGGCTGCATCCTGGAACCCTGTGTTCTGACATCTCTTAGGGTCTCAGGGCCGGGGAAGCTCTGGGGAAGTCCTTGGGCCCTGCTCACTTGATCTTCCAAGGTCAGTGCACACTTTGCCCACCCCGCTCCCCAGAGCCCTCTTCCTGTGGCCTCTCAGAAAACCAGCCACATCCCTGCTCCTGGGAAGCGTGGTCTTGCAGATCAAGCCTGGCTGAGCTGACTCTGTGGGCACTCCTGCTGGACTCCCCACGATCCCCAGCACAGCAGGGGTCACAGCAGGGCCCACAAGCCCGTACTGGCCCCCGCCCCCCAAACTGCATCGAAGCCCCTAGGGCTTCCAGAGTTAAATGTATTTTTAAAACTAGAAAAAGCAACTAGAACACTCTATTAGCAAACATCTGCGGAGGCGCATTTTTGGCTCGGAAGCAGCAGAAACTGGCGAAGAAGACAGCCCTGACAACACTCACACGGGCCCAAAATAGCCCAGTTCACAGGCAGGTACCAAGACGTGCCCGGAAGAGCCACCTGGTAAGGAGGGAATCCAGGGTCCCAGGTGGGCAGGGTCTGCTCCGGGGCCCCAGGGAGCAGGTGCTTCCTGGACTGGGGAGTCAGAGAGGGCAGAAGGGGGTTCCACTGGCCAGCATCTGAGCTGCCTGTTGGACAAAGGAAGGTGACGCTGCCTTTGGGACACTGCAGTACACTGAGGGCCCTGGAAGCCCACAGAGAAGCCTTCCTGCACCCAGTTGCCTTAAATCTCTGCAGGAGTGTTGGCTGGGGCGTCTTTGTTCTGCTGGATAGAAGCTGAGGCAGGAGAAGCAGGTAGACCATCTCTCCATTTGTCCATGCACTCGTTCACACAGCAGGTGTGCGGGCACCTCTCTGGTCCTCACAACTGTACTCAGTGTCAAGGGCAAAGCCACCCTTGGCTTAAGCCTTCCTCCTCCACCCCTCCCCTTCGCCATTTAAGGACTGTTGGCAATCGTGATGCCTGGCTCCACTTCCTCCCAGGATGCTCCCTGGGGCAGGACTGCTCCCTCTTTGGCACAGGGGTTGGGGGTCCAGTCCCTTGCTGCCCTGCAGGGAGGCGTGCTCCTGAAAGGTGAGAGGCTGGATACCTGTGGGGGAGGGGGCGAGGGTCCCCCAGGCTCCCACACACCCTGGCTGGGCTGAGCTGACCTGCGGTTGTGGGACCTGTCTAGGTGTGGCTGTGTGGCCTTTCGGAATGCTGCCCATCCAAGACGGGTAGAGTTGGAGGACCACAGGCCCTGCCACCAGCTCTGTCCTCACACCCATGGGCCGCTCATCTCTGGGCAAGGCCCCTCTCCTGGCTGGCCTGACTTCGCCCCTGAGGTCACTGCGGTTCCGGGGACAGTCTGTTCTGGAGATGGCACACACATGCGTGTGCCTGAGTCCCGGATGAGGTCATCAACCTGTCCCTTCCTTCTCTGAGTCTCAGGTGCCTCCTGTGAGCTCCATGGATGTGGCTGGGGTCATTTGCTTGATGAACCCAAGTCCCTGCGCCTATGGCAGGTCCGGGGCCTGGGTCTGAGCACCTACGATGGGCTGAACTTTCCAGGGTGCGTGTGAGTACCTGTGATATGCCAGACACCCCTCCGGGACACCTCTGAGCCCCTATGACCGGGCATTCCTCTGGGTGCCGCTGCGGGACACCTCTGGAGTTCTCTCCAGTCGTAAGAACTGAGAGTGAGGACAGCCTGGGAGTTCGGCTCGTGGCGCTGAATCAAATCCAGTCCACCCTTGACTGGCTTTGTGGCCCAGGGCCCGTGACTCAGTCTCCCCATCTGTAAATGGGAGCATAGCCACTCCAGCTCACAGGCTGCACTGAGGGCCAGTGAGAGGATGGGGTGGAACTCTTTTTCTGGCAGGTTGGGGGTGTCATCACGATCCCAGTGCCGGAATCATAAGCAAACCAGGCAGCCTCTGCCCCAGCCCCAGGGCGTCTCTGCAAAATGATGGCAACACGATGTCGTTGTTGATTGATGGTACCAAGTGTCCCGAGATGCAGCCTCATGGCACCTTGGGACTCACCCCTCTCCTGCAATGCAGGAAGCACAGCAGGAGCACAGGGAGTGGGAGCCGGTGGGTTAGGGGAGGACAGGAAGGAGTCAGTGCGCACAGGCAACACGGGCAAGATGGGGCCCGTCTGATTTTGTAGAGTAATAGAGAGCTGTGCAGAAGGCCTGGGTGGGCTTCTGCGAAGGTGGGTAGCAGAGAAAAGCTTGACCCTAGAAACAGGGATCATGGGATCCCACAGGTCCCTGGGTCATGGTTGGGAACCAAATCCAAGCCAGTAGACTCAGGAGACTGTCTTGGAAGGACGTCCACAGAGGCGCGGGCAGGGGTGGTCCCACCCCAGAGCTGAAGGTATGGGGGGATGCCAGGTGTGGGCTGGAACCTCAGGGGGAGGGGGAGGGAAGGAGCGCTGGGTCCTCTCTCTTCACCTTCTCCCGGCCCGCCCACCTCTCACTCCTCTGCCCTGCCTTAGACACCCCATGGAGAGGAAGGGTATGCACCCTAGTGCCTGTGTTCTGGGAACAATGACCATGGCTGCCTGGGTGTGCAGGGGACAGAGTGTGAACACAGAGGAAAATCCTGGAGTCCAACTAGGGATGAAGGTGGTGGTGGGAGGAACAGGAGAAAGGATGATAAGAAAGAGCAAAGGACTGAGGAGACATAGCCTGGGCAAGGGGGGGGGCAGAGGGAGGGGCAGAGGGAGCAGGCTGGACTGTGGGTGCATGTGCAGGGCTGGGTGCAGTTCAGGAGGGGCCGGGTTTTGGTTTCTCTGCTGCTGTTACCCTCTCGCCTCCAGGGGTCATGTCCAGCCTCCTAGCCGGCAGGAACTGCTCGGTCCTCCCTCTTCTGAGACCTGACCTCTGGGGCTGGCCCCTGCTCCTTCTCCCTTTCCAGAGGGGCACGGAACTGGTCCTTGGAATCTGGGCTCTGCCCAGGGCATGGCTGGAGCATAGGATGTCCCGTGAGTGCCCATCTGTGGCCCTGCCCAGGCCACTGGAGTGCCTTTTCCTAAACATGACTGGCATCATCAGCCAGGACCTCGCTGCAGAGAGAAGGAAGTCCCCACAGAATCTTGGGCAGGAGTTGCACTGGGTCACTGGGTTTTCAGAGGCTGCAGGCCTAGCAGGGACTGTGTTGACATGATGATATTCTCCAACTGAGGCCCCATGGAGGAGCATGCTGGGAGGTACACCAGGATGCAGGACAGACCCGCCGTCTGGTGAACACAGCCCTGCACGCCAGGGGCTTTGGTGTAAGCAACATTAGGCAGCCCCTTGGGCCCCTCGAGGCAGGAGCCCCAGGTGCTCTGGCACCCCTTCTGCCCCTGGCCTGCACAGCTCTGGCGTGGCTTGCCCTACATGGTGTTAGGACAGGCATCTTCCCTCCGACCAACCAACAGCCCCTGCAGTAGGCACAAGAGATGCCCCCTAAAGAAGAGAAAGGCAAGTCAGGGATGATGTCCGTGGTAGGCATGGGTCCCTATGATTCTACCCCCACGCTTGGACAATCCCCTCTCCTTGAGTGTGGGCTGCACCTGGTGACTTGCTTCTCACAAATAAAATAAGGCTGGCAAAAGCGACGGGATGTCGCTTCTGAGACTGGGTGGCCAAAGTGACTTCTGTCTTGATGGCGTTTTCACTGTACTGCCTTCCTCTGCTTGTGTCATTGGTGGAACAAGCTGTCATGTTGGACATGCCAAGGCACCGAAGGTGGCTTCTGTCCAACAGTCAGCCAAGAAATGAGTCCTCAGCTTAACAGTCCTCAAGGGGTCTATGTGAAGGAGCGTGGAAGCAGATCTTGCCCCAGTCAGTCTTTCAGATGAGACCCAGCCCCAGCCAATACCTCAACTGCAGCTTTGTGAGAGACATTGAGGCATAGGACCCAGCTGAGCCATGCCTGGATTTCTGACTCAGGAAACTGAGATCACAATGGGTGTTTGGAGCTGCTAAGGTTTGGGACCATTTGTTACATAGCAGTAGATAACTAACACACACTCCTCTCTCTTGATGATAAGCCACCCAGCCTATGATACTCTGTTACGGCAACCTGGTTTGCCTGAAAACCCCAAACTCACGTTCTTCCATCCTTCCTGCACCATGAAGGGATTGTTAAAAACAGAATCCTTAAATCCATTCAGGAGGGAGGGTCTCTGACCAGCCAATCCTGCAAAGGTATTGACTTTGCAGATGCCAGAGCGGGCACTTAGCACCTGGCTGGCTACTGGTGACTCTCCTCAGCTCCTTCAGAGCAATCTCCTCACGTCTCCAGCAGCCCTTTTGTTTAGTGGCTTGGCCAGTGGTGTGCTGGAGGCAGTCCAAACAGCCTTGCAAGACTGATTCCTAAATTTTCAGGAATTTTGAGGATTGGTTGTTAAACACAACCATAGACACTTGTGAAAGGACAATTAAGTTCGCAAACGCATCCTAGAAAAATTGCCATGTACCTCATGGCTGAATTTCACTACAGTCACCTTCAAAGTACTCCCCTGGGGAAGCTATGCACTGATGCCAGTGCCTTGTCCACCCATCAAAGCAATTTTGGAACTCTTTTTCTGGAATGACCATCAGAGCTGTCATCGTGAGAATGTTGGAGTATGAATTAGAGCAACTTGGCAAGAATGGAGGTGAAATCAGGGACATATTAGCCCCAGTTTATGGGAATAATGCCATGAAGAAAATGATAGTGTACAAAGGAATTAAATGCTTTTCTGAGAGGAGAGAAAACATCACTGATGAAGAGAGGACAAGATGACTAGTATCAAGCAGAACTGATGAAAACACTGCAAAAATTCATTGAATTGTGTATCAAAATCATCAGCTGACTATGAGAAGCATCGCAGACCAAATAAACATTGATAAGAAACAGTTAGAAAAATCTTCACTGAAAATCTTGGCATGAGAAAGGTGTGTGCAAAAATGGTCCCCAAAGAGCTTTTGCATCACGACAATGCACTAGCTTACACAGCACTGTTTGTGAGGCAGTTTTTAGCCAGCAAACAAATAACTGTATTGGAACACCCTCCCTACTCTCCTGATCTGGCCCCCAGCGACTTTTCTCTTTACCCGAAGTTAAAGGAAATATTGAAAAGAAGATATTTTGATAACATTCAGGATATCAAGGATAATTCGATGACAGTTCTGGTGGCCATTCCAGAAGGAGTTCCAAAATCGCTTTGATGGGTGAACAAGGCACCGGCGTCAGCGCATAGCTTCTCAAGGGGAGTACTTCGAAGGTGACCACAGTCATATTCAGCAATGAGGTATGCAGCACTTTTTCTAGGATGAGTCTGCGAACTTAATTGTCAGACCTCATACCTAAAGAGAGGATATTAAAAACAAAGGTAACTCATACTTACCCAACTCCTCGCTTCCTAATGATTCATCTGTATTTTACTGTTATCTGTGTTTTCGAGGTTCTTTGTATCTACTGCATTTGTGTGATGGAAACTCTATGTAATTGTCCACTGAACGACCTTCCCCATTCTGTGTCCCAGGACATGTCATTGGTAGCTGGAAATCAGCCACCATGGGAGTATTTACACCACAGAAATTGGCAAATGCTACAAGTCAGTGGATAGCAGATTGAAAAACCTCTACCAGATGAGTGGGGCAAGCGGACCAATCTGCTTCCTCCCCTGGGAATTTGGAATTGAAGCCAAGAGTGAGCTTGGGGTTAACATGGGGGCCATATCCCCTTCTTAAGACTCCAGGAAGAAGGCCGGGGAGGTACAGTGAGAGGCTGAGTCCCCAGAGGTATGAGTCCTAGGTGCTTCGGGTCCTGGACTCAGACCTTCCTGAGATCCTCTCTGGGCCTTTTTGGCTCCTAGAAAGTCCCACACAAACTTGTACCTGAATTACGGTGAGGCAGATCTTTCTCGGGAAAGCATATTCCAAAGTTAGGAGAACCTTACAGTGAGTCACAGGCAGGCACAGTGAGGTCAGAGGTGGTGAGCGTGCTGCTCTCTGCAGAGTCCTGGGAGACAGGATGGAGAGAAGGATTTGAGTATCCTGGCTGGGTGGGTGGGAGTGATAAGCCACACCTGTGGACTGGCTTTGACCCTAGGGATCATGGGTGAGGGTCACCTACTGAGACCTGGAATCTGACCCTGTCAGATCTCCCCTACTCACCACATTTGAAGATGGCATTTGTCAGAGTGGCTGTGTCTGGGTGGGGCCATGCTGCTCATCTGTCCCTCCATGAGCCTCTAGGGAGCCAGAGTACCACCAGCCTTTGCTGAACGCAGGGTTTCTGCCTGGTGACCGCTTCTCACAATAGCCAAGGAGCCAGGTGTCCTCAGAGAGGGCCATGGATTAACCACTAACCACACAGCCCCCAGGGGTGGAAAAGGCTGTCTTACTCAGGCTTCCAGACCCAAGTCCAGGGTGAGAATGAACTCCCTGGACCATCCGGCACTCCCTCCCCAGCCCATCCAGGTGGGACTGGGGCAGGCCTCTCCCTCCCTGCTGGCTTCGGCGTCTCACCTGTCCGCCTCCCCACCGCCGGTTCTGCGACCCGCGCGGCCGGCAGATGGCGCTGTGGGCCCAGGCAGGAGGGAGGTGCGGTCCCGCGGGAGGGCGAGCTCCCCTGCCCGCCTGCTCCCGGGGTGCCCGGCTCTGCGCGTCCGCATCTTCCCACCGGCCAGGGACCGGCACGGGTGCCCACGCCTTAGGCCCCTGAGTGGACCTGGGGGTGCGGACACTACCCACTGGGGACAGCGGCTGTGCGAGATTTCCAGCTGGGTCCCACCGAAGCGCCTTTGCACGGGCTGTTCCCCCTCTGGCAGCTCTGCAGGGGGGTTGGGAGGAGAGGTATGGGTGGGGGTCGTGGCCCAGAGCTGGGCAGCCACCAGCCCCGCTCCCCAGGCTCCTTCTTTCTGCCTCTGAACCGTATAAAAACCATAGGGCGCTTATTTTACTTAATTTCTGCTCCCCTCCCCGGGGTTTCTTAAAGAACCTCCTTACGCTTTTCTGTTTGCCTTGGAGACCCACTAGTCTGGGTCACCTCCTCTGTGAAGCCACCCTGGTTTCTCTGGGCCCCCATAGCATTTATTCTTGCTGTGTTTGTTAACTGTGCTGGCCCCGTCTGAGGGGTGGGAGGGTGGCGGCTGAAGTTTGACTGCAGGTCAAACACGGTGGGTATCCGTGTCCCTCTTCCACCTGGGTCCCGCCCACACCTCCTCAGGCTGCTGCCCCAAGGCCTCACTCTCAGAGGGTCCCTTCCCAGGAGCACAGTGACCCCTGTGGGACCAACTGACACCCCCACGGACGACTTAAACGTAAGACCTGAAGCTGTAAGACTCCCAGAAGAAAGCAGGGAAAAAGCTGCTTGACATCGGGCTTTGCAATGATTTTTTTTTTTTGGATAGGAAGCCAAAAGCACAGGCGAAAAAAGCAAAAATAGACAAGTGGGACTACACCGAACTAAAAAGGAGACCGCAGAATGAAAAGGCAGCCTGCAGAAGGGGAGGACGTATCTGCCAATCCGAGATCTGATAAGGGGTTAACGTCCAAACATGTCGAGAGCTGCTGTTATCAACCGCAGGAAGCCAAACAGCCCGGATCAGAAACGGGCAAACGATTTGAATAGACACTTCTCCAAAGAAGGCAGACACGTGGTCAACAGGTATACACAAAGGCGCTCAACGTTACTAACCACCAGGGAAATGCAAATCAAAATCACAGCTGAGAGGCCACTTGCACCAGCTAGAACGGCTCTTGGAGACCGGACAGCGCGCGTCGGGGGATGTGGCGAAAAGGGAACCCTCGCGCACTGCTGTGGGAATGCAAAATGGTGCCGCCGGTTTGGAAAGCAGTACAAGGCTCCTCAGCAGGCTAAAGATAGAGCCGCCATATGATCCTGCAACCCCCCTGCCGGGTGCAGAGCCAAGGGAGGGGAGAGCAGGATCTCCAAGAGAGAGCGGCACTCCCAGGCCTGCTGGCTGCATCCAAGAGACAGGGTTGACCCAAGTGTCTGGGGTCAGATGACCGGCTAAAGAAAACGCGGTACGGATGCACAAGGGAGTATCGTCCAGCTCCACACAAGAAGGCGACCTATCCCGTGTGACAGTGCGGATGAACCCGGGGGGCTTTCTGCTAAGGGAAGTAAAGCCAGACACAGAAAAACACATTCTGCAGGCTTCCACTTAGATGTGGAATCGAAAATAGACTCATAGAGGCAGAGAGTCAAGTGGTGGGTACCAGGGCTAGGGGAGGCGAGTGGGGTGTCCCGGTCCCCCAAGAATGAAGTCTCAGTTATCAAGACGAATATGTTCCAGAGACCTGCTGACAACGTTGGACCTGCAGTTAACAAGATTGTACTGAGGCGTCAACATTTGTCAAGTGGGTAGATTTCATCTTAAGTGTTCTTATCACAGAAACACAAAAACAAAAACAATCACAGAGCACGCCCGGCCCAGCCTGGAGTGGGGAGCTGGGATCCCCACCAGGGGCTCCCAGGCCTCTGGGCTGGCTCTCTCCTGCCCGCTGTGGCCTGAGCAGGGGCTCTGGCTCGAACTCCACTCTAGCACTTCCTGACACATCGTTACCTTCTTCTTGGGGGTAGTGGGAGCACCCACCCGGTGGGCCTGCACTGCCCGGTCCCTGGGTGGGTCCCTGTCCTGCAGGCAGAGGCGTCCCTCTGCAGGGGCTTCCCAGGGAGCACCCCGCCCCGCAGCTCTGGGTCCCACGGGCTGGGTCCCCAAGCAGGCACGCCGCCCGGGGACTCCTCCTCGCTGCCAGGGCTCCCTCCTCCCTTCACACTCCTCTCCTACTCTTTCACAGAATAAAGAGGGGGGAATGCAGAAGAAGGAGGTTTTCTCCTCCACTTTCTGAAAACGAGATCTTAAAAATAACTCCTGGCAGTGGCAGCACCAGGAGAGGATGAGCCCACCAGTCCCCGACTCTTAACCACAATCGGGCCTGTGGCCTGCAGGCCTTTGCCTCCGGGAGGCAGGGGTCTCCGCTTGCCCTGCTAGAGGAGATGGGTGAAGAGAGACGTGTCATGGGGGAGCAGCTGGGGGGAGGGACGTGACTCCCGTGTGGTGGCAGGGCTATCAGGCCATGCCCCTGGGCTGGAGAAGGCGGCAGCCCCTACGGGTCTGCCCCATCTCCCCGGTGCCTTTCTCTTGGCCCACGGTGCACTGGCCACAGGACGCCCTGGATGGTTTCATGTCCCTTGGGGGCCCGTGCTTGTCCCTGCCACAGGACCTTGGCAGGTGCTGGTCTTCAGATCCCTCCTTCCCTCTCTGTCTCATGTCTTTGTCTCCGCTCCCTATCTGTGCTTGGGGATGCTTGGGGGAGCCCAATCCCCATGGCTCTGTGCGCCCAAGGGCCAGGTCTGACCTGTGTCGCAGAATGGCCAGAGTTTCTGAAAACGGGACTACTGGCCCGGGCTCTCTGCATACCTTGGGAATGAATAACTGTGGCGGCCCGAGGTTGGGGAGGGCAGGATGGCAGGGCCTGGGTCGGGGCCTCCACTGCCTGACACAGAGAGGCTGGGACTGCAGACGCCAGAGTGACCTGAGGCAGAAGAGAAAGAGAATGGGTGGGATGGGCCTGAGGCCTCTGGCGGTCCCTGGGCAGGGGTGGGTGAGCAGATAAGACTAGGTGTTTAATCCCTAAGCGTTGCTGGGTGCAGTGAGCTGGGCAAGGCCAGGGCACCAGCCCCAAGAACGCCACTATGGGGACCAGGTGAGGGGCAGGCACCGGGGAGGGGCTGCAGGGCTGCCCATAGGGAGGTCATTGTACGAGAGGCCACCAAAGCCGCTGGCTCCCACGTATCCTGCCCCTTCCCACTCCAAGCCCACTTCTGGGTGGAGCCCCTTTAAATGGAAGGTTCCATCCTCTCCTAGAAGGCCCCTCGCTGTCTCCTGGACAGCCAGGTACACAGAAGCCTGACCCCAGGCTGCTGACATGGCTTCCCACTGTTCCGGGGACCCCAGCCAGGCAGGTCTGTCCCCTTCCGCCCCAGGTGAGACACATTGTGGGGGCGGGGACGGAGGAGCAGGGAGACAAGGGGCATCTGGGGTTCTGAGACCATGGAAGGAGGCAGCCATCTTGTCCCTCTTCCAGGAAGGGGGCTCTGACAAGGTCACACGGCAGGAGAGCAGCCGTGGGGCATCAAAACCATCCCTTCGTGGCCATGGCCTCTCCTTCCTACTCTCCCCAGGGGTCTGCTTCTCTTCCAACTCTGGGCCTGGAGGTGGGCAGAGTCCTCCTGACTGCTCAGGGCCCTTCCAGCTCATCCCCACCCCTGCCTCTCTAAAAATGAGCTCTGGCTCTCAGACCCTCAGCCATCCACCACCCACCCCTCCGCCACTCACCCCTCCTTCGCCCACACCATCTACCACCCACCCCTTCACCCCCTCGCTACCTACCCCTTCACCCCTCCACTACCCACCCTTCAGCCCTCCGTTACTCTCTTTCACCTCTCCACCACCCACCCCTCCACCCTTCACCATCCAGCCCTCCACCATCCACCCCTCCACCCCTTCTTGTGGTTGCTGCCCTCGCTCCTGAAGACCTGAGACCCTGCCACAGACCCCCTCCCCAGTCCTCTCATCATCACATTGGTGAGATACTCCCTCAGTCTTCTGCACTGCTCTAGGGATCCTGTCTTCCCACCCAGCTGCCCATCCCCCGTCCCGGTCAGTTTCCACACTGCAGCCTCCCTGACCACACTTAGGAATCTGGCTCCAGCATGCCTTTAGGAGACCCTTCCCGCCTCCTCCCACCCCTGCTCACAGCTCTGCCGAGGCCGTTACCCCCTCACACCCCTCCCCGGTCCCTTCCTTCCTTGTGCCAACTTCCCACTCCCGTTGCTTGCACCAGTGTGGTGGGAGCCAGGCCGCCCCACCACGCTTGTGCTTGGGCTCGAAGCTCCTGGCCTCGGGCCTGCAGCAGCATGCAAGGCTCTGCTCCTGGTCTGTCCAGCCTCTGCTCGCCTAGCAACGGCCTTGCACCTTCTCTGCCTCTCAGCCCCCGCCCTCCTCTCTTCTGGCCTTGCTCCTTCTTTCCCCAGAAACTGAGGCCGTCGGAAGAGGGCTCGGCAGGCACCCACCCCCGCTGCACCTGTGCCTGGTCTCTGTCCACCCTACCTGCTCCTGCCAATGCCCGCCCTGCCCAGTCAGGGCTGACTTCCATGGGCCCCACCCCCTCCCACGGCAGCTGTCACTCCAGCGACTCTTGGTCCTCCCTCCTGCACCCTGACATTTTCTCTCTCTCGGAGCTCATTCCCATCAGCATAAAAGCTGTTATATGTCCCGTCTCTTGACCTCACTTCCCTTTTAGCTACCACCCTCCTTCTCCACTCCCCATTTACAGCAAAACCTCAGAAAGGTTATTTATCCTTGCTGCCTCCAGATTCTTCCCTCCCTTTTGTTCTTGAACCTTCTCTCATCAGCTTTAATTTCCAGCGCTTCACGAAAGCGGCTTTGGTCAAGGTCACTGGTGACCTGTGCGCGGGCAGATCTGAGGTCAGTTCTCAGGCCTCATTTGCTGTGACCCGTCCGCAGCACACGGTTCGGGGCGCTCACCCCACACTGGCTTCCAGAGCCCCTGTGCTCCTGGTGCTCCTGCGTCACTGCCGGCTCCTCCTTTGTGCCTTTGCTGGTTCCTCTGCATCTCCATGACCGGGAGAGAAGGATGGTCCGAGCTCTGTCCTCAGCCTCCTCTTTCTGTCCTCACTCCCTCAGCGATTTCACCCAGTTTCATGGCTTGAATTTACTCTCCCCTGTGTCTGTCTCCAGCTGGGACCCCCGCCACAACTCCAGATTCATCAAGCCACCTGTCCTCTGCACCTCTTCCCTTGCCCAGGATAAACTCTGGACGCTTGGTCCAGTCTGCCCTTGTCTCAGCCATCCCGGTCTCCGTAAACGGCACCTCCTTCCTTATAGCCGCTCAGACCAAAACACTCTTTCCCATGCCTCATCCCCTGTTCAGCAAGCCCTGCTGGCATTATCCTGAAGCCATATTCAGAATCCGAGTGTTTCTTACCCCTGCCCTGGCCAGAGCCGCCGGCCCCTCTTCTTGGAAGACTGTCCTAGTGGCCTCACTGGCCCTTCACCTCCTTCCACCTTCTTGCAAGACAATTACCAGACCCATCTGGTGGACATGACCATTAGGTCACTCCTCTTATGCTCCGGGGCCATGATGAGTAGAGAGGCACAGTGACCTATGCCCATCTCATCTTCCCCTCCTTCTTTCCCTCCCCCTCCTCTCCCCTCTCCTCTTCTCCCCTCCTCGGGGTCCCATCCACAGTCCCCCCGTGTTCAAAGCCTTTCCTCACCACCTCATCTGTAGCAACACCCCACGGCCCATCCTGTGATTGCCCTGCCCTAGGACTGAGGGGAGGTCAGGCCAGTAGGTGGAACACCAGGGCACCCCTGTGCCTCCAGCTGCTTGTCACAGAGGCTTGCTGGGAGGAGGCGGCCAGGTGGACAGAGCAGGCTTCCCCATCAGGTCAGAGGCTGTGGGCACAGCTGCCCTGGCGCTGTCCGAGTTACTGAGAGCAACGGGCCCTGAGCTGGCCAGCGGCCTCCCCCACTGCCGGGCTCAGTGCCTCAGGGATCCACCCAGGCTCCCACACTGGCGCTGTCCGAGGTGCTGATTTAGGGAAGTGCTTCCCAGAGATAAAGCACGTCGGCCAATGCTATGTCATTTGCGAGGGCAGCAGGAGAGGCTTGGTTGTTCCTGTTTTCTAGAAGGGGAAGCAGAAGATCCCGGAAGGTAAAACAGTAGTCCAGGCATTCACAGGTGGAAGGAAGGACCCTCCGAGTCTGTGTTGCTCATGGTTGCAACTGATGCCTACTACAGAGCCTGCCTGGCACACTGTAGTTGCTCAATGCATATTTGGGGGGGCTCTTTTGATAGGAGGTGTGACATAGTGGAACACGCTCATCCAGCTTGGGGGCTTTTATTCAAGGACTGTGTGTGACGTCTCTGGTCCTCACCAGTACAGTGGGCGGAATACTATTACTCCTTCCTAGGGTGTCAGGAAGAGGATCTGAGAACTTGTGGCCAGGTTCATCCATTCTCAGCCCCGGCCCTCCAGATCTGCCCTTCCCCAGGGAGCTTCCACGTCTTTGTCCTGTGTCCATCTGGGGCCTGTTTCTACTCCTTCTTTGACCTTATGCTCAAGGAGGGCTCATGGCTGACCATCCCCAGAGCTAAGCACATTGGCTGAATGAATGAATGCAGTCTCTCCTGAATTGCAGGCCTAGAGTTGGGCCCAGCAGCCCAGGCAGGGATGGACCTGCAGTCTGGGTGCCTTCTGGGACTATGGGCAGGCTCCAAGGGTGCTGTGACCCAAACCAAAGTTCCCTTCCAACCTGACTCCTCTTCCTCTGGTCCCAGGGTCAGCTGTGTCCAGGCTGGGAACCGCTGTCACCCCAGACTCCTTCCCACCTTGGTCTACTAGGCCTGGCGGTTTGGCCCTGCAATCTCTTCCCCACTGAGTGTCCCCCCCCCCGCCTTGTGTTCACCCCATCCTCACCTGGATCGGACCTGACCTCCAAGCGGGGCCCCCACAGTCGATTCCCACATGGCAGCCTGGTTAAACTTGCAACTGACAGCTGCCACTCCACCTCCCTGCCCCAAAGGCCAATGACTGCAGGTGCAGCCCCCAACATCCTGTGCTCTCCCAGGAGTCCCCGTGAGGCCAGGCTGGCCAAACTATGCGGCCCCCTCGCCATGAGTCCTGGGGAGGAACGTCTTCTTTCCACAGCCTCAGGACTCCTCCCCTTCAGGGCTTGTTGGTGCTGGGCCCGGCCTCCCCTTATCACCATGTGGCCCTTTCCTTCCCAGCTGCAAGTTTGGCCGTTCGAGGCTCATTCCGGAGGCTCCTTCCAGATTCTGCCTCCTCCCCGCGTCCCAAGCTTTCTCTCCCCTGGCCGGGTGGGCGGCACCGCCTGCAGCGCAGCGGCCACTGACGGCCGCTCCGGTCGGTGGGGCTGAGTTCCTCGCCCCGGGCTCACGGTCCCCGCCCCGGCCCGCAGGTCCCGCGACGCCCCCGGGCCTCCCCTTCCCGGACATCTACGGCGGGGACCAGCGGCTCTGGGAGGAGCACTTCCGCGGCATCAGGCGCGCCTACCGCGCGCTGGGCAAGGACGACGACCTCGCCATCCGCGTGCTCACCGAGGACTTCACGCTGCCCTTCCCGTACGCCTGGCCCCCGGGACCCGACCCGGCCCGCGGGCCGCCCTTCTACGACCCGCGCGACCGCCAGGGCTTCGACTTCCTGCTGCAGGGCCCGGGCGCCCAGCCCCCCGCGCTGCTGCGCCCTCTGCACGCCACCGCGCAGGCCGCCCTGCGCAAGCGGCGCCTGGAGCGCGTGGCGCGGAGCTACGCCGCCCAGGGCGCCCGCCCGCCGCCCCGCCCCGTGATGCCGGCGCCCGGGCCGGTCCTGCAGGCGCCGGGCCCCGTGCGGCGGGCGCCCGGCCCCGCCCTCCAGGGCTGCAGGCCGGCGCGCCCCGCGCCGCGCTCCCTGGCTGGCCTGGCTCCCCCGCCGCCCCGAGAGGGCGAATAAAGAGCCCCCTGTCTCTCCGCCCGCTGAGCCGCGTCGCTGCACGCCTGGACAGGGGGAGGCCGGCTGGACCCCGGTGGGGAAGGTGGGGTGGGGGCGGGGGCTGGAAGCGCTGGGCTCCGACTGCAGCGTAGGCACCGGTGAGCTGTGGGACCGGGCGACCGTCTGGGTCTTGAGGACTCGCAGTTCTTTTCTGGGGGGGAGAATCTGGGTCTCACTCTGTCGCCCAGTGGCACAATCACCACTCACCGCAGCCTCGGCCTCCTGGGCTCAGGCAGTCCTTCCACTTCAGACAGTCTTTCGGCCTCAGGCAATCCTTCCGCCTCACGCCACAACACTGGCGAATTTTTTGATTTTTTGCAGAGAAGAGGTCTTGCTATGTTGCCTAGGCTGGTCTCAAACTCCTGGGCTCAAGCGATTCTCCAGCCTCAGCCTCCCCAAGTGCAGGGATTACAGGTGTGAGCCGCCATGCCTGGCCTCACATGGGTCTGGAGTGTGTGGGGAGTGAGATGGTGTTGGAGGCGGGCCAGCCAGGCTGGAGGGAAGAGGACCTGGGCGAGCTGGCTGGGGCTCACCCTCTGGGATCCTCCCTGCTGCTCTGTGGTGGGAACTGGCATTTCCAAGCCACAGATGGGAACACCAAGGCCCCACTCCTCCAGGGGGCGTCAGGATTTAGCTCCCTGTGGGCTGACTCCAAGCTCGGCAGCATTCCCATATTCCACAACAGAGGGGCAGTGAGATTGGGGGGCGGCTGGGGGAGAGGTTGAGGCAGCAGAGAGGAGAAGGAGAAGGGAGGAGCAGAGGGGACAGAGGGGACTGGGCGTCAAGGAGGGGGACACTACGAGGTACAGTCTCAGGCCTGCTGCCTTCCTGTTTCTCGACTCTGGGGAGGGGGGAACCTCCTGATACCGCCTTGTGGGGCTGAAAGAATTTGCTGAGTCCAGAATGGCCACCAGGGACCTGGCCGTGCGTGGCCTTTGGTGCATCTCCCTGTGCAGGTGACAAACCCCAGGCAGAGGCTGTCTCTCGACGGCGGGCCACCTGGTGGCAGGGTGGAGCGACTGCACGGTCCCAGTGGCCTCCTCGGGCTGGACACCAAGCGGGGAGACCGAGTGACCCTTAGGGGACTGTGCTTGGTCCAAAGGCCTGGCTTGGGGAGTTTGAATTCCAGGTGTGCAGGGGGACGCCACGTCCTCATCCGAGGGAGGATGGAATCAGAGTTTTTTTTTTTCCTTTTTTGAATCTATGAGTTATTTATAGCTCCCCAGTCGCAGGAAGAAAAGGTTTCCCCAACCCTTGCTTGCCTGATTTTGCTGGAAAACTAGTCATGGGAGGAAGTGCCCGTCTCTGCAGGAGAAGAGACCCCTGGGGCTGAGAAGAGGGATCTCCAGCTTCCCCTCCTCGGCTGCCACTCGCCCAACGGAGACCACCAGCCCAGCTTCAAGCCCCTTCCGCCTGTGGATTTGCCTCTTCAACTTGTAGAATGCAGACAGTTGCATACATGGCCATGGTGTTTGTGCGTTCAAGTCCGGAGGGGCAGCAGCAGTGATGATGTTAGGGGTCGTGTGTGCTAATTGTATCACATTGTCCCTTGCACTGGATGCAGGTAGTTGACTTGGGAGGTGACCCTGGACATACCGGAAGGGGGGGGGTGATGAGGTGAGACCAGCAGGGAGGGAGGTGGGAGGGGGTGAGATATAAAGTGTGTCACCCCTGTGGGCACCTGGAGGTCAGTGCCCTGGGGGCCCTTGGGGGACAGCGTGGAGCGTGGCTGGAAGCCATTCCATCGGTGGGACAAGGATGCCAAATATAAATTGCTAACTCCTTGTCATCGGTGGATGAGGGCCCTAGGGATGTTAACTCTTGGTTGGCTCAGCCTGCGCGGTGGAGGGTGAGACATACAGGCCCCGAAAACAGCAGCCACTGAGGGTCACTACGTAGAAACTTTTCTAACAGTTTGACAGACTAGCTGTGCGACTGAAGAGTATAACCATGAAAATTTGGGGTGTATGTTTTCTACTTCGTTTACTTCATTTTTCTAGATATTTAGTTTTTAAGTAATTCACAAAAGTGTGGATCTGTGACGGATTGGAACAAAAACCTTGGTCCTTCACTAGTACTAGTTTGAGAAGCTCAGTCTAGGGGACCCAGACCTCAAACAAGTGACCAAATGGAAAAACAGACATGATAGAAAAATGTAGTAGGTGCTATGAAGAAAATGAATAGGAAGTGGCTCTATTTCAAATAGGTCAATCAGAGAAGACCCCTTGGAGGAGGTGGCATTTAGGCTAAAAATGGAAGAATAAGGAGGAGCTAGCTATGTGGGTATTCAGGGCAGGACATGCCAGGCAGAGAGCACAGCACAGGCAAAGTCTGGGCAAAAAACCAAAAAAACGAAACAGCAACAACAACAACAAAACAGAGCTACAAGGGTCAAAGAACCTGAACTTGGGCTCTGTGAGGTTGAAACAGACAGAGTGATGTGTTGTTAGAAGTGCCAACTGGCTTACATCACAAAAAGGATTGGATGGTTCATGTAACTGTAATGTCCAGAAAAATGGTGAGCTTCAGGGAAGGCTTGATCCAGGAGTTCAATGTTGTCATGGAGGTCTTGCCTTCCGTGATGCCAGCTCTGCTCTCATACTGGCTGCCCCAGTAGTGGCAACATGGCGGGTGCCGCTCCAGCCTGCACAGCTGACCTAGCCCCTGAGAAGGCCAGGGGCCACTGGCTTCCATGAGCTGTGTCAGGGAATGAGCAGCCATATGTCCAGCAAAGCTCTGGAAGTCTCCCCAAATGACCCATGGGTCTAGCTTGGTCATGTGCATAGAAGGGATGACAGGGAGCTGGCCACTGTGTCCCCTACAACTCAGCGGTGTGAACCCTGGGATTTGGCCTCAGGGCTGATTTCTGCCAAATCTCATGCCTTCCCTCCGGCAGACACGCTGCTCCTGGGAGAAGCATGGTCAGGACCAGCCACAGGTTGGAGGCTTTGTCTTGAACCTCACTGGTCTCCTCAGCATCTGTCCATGACATGCCTGGGGCAGGGGCTGGGCATTCCCATGGGAAGACGCCTCCTGTCTCCAGGAGCCACGGATGGAGGACAGGAGGGCATCAAGACAACATGCTGCTTCTCGCCTCTTAGTCGAGAACCCGGGCCATCCCTCCTGGGACTCAGTTTCCCCCCTCCCCTTCGTCACACAGGGAGAGCCAATGGCTCTCACATTGCTTTTTTTTGCCATGGCTGCTGGGATGCTCAAAACCCATGTGTGCCCGGTTGCTCTAATTTTCCTTGAGCGTGATATTTTGGGACGGCTGGCTCCTGCTCTCTGGCTTCCTCCAGCTGCCTGGCTTCCAAATCTTATGATGCCTGGACTGTAATGGTAAGAATCATGCTTCAAATTAATTTTTAAAAATTAGAGGTAAACCCTATATATTTTTCTAGTTGTCAAATGACCTCTTATGGAAATAGATTTCCTTTTTGCTTCTTAACTAGCTGGACTTTCCACTGCGCCACTGTTGATGTCATCTATGATGCCATGGGGGTGGCAGCCATCAACATTGCGGCCCACGGACTGCGCAGGCCCCAGGATCTCTTTAATGGTCCCGGAGAGTTCTCTGGCTGGAGACCCGTGTCACATTTATCGGGCAATGTTGACACTCTCACCCAAAGTGATGTTCCCACTGTGTTTAATGTTCTTCTGTTTCTTTCTGCCTCTCGGTGGTTCCTTGAGGGCTTTGACAATCAGGGCAGAGGCAGAAGGTACCGCCTCAATCTGGGCCTGTCTGTTCGGAATGGTCAGTTTCACTGCAACCCCCAGACCTTTCCAGTCACCGGCTGTCTTGGCGATGCCATCACCAACCTTTTATGGAGACAGACCCAGGGGCTGATCTCGGGGGCCAGCTCAGACATGGCGCCGACCTCGCCCCCGGTGCATCTCAGGTACACGACTCTGATCTCGTTGGGGTCGAACTTGGGTGGCATCATGGAGGCGGCTGGTGTCGGATGAACCCGGATTCGGGACGACCAAAGAAAGTTGCACCTTGGCCTCCACCGAGCCAAAAACCGAAAAGCGGTAAACCCTGTTTTTAAAGTCACAGATCCTGGCTCTGGTTAGCAACGCTTCACCCCCACCCTCCTCCCACCGACTTGCCAGATGTCTCTGCTGCTTTTTCTAAACAAAGCCTGGTGGTCAGTGCTGAAATGCCGGCGACTGTGTTGCTGGAAACCGGCTGCTGTGGCCTCGGGCCCTGGTGCCCAAGGGTGGATGGCAGCCACAGCACAGGCTTTGCGGCTTGAGCTCTGGGTCCTCCATCCGCTGATGTGGCAACCTTCAGGATCTGCAGCTATAAATGGGGCTACAATCTCAGAGCCTCTGGGGGGTTGTCGGGGGGATTGTGAGAAATACCATGGGGCAGGCCCCCAGACTGCCTGGCACAGTGAGAGCCCGACCAAAGGGGGCAGCCACGTCCCCACGATGGCCCCTCTCCCCACATGCAGGCTGACTCAGACACTTCCCCAGGGCTCGGAAGCCCTCCCCCCCCTTCTCCCTGGCACCAGTTGGCCCTCAGGCTCAGACCAAAGATTCTGGAGTCGGAGGCATGCTGGTTCCTCTTAGCAGCTGTGTGGCCTTGGGCAAGCCTCTAAACCTCTCTGAGTACGCGTGTCCTCACTTGTAAAACAAGCATCAAACAGGTTTGCTGTATGGCCTTGAGGGCTGGTGCGACCAGCTGGGACACCTGCCTGCATTGTGGTCTCAGACAGTGGTGATGACTTGCCCCCTGATCTCCACCCAGGGCTGGTCACCCATCCTCCGTCCAGAGAGCAGAGCCACCTCCCAGGGTCCTGCTTATCCTCCCTGGAGCTGAGGCTGCCAGCCGTTTCTCTGATTCAGTTCCAGAGCACCCCAGTCTTGGCAGGGAGCTGGAATCGCCCAGAGAGCAGCAGCCCTGGCAGGGCGCGTGACCTGGTACATTCCCCAGGAACCCCTGCTCCTAAAACCACACTGGCCAGGCAGTAGGTACTCAATGTTTTCTGAATGTACCAATGTGACCTGGGATGTGACCTTGGGGCATCCTGGGGCCGGTGCCATTCTGGATGCAGGCAGAGTCCCGGAGGGAGGACAGGAGTTTGGGGCGGCGGCTCAGAATTCCTTCGACCGCCCAGCTGCCTCCTGAGACTTCACGCCTTCCATATTCGAAGGAGACAGGCTCCCCTTTGATTCTTGGGTTGCTGG
This sequence comes from Cephalopachus bancanus, assembly GCA_027257055.1. NCBI lineage: Eukaryota > Metazoa > Chordata > Mammalia > Primates > Tarsiidae > Cephalopachus > Cephalopachus bancanus. The sequence continues at coordinate 5,600,843 of JAPVLO010000072.1, forward strand.
GCACAGGGGTCGGTCACCCCTTCGCCCCTCCCCGCTCCAGCTTTCTTGGGAACCGACTCTGAGGAGCAGCGAGGATGTTTAATTAATTGCAATTACAATCTTCAAAGGAAGCCCAGAGTTGAAAGGTGTTCCTAATTACTGTGTTATGATGTCGGCTGGCTCCCCAAATTGATTGTGTTAGAATTTCCGATGGAGGATTAATTGAGTTGCTGCGAGGACCCACTTCATGTCTCTTCCCTTCAGATAAAGCCCACGTACAGCCTCAGCAGAGGCACGCGGGGCTGGAATGACAATGAGGGCTGGAGTGGGGTGGGGGCTGCAGCAGCTGCCCGGGTGAAGACCTCAAGGCCAAGGTCGGGGCCCAGGGCTCACGTGGTTCCCAGGGTGCTCCACAAGTGCTTTCTGTGCTGGATCTGGCATGTCGTGGGGGAGGGGGGCTGTTCTTCCCAGCCCCTGCAGGGAACGGCAGGTGACCAAGGCTGGCCATCGAGTGGTGGGCACAATGACATCTGTCATTTCTGGACCACAGCTTTTATTGCCAGTGTGAGACCCACTGAGCTCCCTTCCCGTGTGCTGCCAGCTTGCTGGAAACAGTGGCTCCTCCTCTGAGTCCTGGGCTGGCCCAGGGTGGGGAGCCCATGGCGTAAATGGGGAATAACCCATCATGCCGCCAGTCTCTGAGAGTTTGGGGTGTTCAGTAGAAGCTAGTTTCTCCTGATGGCACAGGCAGGACTGGCTGTGTAATTAGCAGGCCCAGTGTGAAGTGAAATGCACGGCCCTGTGGGAAAAGGAGGACAACTGCATGATGGTGGCGGTGTGTTCAGGTCAGCTGAGCCCGTCTGAGCATGGGCCCCGTGTGACTGCTCAGGCTGGCCCCACACACTGGCCCCGCTGTGGACCCAGGTGACTTCTTGGGTCTGCAGGTGTGGCTGTGTGGCTTTGATTGAGTGGCTTCTTTTCTCTGTGCCCCAGTCTCCTCACCTGTGAAATGGAAGACCGTGAGGCCCGAATGGGGTGGGAGGGGCGTAAACACCTATTGTGTGACCACAGGGAGGATGAGTTAGGGTGGCTCACTTTCCTCCCGTCCTTCTGCTGCAGAAGGTCCGTCTGCCACAGATGGGCACTGCACACCTGGCCTGGGAGCTCCTGCCCTCCTTGAGCTGGGCTGCAGGGCATGAGGGAGTGCATGCATCTCCTGAGAGAGGTGTCTCTGAGAGGGTCAGGCAGGCCAGGGAATGGGGGCAGCCTGGGGCGCTCCTCCCTGGAGGATTGTAGGAAGGCCTCCCTGAGAAGGGGGCTTGAGCGGGGCTCTCAGGAGGGCCAGAAAGGGAGCCCTGCGTGGAGGAACAGCCCATGTGTGCATCTGGAGGCCAGAGTGTAGCTGAATCTTGAACCCAGATGGGCAGAAGTGGAGGAGGCAGTGGCTCCTAGGGTTTTGAGCCTAACTGAGGAACTCTGACTTGTCCCATGGGTGGGTTTGGACCAAGAAATGACAGGATCTCACTAGTGCATGAGAATGTGCATTCCCAAGGTGAGTTGAAGCAATCTCTCTGTTTACCAAGCACAGGCACACACACAGCATGGACACAGACATGTCGTTCATCGGTGGTCTTCAAGTTCCATGGGAGCAAATTTGGAAAAGATGTCTGGAAAGGTTCCCTAGGTTGGGGGCCAGTGAGAAGGAAGATTTCTGATTTAGAAGGATCGTTTGGCTGCTGTGGGCTGGAGATAGATTTGGGGGCTGAGGCCGGAGGGGATGTTCAAGGATGCCAGGGTTTTCCAGGGAGCCAGACCAGCTCTCTGACAGGGCGGAGTGGGGCTGGGGAGCTGGGGTGGTGGAGAAATGGTCGGGTTTAGGGTGCTCAGAAAGGGGACCCAGCAGCATTTCCCAAAGGTTAGATATGAACTCTGAGAAAGAGAGGAGGCAGGAGGGCCAGGCCAGGGCTGCGGCCGTGGGAAGCAGGGTGTTTCTGGGCGCTGAGATGGGGGCTGTGGGGGAGGGAGAGGGATCCTCAGGCGCCCAGGGGCAGGCAGCAGACTAAGTCGTTGAAGGCTGCGGGGGAGCGACCGTGTTGAGGATACAGGCTCAGCAAAGGAGGAGGGCTTGTCTGCTGGTGGCCGAGGAGCGGGGATGGCCTCAGGAGAAGTACATGGGGAGCTCCCCATCTCGGCAGGCCTCGGGCTTCTCATCTGGGAATCGGGCCTGCTGACACTTGACCTGGGCGGGCTCTTCTTTTTGGGGGCGGAGGTGTTCCTGGCAGGAGTTGCTGATGCCCATTTCAGGTTCCAATGTCTGGGCCGTTGCTGGGGTGCTGAATTCTCCCCTGGCCCTTTAATTACTGGGCACTAACGAGCCCTGAAATTAAATCAAGAAGGAGAGCGGACAGCCCGGGGGCATCCCATCTTCTCTCCAAGACTCCAGAGACTAGCAGTTGTCTCAGAGACAGATAGAGGCAGGGGGTGGGGGGATGGCTCACCACAGGCCCTGCCCTGTTCCACCGAGGAGGGTGGGGGCATGGTCGGTTTACAGAGAGTTTTGGCATTCAGGCATCCTCTGAGTCTCACGTGGGCCCCAGGAGAGAGGGGGCAATGGATGGGCCCCAGGATGATAGCAGGTCAGGGACATGCATGAAAACATCCCAACCCCAGACCAGGCGAGTCCCATCCTTCCCCCATTTCCCAGTTGGGGAAACCCGCACGCAGCGCTGGCAGGCAGAGAGGGACAGGGGAGGTCTCTAGTTCTAACGTCCATGCCCCTTGTGGCTGCCCTGGGCCTGGCCAAGCTCACTAACCTTTCTCTAAGCCCTAGTCCCCTCATCTGTGGATGAGGATGATCCATGATCAAAGGAGCCCAGGGCCTGGCTTGAATAGCAGGACTGCCAGGGTCTGCCCCAACCATCAAGAGCTTGGGCCCAAAGTGCCCGGCTTATGACAGCAGGGAGCCACCCTTGGGCGGGCCTCAGCCCCCTCCCCCATCCTGCCCCTGCTGGTAGTCATTGACCAGCCCACGCCCTTTGCCCATCCCTGGCCAAAGGCTTTGGAGAAAGTCCCAGGGACTCCTGCTTCCTCCCCCATCAGACACTTTTGTTCCAAATCCATGAATATGCGAGTGTCGCCCACCCACTCCGCAGAACTTCCTCTACTTCTGTGGCAACTTCTGCATTAATCACAGCTAATTGCTAGCGGGAGTCGTTTATGTCAAGAGCCATTATTCCTGGGTATAAAGAGAAATAAAAGCTGGTTTCTTTTAGGAAGCCCGGCGTTGCTTGGGGACGAACAATGCCAGACCCGGAAGAGGTCCCGGCTGGGCCCAGGGCCACTTCTAACAGCTCCAAAATGCCTGTGATAAATGTGAGGCCTCTGGCTTCAGCTGGGTATTTAGGGGAGTGAGCACAGCCTTCACGTGCCCGCGTTGTTCTGAGGTTCTTGTGAGTTTCCTTGAAACCATGAGGTTTTCTTTTTTCTTTTTTCCTTTTTTCGGCAACAACAGCTGGGAATAAGTCGACACTTTCTAAAAACTGCCACTTGTCGCCTGGAAGGGGTTAGGGGAAGGATGTCCCACGTCTGCCTAGTCCCTAGGCCCAGAGGGGTCATGTCTGTCCTCAGCATCTCCAGGGTGGCAGTTACGACCCCAGGATTTGCAGGAGGTCGGTGGGGCAGGAGTTGGGACTGCGGAGGTGTGGGCTCAGTTTCATCCTGAGGGTATTATCCCGTGGGCACTATCCCATGGGTTCTGGGCTGCGCTTCCCTCACAGACCCAAGGACAGATCTAGGGAAAGGCAGAGAGGAGTTTCTGCATGCTGGTCATTTTTAAACCTGTTTCCACGATTCCATATTTTTTTAGTTTTTAGTCTTGAGTTGGAGTCTCACTCTGTCGCCCAGGCTGGAGAGCAGTAGCACGCTCACGGCCAGCCCAGTGTCAACCTGCGGGGCTCTGGTGATCCTTCCACTTCTGTCTTCCAAGTAGTAGGAACCACAGGCGTGTGCTACCACGCCCGGCTAATTTTTGGTTGATTGTAGAGAAGAGGTCTCGCCAAGTTTCCCGGGCTGGTCTCAAACCTATAGGCTCAGGCAATCCACTCGCCTCGGCCTCCCAAAGTGCTGGGATGACAAGCTGAGCCACCAAGCCCGGCCCATGATTCATTTTTAATGGAGTATGTCATACATCAGTTTGTTAACTGGAACACATGGCCATTCTTTTCTTTCAATCAAGTCTCATGTCTGACGGCTGTTGATACGGACTGAAGCCACATGTGAAGCATGAGAACGACGGGGGGAGGTGTGGAGCTCTGAGCCCTCTGCGTGCATGTGCGTCCATGAGTGTGTGTGCCCGTGCCTGTACACGTGTCCATGTGTGCACATGTTTGTTTGTGTTGGTGCATATGCATGCATACACTAGCATATGCATGCTCATGTACACCTGTGTATACATGCATGTGTGCATGCCACTGGCTAGTGTGTGTGTGTATGTGTCTGAGTAAGTGCATGCATATGTGTGTGTGTCTATGAGTTCTGATGACCACCAGGTTTTTTTGTACATGAGTAATAGAAGAGTCTTTGCAGTTCTGGAAGCACTGTGCCTACCTCATCCTCTTTCTGTCCCAGCAGCCCTCTGAGCTCTGTCGTTTTATGTCCATTTTACTGAGGAGGAGACTGTGACTGAGAGGGCTGAGGGAACTGAGCTGGGGGCATGGCCTGGGTTTTCTGGCTTTGAGTCCTGATCTGCGCCCACAAGGCCCACCCGGAGGTGCCCAAGTCTAAGGACACATTGTTCTGAGGCCCCTCTTGTCATGGGCACCCTCCCCTCCTGGCTGGTCCCAGTGCAGTTCTCGCAGCCCCATCTCCAGGGCAACCCTGACCACCCCTCCCACCTCAGCCTCCCCCCACCAGCGCCGTGGTCCATCTGCCCTCCCAGAAGCCTCTGACGCCCACTTCAGTGGTTTCTTGGGCATCTCTAAGTGCCACAAATGGCTCAGAGGCACGATGCTACTCGCAGTTCTCCCTGAACTGGCTTCCCCTGCTGGGCCCGTCTCAAGATGGCCGGGCCATCTGTGCAGCCAGACACTGGGGAGTCTTCCGGCTCCTCCTCTTGCCCTCCCCCTCCCCCTCCCCAGGAGCCCGAGCACCCGCCCATTGCCCCTCCTATCCCCCTCTCTATGACTCTGATAGTCTCCTGATCAGGCTGCCTCACATGGCAGCCTCTGCGAATCTTCAGAGGCTCAGCCAGACCTCCTCCAGGAAGCCTCCCCAGATGCTCCCCACACCTCAGGCTTGGGAACCCCCCAGGGGTTGTGCCCAGGGCTGCTGTGGCTATGTGTGACTGTCCCTCTGTTCATCTGTTCCTAGCAGGACCTGGATGCACAGGGCCAGAAGTGGACTGCTCTGTGGTCACCAAGGTGAGGTGAGGTGTCGACTGGAACTCAGGCTGAGTTGGGTCCCAACCTCCTACCCTCAATGCTGACTCCCCCTCCGCGTCACTGGGAAGAGGCAGACAGGTTTCTTGCTGTGAGCCAATGCTGGCCAGTGGGTATGGGATTCCCCTGGTGATGTGTTGAGAAGGATTCTGAAGTGAGTTCTCAGCTGAGTTGGACATGCGCCCCGATGATGGGTGGTGTCTGCTGCAGGTGTGGAAGGTGCCTAGGGGCCTACGTTCCATTGAGGCCAGCCCAGAGCTTGACCTTCCCTTGGTTTGTAAACACCTGATCATGAGTGGGGGTCTCTCCTGAGAGAGCTTGCCTAGGTTGGAGGGAGGCCAGGAAGGGGTGGGAGTGGGCAGAGGAGGGAGCAGGGGGAAGAGGAGGAGAAGCAGGTAGAAGCCCGGAGGGTGAGGACACTTGTAGGGTGCATCCCACCTGGGCCAGAGTGGGGCCGACTCTAGCCTAGGCCTCCCGGCTCTGGCTGAGAATCCGAGTGGGCAGCAGAGCCATGTGAGCACGTGAAGTCCCTCGTCCTTACTGGCAATAGGGCCCCATCTCAGCAGTCCAGGAGTCCAGGAGCCAGCAAATGCCGCAGGGGCACAAAACCTCCCACCAATCCAGCAGGACACCCACCCTGCTCTTAGGGTTGGCTCAGCCCTGCCCTGTGGGCCCCACCCGAAGCGCTCTGCATGGACGGTTGTGGTGCTCATGGCAGTTTACAAAAACACTTTCCACAAGTCTCTTGGAAGCCTCGTTAGGGCTGGGCTCCTGCCCACCCCACAGAGCCCAGGGATGGGTCTCTGAGTGAATGCCCCATAGCAAGACAATGACCTCCTTCCCGCCCGGTCTCCAGCTCTGGCTCCATTCAGGCTGCCCCAGCTCCTTCCTCCTTCTCAGCTTTCCGGCCTCAGGAGAGGGCCCAGTCCCGGAGTCAGAAAGACTCAGGCTCAAACCCACGCATCTCGTCTTATTAGCTGCACGGCTCCAGGCAAGTGTGTCCTGCTTCCAATCCTCCATTTCCTCATCTGTAAAATGGGGCTGCTGCGGGTTCAGGTGAGGTGAGGCACGGGAAGGTGCCACCTGGGACCCCAGGGCCTCCGGGAGCTGGTGGGAAAGCCAGTCCCGCCACCATGCTGGGAATCTCCAGGTCTCCAGGCGTGCCGGGACACCTCCGTGACGCTTCGGAGGCTCAGCTAAGGACCAGATGGTGTTTTGAGCATTTTAATAAGAGCTATTTGCAGTGTTGCTGCCATAAAAAAATTCCTGCTTAATGAGCAAATGCACATTGGTAGCGAGTTAAAGGCGCTCGGATGTTTTAAATATTATGTACGTCGTGTTCGTGTTAACAAACCTGATTTTTAATTACACCTTCTCCTGCTGCCTGGCTGGGCTGAGGGTAGGGGAAGGGAAGAAAATCAGGCAAAACAAGTGTGGTTTGGCATCAGAAGTGAAAGCCGATTTCTCCGATCTCCCCTCTGCAGACACTGTGCTGATGGCACACGGAATACTGGAGTTTGGTAGAGGTGTGGGGTGGTCCCTCCCTTGCTGCCTCTCATTGTGCGGTCACAGGCTGAGCCCTGACCCTGGTTGAATATTGTGTCTAATCCCAGTCATGTACTGAGCCCCATCCCTGGTCATAGTCTGAGCTCCGAACCCCAATCCTGGCCCTATACTGAAGCCTGATCCCAGTCGCATACTAAACACTGATCCTGGTCCTAGACTGAGCCACGACTTCAGTCATAGGCTGAGCCTGGATCCTGGTTACAGACTTAGCCCAGTTTCTGGTCATGATCTGAGCCCTGATCCCAGCCATGAAATGAGCCTTGATCATGTTCACCGACTAAGCCCTGGGACACGAACTGAAGTCTCAGCTCTCTTGGCTGTGCCTCCATTGGGAGCAAACATGGGCCGGAGCATGCAGGGAAGACCTTGGGGTCCTGGAATAATGGTGCGGGCCTCAGGGAAAGAGGTGCTGGATTGGGCTCCTTTGCTGCTGGCTAAGATGTCTCCCAGTTCACAGCATTCCTGCCCACTTCCCAGAGAGGCTCTCCCAAGAACCCTGCAATTTCGTCGGAGTACCAGGAGAGAGGGCTGGGACTGTGGTCGTGTGCCTGTCGTGATGGGTTCCCTTCAACCAGCCCCGGCAGGTGTTGTCAACTTTCTTCCTTTCACAAGGAATGAAGTGGAGGCGCTGGGAGGTGAAGTGATTTGCCTAGGGCCACATAGCTGGTTGGTCTGGTTTCGAAGTCTGCAGACAGACAGATGGACAGATGCCCAGGTCTTCAGGGTCCATGAATGCCTGTAGAGTGTGCAAGTGTTGGGGAAGCCCTCCTTGGGAACAGACGATGCCTTCGCAGTGGAGACGATACTGGAGATATGTCCCGCCTCCAGTCCAGCCCCCTCCAGCCTCATCCCCCTCATTCCAGGGAGGAGGGGCAAGCTGTGCCCAGTGATGGAGCCCAGACGCAGGCCCAGCCAGCTCGCTCTTCCTCCCTGCCTTCATGGTCTTCATTCTTTTCCCCTTCAGCTGGGCCTCACCCTGGAGGCAGCAGACAGCTGCGAGAAAAAGGTTAACCTCTTCCCTTGATCCAGTTCAAAGGCTCTCAGGGAAGGTCCCTGATAGGCCCATGTTGGGTCATGTGCTCACACCCTGGACCAATCAGCTGCTGTTGGGCCAGTGGGCTGCTGTGATTGGCAGCCCCACAGGGCCTCCCCAGCCCCAGCAGGGTGGTTGCCTGGGACATGCTGGGAGCACACAAATGCCATTCACTCCGACATCGGGCGGAGCACATCATTGCCAGGGACAGTACACTGCTGCGGGCCTGCGGGGGCGGTTGTCTTTATTGTCGTGATCTGTCACTTTCGTGTTGTGGCAATAATGAAAATATCAAATTAATGAAAACATTATGCTAATTATATATTTTAATGTCATATTTATGAGTTTTGCTGAAAGACAAACTGCGGTAATAAATGCGATTAATTATTTGGTAAGTCCTCTGTTTGCATTTTTCAGAAAGTGATGCTGATTTTGGAGCGGGGACTTCAGAGAGCCTGGAACCCCTGGAGTGTCCCTGCACCTCCTCCCTCACTGCTCAGAGTTGATCGGAGCTGCGAGGGAACTTTGCAGTCTGCTCGTCCCAACTTGTGGCTTCACAGAAAAGAAGAGGAGGCCAGATGAGGCTGGGCCTTGCTGAGGTGATGCTGGCCCTTCAGAGCTGGGGTGGACAGGCAGGCCCCTGACTCCCAGTCTGTCTGCCCACACCTGTCCACCCCCGTGCACACTGGCCCATCACACCCCAAAGGGGCTGTCTTGCAGAAGAGAGCCGTTGCTGTGGCCCTTCTTTACTCAAGAACCTTCAGTGCCTCCAAAAGCCCAGAGGAGGAAGCTAACATTGCTAAACTAGGTGCCCCAAAATGTTTGCGTGTTGTCTCCCTTCTTCCTCCAGGGAGTCTTTTCTTCCGGCGGGAGTGGTCGGTGACTGTGGGTCAATTCACGTTTGTCAAGTGACAATGTGTGAGTGTCTTCCTCAGCCCTTCTCCTCACATGTGGACTGTCCAATTCTGCACACTGAAACCTGAGGTTCCTAGGAGTGTGGGGTCACACTGATGGGATGCCCCGCCCCACCCTCCGTGTTCCCCCCTGTCTCCTGGAATGGTTTTGGGTTGTTTGAAAGCACCCTGCCCTCTTCTTTCTCCAGGCATTCACCACTGCTGTTCCCCCTGCTAGGAACCCCCTTCCTTCTCCTCTTTGCCTGATAATTCTTATTGACTCTTGCGTCCTGGCTTAGAGATCAGCAGAGGCCGTTGTGTCTCTGGCCATGGGCTGGGTAGGCTCCGTGTCCCCTGGGTCCCTAAGGAGACTCCCTAACTTACCATGCCTGTATGATTGTCAGCTTGGTGGCTGTCTCTGCCAGGCAACGGGTGCCCTGGTACAGCTGCCTCTCCTGTGCAGTGTCCTCAGGAATGGCAGCACCGACACCGCCGTGATCGGCTCCTTGAGGTACCTAGGCACATGCCTGGCACTATGCATGGGCTTGGGAGCGCCTCCTTTCTACTCAGTGCCTGGCCTCTGATGATCCCATAATGCATATTTGTAAGTGAAGGAATGAACCGAGACATAAAGAAACATACCAAAGTCATCGGGGCGTGGGACCACCTCTTGTTTAGTCCATCCACCCTTCCTCTCTCTCATGCCTCAACCTCAGCATGGCTGCCATCAACATCCTAGGACTGGGATGTGGAACAGACGTGGGGTTCTTTTGGAGGTTGGGCCCCCAAGAAGAGTGGCTCCCCCGGAGGAGGCCGGGTGAGGTGGCCTTGGGATGGAGCCCTGCAGGAAGCCTGGAGCCAATGGAGATTGTCTCTGGGCGGGTTGCAGAAAGGCCCCACCGCCACAGCCAGGGTTGAAATGTTTTTGATGGGCCTGACTTGGCTGGGAAATTAGCAAGAGCTGCTGGTCGGATTGGGGGGTGGGCTGGGCCAGCCAGGCATCTGGAGGTGCTTTCAGTGGGTCCACAAGGTCAAGCTGTTCCTATAAGAATGCTCAGATGCTGTTGTCTCTCATCGTTTGATGCTTGCTCTGATGGAGCAAGAGCAAAAACAGAAAAAGTCATGGATACATGAGTGTGGATCAAAGCAGTGGTACCAATCCTGCTTGAAGGTAGGCATTGGATTCTTTAGTGCCACACACTTGCAAAAACAAAACAAAACCTTCCAAACAGTCACTTGCGACTGTCTTTGATGAAGCATAGAAAAGACTTTTTGTTAAATCTTGACCTTGAGTACGTGTCTGTTGAAATACTCTGTGTTAGAACATATTCCAGCCATTCTACTCCTGGGGCCTGTCTGGTACCCCTCCCCCAGCTCTCCTTGCCCCACCACGTGGCTGTGTTCCCAGCCTGGTCTGCAGCTCTGGCCTCGGCAGAGCTGATTTCTCAGGAACTGGCTTCCCAGAAGCTCCATGAAGCCATTTTGCTGTACACAGATGGGGTGGGCTTGAGGAAGGCACTTGTGCTTTTGTTATGAGCTACCAGCTCAACTAGCCACTTTTTCTTGGGAGATCTACTGCCCTCGGGGCAGTCCTGCATGTGGCCCCCTGGGGGCATGGGTCCTGGGGGTGGCCAGGAACCAGTCAACCAGAAACAGGAGGGAACCAGGGGTATGGCTACATGTGTCTGAGGGACCTGTGCTCAAATCCCACTCTGTCCCTTCTGCTGAGCAGCTCTGGTGAGTCCTTCACCTCCCCCCTCTCCCTTCCCCTTCCTTTTCCTCCTCTCTGGAGCATGGGGTTGTTATCACTTTTTCTCAGGTCTTTTCCAAAGACCCGAGAGTGTTTGCAAAGTACCCAGCGTCCACAAGTGTTCTAAAAATGTCACTAATTATTGCTGGAAGGAGACTCTTCCCACAAACCTTATGAAATATGCTCCAATATGTGTTTCTGAGAGGGGAAACCGATGTGTCCGGGGTTACGTGGCCAGCAAGTTTTCCAGCCAGGCTGTTTCACACCTTAGGGATGCCTGGCACACTTTCCCCCTCCCTGGCCCCCCTCAGACCTTATCATGGGGTTGTCCTCTCCTCAAAGTGGCTGTACCCCCACTGCGGTCTGCAGCTCAGGCCTCTGTAGAACCGATTACTTGGGGTGATCCCCCGTCTGGAGCTGGCTTACTGGCTGTTGTCATGGGAACTGCTTTCTCACTGCCACACGCTGCTGACTGGGGAGGCTGGTTGGATGGATGGAGGATGGACCAGAGCTGGGTGAGCAGGACTGAGGGACCAAGAGGGGAGACAGCTTCTGGGTGGGCCTGGGTGGGCAGCACAATGGGGAAGGGGGTGCATCATCTCTGTCCCATGGATGAGCAAACAGCAGGTACTCAGGGGAGCATCTCTTCATGGTGCCAGGCAGGAGTGGGGGGACAAGCAGAGGAACTGACCGGCATGAGAGATGGGGGAACAGGGGGCAGGGCTCAGGGCAGGCACCACACCCGCCTGTAGATGGGAAATGCTTCCTCTTTTTGAGTGATGGTTTTAGCAGTGACTGTCCCCATGACTGTGACTGGGGGAGCCTCTTGGACCTCAGATTTCCCCACATCAGTTGAAGTCACTTTGGGCCCTCCTGCAACTTTGGCCAAACAAGGGAGGGCAGGGCAGGTCTCTACAGTCCCATGGACCACCCTGATGCTGGACTCAGTGGGGGATGGGGTTTCTCTTCCTCCCACTCCCCACCAAGCCCGGGACCCTTGGACCCAGGACATGGGTTTGAAGGCAGCCTGAGTGAGGTCATGTCTTCCTGTTCCAGCCCATCCCTTGACCTGAAGAGTGGCCTGAAACCTCGCTACCCTGTCAGCATGGTTGCCCGAGCCTTGACACTCTCAGGAGCCTCCAGTTCATGGGGTTTTGAGATGTGTTTATGCCTGAAATCCAACTTCAGGCCGATGCCCTCTGCTCCTCTGCTGGGATGGGACAGGGCTGGCTGGTCCTGGTGCTGGAGCCACTGAAACGTTCGCTTTCAGAGGCAGAACACGCTGCCCAAAAATAGCAGCCCGGCAACGGATCTGCCCCTGCTGGGAACATATGCTGAAAGCATCGGCACTCTGAGGTCCATGTTGCTGACTCTGAGAGACAGAGCTTGCTATGAGGCAGACAGAGCTTGCTATGAGGCATTCCTATGTGCCCGGTGCTGCCCGTCCGTCCTCAGGGTTGCACCGGAAGGACTTGCCAGACAGGCACTGTTGGGCCTCCCCAGGTAAGACAATTCAGGGGGAGGCCCTGTGACTTCCTGGTCACACAGAGGAAGGGGCAGAACTGGGACTGGCTTGTCTGATGCCAGGGTGCGGGGAGCTACTCTTGACATGGGCAGGACAGACTTCTTCTCTCCCTCCCTCCTTTCCTTCCTTCCTTCCTTTCTCTTTCCATCAGTACTGTGCTAGGCACTAAATTCCCACCACAAATCAGCCTGGCTCACTGCGTACCTAGGCTGTGCTAGGGTGGGGGGCTTTCTGGGCCTCAGTTTCCCCATCTATGAGATGGAGGGGACTGACGTCAGTAAGCATCTCACCAAGGTCCTTTTGGAGCCCTGCATCCTCAGGCTGAGAGAGGAAGCCACCCCCATGAGCCCTGCAGGCCGAGCAGGAGACAGGATAGCTCCTTAGCCCACATCCCTCACAGCCCCAGGGGCTGCCTGGAGGAGGGACCGGCGAGGCCTCTCTTGCTCCTGCCTCCCTCCTCTACCCCTCCCTTCTCTTTCTCTAGCTCGAGTGGTAAGGACTCTGAGCTTGGCTGCTTGGTCTGCCTCCTGGCTCTGCTAATTCATCTCTCTGTGCCTCAGCATCCTCATCTGTGAAATGGGTAGCCAGTTGCCCCACCTTCACGGGAGGTTGGAGGACAAATTGAGTCCATGGTTGAAAACCCGTAGAACAGAGTCTGGCCCACATGGCTGCCCAGTGTGGCTGTGATGATTCTTAGGATCCAGCATCTCCTGAGCACTAACTTAGGGCTGGTCCCAGTTCCGGGATCCTGGGACCCAGAGGTAAGTGACCTCTGGCTGGACCTCATCGTTAGGGTCTCAGATCCAGTGGAGGACCTGACAAACCGAGGGACAGTGGCCACGCAGTGGGAGCCATGACAGAGGAGGCAAGGGGGGCAGTCCCACAGAGGGGCGTCTTTGCTCCGCCCTGCCTCCCACCTGGACTGGTTCTAGCCTTTTGCTGCTCTCCTCCAGCTTGGAGGGGCCGGGCAGCCAGAGGAGGGCAGAGACCACCTGCAGGCGTGCCTGTGAGCACTATGGGGTAGGACGCCTTGTGGGCCGGGGTCCTGGATCCATCTGGGCCGGGCTGGGGTCAGGGGGCAGCAGGGCTGGTGGTTAGAGATGAGAATCAATGTGATGGCATTTGGATGGCTCTCCCCTCCAAATCTCATGCTGAAATGTGATCCCCAGTGTGAGAGGTGGGGCCTGGTGGGAGGTGCTTGGGGCATGGGGTGGATCCCTTATGGTTGGCTTGATGTGGTTCTCGCAGTGAGTGAGTTCTTGCTGTTAATTCATGGGAGAGCTGATTGAACTCAAAAAAAAAAATTAATAAAAAAAAAAATAAAAGAACCAGGACTGGGCACCGTGGCTCACACCTGTAATCCCAGCACTTTGCAAGGCTGAGGTGGGAGGATAGCTTGAGCCCATGAGTTTGAGACCAATCTGGGCAACATAGTGAGACCTCATCTCTACCAAAAAAAAAATCAAAAAATTAGCCAGGTATGGTGGCCCACACCTGTAGTCCCAGCTACTTGTGAAGTTGGGGCAGAAGGATGGCCTGAGCCCAGGAGGTTGAGGCTGCAGTGATCCCTGATTGTGCCACTGCACTCCTGCCTGGGTGACAGAGTGAGACCCTGACTCAAAAAAATAAAATAAAAGAAAATAAAATAGCCTGGCAGCTTCTCTCACTCTTGATCCCACACTCGTCATGTGACACACCTGCTCTCTCTCCATCTTCCACCATGATTGTATGCTTCCTGAGGCCTCACTAGAAGCCAGAAGATGCCAACACCCTGCAGAACCATGAGCCAAATAAACCATTTTTCTTTATAAATTTTCCTGCCTCAAGTGTTTCTTTATAACAATGCAAAAGGCTATGTAGCCACAGCAGGATTGTCTGGGCTGTGTGTGTGTGTGTGTGTGTGTGTGTGTGTGTGTGTGTGTGTGTGGTGGGGGTTGGGAGGGGTGGTGGTAGCTGGTCCCACTCCCTTCCCTGCTTCCCGCGTCTCCCTGGAGGTTTGGGAAGTCCTTCTTTCAGTCTCTCCCAGCTTCCATCTGCTGCAATTCCAATTTAGCCTCCTCTCTGGAGCCTGACTGTGACACAGTTGGAGAGAGAGGTAAGAGAGGCTTCCGGGCCGGATCAGAGGGAGGGTGGCGTGCGGCTTTTTTCAAAGGTGTCTTCCTTGTGGCCCCACGGCTGAGCTGGGGATGACAAGCAGTCAGGAGCTGCGGGGCAGGCAGAGACAAGAAAAGCTTCTGACGAGAGAAAGCAGCTCTTCTTGGAGCAATTCAGGCAGAAAATGAGAGAAGGATCATTTCCTCTTTTGACGTCCATCAGGGGAGCCTTGCCTCTTGCCAAGAACTGTCCTCTGCCGCCCTCGTCATCACCAGCGAAGACCACTCAGATCTCCCTGGTCCTTTCCCTGGGACCTCCAGCCTCCACCCTGGGCTGCGGCGCCCTGGCCCATGATCCTGACCTGTGGGCTCAGGTGACCTCAGAGCGGCACCCTCACCACACGTCTCCCACACTGGGAGTCATGCCCGAACTGGATTTCCACGTCGAAGTTCAAGGGCTGGGAACCTGTCAGGGCAGAAGGGGTCACTGGGTTGACACCCTGTGTGTCCTCGGCTGGGTGGAGGATGAGGCCTGCAGGCTGCGAGCTGCCCCATCCCACGGAGCAGGGAGAATCCAGGAAGGCCCAGTAGGTCAGAGCGTGGGGGGGTGGGGTGGGGGACCATTTCACAGGTGAGGAAGCTGAGGTCTAGAGGGGTCTGAAGCCACAGCTCAGATGCAAAGTAGCTTTGTGTGGGAGCTGCAGGGTGGGCTGAGCAGATTGTAACCCCCGGGCCAGAAAGCAGGGCATTTCTCAGAGCCCCCAACTGCCTCTGCCTCCTCCATGGCACCCTCATAGGGGCAGTTCCCTAACTGGTTCCGCGGCCCTGTCCCCCAGACCAGGTTCCCCAGGAAGAGCTTCTGTGCAACATTTTCACGCCATATCCCTGCCTGAGGCACCTGACCCAGAACAGGTGATGGGCAAACAGTCACTGATGACCATGAACTTAGATTCTTCAGGAAGGCTCAATGCCCACCTGCAGGCTGGTTTGCAAACTCTGCCCCACCCCTTGGGCACTTGGGCAGACACCAGATTGATCACAGCCCTGTTTTCTGACCAGATGCAGGTAGCCTCTCGGTCATTGTCCACCTAGTACTCTAGGTGGCCCCTCCCAAGGAAGCTTCTTCACCCAATCCTGAGATGGTTTGGGCAGTGGGGAGCCAATGAAGGTGACAGGGCAGGGTGTGACATGGTCTTGTGGGCGATTGGGGAGTGGATTGCGGAATTCACGCTGTAAGGGCCATGGGAGTTGAGAGTGGGTCACTGGGGAAACCTGGCATGGTGAGGGCGGGGGCAATTTCCTTGAGGAAGCCGGGCTTGGGCTGTGCCTGGCAGAGGGTCAGGACTGTGCCTGGGTCTCAGAAGAGCTGTGTGTGACAGCCCTGAGCAGGGAAGTTGGGAACTTCACACGTACTGGCCTCCTCCCACAAGCCAGCCCTGTACAAGCCCCCCCACCCATGTCATTTCGGGCATCGACAGGCCTTCAAGGTAGACACCCTTGACCCCATGTTCTGGATGAGGAGAGAAAGGCAGAGGGTCTGTGATGGCTGCCCAAGGTCACCCAGCTCTGAGTGAAATACAGAGAGGGATGTGAACCCCGAGTGACCAGACCTTAAGCTTATACACACACACACACACACACACACACACACACACACACACACACACACACACACGTACACACGAGAGCCACAGTTCCCAACACACTCTGTTCTTTGCTGACTTTGCTGGAGGGGAACATCTGGGCTGAGTGCTCCCTGGGGCATCTTCTTGTTGTCTCTATGGCCCTGGCTCACAGGGTTGTCACTTCCTCAGTGACCCCCTGGGAGGATGGACAAGCCCCCCCGGTCAGGCTGGAGCAGGATGTTCCTTAGTATCCAGTCCTTCCCTTTGAGCCGGTCCCACTTCCCGCCAGGCTCAAAGCCCCATCTGGGCCAGCACGCCCTGCCTCACAGTATCTGCTGAGACCCTATGATCTGCAGAGACACCTGTCTTTCAAGCGGCCCATGCCACAGCCGTGATGAGGCAGCAGGCCTATGCCAGGACCACGCCTTCCTGCCCCCGTGGCTCCTCCCTGTCTCCTTTTTCTTTGTCAACAGGGACAGACCTCCTGAATGGGTTTCCTGCTGGAACAGAGGACCACAGGCCAGGAGGCGAAAGCAACAGACATTTGTCCTTTCACAATCCTGGAGGTTGGAAGTGCGAGGTCAAGGTGTTGGCAGGTGTTGTGCAGACGGCCATCTTCTTCCTGTGTCCTCACAAGGTCGTCCCTCTGTGTGTGTCTGTGTCCTTGTCTCCTTATAAGGACACTACACCTAATTCTTATAGAATTAGGACCCACCCTCCTGACCTCATTTTTCAGTAATTGCCTATTTAAGGATCTCATCTCCGAATACAGTCACACTCAGAGGTGCTGGAGGTCAAGAGTTCAACACAGGGATTTTGGGGGACAGCTCAACCTGTGACACCTTCTTCTCCAGGCATGGGGACCTGCCTGCCTCACACCTCCCCTGCGGGGGAACAGGGGCTCCTTTGTCATTTAGTTTTTTTCTCTGCATCTGGTCGTGACTCTCCCTGTATAATATCCTCTGGTCTTCTCCACTGCTAGAGAATCAAATCAACACAAACCACACACACACACTACAGGCACACTCACAACTCTGGCCCATTGCCCGTTCCCATCACATGCTATACACGTACGGCCCAGAAAGCACAACACCTTCCACATGCTCGGCACACACGTTGCACAGACATACACATGGCACCCAGAAGCTGTGGTTCTCCACACGTGCACAACACATGTGTGTGCTGGTGGAACAGGCCTAGGTTCCACACACTCCAGACCTGGGTTCTCAAGCCCCTAAGGGCAACAGCACCCCCTGAGTCTGATTTGCTACACCTGGAGTGCAAGCCAGGCGTATCTCAGTAAGTGGGAGCCCGGACTGCTTACAGAGGCCCTGAGGATGTGGTCAGACCCAGCCTCTTAGCAGGCATCAAGGTCATTGACACAGTTGCCTTCCTGGTCGCAACTGCCACCTCCTGGAGATGGGAGGTGGCTGGGCAGCCCCACAGAGGAGCCAGCCTTATGCAGGGCTGGCCGGCCGCACGGAAGACATTTTGCATCCTGTCATTTCATTTGATCAGTCGACTGGGATGCCTTTTTAGGGGCAGATGCTTCCAGTGCCCTTTCAGAAGCCAGCACGTTTGGAAGGAACTGGAATCCGTCACTGGGCACTGACATTGTTCACTGCTGGAGGCCAAGCTGCCGAAAATGTAAGTTTCTAATTAAAATAGAAATTAATCCTCTCCCCTAACTACCTGCTATCTCCAGCTGGATGAGCAAAAGTTTTTGCTGCTAATTAAAGTTATCACCCGTTAGCTTTATTTACATAAGCAGATAGAATTCACACGACTTTCAGGAGCTGATGGGAAAAGCCAAAAAAACATTTTTTATGTTAAAAAAATTAATTACCTTGATTCTCCCTCTTGTATTCTAATCACAGACTTGCAGAGGTCCTTCCCTGGCTCTCCCCAAAACCCATGGCTGGTGCTTTCTTTGATGAACTGGGCACCTGCTCCAGATGGAGGGAGAAAAAGTTGAAAATTGTGGTGAAGCCGCTTGGAGGAGGGACAGGCAGTAGTCCACACACAGAAGCCCCACGGGTGTGAACATTATTTACTGTGTCTGTCGCTGGATGCTTTTGTTACCCAGTTAAATAGATTCTGAGTTTCGAACTGAGATTTTGAAAAGTTCCTGGCGGGTTAATAAATCACACTAACTGCTCCTGCATTCCACAGGTTTCTCGCGGAAGTTTGAGTATGGTGGCACCTTCAGTCACTTCCCTGGAAGTCCCCCCTGCCATTGAATGTCCTCCCCTAGGACATTCCCCCGAGGAGAGTGGAGGTGGGAAGCCCCAACCCACCCCGTCTGTGGGCGATGACCCCTGGCAGCCTGCTTCTTGACTCCTATGAAATGAAGACTCACTCAGATGTTCTATCAGCTGCTGGGTGCCGACTTACTCTTGCACACAGCGCTGAGACCTGCGTTCCTGAGGAGGGAGCAGTGAAGTTGGTCTATTATTCAATCAACAGACACATGGTGAAGTGCCCTCCATGTCGCTGCCCTGTGTGGGCCACTGGGTGATGTAGACAAGCTCTCTGGCTATTGTAGATTGAATTGTGGTCCTGAAAATATGTGTTGAAGTCCTAACCCTGGTACCTGTGAAAGTGATCTGATTTGGAAACAGGGTCTTTGCAGGTGACCTCACATTAAGAGGAGTTCATACTGGAGGAGGGTGGGCCCTAACCGATGGCTGGTGTCCTTGTGAGAAGAGGGAGATTTCGACATGGACGTAGAGGGAGGAGAATGCCGCGTGAAGACACAGAGACATCCAAGAAGACTACAGGCTGGTGGAGCCAGAGATTGGAATGAAGTGTCCACAAGCCAAGAAGCGCCAAGGATTGACAGCACTTACAGTTAGGAGGGAGACAGGGAACAGATCCTCACAGCCTCTAGAAGGAGTCCTGCTGACGCCTTGCTTTCAGACTTCTGGCCTCCAGAGCCACGAGGGAGCCCATTTCTGTTGGTTTGACCCCCCAGTTTGTGGTCGTATATTATGGCCAGTGCTCTGGATCTTCTGTCTAGTGAGGAGGATAGACCATCACTGTCTGTCTGCTCAGCCTGGTGCAGATTGCCCTGACACCTCTTCCACCAGTCTCTTTCCTGATCCATTCTGAACTTTCCTACCTCGTGCCTTTGCCTTGGCCATTCCTTCCACCAGAAGACTGGATCCCCCTTCGAGGCCCTGGCCCACCACAGGGCCCCTTCTGAAGGTGTCTTCTCCAAGAAGCTTCCCTGAGGACAGGACCGGGAAAGGCCACTCCTGCTGCCCCCCCCAGCACTAGGCTCTGTTTGACGCCTGCCGATCCAGTTACACAGCTATTATTTTTGTCTGTTTCCTTCCTCTATTAGACTGTCAACTCCTCGGGGTCTCATGCCACACTGTGTATGCAGTCTGTCCCCAAGTGTCTGGTAATGTTGGCCACACACCCCCACTCCCCACTGTGAGTGCAGGAGCACAGGGCACACTTGAGCCCGGCATGGTGCCGCCCAGCATTGAGCACGACTGTCGGCCTCAATTTCCACACCTGTAAGAAGAATCTGTGCCCTCCGACCTGTGTCAGGGCAGGGCCAGGTGGCACATCAGATGGAAAGGAGCCGACTGGGACCTAGCCTCTCTGACCCCACCTCTTCAAGTCCTGCAAGAGGAGACCTTGCCCGTGACCGTCCTGTCCCATCGGCCAGCCTGTGGGTCTCGGATCAGACACCACTCTGTGATCAGAGAGGCCTGGGTGTCAAAGACCCCTAGATGAGTGAAAATTACCATCCGTGACAACTTCCTTGGGAAAAGACGGGGTTTCTTTCAGGGGACAAAGACATCATCACTTTGAAGAACTTCTTCCTCCACCTGCCCCCCCCCCACAATGCAGAGAACAGCTGTGCAGGGTCTGAAAGAATTGCCTCCCCGCAAAGAGATTCTGGTGTGTTTGTTCCCCTCCTTGAAAGAAGGAAAGAAATGACACTGAGTGGAGAGTAATTACCCAAATTGAGACGGAAATCAGTCATGAAAGGGAGCAAAATGAAGAGGATCAGCCAGGAAATGTCCCCTCCCCACACCCCCGTCCCTCAGCCCCTTTCCTCCCTCCACCTGCTCATTTTCCTGCCTCCCTGCCCCAGGCCTCGAGGATGCGGTCCTTTCTGGGGGCAGTTCTCAGCTCTGGTGGGCCGGTTCCCGCCCCCGTCCCACGAGATTCCCCCCACTCCAAGGAATTTTCCTAGTACTCCTTCCCCCACACTCCCACTGCTGCTCCCACCGCACCAGGGCCTGGCGGAAGCAAAATGCAGCCCCTCACTTCGCAGACTCTTAACAAAGAAATCTTATGGTAGTGGGGCCATATCATTCTTTTTTCTTTCCGCCTTTAATGGCGATGCTGGCTTCATCGGTCCCATGTGGGGAGATTCGATGATACTCATGAACAACGGACACAGAAACAAAATTCTCCCACACTGAACCACTCAGGGAAAACGCCCTCCGGCCCATGGGGTGACCGTCTTCCTTGCAGTTCTTTTTCTTCTCGTGTAACAGCTGCCAGTGTTGACGGGGTGCTTGGTTTACACAGTGACTGGGCACACCGTGTCCCCCGTCTCCCAGGTCAAGGTCGCTGGTCTCTTTCTGCACGTGGAGATGCAGCAGCTCTGAGTGAGGGGCTGAGTCTCAACTGAGCGCGCGAGGGGGTATTGGAGTCTGGGTAATGGTCTTGCTCCAGGCCAGGCCTATTTCACAGCTGGCAGAAGTAGGTTTGTAGAAACCACCTTAGAAGTGTCAAGGTCAAATCGTGAGAGGGACTTAGACACTTTGCAGACCTCTGAGAGTCAGTGCCAAGAAAACCTCCTTGAAGGAAACCAGTGAGTTTTGAAGAAAACTGCTTAACTTTGAAGAAAGAGGTTTAACATTTTTGAAAAAGTTTTATTGAGATACAATTCCCATACCATACCTATGTAAAGTGTAGAATTCATTGGTTTTCAGTATATTCACAGATCTGGGTAACCATCGCAACATCAATTTTAGCACATTTTTCATCATTTCAAAGAGAAACCCTGTGGCCTCAGCCTTCCCTCAGCCCCTCCCACCCCTCCCCCAGCCCCTGGCAGCCCTGGCTCTGCTTTCTGTCTCCATGGATCTGCCTGTTCTGGACATTTTTATATAAGTGGAATCAGACAATATGTGTTTTTTTGGTCTGGTTTCCTCTGGTTGGCATAAGGCTGCCAAGGTTCCCCTATGCTGGAGCCCGTGGCAGTCCTCCATCCCTTGTTAGGATGAAATACTATTCTGTTGCATGGATGGACCATGTCCTGCTTATCTATTTATCAGCTGATGGACACTTGGGTTGTTTGTACCTTCTGGTTCTAATGAATAAAGCTGCTATGAATATTTGAGTACAAGGTTTTGTGTGGACACTGGCTTTTATTTCTCTTGGGCACATGCCTAGGAGCGGAATTGCTGGCTCACTGGGTAGCTATATGCTTAACTGTTTGAGGACCTGTCAGACGGTTTTCCAAAGTGACTGTACCATGTTACATTCCCACCAGTCATAGATGAGGGTTCCAATTTCTCCAACTCCTTGACAACATTTGTTGTCTGTCTTGTTGACGCTAGTCATTTTAGTGGGTATAGGGTGGTGGCAGCTCATTGCGTGTGCGCAACATTTTTTTTTTTTTTGAGTTGGAGTCTCACTCGATTGCCTAGACTGGAGTGCAGTGGCCGCTCCCGGCCACTGCAGCCTCGACCTGCTGTGCTCCGGTGATCCTTCCGCCTCAGCCTTCCAAGTAGCCAGAATTACAGGCAAGCGCTACCACGCCCGGCTGATTTTTTGATTTATTGTAGAGATGAGGTCTTGCTGCCCAGGCGGGTCTCGAACCCACGGGCTCAGGCAATCCACTCACCTCAGCCTCCCAAAGGCACGAGATTACAGACTGAGCCACTGAGCCCGGCGCGCAACATTTTTTAAACCAAACTTTTGCAAATGTTTTGGACCTCCACATCATTCTCTCTCTAAACACCTGTGTGCACTGATGAACCATGTGTAGGCCACTCCCTGGGCCACGCTGACCTCACACAGGACTGCTGAAGGTAGATTGTGGCACCATGACAGCCCCATCATGTGAGTCCAGTGTCCAGGGCCCCCATGGGGTGGCACTTAAGGTATGTCAAATGAATGCATAAATGCATGCATGAATGAGTGAATCAATGGATGACTTGAGTTTTAACCACAGACATGTGATTTTTGAAATAGAGGCCTAGCAAACACACCGACCATTGAGTCTCCAGCCTCTTTTTAAGATGCAGGACCTGGAGCCAGAGTCCAATCTCAGCGGGTTCATATCTAGCATCTTGGCTTCCTGGCTATGAGATCTTATCCACTTAGCCATGCCATGCCTTGGTTTTTCCCATCTGTAAAACAGATGCCTTTGGTTGGGCTCCCATAGAATATCTTGAGGCAAGGAATTTAGTGCAAGTAGTTTATTTGGGATATGTGCGACCCGCCAGGAAGCAGCAGTGGGGACTGGGAACCTGAGATGTGGGACATGCAGTGCAGAGGTGTCCTACCTGAGGGTGGGAAAATGGACATTGCCATCACCACTTTCTGACCATCTGTGATTGAGAGCTGCTTCCCAGCACTTGTGATGTGTCCCTAGGGCTGAGGGTCTTGGGTCCTTGTGGAGGACACTGCCAGCATGACCTGGGACTCTGCTGCTAAGGGATGTGGGTGGGCACTGATGGCCTCTGCTACAATTGTCACAAGAATTGAGGGAGTCAAAATACAACAAGCGCCTAAAACATGGCCTAGACATACAAGCTGTACCGATGTGCTTTTACTATCTGCTCTTATATCATTATAGGTTAAGTACCCTTTATTTGAAATGCTTGGGATGAGAAGCGTTTCTGATATATTTGGGTTTTGGAATATCTGTGCTATATTTACCAGATGAACATCCCAAATCTGGAATCTGAAATGTTCCAATGAACATTCCTTTGAGCACTATGTTGGTGCTTAGAAGCTTTGGATTTTAGAGCATTGTGAATTTCGAATTTTTTTGATTTTCAGCTGTTCAACCTATTAATTTCCCTGCGTGCCAAGAACCAAACCTCATGTTATTTGTGTGTCGAGATGATTGCCCTCCATGGCCAGGGGACTACTTTATGGGCAATAGGAGCTAAGGCAGGAGCAGCAGCTGTATCATGGCCACATTGATCCAGTTTCACTAATGCTCCTGACCCCAGTAGTGTAACAAAGTGTCTATTTTCACTCTGCTTTAGGGCAGCAGAGGTGAAGGGTGGTGGTGGGGCGCTGTGCTCCACAGAGTCCTTCAGGGCTCCAGGATGGCAGAAATACCACCTTTGGACACTACAGAAAGGGAAGGAAGAACTACCGTCTGCTGCTGGCTTTTCTGGGCTTCACCCAGAAGTGATGCGGTGTCTGCCCTCAGAGCACATGGGAAGAGTCGGGGAGCAGACAATGTGTGGGGAGGATCACTGTCCTGGTCACTGACTGTGGCAAGTGACTCTGTTTCTTGGAGCTGGTTTTCTTAGTTGTATGATGGGGAAAATCATCTTTGGTTGTGGTTGTGTGAGAATTAAACATGATTGTCAGTGAAGGAGCCTGGTCCAGGGACTGAATTTGGTTGGTGCTTGATAAATGCTTAGTGCCTAGTCCTGTGGTTGACTCTGAATCCAGGGACCTCTGTGCCCTGGATCCTTGCATTGTCCTGCATGAGGGATGCAATTTGGGTCTGGGAAGGGCAGTCAGGGGCACTGTCCAGGGCAGGGCACCATGGGGCAAGTTCCGTAGTCTGCCTGTGTCGTTGGGAGGGGCAGCCATGGCTCATTGCTTTTCTCTAGAAAGTGACATTTGGAAGGATGTGAGCCTGGGGCTCACTTAACATTTGAGTGCAGTTGGGAGTGCTCCCTGGGGCCAGCCAGACGCCTTTGCGGCGACATTAGCCGGCTGTGGAAGCTGGCACAGAACGTGCAGGCTAGATTTAGGGCTCCAGAGGCGTGCTTAGCAGTGGCAGATTCATCCTCTCTGCCCAGCAGAAGGGCTGGGCTGGGGGTGCGGGAGGGAGGAAGTTTGAGGGAAACAGCCTCAGAATCCCTCCCTCTCTCCTCTCTGTGGCTCTGGGCCCACTCTCTGTGGGCTGCAATCTGGGTCAGGATCGAGCCCCCTGCACCTCACTTACCAGCCATCACCTCATCTTTTCTATGTCACACCCCCTTCCCACCCTAAACTTGGTCCTCTCCCTTCTCCCCACCCAGGTCTAACCTTTGAAGGGTCACAGAAGTCATCTGAGCTGAGTCCCACAGAGCTTCGAGGAGGGGGCAGGGTAGGGACTTGGAGTCCCAGGAGGGATTTGGGTTCCGTCTTCTTTTCTCCCAGTGAGCCCTGTGGGACCTGCCTCCAGCCTCGCCTGGTCCCCAGGGTTAGCTGAGATGGCCTCTTGGAGCGCCTGGGGCCCACAGCTCTGTGGCATGCCGGCGCCATCCTTAATGCGGCGTGCGCCCCCAAGATTCTGGGCTTCACAGACCTCTACTGCAGCCTGCAGTGGCAGGCTCAGCCCTCTGGGCTCTCCAGAGATAGCCTTTCCCTTAAGGCATGTGGTTCCCTCAAGGCCACAGGGAGATGGCTTTGTGGGCTCAGGGCCGTGGCTGAGAAACAAGGCTCTGAGTGCAATCGGTTTGGACCCGAGGATCTGCAGTGGAAAGGGTCCTGCAGGGATCAAGTGCACCATCCTCAGAGAAGGAAGGGCTGGTATGGTTGGCCCAGGCCCTCCCTGCCTCTTCCTGCTTTCCTCTTCCCTGTCGGCTACACCTGTGGTTGGGGTGGGGTGTGAGGCTGGGGGCTTCTGCCTCTGCTGCATCCCTCATGTGGCATGGGGCCCTCCAGGCAGCAGGACAAGCCATGCCTCTGTCTCCTTCCTGAGCTGGGGGCTGGGGACACATCTGCCTTCCGGTGTACCCTGGCCTGGTGGGGTGAGTTTCCTTCCTGGTTTGAAGAGGCTCTCACCCTGGAAATCTTTCTCCTCTGTGTTCTAGGTTGACCCTATTCACCACTGGTCCCTGTGGCCTTGGCTGCAGTGGGTGGCTCACAGAACCAGGGCCCTCAGGAGGGAAGGTAGGCCTCCTGGGGTCACTCAGAGGCAGGCCTCTCATATCTGCAGGCAGTTCAGTCCAGCAGGGCAGTCAGGGCCTGAGCATCTGCGCGCCCACCTGTGCCATCTAGAAGCAAGGGGCGTCTTCCTGGGCCCAGCTTCTTGCAGAACATTCTGGGCAGAACATCCCACCCTGCCCCGTCAAGGCTCTGTCTTTCTGCTTGGGCCCGGATGATCTCAAAGTACAGGGCATACTGCTCCTCCCAGCCCCAGCTGTCCCCAACGAGACCTCAAGTTCTGCAGGTGGCCTTGGCCCTGTCCTCTGCTGCCCCATGAGGTAGGATAGGCTGCCCCACACGTGCAGGTCTTCTTCCGCACTGTCCTCATCACGCTGACACAGCCCTACCCTGTGAGACCCAGGCAGGGGGCACCTCCTCCAGGGGGCTTTGTCCTGGAATTTTCTGCAAGTCCCCAGTGCTAGGTCAGTTGCTCCCAGCTGGGAGGGTGGGCCCAGGTCACCCTCCACAGCCTGTCGGGTGCCTGAGGGACTGGGGCTGGTCTTCATCCATCAAAGCTTGCATCGCTGAGCACCCTGGTCTAGGTGCTGTGGAGGGGACTCCACAGGACACAGGACATCCACAGGGGAGGTGACTAAGGGTTTCTCAGCTAGTGGTGCAGGCAGGACACCGGGGAGAGATCCAGTGGCTGGGTGGTCAGGGGCCTCTCTGGAGGGCCGGGGGTGTCACCTGGGTAGTCGGTATCTCTGGGGGCCGGAGCACTTCACTCAGGGGTCAGCTGCCTCTCTGGGGAGCTGGGGGCTTCACATAGATGGTCAGGGTCCTCTCTGGGGGGCTGGGTGCTTCACTTAGGTGATCAGAGGTCCCAGCGCTCACCCTCATCCTTTCTCTCTGCACCCAGACTCCGACTTCCCTTCTGTCTGAGTCCTGACCCTCCCACCTTGGCAGGGCTGATGGGAGGCCAGGAGAGTCCAGTGCCAGCCTTTCCCTTCCAGGCCTGACCAGCTCCTGCTCCGTGCTCACGGGCCCAAGTCTGGCCCCTCCTGGCTCCCTCTCTGAGCAGTTCCTCTGCCTCTCTCTACCCCACTCTGCTCCCTGGGGGGCCTTGAGACTCCCATCCCCAGCTTCGCTTTCAAGACCCCCTGCTGCCCTCCCTGTCGAGAATAGCAGCTGGGACGCCCACTTTCCCCCTGTCCAGGATGGGAACCTAACCTACGTGGGTTGCCAGGTTACCTTTTCCATTGATTCATTCTCCGATTTAACCTCATCACATTTTGATACGAGACCGTGAATTGCTCCGTGCGTTTTCTTCGCTTGAGGGTGACCCTGCACACAATTACTCAGAACAAATGGCTGGCGGGTCACAGGGGGCCAGCTGAGCTGTGGATCCCTCTGCCCCCCCTGCTCCGGCCCCTTCTTTGGGCCTCCTCCCCCACCCCCAGCCTCACTCATGACTCCCGCGCCAGCGCTTAGAAGGGATGCCGGCCCCCATGGGCCCTGCATGGGGACGCTCTGCTGGTAGGACTGAACACAGGGAGGACATGGGGCCCTGGCTGGGCCTGTTTGAAGCTCGCCAGGACTCAGTTTTAAACAGAGGGTGAAGTTGACTGATCTCATTGGCAGCCCTTAAGGAGACTCAGTCATTCAGTCACTCAACAAACATTCACTAAATGTCCCTCCTATCTCTTGCTCCTGGCAGCCTGGAAGGGCAGGTGTTCTCAGGTTCCTGTCCAAATGCTTGCTCTAACCCCAGGCACTCACTGTGGGGCTAAGCCAGCCACATGGACGCTCTGGAGCAGAGCAGGGGTGGATACAGAGTGAGCCATCATGCCATAGGCCTTGAGTGTGGTAGGCAGGGAACATCTGTAATGGGACAGTCGCAGAAGCAGCCCCTGCAGCCATGGCCTTGGGGGACGTGTGAATTTAGGACATGGGGGCATGTCATGAAGGCATCCTGGGGGTCAGGAACCATGAAGCAAGGTGTAAGGGCATCAGCCTTTGGTGTGTTTTGTCATGATAGTGCAATCCACTCTGTCTTCTGGGTGTAGAGGAGACTCGGCTTAACCTTCCAGAGCCATCTTCATCACACTCTTCCTCACTGTCCTCTCCACCCCATGCCAGTTGCCTAAGCTGCCTTTCCAGTTTACAAAGAGCCTTTGCACCTCTCATCTCACAGGGTCCTCAGAGCAGACAGTAGAGCCAGCTGGGGAGGGCACTGTACCCATTTTACAGATGCAGATACTGATACTGGAGAGGGGAGACGGCCCTGCCCACAGGTTAAGGGTGGATCCTAGGCAGGGCAGGCTGAATGTGCAGATATCAGGCATTGACTGACTTCTCCGGTAAGGTTGCCACTTTGCAGATGGGCACTGAGAACGGTTGGATGTATCAGGAAGGGCTTCCTGGAGCAGGTGGCCCTGAGGAAGGGGCTTAGAGTTAGCCGGCTTAGAGCTGTGTCTTCTCTGTGCCTTGAGCAAATCCCCGCAGTTCTCAGTCTCGGTTTGGTCTTGTGGAATGTGGGTAGGCTGCCTCGGGTTTTACCACGGTCCTTTCTGCACGGAAGTTTTGTGACTATCAGCGCTGGGGCCTCCAGCAGGTGAGACGGCAGAGGGCCAGCTGACGGACTGGGTACCAGCCTTGGGGAAGAGCCACGGAAGTGTTCCTGGCTGGGCCGGGGTGATAGAAGTAACCAGGAGGTCACCCAGCCCGGTGTCTATAACTGCCGAGATGAGGGTGGGCAGAGTGGGTGCCCCCAAGTGCCAGGAGGGGGGGCCTGCTCCTTGAAGTTGGCAGCTGGTTGCCTGGGAGCACAGGTGGCCAGGTGGCTGACCCATCCAGCACCCCGAGGATCTTTCTAAAACTAAAACGGGAGAAGACTAACTGCTGGAGCTGGGGCCACCTTTGTGCCTCTTAATGGCTAACTTCCCCGTGGGGGACAGAGAACCATCCATCTGAGGGGAAAACGGTCTGATAAGCATGCAGCCAGAAAGGTTTCCATTTGGTGAAAATGAGGGCAACGTCTCATTTATCTCTCAGAGCTAGATACTAGATTAGCACCTAGGACAGGTGTTTGGTGCCATCAGAGTCTTGATGTTGTGCAGGATTGCCATGATCAGCTGTTTAGGTTGTGCACCTCGCAATAGCACATAGGGCAGATGTATGGTGCCATTGGAGAGTCTTGGTGATGTTTGCACGACTGCCTTGGACACTTGCTCAGGGTGAGCACCGTGCAATTCACCAACCCTTGTGCCACGTGACTTTATTTTGTATGAGACTTGAAATCACAGGTTGGGATTTGTTCTTTCCTTGCCCAGCTACGGCAGGA
Source organism: Cephalopachus bancanus (assembly GCA_027257055.1). Lineage (NCBI taxonomy): Eukaryota > Metazoa > Chordata > Mammalia > Primates > Tarsiidae > Cephalopachus > Cephalopachus bancanus. The sequence goes on from JAPVLO010000072.1 coordinate 5,629,166, forward strand.
AACGTGACTCTTCCTTCAGGCCCACTCAGCTCAAATGTCCCTGGGTCTTGGAAGCCTCCTCAGAGTCCCTGGGTAAGGTGGATTGCTGACTTCTCTATGGAGACACACTTCACACAACGGCCACCCGACCTCTCCCTGCTTGTATCTTTGACCTGTTGCTCCTCCCGGCCCTCCTCCTCCTCCTTGAATATGGGCCTGACCCCTTGTCTTGCTTCGGTTACTGGGACAATAGCTAGTGTGACACAAACGAGGCTTGAGAAGTGCTTGAGCGGTGGGACCCGCCCTATTTTGCAGCTCTTGGACACCCAGTGATAGTCACTGTGTGAATGAGCTTGGGGTGGTCTGCCAGATGCCGAACAATGCATGACCCGGTCTTCCATTGTCTCTTGGACGGCCAGCCAAATGCCAGACACATGTGGAGTTGGGGGGGTTTGGCAGACCACCAAGCCTCCTGTGAGCCCAGACGGCTTCTGGTGGAGGAGATGAAACATCCCCGCTGAGCCCGGTACAGGGCCAGTTTTCAGGGTTGTGAAAGCCTCTTGGCTCTGGGACGGTGGCTATGCCATGACAGCCACGGATGCCTGAGATCCCACAGCACCCAACTCGTCACCTTGGCTGGCCGTCCAAGAGGCAATGGAAGACTGGGTCATGCATTTCATTGGGTCCTCCTTCTGCTAGTGACTTTTGGTTCCCTGTGGGAAGGCACTGAGAGAACACACTTTGGAGTCAGGCCCAGACTCAAAATCCTGCTCTGACGAGCTATGGCCAGTGACCCGGATGTGTCACTTAATATCCCTGAGGCTCAGATTCCTCACCTGAAGATGAGGATTATACACAGCAGACTCCAAACCCATTGGTTGTTGTGATGAGTAAACGCACATGAGTAATTTAGAGTCTTAGCCCACACTCAGCACTCCGTAGTTGGCATCTGGGGTCATTCTGAGAGGCAGACAAAGGCACTCTTGGCCTGGGTGTGGTGAGGCTGGAGGAGGAGGCAGGGAGGGAAGGAGGTACGGTTCTTGGGGTCATGGGAGGGAGTGGAAATGAGGGAGCTAGGAGGTAGGGGCAGGGGCAGGGGCAGGGGGAGCTGGGGACTGCAGGCCAGGAAGGGAACCCATCAAGACTCTTCAGGCCCCAAAGCACCAAGTACCCTGCTGGGGTCAGGCAGATCCACAGGCAGAACCAGGCCATTGAAATGTTCGCACTCTACAGAGAAGACCCTAGTCCTGTCCTGCAGCTTGGGCAAATTACTCAGTGAAAGAGAGAGAGAGAAGAGGGAGGGAGAGAAAGGATGGGCAGAGGACATCATGGAGGCTGGACAGTACACTTGGAGGAAGACAGTGGCTTTCACTGCTGATCTCCAGTATGGTCAGGTCTCTGGGGGACAGGCTTGTGCATCTGTCTGCTCAGAAGGCATGGGAAAAAGTGGCCACCTGCAGACCTGCGGGATCCATGGAAGGGCAGTGAAGAGAGAAGGTACTGGCTTCGAAGGAGAAATGGAGGAGGAAAACTGCAACCACAGCGGAAACAGGCACAGAGAGAAGCACCGGCCTAGGTCGGGCAGAAGTGGAGGTGCGTCCATGGCCTTGGAGGTGTGTCTATCTCTGTAAGCCAGTGTCCATGGGGTTGGAAGCTTGTCCACCACATTGGAGGCATGTCATCACACTGGAGTTGTATTCACCATGTTGAAGGCGTGTCCATCACATTGAAGGCATGTCCATTACATTAGAGGCATGTCCCCCACATTGAAGGCATGTCCACCAAGTTGGAGGCATGTCCACACGTTGAAGGTGTGTCCATCATGTTGGAAGCATGTCTATCACATTGGAGTCGTGTCCATGATCTTGGAGGCGTGTCTGTGACGTTGGAGGCATGCCCATTACATTAAGGTGTGTCCATCACGTTGGAGGTGTGTCTGCCACATTGGAGCTGGGTCAATTCCATTGAGGTGTGTCTATCATGCTGGAGAGTGTCTAGCACATTGGATGTGTGTCCATCACATTGGAGGCATGTCCACAGCATTGGAGGTATGTTAGAGGAGACATCAGAAAGGGAGTTGGGCTCTTGCTGAAGGGTTTTGTTGAAGGGATAGTGGGCACTGGAGCAACAGAGCCTTGGGAGGCCCTGGACAGGCAAGTGACTTGACTAGACATGCATTTAGGAAAAGTTAACCTCCCAGTGCAGGGTGAGAGCCCCGATGGAGTGAAGCAAAGTCTGGGAGGGGTCCGAGAAGGGTGGCTGATGGAGGCCATATTAGGAGGCAGAATGACAGAACCAAGGGGAGTCTGGGAACTGACAGCTCCTGCTTTCCTTGGATCGTCCCATCTGCGTGCCTGAGGGGCCTCCACCTGGGACCTTCCACCCGTGGCAGGCTAGCCAAGGACTCTGAGACACCAGAAGCTTGGCCGTTGGCTGAGGGCTGGGGCTTAAACCTCACCAGCATCCCTCAAAAGCCTGTGAGGGGGCCATCCCAGGCTCCAGTGACTCCAAAGGATGGCTCCATGGGACTGGTGTTGGAGGAATGCAGTTAAGGTTTTCCCTGAAGTCCCCACGGAAGTAGACCCAGACAAGGAATGTGGTGCAAGTCTTTTGCTTGGAAGCCACGGAAGTACCCACAAGGGATGCAGGGTGTCTTCATCTCCTCGGACTTTACAACAAAATACCACAGAGTGGGTGCTGAGAACAACAGACATTAATTCTCTTGCAGCTCTGGAGGTGGGGAGACTGGGATCACGGTCTGGATAGGGCCACACTCCTTCCAAGGCTCCAGAGAGGCTCCTTCCTGCCTCTTTCACCTCCTGGTGGCCCCAGGTGTTACTTGGCCAGTGGCTGTGTCACTCCAGCCTGCTTCCATGGTCACACGGCCGTCTTCCCTGTGTGTCTGAGTCCAAGTTTCTTTTTAGTGTAAGCACATCCGCCATATTGGATTGAGGGCCCCCTGGATCCAGCGTGTCCTCACCTTAACTAGATGGCACCTGCACAGACGCTATTTCCAAATAAGTTCACATTCACAGGTTCTGGGTGGTGTGAACCTTTCTCGGGCACTGTTCAGCCCAGCAGGGGGCGACCCAGGGAAGGAAGCAAGGCTCATAAAAGGTGTGTAATCTGGTTGGCCACAGCTCTGGGACACTGGAATTTAAACTTGTTGGAGACTGGAGCAGGCCTGAGACTGAGCCGAGGTGTGAGAGAGCCACGGTTCATCGTCCAGTTCCTGCCAGCTGCTGGTGGCGGGGTTAACTCCCGGGCACTTCCAGCTTGCTGCGTGGGTGGGACACAGGCATGGCGGTCAGGTCAGAGGACACGGGAGGGACATTCTGGGGCCCTTCCTCACCGCTGTCAACCCCGTTGGCTACATATAACTCCCCTGGTTTCATCCTTGGGATCTCTGAGACCTAGATGGGGAAGGGACTTGCGTGGCCAGCGGGGTGCTTGTGGGGAGAACGTCGACTGCCCCAATCCCCCTGTTCCTACAGGGCTCTTCCCCCACATTCACATGTCTGTCTGGAGAGCTGCTCTCCGGTTATTTCTGGGAATATTTTTATCCATCGTTCATCTTGGCATTTATTGTTGACATTCCAAGAACAGTCAAGCAAGATAAATGTCCCGTCTCCAGGACCCACAGGCCATTGCCTCTCCTTGCTGTAAATTCAATTCTACCTATGGGACGGTGGCGAGGTGCCTGAGTGGGGTTGAGAAGCGGGGAGGCGGCAGCTGAGCCGCTGGGGGCAGAGCCACAAGCTGCTGGAGGAAGATAAGGCCCCGAAACCGGACGTGATTACGCCCGGCCAGCACGCACCGGCCCTGGGGAGCCTGGCTCTGCCCTGCGCCTGTGCCAGCCTGTGGGATGTCTGTGCCTCGGGCTCCCGAGGGCTCTGTGCCGCCGACGCATGGTGCAGTGCCCTGCCAGGGCTGCTGACCTCGGCTTCCACGCCTGGTGGATGGGTGAGTATCAGGGCTCTCCAGAGAGACAGAGCCAACAGAATATAGATCGATCATCGATAGATATGAAGGGGGCCCCCCAGAAAACGGAATTTATTCATAAAAAGATTGTATATTTATTCTTGCATGTTTGAACTTCAGTCACCTTCAAAGTACCCTCCATTTGAAGCAATACACCCACTGAGGTGCTTTCCACTGCTCAAAGCAGTTTTTTGGACTCGTCGATTTTGATTTTTTTTTTTTTAGTGCTTCTGCCGTTTGTTGTCTCACCTCTTCCACATCGGCAGAACGCCTCCCTGTGAGGACTCCTTTTCATTTGGGGAAACAAAACAAAGTCGCTCTGGGTGGGACTGGGTGAATAAAGAAGGCGGGGCACAGGGATCTTGCTGTTTTTGGTCAAAAACTGCTGAACACTCATTGTGGTGTGGGCAGGTGTGCTGGTAAATCACCCATCATGAAACGGGCAAATGGACTGGAAGAATCTCCCCGCCCCAAAAAGTCACTGAAGCCAAATGCAGCCTCTCACAACAATGTCAGCTGATACATTGGTGTCGATGGGCTCCTCGAACACTTACCTAGCGGGTAAAACCTGTTCTACAGGGGCCCACCTTCCACGAGATAGTTCCATTTTTTTGAGTCCCCCCTCATAGAGATTTATTATGAAGAACTGGGTCACGTGGATATAAAGGCTGAGAGGACCCATGATCTGCTCTCTGTGATACGGAGGCCCAGGAAAGCCTGTGGTGTACTTCAGTCGGAGTCCGAAGGCTTGAGACCCAGGAGCACCAGTGTGTGAGGGCAAGAGAAGACGGAGCTCAGGAGAGCCAGGTTCAGGGGGAGAAACGACATGCTTCCTTCTTGTTCCACTCAGGCCCCTGAGGGTTGTGTGATGACCACCCACCCTGGGGAGGGTGGTTTTCTTGGCTGGGTCTACATTTTCAAATGCTAACTTATTCCTGAAAGTGCCTCAAAGGGACGCCCAGAAATCGTGCTTTCCCAGCTATCTGGGCATCCCTTAGTCCAGTCAAGTTGATGTGAGAAATGTAACCATTACATGGTGTCACTTCCTCTGCACAGGATTGCTGGGGTCGTGAAGAGATTGTTAGGAAGAGGCCTTAACTCACTTACATGCAGGGGGTGCTCTGTAAGCGTGGTTCATGCCCTCATGCCCTGCGGGCTGGAACCATGCATGCTCCCTCTCTGTTTCTCGTGGATGGTGGGTGATGCTTGCTGAATAATACCTCTCTTTCCAGGACCTGTGCTAGGATCAGGGATTGGACTTGGGCACAATGGGCAGACCCTGACTTTCACGTCACATGGCCATGATCTCTTTTGGGGCCCGAGGGAGACATGGCAGCTGGCATTAGCCCATCAGTTGGTTTTCAGAGGGGGTTTTTGTCCATCATCTCACCTGACCCCACAGCCACGTGGTATCCACGGCAAGGGGATTGGGCAATGGCTATGGGGTCATGGTCAAGCAGACCTGAGTAGTAGAACTCTAGATCCTCCACTGACTGACTGTGTGACCTGGGGCAGTTTGCTTGACCTCCCTGAACCTTGGTTTCTCCATCTATAAAATGTGGTGTCAACAGTACCCACTTCACAGCATGGGTGGGAGGCTGAGAGGAGGAGGCGCAGGACACAGGCTTGCATGGTACCTGATGGACAATAGGCATGCAGCAAGTATAAGCTCTTTGCATGACCGCCCCACTTTCAAGGCTCAAGAAATTCGAGGACTTGTCCACAGGGCTAGAATGAAGATCCTGCTCTAGGCCATGGCTTCTGTATGCCAAGAAAGTTGGCCAGAGAGAAGTTGTGCCTGGCAGAGGGAAAGATAGACAAAGCAGGGGCAGTCAGGGAGGGCTTCCTGGAAGTGGTGACATGTGGGAAAGGCCCAGAGGATGATCAGGACTTGGCTGGGCTGAGAGGAAGTGAGAGGCTGGGGAGGTCATGGGTTGGTGTCCTCAGAGTCCATATTCCAGCCCCATACCCTGAATGCCGGCTTTAGCTGGGAATGACTTGAGCGAGTTCCAGGTCCTCCCATGAACCTGCTGGCCCTCCTGTGACAGTGTTGGTGGCCGGCATGGTAATGGACAGTGGAAGGCCATGTCCCTAGTGAATGGCCATCTGGCCGCCCTGCCCTCGTAGGGCCCCTGTCGGCTGCCTCTACCCGACTCTGCCATGCACCGAAAATGCAGGAAGGGTGGGTGGGGGGGTGCAGGGGTGTGGGGCTCAGGTTTGGTAGACAGGGCAGGGGAGTGTCTAGTGGAGAGACAGAGTCCAAGATGCGACAGCTGCCTAGCAGGGGGACACAGGGAGGAACTCACCAGGTGCGAGGCTCTGTACTGAGGACGCAACCTGCTCTAGTCTGAAAGATCGGTGTCCTCTGTCCCCAGAGGGGACACTGCATACACATGGTCCCAGATACACACGCGGGTGCTGGGGCAACACGCAGACACAGCACACAGGCGGATACAGGCACATAAAGACATGGGCCTCAATCCACACACGGGCTCACCCTCTGTGTGGGACAAAGCCAGTGGCTTTGGAGAGCCAGGAGGAAGCCCTGAGGGGCCCTGAGGTTGCCAGTCACGTGTGCACAACTTGATGTGTCCATCTCCTAGCCTGGGGGGGCATAACCCTTTCAATGAGGCTTTCTGGGGGAGCCTTTGGCCTTTTCCTGTATGGCCGCTTACACAGTAAACACTTCCCTGGGCAAAGACACTACCTCCTGTACCAGCCGACTGTCCCATCGGCTGCCCAGGCTCTTGGGGACGGAACAGCACTCCTGCACCCTCGGACGTGGCCTTCCCCGCCCCTCCCGCATGTCTGCTGGCCACTGGGCCCTTTCCAAGCCCAGGCGAGAGCAGGCTGGCAGCTGATGTGTTTATTTGCCTGGCGGTGGGGGTGGGCGGGAAGGCGCGGAGGTAATTGGTACATTTTGTAAGCAATCATCTCCTGGCACCCTCTGCCGCAGCGTGTGGGCCGCCAGATCCCGTTCATCACAGCCCGGAGGCCCGGAGCCTCCGCCACCTGACAGCCTCATTTACCTCCCCTGGAAGGATGGAGCTGCTCAGCCTCCCTAATGGTGTTATCTGTTACTCCTTGGACACACAGCTTTCTCCTGGCACGCTGACCCGAGCCCAGGCCTGTGCACAGGCCCTGTGGGTGGGCGAGGGGGCAACAAGCAGGAGATGGCGCTGACTCTGGAGCCTGCAGCCGGCCAGGCCCAGGTAGGAGGCTGGTGTTTCATCTTGGTTGATCCTCTGCACGGCGCTGCACCTCTTTCATGGACAGAGACAGCGGGAGAGGCCGTGCTCCATATGAGCTCATGATGTTGGGGGTTGGGGACATCTGATTCCCCCAACTATAGCCTCCCATGGAGTTTTGGGGCTCACTGCGAAATGAACATTCAGGGCCCATTGTCAAAAGATTACTAATAATTTCAAGGCGGCAATAGCAGAGCATTAAACCAAGCAGTGGGCCCTTGAGGGCTTGGGCCCGACGTGACTGACTGCACAGGCCACATGAGCATGGAGATGCTTCGTCCTTGTGTTCTGACACACACCTGTGTGCACACACATGCATACTCACACGTGTGCACATACACACTGGCATGCTTGGTATCGGGGAGTACTGTGGGGGGCTGTCAGTGGCGTGACCCAGACACAGGCCTGGCTCACGCACAGGCCGTGAGCACAGTCCCTCCTTGCCCCCACTTTTCTTGCCCCTAAGAGGGGATCCAGGGTCAGAGCCTGAGCCCGGGCTATGCTGGGGCCTGGGTGGGCAGTTGGCTGGCACCCTGCAAGCTGGGTTCCCACAGGGAAGCGTGTCTGGCATCGTGATCGATGTTCTTAATGACTGAAATGACAGCCATGTGTGGGAAACACAGGAGCGAATAATCTCCTCATGATTAATGAGAGGCCCAAGGTGCACTGATGTGATTAACTCATGCATTCACCCCACTGTGCACACTCACAAATGCTCACATGTGCACATAGCACCTGCTGGGTGCTAGGGCTTTGCAGGGGCTGGAACTACCCACCTAGTACCCCATCTGGTTGAATTCTTCATTCTAATTACTCATCCATCTACCCACCAATCGATTCATCCATACCCATCCCTCACCATCCACCATCCATTCATCCATCCATCCATTCACCCACTAGTTCATTCATCCATCTTTCTACCCACCCATCCGACCATCCATCCACCAATCCACTTATCCATCCGTCTACCAATTTATCCATCTGGCAATCTCTCATTCCTTCACCCAGTGTTCACCCAGCTTTCTTTCTGCGTCAGCCCCTGAGGAGCCCTGGTCTGTCCTCTGGAAACCCTCCCAGGCAGATGGTGGGGTCAGCTGAGTGAAACGTACCTCCCCATTCCTGAGCTCTGAGGTGGGTGGTGGTCGGGGAAGTGAGGGCCAGGTTGCTGAGGTGACCACTCTTTGGGCCGTGGGGAAGGATTTACTGCCCACTCTGGGCAATTCACTCAACCTCTCTGTGCCTCAATTTCCTTATCTACGAGATAGGAATAATAGTATGCCCACCAGGATTATGGTGGGGGATAAAAGAGTTAATTTAAATCAAGCATTTAAAATGATGCTGGGCATATTGCTGGTGAGTGCCATGTTAGCATGAGACACACATGTTACTTCTAAATTTATCTTTTGCATTTAAAAATATTACAGCTCGATAGAAGGGTCTGTCTGGTCCCAGCAAAGATACCGGCTAAGAAAATGGAGTCTGGGAGAATACCCAACATAAAGTCAGCACCCATGAAACCCTTCTTGGGCTAGATAATGAGCAAAATTCTCCTAATTATTGACTCCCAAAGGGGTGGCTGGGTATTGCTTCTGGAAGTCTCCATTGCATCCCGTGGTTGGAATATGTCTTTCCCGTGTCTATGAACCAACTGAGCTGGACATATATCCTTGAAACCCAATGTGGGGGATTAGGGGAGCACAGTGCCTGGGGACCTGGGAGGAGGGAAAGCTGCTTCTGCTCAGGAGACAAGGAGAGCCACAAAGATTGAGAGGTGAATATTCCTGCCGGATCAGCATGTGCAAAGTCTGGTGGCGGCATCAGATGGAAGTCACGCCCCGCAGTTTCCAGGAGAGAAGACTGGATGGGCTTGGAGATTAGACCCACTCTGCTGGTGGGTAGACTGAGGAAGGAGAAGGAAAGTCATCGTTTATTGGGTGTTCCTACCCCCTATACATGGTGCATGGACACATGCTCTGAGGCAGTTGAGTCATTCAGAAAGGTTGGGTGATGAACCCAGGGCCCCAGGTGGTCAGGGAGGGTCTGAACCTGACCTCAGATATCCTGACTCTTGATCTCTTCCTGGGCCACCAAGAGGGGGCTGCTAACAGGAGCAGAGGAAGGAAAAGGGATCCATGGTCTTGGATGAGAGGGTTCCTGACTTCCTTCCGGCCCCGACCTTCCTTGGGATGCCAAACCCTGGCCTTCCGAGTGGGCAGCAGCTGGAGCCCTCGGCTGCTCCCCGCAGGAACTAGTGTGGCCGGGCTCAAGGCCCCCAGGAGCAGTGGCTGAGGGGCCAGCAGGTGCAGAGCTGGGGTTGCCAGGCCTTGCCAAGCAGGCAGCCCGATGTCCCCCCCGCAGCAGCATGGCCTGCCTGGAATGTGGCCCCAGTCGGGGAAGTCTCCTCTGAGATCCACAAAGCTGGACCCCAGGGCAGCTTTGCTCTATGGGGGTCTGAGAGTGGCCCCTCCCACAGGGGGTAGGCCTGTAATGCACGCAGCTCCGCCTACCCCACGCTCTGTCCAGTTCTGGCCTCCACGTCCTTTGCAAGGACAGCTGCTGCTGTTTCCCTCTCCAGTCCCCTTGTCTCTGGCCTCTCATGCCTTCCCATCACAACCAGATACACCTTCTCAAGCTTCCTGTCTCCTTGTTCCAAAACCATCAGCGGCTCCCTATCACCACCCCGGTACCAACCAAAGGCAATTGAGTTTCAGGACCTCGTAAGATTTCAAGTTGCTCTTCTCGTCTGATCAATAACCTTCCCCTTGGCCTTCCCAGATCTCCTGATCTGACACCCAAGAGCCCGCCCACTCATTCCATCCCCCGCAGCTTCCATCTCTGTTCTCTGGAAATCATACCAGGGTTCTCTCCTCCTTAAAGACATCCATAGCTCCCTAGTGCCATCATCCTCAGACTGGACGTTGAGGGGCTTGGAGAATGAAGTGGCCGGTGTTGCTGCCTCATTTCACCTTGGGTCTTGCAGTCTGCTCTGTGAGGATGGGAAGGACCGGGGTACATAGATTTCCCTCTTGAGGATTCGGTGCTACCAGCCTGGCACCCGTTCTGCGATGCCTGTAGCATGGATCTCACTGAACTAGATTTGTCCCAAGCATCTAAACTGTAGAGCTTGGCTCCTCTGCTCCAGCACATGGGGCAACTTGTGGTAGTAGGTTCCCCAACGCCCCTGCAGCCGTGTTCATGGGTTTTCTCTTTCTATCCCCCTTCCCCATTGGTTGCCTGGGGAGACCTGGGTCTATCTCTTTGGTTTCCAGAGATCTCTTTGTCTGAAGCTCAATCAGCTCACAGACCAATCTTCCCACATGTTCCTACTGGAGGTTCAGGGTCCCCGTGGGCACTGACATGGAAGGCTCCTGGCCCTTGTGGGTGGATGAAGGTGCCTCTTGGCCAGGGTGGGCTGCTCTGCGCTAGAGGCCTTGAAGTCCAAGCCAGGGGGCTGTCTTCAAGAAGTCCTGGGTTCCTCCAGCTCTGGATCTGTCCGCGGGGTGTTGGGGTGATGCTGAGGGGTCGGTTCTGGATCTGGCGGTCACCGGCCTTTGTCCTTAGCCGTGGGACCAGAACACACACCTTGGTGCCTGGGGCCTGGGTTCAAGCCCTGGCTCCCCTCACCACTGTTTGACCTCACAAGTTACCTAACCTCTCTGAACCTCAGTTTTCCTGTCTATAAATGGGAGGAACTCCGTGTTTGTTGTGTGTTTATAATTAGTTCACAAACTTAAGGTGCCGAATATATGAAAAACTCCCAGCGTTTAGTTGGCTAATGGAGCATCTGAGGCCCTCTCCCCAAGCCTGCTGTGGCTCCCAATACCAAGGGCAGGCCTGGTGTTTATGTTACTCCTCCTAAGAGCTACAGACACAGTCTCTCCTTTGGGACTTTAAAAACAAACATGACCTTTCTGTCCTTTCTCAGAAGAACAAGGCTTTCTAAGATCAAACAGCAAAGTTCTGATATCATCTCAAAGTGACATCGATCTGTCACAGAGATGCAAGCAGTTCTCCGTGGAGCACACCCCTCCGGGGATGGATGAAAGCCCCGCCTGGTCAGCAGTCCTGTGTCCCTTTTGACCCTGTAAAGAGGGTCAGTCAGGCTCCGGGTGTGAGGCCCAGCGATTCTGAGGACAGCTGCTGCCAGACCTGCTGCTAGAACCCCTGGGGGCAGTTGTGGATGCCTCTGACTCTCACGCAGTGGGGCAGATGGGGACAAACTGGTGGCCATTCCTTTGCTTAATGGAAAGCTGAGAGGCTCCGTCAGTCAGCACCACGGACAGTGCCCCAAGGAGGCCAGAATTTGGAGCTGGCCACGCCTTGGGTGGCCTCTGAGAAGGGAAGCCGGAAGGGCCAGGCCGGGGCATGAAGCCTACTTGGAGGTGTGGAGATGCTGGACAACGAGCTTCCTGTCGATGACCACAGGGAGTCATGAAATGGACAGGACTCCTACAGCTCATCAGGGCAGCATGGCTTCCCCAAAGCACAACTATGCTGGGGCCCAGGGTGCCAGCGTCCAGGGTTAAGGCAGGAGGGTAGGTGGGGCATTCCAGCTCAGGGGCATGAGTGGGCAGTGTCTGAGTTGGGACAAGTAAAAAAGAAGACGCCTTCTTGGCCAAGACACCACCTTTGGGGGACAGCCCCTGGGGGTCCCAAGTAACTGGGACTACAGGTATATGCCACCATACCTGGCTAATTTTTCTTGTAAAGACAAGGTCTTGTTATGTTGTCCAGGCTGGTCTTGAACTCCTGGGCTCAAGTAATCTTCCTGCCTTGGCCTCCCAAAGTGCTGGGGCTACAGGTGTGAGCCACCACACCCAGCCTGGAGAGGGATTTCTTGACCCTGCTCTGTGACCCCTGGGCCAGAGCATGCCGTTGACTCCAGCCTCAAGCTCACCTGCATCTCTCTGTGCCTCTGTTTAGCTGATGTGGAAGCCTTGGAGACACTCAGCTGGCACAGGGCAGCTGGAGAGAGGGCAGCCCACACCCCAGATGCGAGACTCCAACTTTGCAGGCAGACACACACCTGCCTCTGCGTTGCCAGCAGGACGCTTCTGATTCATGTTCAGCTCCTCTGGACAGCCTCTGAAAGAGCCCGTGCCTTCTGTGTCTCAGGCTGTCCCTCCCCTGAACTTGGCCAGTCCCTTACTCAGGGCAGGGATGAGGATCAGACCAACCCGCGTTTGCAGTCTGCATGTGCAGTGCTCCCACTGGAGCAATCCTGGCCTGCCCTTAGCCCCTCTAGGCCTCAAGGCTTGCCGTCAAAAAGCGGGCGTGCAATTCCCTGACTCTCTGGGATGAAGATTAAATCGGGCAAATGCGAATACAAATGAGACATGGGAAAAGTGCCACATATGGGGCTGCACAGCCGTGCTTTTCAGGGGCCCGGCCTGGGGCTGAGGGCTTGATCCACAGGCCCTTGTTGATGAATTCTCTCAAGTTCATCAACTGTGTGCCCTGTGGCCAGGTCCACTCTAACCCAGGTCCACTCTAAACCTTAGTTTCCTTCTCTAAGAATGGAGCACTAACACTTCACCTTAAATGAGATGGCGCCTCGTTGACAAAGGACCTTACCCCTGCCGGTCCCTCAGAGTCCTCAAGAGTCGCTCTTTGGAGAGGGCGGAATGAGGATGGAACGGCCAGGCAGGGTGAAGTCCCTGGGAAGGAACACCAGGATCCTGTCTTTTCTTCCTCTTCCTGCTGTTCTTGTGGCCTGGCCAGTCCCGGAGGTTGGCTGCGTGGAGGGGCTTGGCTCTGGAAGGCCTCAGCCAGCTTAGATGGATGACTGAGTCATGTCAGGATCAATGGGACCAAGGGGGAGATGGAGGGAAGGGCAATTTGCCCTCTTCATGGCAGTGTGGCAGTGGCAGCGGGCATCAAACATGTGGGACGTTTATGTGCCCTAATAAAACAGTGGCTGTAATTCTCTCCCTGTCCTCCAGCAGAACCTTGGGGACCAGCCTACTCTCTGAGTCACCTCTGGGAGGAATGATCCCCCCGTGTTCCTCTTTGGAGGTCTGGGAGCCCCACAGCTGGGATGTCCATCTGAGTCGACGTGGTCAACATCCTAGAGCGTGGCAGGTCTTGGGGGGGCTGGGGAGGCCAAGGAGAAACCTGGTGACTCAAGAAGGGGGCCAGCGGGGAATGAGAGGACCAGGGGGGATGAAGCCTGCTGGGGCTGGCTGGGGCTGGGGCTGAGCTAGGGAAGGAATGGCAGACTCCTCTCTGACTATGGGGCCTTGGACCAGTCCCCTCCTCGAGGAAGGGGCCCAGCATTCCCTGTCCTGCTGGCAGGCACTGGGGGAGACCCAAGAAGTGAAAGTGCTTTCTCTGCTACCTGTAACCCATGAGGCCAGGCCTCCTGGTGCTGGGACCATTGGGACAGCTGTCACCTGGGCCAGTGTTCGAGACCTGACAAGCCCGTCTATGCCATCAGGGTCTGGGCAGGAATCCTAGATGTCCTTGACATGCTGGGGCCCTGAGAGGCTCATGGGTGTCGGGAAGTCTGGGGTCATGGGGTTGGATCCAATGGAGCAGGTGGCTCTGCTGTGGGATTCTGACATGCTGGTGGCCGTTGTGACCCCAGGAGCAGGAGCTGGTGGCAGCAGCATTTCCTGAGATCGATCTGACCTAGAATCTTTCTCCAGTAACATCCACTGGGATTTCATGTTCTTTGAGACAGGAGTTTTGGATTGCCTCCTTGGGAAGGCGGGCTGTTTCTCCATCATTCCAATGAAGAGCTGCTCTGAGGGGCTGCCATCCTACAGATAGCCATGTTGCCACCACTGTGGGGTCTGGAGACCCTGGGGAAGAGACAGTGCAGGTATGAGCCTTGACCCTGGGGCGGAGCCACCTGAAACACAAAGGCAAGGAGGAGAGAGGACTTCTGGGGGGCAGGAAAAGGCCCTGCCCTGGGTGGAGCAGCCTAAACTCTGCTGGTCAGGGTGGGGCAGAGGAAGGAGTGACCAGGTGCCCAGGAGGAGAGGCCCCTGCCCTGGATCCAGGCGCTGGCCTAGGCGTGGTGGCTGGGTCAGGACTCCCAGAAGGAACAAGGTGTCCATGAGAAGCAGGGGAGGGCCTCTGGGTTCCCTCGAGCACTTGTCCCAAGCTAGCTTGTGAGTGCTTTTCTCCAGGATGGCCCCTTAGCTGAGGCTTGGGGAGGCTGAGCTACTTTCCAGGTCTGCATAAAGGAAGAGCTGGGTGGGCTTCTCCTGGCCCAGCCTCCTGGAAAGATACAACATCCAGCAGACACCATGTTCCCAGATTCCCCTAAATCCCCTCTTTGCCTCAGACTGGTTCCTTTAGTCTGAGAGTTTATAGCTGGGGGTGAAGTCTCTTAGGGGCATGGGGCTTATGGCCTGAGAAAGCTAGTCTTGGGGCCACACGACTGCCGAGGCCTCTCTGGCCAGGGCCTGACGGTGACACTTGGTCAATCCTGTTCCTTCTCACCTGTAAAGAGGACATCTGGGCTCAGAGGAGGACCAGGGTCATTGGAGTTGGAAAATCTGACCTTGGAGTTTTGGGGGGAGGGCCTGTGGGAAGAGAGATGACATGTGGTTGGCTGGAAAACCCAGAGCCCACCGAGGCCCACTGGATCCCTCTGGCTGCCGGCTGTTTAATTGACACCACCTGCTAGGTGCGGCCTTGATGGGGGTGGGGGCGGCAGCCTGGCAGCAAGATAGAGTCCCACTCTAGCCACTGCAGAAGTTGGGGTTGGATCGGAGGAAGGTGTTATTTGTTCAGCTAGAAAGTTTGTTCCTCAGTATGCCATGGTCTAAATTAGAAACCCCAGTGTGGTCCTGGTTATAAATACCACACTCCCACGGCTGGATGGCTTTACGGGAAGCACGGGAGGGCACACTGGTGGGCAGACCCGACCTGCACCAAGGGGCTTGGACTGGAGCCTTCTGATTGAGCACCTACTGTGTGCCGGGCCCTGTCTGAGAGGCCCAGGAGACCCGGCCTTCTTGGACTCTTGTGCTGGGGAACAGGGCAGGAGCCTCTGTGGGCGGTGTCTGAGGGCGGGCTCCCTGGCGCGGTGGGGTATCCCCTTGAGGCCCAGGCCCAAGAGTCAGGGCAGGGGTGCCCAGCACAGCCCCTTCCTCAACCCAGGCGGCCAGCTCCAGGGGCAGCTACTCTGGGTGTCTACACCAGTGGCTCTACCCAACACCCAACAAATCAGCGCTGACTCTCCAGGGTGAGGCTGGGCAGTGGTGGGGAGAAAAGCGGCTCTTGCCTTCTTCCTCCATAAGCTTCTCCACCCTGCCTGATCCTCCCCAGCCAAGTCCACTTTCCAGTGGTGGGGACGGGCTGGGGGGTGGCCCACGGTCAGCTCTGCTCACTGCCGTGGTCGGGGGCAGGTGTCATCACCCTCAGGTGGCAGATAGGGAATGGAGGCCCTGGGTGGACGGGGTGGACAGCAGCCCCAGCTCCACAAGCAGGATGCGGGGCTCTGTGTCCGCTGTCACCTCGCCAGTCACCTCTCCTTCCACTGTCCTTCTCCACGCCCCACACCCCACACCCCACCTTCCTCCATTCTCCCTGGCCCACCTCGGAGAGTCCACACTCTGTCTCTGCTTTCTCATCCACCATCTGTCCTGTGCCCTGATGGGGCCAGACTCCTGATTTCGGACCCTTTCCTCAGGGATGTCCCTGGACACTTCCAGTCCTGCCCCGGGGACCTGACAGCTGAGGGGCATGGCTTGGCTCAGTCCCAGTCAAGGGAACCTGCCTGGATGATGAGGGGTGTCTCCCGGAACTGGAGGGAAGAAGCCACTCAGCCTCAGCCAGGTGATGGGGGAGAAGTGTCAGGAATCCAGGTGCCCAGATGTGGCTCTTCCGCTGCCTGTCAGCCACGTGCAAGGCTCAGCCTCCCGTGGTCGGGTCTCGGAAGCGGCCCCAGGAGATGCTCACATCCTGACTCCTGGATCCCGGACATGGGGTGCCATCTGGAAAATGTCCATTTGCAGATGTGGTTAAGTTAAGGATTTGGAGGCGAGAAGAGCTCCCTGGATTATCCTGGTGGGCCCTGAATGCCATCACAAAGCGCCCTTGTAAGAAGGAGGGAGACTTGAGGCAGAAGGGGTAGGGGTTGTGTGGCCATGGTGAGGGGCAGAGTTTAGGTTGCTGTGGCCACATGCGAGGGACCCCTATAGACCCCTGGAGCTGGAAGAGGAGAGGAAATTTGGGATGATTCACTTTCTCTGCTGTCTCGTCCCTGTGTCTCCTTGCTCACTGGCTTTGATGCTTCCTTGGAAAGTGGACAAGGTCTGAGCCCCCAGCCCTCAGCACCCAGCCCTATTTATTACACCTGTTTGTCAAAAATTTCAGAGAAGGTCCTAGAGACCTCGTCCCCCTCCATGGGAAGCCTCTGGGCTCCTGGCTGGGGTTCCCCACACCCTTCCAGGCAGATGGGGTATACTCACTGCTGAGGCAGGTCTGAGTCTGTGCTGGGTGCCAGTGTGCCAGAGGTGTATGCAGAAGGGGGCTCCAGGGTGCCAGCACCCAGCCTGCAGACACCCTCGCCATTTCTCAAACACAGTCACATCTTCTCTCTCCGCTGTACCCTGCTTTTACGGGTTGCCAGGGACACCATGGGGAGAAGCGTACGTGTCCTGCATGGCCGGAGAGAAATGCAGAGTGTGCCGGGCGGGGCCGGGGAGGGAGAAGTCAGGAGCCAAGGGGTGGCTATTATGGGGCTGGCTCCGGTCATAAACTTGCATCAATTTAACACCTGTTTTTGGTATTAAACTTTACTAACCATTTAATACCCCTGGGCAGGTCCTGAGCGTGGGAGCAGGCGTCTGCCCGAGCCACCTCCTCGAGTGTGCCTGGTCCGAGGCCGGTCCGTGCACCCCCGAGAACACCATGATCTCCCTCAGGAGGGCCGGAGTCCAGCGTGGACTGTGGGAGCAGCCCTGGCAGGAGACTGGGAGGGGAAGCTCCCAGCGACCTGCGTGCCCCTGAGTAGGCCTGGTGAGACGGTCCTGTTCTCAGGCCCCGGGGAGGCCCTTCTGGAGGCCAGTGGGCAGCCCCAGCAGCCCCAGGAGTGGACGGAGGGTGGCAGCATGGCCTCATGACACGAGTTCCACGGTGATGCCTGCCAGCCTCCGCAGGAACTGGGGAGTGCTGTCTGCTCTCATTGACAGATGGGGGAAACCGAGGCTTCAAGAGGTTATGGAGGGGAAGTCAATGTCACACAGGCGCCCGCAGCAGATTCAGGGTACTCACGGGTCCCCCAGACTGGACACACTGTAGCTCCTTCACAGAGGGGTCCTCTCCCATCCCCTCAGCCCGTGAGAGAGGGCACAGCCGCTGAATGAGAAGAGGTGAGTGCTCCCCAGAAAGACAGAATGCAGGACGTTGTTAACTGTTTTCGCCCCCTCCCTCATAAACTCAGATGGCCTCTGAGCCGAGGGGCTTTGAGAGAGAAACCCCCAAGCTCCTTGGCCCTCCGGTCACTTGCTCCATCGCCCGGGGCTTCCCCACCTGCCTCCCCAGCTCTGCCTGTGGTGGCTTTGCTTGTTCACGGATCCTGGGCTTCACAGGGTTGTGAACGCTGCCTGGATCCTGGCTCAGCCCTGCGAGCTGGGCTAACGTGGCCACTCCCACAGTGAGAACCCGGGGCCTCTGCTGGCCCCTGGGAGGCCAAGGGAGCAGATTTAAGCCCCCCGGTGCTGATCAGGCTCAGGGAGACAGATAAAGTTGCCTCATGGGGCCCCATTCATTCCCGTAGCAAGCATCATTTGGTAGTCCTGTGTGCTAGGACTCCGGCAGGTGGTGAGTGGGAGGAGGCCCTTCCCTGCAGGGGGAGAGGGGCTTCCACAGGCAGTTTCAGCTCAGATGGGACTATGATGGCAGAAGTCCAGGGTCTCACGGGAGCCTAGAGGATAGACTATGTTTCCGTGCTCAGGTGACCCTTGAGCTGGGTATTGAGGGATGAATAAGAGTTTGTCAGGACGAGAAGACTGTTCAATGCATAGAGAACAGCCTGTGCAATAACAGAGAGGCACAAACCAGCTCCACAGGGCTTTAAATATCCCAAAGGAGGTGCTGAAAGAGGGGCAGATAGGTCCAGAGGAGTGGTGTCAGTCACTGGAGGGGAGTCTGCATCAGGGAAGACTTCCTGGAGGAGGAGACTCTGAAGTGAGGATATCGAAGCATTGGTGGTAGCAGTGGAGGCGTGGATCAGAGTTGGGTATTCCAGCTGGGGGAGCAGCATGCCTTTCTCAGCTTCCCTGGGCTTTGTCTTTTCTGAACAAGCTACCAAGGGGTCTCACCTTCTTTGTTTATGCAGCAGAGCAGAACGGGACCCTGGTGTGGCTGTATTCGAAGCACCCGGGGCCTGTTCGTTGTCTCCTGGACTCACAGTTGTCACGCCCCAGAGAGCGGCAAGGAGCCCCTCTCCAGCCTGAGTGCTAACACCCCGTGGTTCAGCCCCGTGGGGTCCAGGCCCAGGGCCTGACTGCGGGAGATGGTCATCCTGCCAAGGGACGCAGGCCCGACCACCATGCCTGGTTCCATCAGCGGATACTCAATCGAATACCAGTTGTGTTTCTAGGGCACTGGCGGAGCCTTGGCCGATTTGCCCTCCCCCATCCTTCCTGATCCTTACCAGTGGGGGCGTCAGTCCTCAGGGCTGTGTTTCACCAGTGACAAAGTGAAGGCCTTGGGAAATCAAGCAACTCGACGATGGTGCGACCCCACTCAGCTGTGGCGTCAAGACTCGAACCCAGGTCTCTGGTGGCAAATGCCACACTGCTCCTGGGGCAGGTGCTGAAGTCCCTCGCTCCTGGGTAGAGCCGGCTCTTGGGCTATGAGCTCTGGGACCATGGGCCAGTGGCTTCTTGACCTCAGGCCTCGGTTTCCCCATCTGTCAAGGGAGAGGCTAGCCTATAGGCTCTCTGGTCTCCCTGCAGCCGACGCCCACCTGCCCCCATACCCCTCCCAGTAACAAGAGCCGCACTGCCCCTGGAAGAGAGCGCCAATCCCTTTGGGGTCTGTCCAGGAGCCAGCCCTGGGAGGGGAAAGACTGCACTCTCTTCCAAAACCCCGACACCCTTGCCCGGGTTGTGGGTGGCAGATGGAAGCTGACAAGTTGAATAAATTAGGGCCGGGTTATTTTTTAGCAGACATCATATGAAACAGCTTGAGACCCCGTTAGGCATGCCGGGCTGCATGCTGCATACGGGGGAGGAGGTGGTCTCTCCGAGGCCCGTGAACGGCTCTGAGATCCCAGGCCCTGTCTCAATCTTTCCAGGGGCTCGGCTTGGGTGGTGCTGCGGGGGTCCCAGCCCGCAGCCCTCCCTGAAACTCTGGATGCCAGGACCGAGGAGGGTGCAGCTTGGGAGGTCCCGGTTCGTGGCTTCCCCAGGTAGGACTGTCCTGGGATGCGGGGGACCCCGTCCGCCACCCCAGCATTTTTGGCAGATGGGGCTATTTCTAGTCGGTGACGGTGTGCTGTCTTGGGATTCTCAGAGTTGGGGTGTTTCTGTTCATTCACGAATTCCTCCCTGAGAGCTTCCAAGAGCCAGACACTGTCGTAGGTGTTGGCATTTGGCAGTGAGCACGAGGCAGCCTGGCCCTGGGAGTTGCCGTCCAAGAAAGAGGACAGCAAAGGACATTTCAGGTGACAGGGCTCTTTCTCTGTGCCCAGCCCGGTGTCAGTGCTTTGCCAGTACGATGCCATCCAGCCCCGACAACACTCTCAAGGTGAGACTGGAGTCGCCCCACTGCAGATGCAGACGCCAGACGTCATGAGGGCGAATGACCCCACTCAGGGTCACACAGCTCGGGAGAGGCAGTGTTGGCCCTGGCGGTCTGGCTCTGGCATCTCAGCCCCTGCCGGGTGCTGGTAATAAACAAATGGGAACATGTCACATGGAGGTGACGAGCACTAGGAGCATGGGATCTCTGTGAGGGGCTGCTCTGCTGGTTGGGCGGGAGGGCAGGCAGGGCGGCCTTCTTGGAGGAGGTGACCTTTAAGCAGAGACCACAGTGAGGAGGAAGGGTGAGATTGGCTGGCGCGTGGGACCGAGGGGTTAGTGAGAGGATGGTGGCCAGGAGCAGGGCTGGGCTGTGGAGGGCCAGAAGCCTGCCCCTCATGGAGCCACTGGGGACACTCTTAAAGTCAGACCTGGAGACATGCCTCAGCCCGGGCCTCTCAGTGGAGTTCTATGGCGTGTCCTCTGTACACTTCCAGCCTCAGGAGCCTAACCTGTGACCCCCCTACCCAGTTTTGCAGTTCCCCCAGCTCAGACCCAGGGACCCCACCCCTGCTCTCCCGGCTTTCTCCTCATAGGAGAGGAATTCGAGCTCACCCCCAACCCTCCAGGGGACTCCCCGATTCCATCTCTTCCCCCAGCCCCTTGCTTCCTCCCCACTTTCTCAAGGCTGCCTCCTCCAGGAAGCCCACTGGGAGCACCCAGGGGTGGGCTCCTATAGCATTTTCACTGAATTATGAGCCTCTGCTGGGAAGTGTCCTTGTTGGGGACCCAGCCCACCTCTGGTTCTGGGATAAGGGTTTCTCTGGGGTTGCTGGGACTGGCCTTCTGGTACCTCTCAGCCCAGTGTCCAGATACCTCTAGGTTAGCTGAGGGGGCTGGGGTGGGTGCTTGGAAGCCCTCTCCCTGAATCTGGGGACTTTGGTCTTCTCATGGAAGTTGGGGCTTGTCCCCCCCGATCCAGCCAAGTGAAACAACACAAACCCTGACCAGAGGCTCGGGACTGGGGGGGGGCAATTACCAGGCAGCTTCTCGGGGGTCTCCTTGCTCCTCATGGGTGTAGACAGCTCGGAGGTCACCCACAGCCCTGAGGAGGAGAACTGGCCTGTGGGGATTGGTGCCGCCCGCCTCCCACCTGGGCACACGTGGGCTGCACCAGATTATTCAGGGAAGGGAGGTGGCAGCTGCGTGGGGGAGGGCAGACAGCCTGGCAGGGGCTGGGGGACCCCGGGAGGGAGTGGGGGACGCCCTGGTGAGGCCTGAGAGGATATGCCGTGGGCTGTGAGGTGAGGAAGATGCTGTTCTCCTGCCACACCAGTGCCACCAGGGCAGCCGCCACTTCTCAGGGGCCAGCTGTGGGTCCTGAGTCTCCCCGGATGCTCGTCGCGTGTTGTCTCCCAAGCCCCACAGCCACAAAAAGCAGGTGCAACTGCCCCCATTCTGCCCCCAAGGAAGCAAGTTCAGAGGCCAAGAGGCTCCTAAGTCGCCCATGGAGAGCCAGAGGAATGGGCTTGGACCAGAGTCCGTCGGGCATGGGCTGACTCCGGCCCCTTCACCGCACCGTGCTGGGAGGTGACCCACAAGGCGGGCAGAGTTTGGCTCAGGACAGGCTGGGCTTGGGCCAGCGGGACCTCCAGGGAGGGGACTGTCTTGGCTGGAACCAGCAGAGAGAGCTGGGTGGAGGGGAGACGCCCATCGTTTTGGCCAGAGAGGAAGGCCGGCCGCAGGAGGAGAGGAGGCGCCGGCAGAGGACAAACTGAGGACGGAGGGTGATGGTCAGGTGCCCGAGCCATGATCCAGCCTCGGTCCTCGGGCTGGTGCCGCAGCACCACAGCTCCACGGCGGCGAACGCCGTCCCTCAGTTTCCTCCCTCTTGTCCTGCAGTCTCAGAGGCGGCCAGGGCTTTGTGCTGCCTTGACTGAGAGGCTCACACATTTTTTGCACTCAGTTCCCGGAAGAGGGAGGAAGTGAATCAACTCGCAGTGGGGAGTGGCAGGAATGATGGGTGGAGCGCTGACAGCTCAGTCCTCCTGCCTAGAGCTCCAGAAGGCGGGTCCTGCTGGGAAGGTGGGAAGGGGGGAGGGGACTGAGAGCTAGGAGAACCTGCGGGAAGGGCTGCGTCGGAGTTCTGACCCCTCCATGGACATGGCACCCACGGGGACTCGGAAGGTCCTGCTGATCTCGGGTTTCCTCCCAGGTCTGCGGAAATGTCTCCTTCTAGGAAGGGCTGTGGAAACAGCCCTGACCTTGGTCATACTTTGAGCCCTAATCCTTGTCACAGACTGAGTCCTGGTCATAGAATGAGCCTTCATTCTGGTTACAGCCTGGACCTCGATGCCCTTACATACTTTGCCCTGATTCTGGTCATAGGCTGAGCCCTGATCCAAGTCACAGACTGAGCCCTCATCCTGGTCACAGACTGGGCACTGATCCCCTTACATACTGAGCTCTGATCCTGGTCATAAGCTGAGCTCTGATTCTGGTCACAGACTGCGCCCTGGTCATAGACTGAGCCCTCATCCTGGTTACACACTGGGCACCGATCCCCTTACATACTGAGCCCTGATCCTGATCACAGACTTACATAGGCTGAGCCCTGATTCTGATCACAGACTGAGCCCTGGTCATAGACTGAGACCTCATCCTGGTTACAGATTGGGCATTGATCCCCTTACATACTGAGCCCTGATCCTGGTCATAGACTGAGTCCTGATCCTGGTCACTGACTGAGCCCTGATCCTGGTCACTGACTGAGCCCTGATCCTGGTCACTGACTGAGCCCTGACCCTGGTCACTGACTGAGCCCTGACGCTGGTCACAGCCTGAGTTTCAGTGATGTCTTACCAATCCCTCCAAAGAGATGCCTGTCTGACCACATGGATGAGGCTGGCATTCTAGACATGGTTACTTAAAAGTGCAAGGCTGGGTAAATTTGTGTTCAGGAAGTCCAAGAAGGCAGTTGGGTCATCTGTTCAGGACAATCTAAGAGGGCTTCCTGGTGCTGAAGTTGGGCCCGGAAGGAAACCAAGAACACTGGGTTTGGCGGGGAGAGGGCTGTGTGAACACAGGGGCAGTGAGTGTGGATGTCAGAGGGCTGAGGACCAACTAGCTCTGGAAGGCGGAGGCAAGTGGGGCCCTGGGTGGGGCCTGTGACTGCTCCCCTTGTGCCACTGAGGGCCTGTGGGTGCCTTGGGCTCTGGAGAGGTCCGAAGGGGCTGTGGATGCTCTGGTCTCTTGGGATGCAACTCCCACCCCTGTTCTTTAGCCCCGGCCACCTTGGACTCCCCTGTCTCTTGCAGAAGCAAGCTGGCCCTGCAGGAGTCCAGAGGCCTCTGGGCCATGTGACGTGATGCGGCCCCATGCACGGTGGCCCTGGCCCTGCACCTGCCCTCGCCAGTGCCTGCTCCCTGTAGAAAGGAGGAGGGGCTAGAAGGAGGGTGAGGAGAAGACCATCCTAGGGTGTGCCCTGTCCCTGTGAAGGGGAGCATCGCCACTGGGACCCTGGTATTCCCAGGTGGAGGAATGTGATGCTCAAACAGGCGCAGACATGAGAGGCATCAGTGGGCCCACGTGACTGAGAGGACCTGCGTCAGGCTCCAGCCCGATCCAGGGGCACGAGCCGTATCTGCGGCCGTGTCTCTCCGGGTCTGTGCCTGTTCTGGGCTGCCTCCAGCCTGAGCCTCTGTGGAGGCAGGATGACAGCCCTCAGCTCCTGGTCTGCTTCCTGCCAGGTTGGCATTCTCAGCCAATAGGGAATCTCTTCAGAGTTACCTCCCTTCAGTCCCAGGATTCTTTCGGTTGGACCCATTGCTGACACAGGCCCACCCTTGAGCCAGCCACCATGGACGGGACATTTGGTGCTCTGACCAGTTCACCCTCAGTCCTGTGGCTCCAGGGAGCTGGAATCTCCCAAAAGCAATTCAGGCGAGCCTTTGTGGGTGGGTAGCTTCTCACTCTACCTACACAGTGCTATGGATTCTTCTAGTCCTGACTCAGTTTCCCTTTCCCAGGGAGCCCCGCAGACGACAGCAGTCCTTCTCCTAAAGCATTCAGGGTCTGGAAGGAACAAGAGGTGGCTGCAGGCCTGCTGGGTGAGTATGAGGATGAGGAAGGGGAGGCCCTGGCCCAACCCACAGGGGAGCCCACCTGCAGGCCCTGGGATGCAGGGGGTGCTTAGCTAAAGGAAGCCCCTCTAAGGGAGAAGTCAGCGGTGAGCATCCTCCGAGGGACAAGCCCTGAGGTGGAGACAGAGCACAAGGAGGAGTCGGGTCCAGAGGCCAGAACCATCATGTCCAGCAGCGGAGAGGAGGAGGGACCCCAGCCCAACCCCTCCGAGAGGGTCAGGAGCCCCTGACCTTGCAGGAACATATAGAGAAGGGCAGGCTCTTTAGGGGGCTGGAGGGGGCTCGGGCTGCCTCCCTCTATGGTCCTTCCCCTCACGGGGTTTATGAGAAGTGGGGCCGGAGTGTCAGCATGATGGTTGAACATGACCTCTAAGGGGTGGTGGTGGGGCCAGGGTCATCCAGCCCCTGAGAGAGTTGGGAATGCAGTGAGAAATTGAGTCATAGAGAGACAGAAAGGCAGACAGAGAGAGGGAGAGGGACAGGGAGAGACTGGGAGAGAGAGACAGGGACACAGAGACAGAGAGTGACAGAAGGCAGACAGAGACAGGGAGAAGGACAGGAAGAGACTGAGAGAGAGACAGAGAGACAGGGAGACAGGGAGGGAGAGACAGAGTGACAGGAGGCCACAAAGACAGGGAGAGGGACTGGGAGAGATAGGATTGGGGAGTGAGACATGAAGATAGAGAGAGACAGGGAGAGAGCGCGACTAAGAGAGATAGAGAGACAGGGAGACAGAAAGAGATGGGGAGAGACACAGAGAGACAGGGAGGCAAAGAAAGACAGAGAGAGGATAAGATTGGAGAGGGAGACAGAGGAAGATAGAGACAGGGAGAGACAGGGTACAGATAGTGAGAGTAAGGGACTGGGAGAAAGAGAGAGACAGAGAGACAGACGGATACAAGCACAGAGGGAACTGGTGCAGTGACAGGAGAGTGGTTGAGGGGGCTGAGGGGCAGAAGAGGACCCCAGAGCCGAGGGAGGGAGTCTTGTGGGGAGACGAGGACTTGCCGAGTTCCGTCTTGGTGCCAGGCCTGGGGCCAGGCACTCCACAGGGTCACCAGCCCCCGCCGTCCCCCAACAGGTCGAGGAGGGGAGGAATGTCTTTGGCTCTGCCTTGAAGACAAGGCCCAACCTGGAGTATCTCACCTGAAGCCCAGTTGGGCTGGGCCGGAACTCGGTTGAGCAGCTGCTGGCAAGGCTCTGGCCTGGCGGTCCCGGTTGAGAGTGCCGGGCAGGCACCCGTGGAGGGAGGCTGGGCTTGAACAGAAGGCAGAGGGGCAGGAGGGGAAAGGGTGAGACCGAGGGAGGCCAGTGGGAGAGGGAAGCACGGCAAGCCCTGCTCTGTGCTCGACTGTCTCCAATGCTTGGATCCAGGGGTCCCCGGGGCTCTGTCCTCCAGGTGGGTCACCCTGCTTCTCTATCTCCCGCCCTAGGCTCCTCTGCCTCCCATGGCAGGTACAAGTTGGGTGTGAATCTGACCTTCCACCTATATGATCTCGGGATCATAAGCTGGCCTCTCTGCCTTGGTCTCTGGATCATATCTATTCCATAAGGCGGTGGTTAGGATGAAATGAGTTAATCCGTAGAAAGCACTCAGCTAGTGCCCAGTCAGTGCTGGGCAGGCTAATGGCTCGAGCCCAGGGAGGAGGGTGAGGGCAGGGGCCTGAGCCCCAGGAGGAGGGTGGCTGAGGGCTGAAGCCCCAGCCCTGGAGCCTCTGCGCCCTCAGCCCACCCGCCGGAACAAGCCTGAGTGACTTCTTGCCTGAGCTTGGGTTGCTATCCCAGGTACTGAACCAGCTGTGTTAGACTCCTACTGCCCCTTGTTAGCCCCTCCTCCGCCTGCCTTGACCTCTGGAACCTTCATCTCCATCCTGGAAGTGACTATGGCACCATCCTGTCCACCCCTAGCCTGCTGCTCCAGAGACTCAGAAGCTGCAGCCTTAGGAGGGGAAGTGATGGGTGCCCAGAAGCCACACCACCACCCCTGCTGCCTCCGTCAGGCCAGTGTCCAGTCTCCCCAGGCGTCCCCCCCACCTCCGTCCTGCGAGCGAGCCCAATGGGGTGGAGGGACGCAGGCTGGGACAGGAATCCCAGGTCTCTTCCCGTCTTGAGAATTACTTCCTCTCCTTGGTCTCAGTTTCCCCGTCTGTATTAAGTGTCCAGTCCTAGTGTTCGATCACTCCCCTCTTCTACCTGTGGGGTGTGTGTGTGTGTGTGTGTGTGTATGTATGTGTGTGTGTGTGTGTGTGTGTGTGTGTGTGTGTGTGTAGCCGGTGGTGTCCTGTGTCCCTCTGCATCCGTGGGCCTAGCTCTCTGATGCTGTCCTGGTCCCTGGGATGCTCCCGCCCTGAGCTGGCTCCTTTCTAGGTGCAGGAGGGGTGGGTCATGGGTGGTGGGCTGGGAGGAGGCTGACAGCAAATGTTCCCCTGCACTCCGCTTGCACGGGGTGCTAATTGCCGGGATGTGCCCCAGCGGGGCTTGTGGCCAGTCTTCAATACGGGATCTGTCATGGAAGAAAAATGTTGCATTTTGTTTCCGAGACCTTGCCTTGATCTTATCTTGCAAGGGAGAAAGAAAAGAAAAAGAAACAACAAAGGCTGCCCAGTGAGGGAGGGGTTTGGGAGGAGGATTTCGGAGGGAACAGCACGAGCGAGCGGGAAGGGAGGGCCTGGCTCATACGGCCGTTTCTGCAGCGCCGCTGCTAGATGTCACCTGCACAGGTTGCCTTGGGTAGCTGCTGCCACAGCAGAGCTTCAATGAAGCGCCCCACAGTTTTGTGGCTCAGAACCACCAGCCGCCATGGTTTCTCAGAGCCGAGGGTGGGCCTGCTGGGTCTTCTGGGCATATCTGGGGTTGGCGGTGGGCTGGGGTGGCTTTGCTGATCTGGGCTGGGTCTGGGGCTTTGGCCGGGAACATGGGGGTGGTGGATTCTGCTCTCCCTGGGCTTCCATCCCCCGCGGGCTGTTCTCTGGTGGGGGCTAGGCCCAGGAAAGGCAGGTGACACAAGCACATGCCACACCTGGAGTTTGAGGCTCCTGATGCCTCTTCTGCTACATTTTGTTGGTCAAAGCCGACCAAGGTCAGCTGGCTTCCAGGGACGGAAATGGACTTGGAGACAGGCTGACTGCCCCTGGTGTAATGGATGGGATGTCTAAGTCACCTAAAATCCGCGTGTTGAAATCCCAGCCCCCAAGGCGATATGTGTGAAGGCGGGGCCTCTGGGAGATGATTAGGTCTTGTGAATGGAGGCCACCCCCTGGCCTTGGGAGTGGAACAGGGGGTCTTATGTAAGGGACCCCAGAGAGCTGCCTTGTCCTGTGTGGGGCCACAGTGAGCTGTCGATGTCTGTCTCCTGGGAGCAGCCTTCCCTACACTGGCTTTGCCGGCACCCTGATCATGGATTTCCGGCTTCTAGATTCCATGGGAAATACTTCCACTGGATATACCTCACCCAGTCCGTGGCATTTTGTTATAGCAGCACGAACAGACTAAGACACATGACAACAGGGAATGTTGTTCCTACTGAGGCCCAAGAGACCGTAGAGGCCACGGATGGGCCCTGTCAGGGCAGGAAGATGAGCCCCAGACAAGGACGGAGGGAGGGACCCTACAGAGCCCCCTGCCTTTCTACGTGTCCGAGGGCTCCCCCATTCTGCCTATAATTGCATGGATGGAAGGCACTGATGGGGCCATGAGTGAGGCCAGATCACTGCACACTCACCCACCCGGACCAACACACAGTAGGTGCTCAACACACATCTGCTGAAAGTTCAGTCCAGCTTTACCTTCCCTAGGAAGCCCTCCTGGTCATTCTGTCTGTCACAGCCTATTCGCCTCCCACGAGACTGGGCAGTGTGGCTGCCCCGAGTGTAGAGCCCAGGGCCAGGCAGGGCAGGTGTACGTCTTGCCTCGGCCCGTCCTCTATGCAGGATACCTCAGACACATTTCTCAGCCTCCCCATGTCTTAGTTTTCTCATCTGTAAGGTGGGGATAAAAGTAGTAGCTCCATAGTGCTGTCTTGGGGACCGCTCTTTGCAGAGGGGAGAGAGGTAACTGCCAGTAGCCAAAGGAGCAGCACCGGGCGTGCGGCAAATGCTTGAGAAGTGTTAGCGAGCACGAAGAAAGCCAGACACGAAAGGTCGCACATCCCATTATAGCAGGTATCCAGAACAGGCACATCCAGAGAGACAGATGTAGGCCGTGGCTGCCAGGGCCTGGGATGTGGAGTGACTGCTGATGGGTGTGGGGTTTCCTTTTGGGGTGATAGAAATGTCCTGGAACTAGACAGGGGTGGTAGCTGCAAAGCACTGTGAATGTACTAAATGCCACTGAATTGTTCACTTTAAAATGGCTGACTTTGGCCAGCCGAGGTGGCTCATGCCTGTAATCCTAGCACTTTGGGAGGCCGAGGCAGGAGGATTGCTTGAGCCAAAGGAGATCGAGACCAGACTGGGCAACATAGCAAAAATTTGTCTCCACAAAAACAACAAAAAAACAGAACCCAAACAAAAAGCAATGCATGGCTGTAGTCCCAGATATTTGGGCTGCTGAGGTGGAAGGATTGCCTGAGCCCAGGAGGTCAAGGCTACTGTGAGCCGTGATTGTGTCACTGCACTCCTGCCAGTGGGAGACAGAGTGAGACCCTGACTCAAAAAAAAGTGCTAGCTGTAGTTCTTCACCAAATATTCCACAAATATCAATGTTGTGTGGGACACAGTTCTGGGGGCACAGAGGTAAAGAGGACACACTGGTTTCCTGTTCTCAGAGTCCTTGTTCTGGTTGTTCATTTATTCATTCAACAAACGCTGGCACATGTTTATGAAGCCCCCATGAAATGCCGAATTCCAAGACCAGATTCCAGTGTGGCCCTGATCACTTTGGATCTCCCACCGACTCTAGGCCTGTCTGTCTCTCCACGGCCTCTAGCCATGTGCTCATGCTGTTGGGTGTGGCCCCAGTCAGACCTCCGGCAGCCTCAGCACACAGTCCATGACTTTGCTTTATCTTTCCTGTTCTGGGTTGGGGATGACGGAGGCTGGACCTCAGGGTTGCCTAGATGTGACTTGTTGGATTGAACTGCGCACAGTGTTTTGCAGGCTGGGCCTTGCCCCTCCAAGAGTCCCCAGATCCAGTGCTGATTCTTTCTGGGAAGCCGGGAAATGGTGACTCACTGTGAATTTGGGCTGTTCCCTTCAAGTCTCCTCATTCAGAATGGAAGGGTGTCCACTGAGCAATCCCTGGGGCCCTGCTGGGCCTGCTCTGAGACTTTGTGGCTCACCTCCATGGTTCCACAAGTGTGTAGCAATTCTACTCTGGGCGGCCCAGATTCTGTTTTGATTAGACTTACTTCTGTGATCTCACTATTTCATCCTACAATCTGGGTTCACTGTTCTATTTTTATCAGCCATGATTCAATGATTCTCTGGGTCCTCTGGAGAAGTGCTCAGATGCTGGGACTGCAAGGAAGAGTGCAGCTAGCACCCCATCAGCACATCAGCCAACTGTGTCCAGGCCAGGACTCACCTGCGGGACAGTTTTCAGGGCCCTTCCCTTGTCCTGCCACTGTATCCGCCCCAAGGAGGTGGTAGCCTGTGAATGAACCAGGAGGGGCTCAGGTGGATGAGGGAGCAGATGACTTGGGTGGGAGGGGTCCAGGTGGAAGGGAGAACAAGTGAATGAACCAGGAGGGGCCCAGGTGGCTGGGAAAACAGGTGACTTGAGAGGGAGAAGCCCAGGGAGAGGGAGAAGCAGATGAACAAACCAGGAGGGGCCAGGTGGATGGGAGAGCAGGTGTTGAGAGGGAGGAGCCCAGGTGGATGGGGGAGCCGGTGACTTGGGTGGGAGGGGCCCAGGTGGAAGGGAGGCAGGTGACTTGGGGCAGAGGGGCCCAGGTGGGCGGGGAATCTGCAGAGATGTGCATCTGGGCATGGAAAAATACAAGAGGTGCCATAGCTAAGAGGATGATGCAATCAGGTGACTTACTAAGAGTCACTGATGATTAGAAGGAGGAAATGACAGGCTCAGATCTGTGACTCATTGATTTATCGGGAGGGTGAGGGCCTCCTTGGAACATCGGAAGAGGCTCATCTCCTGCAACGGGCTATGCAGCCTGGGGAAGGGGCCCAGCACCCAAAGGGAAGGAGGAGGCAGAACATTGGGGATGAATTCCCAGGACCACAACTGGGGTCTGACAGGGAAGGGGCCGGCCCTAAGCCTGAGCCCCTGGCTCCGCTTGCCCCAGGGTTCCGCAGACCCTGCCCCGGCTGCATGGAGTAAGGAGGGTGCCCATGAGACCATGCAGCCCTCTTCAGCCTGCTCACCCAACACACAGCAGGGTTAAGTCCCAGGACAGTGGGTGGGGAGAGCCAGGCCTGCTCAGGGTGGCCATGCGGATGGTACCTTGCAGGCTTGGGCGAGATGCCTGGTTGTAGCCAGCAGTGCTGCAGTGGGCAGAAGGCAGCACGGGACGGGACACATGGGTTCGTGGGCCTGGACGCTAGGCTTCACCCCCAGGCCTGGGAAGTACTCTTGGGGTGGTCTTGGTTAGGTGAATGGGAGGCCAGGACTGCCATGGCCACCTTATGAGGAGGCCCTGTAGGGTGGGCATGTCAGGACAGGTCCACTGCACAGGACGGGGCTCTACTGGGTGTTCTCCAGGGTGACAAGGACTGCCCTGGCAAGGGCCACTGTGATGCCCAGTGGCTTGGTAGTGTCTGTCCTCTGCAGCGGGGACTGATGACAGGAGTTTCTATGGACCTGGGCTCTCCAGAAGCAAATGGGGTGACAAGGCCCCAGACTTGCAGGGGCTAGGGGCAGCACCTCATGGCAGAAGTGGGGTGGGGGAATTCCTGTCATGTTCTAAGTGGCCCATAGAACACCGTACTCCTAGGGGCACGCAAACTGGGTAGCTGCCAAGACGTCTGCCAACATATGTACTTAGCAGAAATCAAGAACAGATGCAGGAGGTTGATGTCGGCTGGCTGCCTGGTGCCGGACCCCAGCAGTTTCTCAGACCCGGACCCCACCAAGGGAAGGAGTGACCCCATCTCTGTGTCTGGAGACAGATGGAAAGTCTAGGAGGGTCCGGAGTGGTCAGCGTGCTAAAGGAACTGTTTGGATGGAGAGTTGGTGGGGCTGGGGAGACCTGAGTTCTCTGCTCCCAGTCTCAATCTTGACATGTCAGGGATGTGTGTGCATGTGTGTGTGTGTGTGTATGTGTGTGTGTGCAGGAGAGAGAGGGAGAGAATTGAATTAAGGCATCAAAAGCTTTTCTGGGGCATGTGTCTTTTCTTCTTCTTCTTCTTTTTTTTTTTTGAGTTGGAGTCTCACTCTGCCGCCCAGACTGGAGTGCAGTGGCTGCTCCTGGCCACCGCAGCCTCGACCTGCTGGGCTCCGGCGATCCTTCCGCCTCAGCCTTCCGAGTAGCTGGAATTACAGGTATGCGCTGCCACGCCCGGCTGATTTTTTGATTTATTGTAGAGATGAAGTCTCACTGCCCAGGCGGGTCTCGAACCCGCGGGCTCAGGCAATCCACTCACCTCAGCCTCCCAAAGGCGCGAGATTACAGGCTGAGCCATCGAGCCTGGCTTGTGCCTTTTCTTCTGACCGTGCCTAACGTAGCTCATCTTCTCTTCCTCTCCGGCAGGCCCCTGAAGTCCGTGTTCCTCCCAATTCACAGAGGAGAAAGTTGAGGCTCAGGAAAGTAATCAGCCTAGGAGGCTGCACATCCTCCAGGTGGTAGGCATGGCTTTGACCCCTGGTGTGTCCATCTCTGAAGTCCATCTCGCCCCCTCTGTCTCTGCTGGGAGTCAGACTGGACAGGACCAGCGAGTGTAGTCCCTGGAGCCAGCCAGTCAGATGAAAGGACAATCTGATGTGGTTTGGCTTGGGCTTCCTTACCTGCAGTCTGCGTGGCTCTGGGCAAATTGCTCAGCACCTCTGGTCCTCGGTTTCCCCATCTGCCAAGTGTGCATGCAGGTTCACAGCCCCTCATCAGCAATGTGAATCCCAAATGCGCTTCCACAAACCAAGCCACTTGCAATGGGTGAGGGACACGCCTGACCTCAGTGCATGCATTTGGGGTCTCTGTCTCACTTGGCTTGGATATTCATGGGTTTTGCTACAGAATCTCAGTATCTGTGCTTCCTGGAGTCCCCTGTCCCACAGGGGTGTCAGATGATATATAGAATGATATTGCTTTTCTAAAGTCCCAAATGTGCCAATTCAAGTTCTCCCAGGTCCCCAGGCTTGGATGGTCCCCCACTCTGCAGGCTGAGTGGGGCTGCTGTGGGAGCTGCCTAAATTGGGGCAAGGGCAGGGATCGGGCCAAGGTGGGCCCTAGCCTGGATGTGAACCCACGTCTGTCTGAGCTTTAGGCTCTCTCCACCTCACCAGTGTCTGCAGAACGGGCAGCATGCAGGGGACCATCGCAGGGGCAGGCGGGCACTGTTCCTATAAGGGAACCATGAGGAATATTCCATTTGAAAATGGGACCTTATCATTTCTGCCCCCTCCTTGACAGTCTCCTGCCCCCATTGCTTTTCCAGGGGCCGGTGTCTGGGGGGCAGTGCAGGGACACATCCCTGGAGACCTCCCGGGGTACTCAGCTATTCCTCTGGGGGCACCCCACTGCCTCCCAGCCCAAGTGAAGACGGGAGTGATCGTGTTCTCCAGAGGTGTTTGCGACGAATGCGGCCTGTCCCCCACGCTCCCAACACCCCCATCCTGGGACCCTGAAAAGATCCCCTGGAGGGCGGTGCTTCCCCCTCAGGATGGAGGCTTGTGGGGGGAGACTGTGCACTCTTTGCTGGCCACGTAAAGGTCCTTTTGGCCCTCCTGGGGGTCACAGGATGAGTCCTGACCCCTGAACGGGCTGGCTGTTCAGAGTAGAAGTGGGTTTGTGCTCCACCCTGCCATCTTGTCCTCCTGCCTCGACTCTGCTGAGTCTCAGTTTCCTTGTCTTATAAAATGGGGCCACACTATTACTCTCCCATGGAGATTGCACGGCCTGAAGGAGGCAGCATCTTCTAGGGTCTGCCTGTGTGGGACCCTTGTGGGATGTTCCTTATCCTTCCTTTTCCCCACCCGCTCCAGCTGAGTTCCAGGCTCCCTTGAATGGTATGTGTGCTACTCATTTCAGTTGAGTGTGTGTTTCTGTTTCCAGGCCAGTACTGAACTCTGAGGTGTGTTTGTTTTCATCGATTTATTTTTTGTAGAGATGAGGTCTTGCTATGTTGCCCAGGCTGGTCTTGACCCCTGGGCCCAAGCAGCCATCTGGTCTCGGCCTCCCAAAGTGCTGGGATTACTGGCATGAGCCACCGCGCCTGGCCTGTGAGCTGTGTTTAAATTCCAGGGATCAGACTCCCCTCCCTCCTGTTTCCATCTTTGTGGCTCTGGTTTTCTCCCAGGAGGCTCTGGGATTGGCTGTTGTCACTGATTCCCTGCAGAGAGGGACTTTCCCCCCTTTCACACCAGCCTCTTTGACTGAGAGCCCTGGGTCTCGCACCTTCCCCTAAATCTCCCACTCCCTGTGTCTTCTTGCCATTTCATAAATCTGAGTTTCCCTCCCTCCACCAGGAAGCCTCACCGCCTCCATGGCGACCTCCTCTCTCGGGAACTCTGGGTACTGAGTGCATCATTAATTACACGGGTGTGGGAGGCGCCACATTTCTCCTGCCAGGGAACGGGTCAGCCCTGCAGTGGCCACACGTCCGGGATGGCCACACCCATGGATAGGAGGCAGAACTGACCCTGGGAGGAGGACAAGGTGCCACATTTTCCTGTGACCACAGCAGTGTGTTGGTGGCAGCCGGAGGAGGCGGGGCAGTGTTGCTCTCAGGTGTGGCTGAGGGCCCCTGGGGGGCGAGATGCAGCCTTTAGGAAGCCCTCGGTCCTGCAGAGAAACCCTGGCTGGTCCCCAGATAGCTCCTACGCATGGAGGTGCAGGCTGGGGTGGGGAGCCCAGGGCCTTGAGAGCACACTGAGGGCAACTCCGGCAGGGATTTACCACGGAGAGGATCTGTTTGGTAGGTGGGGAGAGGGCACCGCAGAGTGAGAGAGAGAGAGACAGAGAGAGAGAGAGAGAGAGAGAGAGAGAGAGAGAGAGAGAGAGAGAGACAGAGAGAGAGAGAGAGAGGCAGAGAGACAGAGAGAGAGAGACAAAACAATAAACAATAAATATCGTAACTAAGACTTTCTGAAGCGAGCTGGAAGGAGAAACAAGCAGTTGAAAGGAATGCATAGGGTATGGAGTTGGGGGTCAAGTCAAGGCAGAAGAGGATCTGAACAGGCCTCCTAGAGCAGAACCTGAAGGAGGCACAGGAGGGACCTCACTCTTGCAGAGGAAGCCTAGGTGCAAAGGCTCTGAGGCAGGTGCAGGCAGGCTCCCGAGGAGCCCTGTGGCCGGAGCAGAGTGAGGGGGAGGGGGTACACTGCACTGGTACCCGGAATTTGGCCTTACTCTGAGTGGGGATGGGAGCCACATGGGGAAAGGGAGGATGTGGCCTGGGCCATGACAGGATCCCCTGGCTGTGGTGGGGAGGGTGGCATGGGGACACTGATGGGGTGAGCCAGTGGTGTCTTTTTTTTTTTAGTTGGGGTTTCACTCTGTCACCCAGGTTGGAGGGCAGTGGCATGCTCCCGGCCACCGCAGCCTCAACCTGCTGGGCTCCTGCGATCTTTCTGCCTCAGTCTTCCAAGTAGCCGGAACTACAGGAGTGTACTACCATGCCTGGCTAATTTTTGTTTTATTGTAAGACGAGGTCTCACCAAATTGCCCACGTGGATTTTGAACCCATGGGCTCAGGCAATCCTCTCGTCTCGGCCTCCCAAAGTGCTGGGATTACAGGCTGAGCCATGAAGCCCAGCCGAGCCAGTGGTGGCTTGAAGGGTGGTGGCCCCTGGAACAGTGAACCTCACCTGGGACTGGGCATGTCTTAAGGGAGGAGCCAACAGAATCTGCTGCCAGACCAGAAGTGGGGTGAGGTGGGGAAGGGGAAAGGTTTGTGGTGCATTGGACAAAGGGGAAGGGCAGGGTGGAGCTGGGTCCTGTGGCTGGATGGCAGGGGTCTGTCTTGCACCATTGAGTGCTCTCATGAGCCTTTGTGTGTGCTTACAAATATGACTGCAACAATCTTTCCCACCCCATGTGCTCTTTCTGCAACGTGACCTTGACACTCCTCCCATTGGAGGTGTGGGTCTCTGTCCCTATTCCCTGCATCCCATTGGCCTTGCGACTAGGGCAGAGATGATGCTAGGTGACTTCTGAGGCCTGGTCATCAAAGGTGATAAGCTTCTGCCTGGTTCCCGGAGGACACTCGCTCTTGGAACTCAGCTGCCATGTTGTGGGGAAGCTTGAGTCACCCATGGAGATACCCACATGGAGAGGAGCAGAGACTCTGGGCCCGTGGCCCTGGCTGAGCTGCCTGCTACTGGCCACATGAGAGAGACATCTGTGAAAGGGATCCTCCAGCCTCCACCTGAGCTGCTCCAGCCAATTCCCGTGGAGTACAGAAGAGCCATCCTTGCAGAGCCCTGTCCAACTTGCAGATTCATGGGCAACACCCTTGGTTATCTTCTTAAGCCAATGGATTCTGGGTCATTTGTTGCACAAGGCGATTGGTCAGTCCAGGGAAGTCCCAGATCTGAGGCTCCCCCCGCTGCCACTGTCTCCCTGCTGTGCTAAGCTCTAGGCTCCCCAGCTTGGGTCTCAGTCTGACCTGGCATGGACCACCCTCCTCAGCCTCTCTTTGTCCCCAGTGTCCAGAGCCCATTTGGGAAACACTGGGGGAGTGTGGCCAGGTGTCTGTGTGTGCAGCCTGGGGGTGGCCTGTGGAAGGGGAGAGGGCCACTGGTCCCTGGAGCTGCTGGTTTTTGCTGAACTCAGTTTTCTCGTCCATAAAAGTGCCAACAGCCTCAGCAGCGGGTGCTTTTGGGGCCCTCATCCCTGCTGTGCTCCTTCCTGCACACTTGACCTGCATTCATGAGCTGTTCTTTCTAGTGCCAATGTTCCAGAGCCTGGTTCCCACCCAGGCCTCACACAGCCACCCTGCATGGTGAGAACTGCGTTCACCCCAGAGTCCAGATGAGGACAATGAGGCAATGATGGACTTGCAGGGAGTGGCCTTACGTTGTCCCACTGCAAGTCCTGCCCTTGGCCTCCACACCCTAGCAGGGGCTCCTCAAGACCGCCTGAAGTGCCCGCGGACAACGGGAGCCACCTCTCGGGGCTCCATCCTGCAGGCATGTGTGTCTGCCGCTCTCGGGTCCTTCAGGCTCCAGAGTGGAGGGGGCTGTGGCCCTGACCCCAGCACATGGGCCACCCTGGTGCCTTGCCTCTAAGACACCTGTGGAACCTCAGAGTGGCAGATCTGAGGCTCCTGCACACCCCCCTGTGGAACCCAAAGACCAGAGACCTGCTCTCTGTGAAATACTAACTTCCCTGGGCCTCGGTTTCCCCATCTGAGCAATGGGGGAGGGTACTGGGATCTGCTTGGTTGTGGAGAGGAGGCTCATGGCAACTAAACACTCAGCAAAGTGCTGGCCCAGAGCAAGCACCCAGGCAGGGGCCCTGGGGGGTTACCTGAAAGTGATGGGTGCTCTCCATCCGGCACTCTGCTCTCCCAGTCCCTACTCTAGGTGAAGAGACTATTCCTCCTTTTCTTTGCAGTGACTTCTAATCTATGCAGGGGCTGGTGGATGCTTTATTTTTGGAGTTGGCTTTGATTTTGGAGGGTATTGTTAGCTGTGTCCCTTGGGAATAGATTTAAGAGCAAATATTACTGTTTCTTATCACAGGCATCTAGGAGCCTCCTGCAAAGGCACCTCCTTCCAGCTGCTAGAATCCCCAACACTGTTTTTTTGGCTCCCTGCCAGAATGAGGAGCCTGGCTCATTTTCTCCAAGTGGGAGGAGGCTTTGGGGTCTGGAAAACGCTGGGCCTGGGGGCTTCTGGTCCAGCTCTGCCTGAACACACAAGGTGACCTTACGAGTCCATCCCTCCCCCTGGCCTCAGTTTCCCCACTTGTGTGTCGGTGAGGGCAGATGATGAGGTACCTCCCGGCCTGACATCTTCACAGCTGCTTGGGTGGAACTGACCCTGGGGAGGAGGACAAGGCGCCACATTTTCCTGCAGCTGATCTGGGGGTGGCATGATTTGCATATCATTTGCATGAATATGCATGCAGATATCATAAAGGCCCTCGCTCCAGGCATTTAAGAAAATTCCAACAAATAGATTCAGGCAAAATCCCTGCCTTTGTCCAGGACCCCGAGGCAGCTTTGCTGAGGTCTGCGTCCTGCAAGCCGTACTCCTACGCTGTCTCACGTGGGCCCCTCCCGGAGTTTCAGGAGGGTGTCAGGATGGGCACTGGCGTCCCCTGGCCTGGCTGGGCCCCGAAGGGACTCAGCACTTCCCAAGGGTCTCCCAGTGGGTCAGGGAGGAGAAGGTTCCTGGACCCAAGGTCAGAGCACCCTGGGGTAGGCTCTTGCCCTGGCAGACCTCTGTCAGCTGGAGCTTACCTCCCCCAATCCTGGGGAAAGAGAGATGGGTCCTTTAATTTGAGTCAAAACTGTCCTCCTGCTGTCACCCTTCCTCCCCTGCACCCTGCTCTTGGGTGGCCCTGCCTTCCACTGACAGCTCAGCCTGGAGTCTGGCTCTCCCCACCCCACCCACCACCTTGTCTTGTCAATTTCTCGACCAAATAGTTCTCTCATTCACATTGTGAATCTGATCGTACCACACTCCTGCCCTGTCAGAAAAATAAAAATATAAAAAAACCCAAATCCAGACATTCCAGTGACTTCTCTTTGCTCTTAGAATAAAGACAAAACCCTTTTATGTCGGTCTGCAAGCCTCCCTCAGGCTCCTGACACTGGGCATCTCCGATTTCAGTCGCAGCCTGCTTCCTCCCTTCTGCTTGGTCTGTTCCCATGGGCCAGCATGCTGTTCCCTTCCCTCTCCCCCTGCCCAGCTGGGTCAGGCCCCATCAGAGACGCTCAGAGCCTGCTCTCTCTACAACGTCCTTCCACAGGGGTGCAACACCCGTTGGTGTGCAGCTTTGCCTGGCCCCTGTCTCCTCGTGGGACGGTGGCTCCCCAGGGCTGGGCCCAGGCCTGCCTTCCGCTCCCCTCCGGGGCTGGCACACAGCACATGCTCATGGAATGAACGCACGTGTGCCTGGGTGTGCAGGCCCTGAGTGGTGTCCTGCGCCCACACAGACTGCAGGCTCCTTCAGGCCAGGGCTGGGTCTCCCCCCCCCACAGGGTCGAGCACACACAGGACCAGCTGGAGTGGGAAGACAGCCTCGATAGACAGACACCCAGCCCGCCTGGACAGGAACTACAGTCGCAGTGGTGGCTTCTTATTTCTGTCAGTGTGGGGGGCTCAGGCTTTCAGAGGCTTTTGTTCCAATAGCTATATTTGTCTGCGTACCATGTCCTATTCCAACTGCCGGCGACAGGGTAGCCCTGGCTCTGAAAGAAAGAGATCCCACCCCCTGCTCACCCCACCAGAATGGTGGCTGGAATGAGGGACTGGCTACTGGGGCCTTTTGCTGTCTGGTGGAGGCACTGGCCACGGTGGGAAGCACTCTGGACCCCACCCCATCCACACCACTCGCTCTTGGCGTTCTGGAAGGTGCCATCACCATTCCTCCAGTAGTTAGTGTGCAGCCTGTGGTGTGATTCCATATGTGGAAGGGGGGAGGGAGACCAATAAAGGACTCTGAAAGACTGAGGGAATACATTCTTTAAAAAAAATTCATTGCAGTAAAATACATATAGCATAACATTTACCATCTTAACCATGTTTTATGGATCTATTTTTATTTTTATTTTTAGAAATGGGGCTTAGCTCTGTTGCCCAGGCTACAGTGCAGGGGTGTGATCCAAGCTCACTGCAGCCTCGAACTCCTGGGTTCAAGAGATCCTCCCACCTCAGCCTCCCAAGTAGCTGAGACCACAGGTTCCTGCCACCATGCCTGGCTAGTTTTTATTTTTGTAGCGATGGGGTCTTACTATGTTGCCCGGATGTATGGGCAGGGGGGACAAAAAGGCCCCTTGAGTGCCAGGACGGAGCTTTCCCAGGCGGGAGGCAGGGCAGGCTTGGCACTTTTGAGGCCGGAGTGTGACCAGAGGCAGGCAGGTGAGCTGTGGGGGGCTTGGCGGGAATGACCATGCTGTCTTCGTCGCTGGAGGTCCTGTCTTTCCTGCCTTTCTCCGTGTGAGGTCAGCCTTCGAGGTCAAATGTGCAGACCCTCCAGGAGGGCTCTAGGAAGAAGAGTGTGGCCTGGCCTTGGGGAGCTCGGATGCCCGTCTCTTGCTTCCAGGACTTGCTGCCATGTGGCCCCGGGAGACCCTCTGGCCATCTCTGAACTTCATTCTGCACCAGCAAATGGGAAGAACGGTCACCCAAAGGCGGGGGTGGACAAACCTTTCCTGGAAAGGCCCCAATAATAAACACTTTAGGCTTTGTGGGTCACACGTCCTCTGTTGCAGTGGCTCCACTCTGCTCTTGTGGTGCCAAAGACGTCACAGCCAATACAGGAATGAGTAGACATGAGCATCCACTGACTGTTTAAACAAAACTTTATTTATAAACACAGATGGTGGGCTGGATTGAATTCACAGGCTATAGGATGCTGCCCCCCGGCCAAAGGGATAGGGAACCCTTTGTACGTGCTCAGATCCTAGAGAAACGAACAAACTCGGCCTTAGAGGAGAGGTCAGGGAGGGCTTCCTAGAGGAGGTGCTGTCTGAGGCTGCCTTGAAATTTGGGGCATTACCTAGAGACTGGAGGGGGAAGGGGATCCCAGCAGAAGAATTTTCCTTCGCTAAAGGAAGGGTGGTGACAGAGGGGAAGGGGCCACAATTTGTAAATTCAGGAGTGAGTAGGCTGTCACAGTCCCCGCAACCATGATAAATGCACCCGAGTTTCTAGCGCGGGCCCATGTACTCCTGAGTGAT
This sequence comes from Cephalopachus bancanus, assembly GCA_027257055.1. Taxonomy (NCBI): domain Eukaryota; kingdom Metazoa; phylum Chordata; class Mammalia; order Primates; family Tarsiidae; genus Cephalopachus; species Cephalopachus bancanus. The sequence goes on from JAPVLO010000072.1 coordinate 5,669,182, forward strand.
GGTGATTTATGACAGCTGAGATTTTTCTTAAGCAAGTGGTTTTTGGAGAAAAAAGAAAGGTCGTGGCACGGCAGGCTTTACATATCTTATCTTGTTCTCCGCCAGCCGGCGGTTCTCTTGACCGTGGTGGAGCCTGACGCGGGGCGTTGCTTGCCGGGAGCGGACATTCATATTAAATAAACAAATGTGAGGGGCAGCGAGGTGGCACATCTGGCTGATCAGGGGATGCAGTTATTACTGGGGGGTTGGTGGTGGCGACGGGGGCGACCCACGGGGCGGCTGCCAGGGGAGCCCCATGCTGAGAGGAGAATGTTCGGGCCGAGCCAGTGGAAGTTGCTGTGGGTTCTGGGAAAAAGGGAGGCGGGGGCAGCCTGTCCTGGCTTGGTCCTGGTCCCAGCTGCATCCAGGGGCCCTCTGCCTGGGCAGGAGGGAACAGGCCTGCTCTGCTTCTTCCAGGCTGTGTGTCTCTGGGCAGCTCGCTCACCCGCTCTGGGTCTCTGATTCTTTGACCACCATTGCACTCTGGGCACTTCACAGCACTTTGTCTGTGAAATGCCTTGGCTGGATCCAGTGCCTGGGATGCGCTTGTGGATTCTGGACAATTCTCTGTTGTTAGATGGAAAAAAGCGATGTCAGGGTGGGGATAAAATGAGGTGCACCCTGGGGGCGGGAAGATGGTCAGGGAGGCCCCCTGGAGGAGGTGGTACCTGGGCACAGCATCTTCCATACGTAGGCTGCATTCCCAGAACTGGACCCAGCACAGAGTGTGGATGTGTAGAAAGTGGGGCCTAGTTCAGGAATGGGTCTGTGGGGGGGCAGCTTTGAGAAAGGGGGGCAGGATGAGGAGGGAAGAAGGGGTGCCCACAGCGAGGGAGTCTCCTAGCTGCACTGGGGGGTGCATGGCATCCTCATGGCAGGGAGCTGGGTCTCACCAAGCCCGAGGCACTGGTTAGAATGGGTTAAATGATCATTGACCTGACTCCGAGGGGCACATGGACTGGCCAGGAGCCCCCAGACAGGCAGGCAGTGGGAGGGAGGATGCCCTGGCATTTGGGCAAAGCCCCAGTCCATTCCTGCTGGAGGTTCTGCCTGTCACCGCTAGCCAGGTATCCTGCCACCTCAGAAAGCTCCCGGTGCCTCCCGCCTTGGCCTCCTGTGACAGCCCCACAGAGATGCGTCCACCTGGAACCTCTGACTGTGGCCCTTTGTTGGAGGAAGGGTATTTGCAGATGTGATGAAGGTAAGGATCTCTGAGGTTCGCCTGCATTAGGGTGGGCCTTAAACCCAGGGACGGATGTCCTCGTGGGAGAGAAGACACAGACGCAGAGGAGAAAGCCGCCAAAGACGGAGGCAGACAGAAGCCAGGGAGGAAGGAAGGAGCCCCCCTCCAGCCTTCAGAGGGAGCGTGGGCCTGCTCACACCTTCGTTTCAGACTTCTGGCCCCCAGGACTGAGGGGATACATGAAAAAAACCCTCGCTGTGGTAAATATACCATCGTAACCATGTTTTATTTATTTTTCAGAAAGGGGGCTTATCTCTGTTGCCCAGGCTGGAGCGCAGTGGTGTGATCACAGCTCACTGCAGTCTCGGACTTCTGGGTTCAAGAGATCCTCTCACCTAAGCCTCCCAAGTAACTGAGACTACAAGTGTGTGCCTGGCTAATATATTTTTTTTTTTTTTGTAGCCATGGGGTCTTATGATGTTGCCCAGGCAAACTTCTGGCCTCAAGTGATCCTCCCACCTCGGTCTACCAAAGTGCTGGGATTATAGGTGTCAGCCACTGCACCTGGCCCATCTTAATAATTTTTAAGCATGCAATTTAGTAGCATTAAGTACATTCCCATTGTTGTGCAAATATCACCATCATCCATCTCCAGAACTTTCTTGTGTTTCCGAACTGAAACTCTGTCCCTCCTAAACACTAACTCCCTATTTTCCCTCCCCCAGATCCAGCACCCACTGTTCTACTTTCTGTCTCTGTGATAATCTGGCTCCTCTAGGGACCTCCTATGCGTGGAATCATACTGCATTTGTCCTTTTGTGACTGGCTTATTTCACTCACCATTAGAACACTCAATGTCTCTGAGGTTCATGCAGGTTGTAACATGTGTCAGAATTTCCTTCCCTTTTAAGGCTTAGTCACATTCCTCTGTATGTTCACCCTACAATTTGCTCATTCATTCACCTGATGATGGACACTTGGGGCTGCTTCCCCCTTTGGCTACTGTGATCAATGCTGCTATGAACAGGGGTGTACCAACACAGATTTCTGTTGTTTGTGGCAATTGGTCAAGTGACCCCAGGAAGCAGATGAAACCCCCGTGATGCCCCATGACCCAAATCATTCCCACCTTGAGGTAGGTGGTGGAAAGCACAGGACTTTGGAGGCTTCGGGTTGGGGTTAGGGTCCCAGTCCAGCCTCTCTGGGGGCCCCAGCACTGTGGGATGGGGCTGAGTGCCTGGTGTGGCCATGAAGGTGGGATGTGGTGACCCATGCATGGAGCTGGTGGACGACTCCTCCGAGGGTTCCTGGGCTGTCACCCTAAACATGCACGTGGCAAGGGAGTGTTACACCAGGTAGGGCAGCATGCTGCAGGGTCCCTGCATGGGGATGGCGCTGGAGGAAACGCAGGGCTGGTGGGATGCAGGGGCAGGGGGCGGCCACCAAGCTGAGGCCGAGCTGCTCCAACCTAAAGGCTACGGCCACTCACTGGCCTGCCTCCTCTGGGCACTGCACCCCTCTCAGGAAGTAAGTTCAGGAAGGCAGCTTCCCTTAGGGTCTGGCAAAGTTGTCCCATTTCCTTTAAGCGTGCTCTCTGTCTAGAAAGAGCCCGAGAGCAAGCTGGGATGGGAGTGGGGTCTCAAAAACCAGCCTGCCCTTCCTCCCTGCGACTGAGCCCCAGCAAGGGCCTGATGTGGCCCGTGCTGTGTGACTCGACTTCTCTGTGCCTGACTCCTTGGGTATAACACGGGAGTCGTAATGGTGCTGACCCAGCAGGCTGCAAGTATAAAATGAGACTAGATGTGCCTGGGACCCATAAGCACATACGTGTTAGTTGTTGCTTTTGTCAAACAGGGTGTTCGTTTCACTAATGGCTGAGGATGTTAGTTTTTCTGAGCAGGTACACGCTTAATGTCTTTCTGAAGAAAGGAATGCTGCTTGAATGATTCGCGTACACTTGGTTCCAGACACGGCAGGCTTTCTCAGCCCCTCCTCCCACCAGCAACACAAAACAACACACGCCAATACCCTGTTATTAGTTGTCAATTGTCCCTCATATGTCATATACAGAGGGTGCCCCCCAAAATGCACACACATTTACCCATAACAAAAGATGAATACAAGCCATGTTTGAGTCCCGCAATTACAAGAGGTACTCAAAGTGGTTACTATCAGCGTCCAGACACTTCTGATGATGGTGGGCGACTGCAGGACGTGTCACTGTGTGAGGCCTCTCGGATCTCCCCTTGTACACATCACAGCCAGCACTGTGTGCCTCATGCTTATCACAAACGCGTGCAGTTGCTGGTGAGTTGGAAGTTCTGTTGCATACTCCTGCCTCCATTGACGTTGTACTCCATAACATTCTTGAATTTCAAACACCACTTCAAAATGGTCTTGCGCTCCTCGAGCGACACCCGTGCTTCTGCCATTTCTTTTGACTGTACTGCCTGTCGCATGGTAACGCTAGCATTCATTTGATCAACACCATCTTTTGAGGGAAGATCATACTACACATTGCTACCATAATTCAACTTTGAAAAGTAATTGATAACACCTCTTAAAATTTGTATACATTTTTTGGCACCCCGGTATACTATATGTATTACTGTATATATGCATACAGATATCATATATATCTGATATGTATCTCTTCTTTATGGGATATTTTGATGCAAACACATACATGCAAAACCTTGTTATTACTTGTCAATTGTTTCTAATATGTCAGATATGTTATACTCGTATATGTTATTGTATGTATGTGTAGAGTTATCATGTACTATTTTATACATAAACACATATATCTCTTCTTCATGGGATATTTTGATGCCCAGCTAATGTTGGCACTTATGCTGAATGTGGAGAAGAGAAAGAGGAGGAGGAGAGGGAATAGGGAGAGAGAGAGAATGCTGAGGGAAGTGAGTGAAAAAATTTGTGAAAAACATTTCCCATGCATATTCCCATGATTTAATCAGACTGCTTTCCCAACACCCCAGAATATATGAAGTTCTGATGTTAACGGAGGAGGTCACTTGGGAACACGGGGCTGTGGTGTTGTCTTATAGACCACCAAGTCTGCAGTGGGATTTGGGGCAGCAAGAGGGTGGTTTGGGAGCTCCTGCCCTGAGGGGCTGGTCCCTGGACAGGGCGTGTCGGGAGGCCACCATGGGCCTGCCCTAGAGGAGGTGTGGGACAGAGTCTGGCTTGACTCGGCCTCACACTTCCATTCTGAAGAAGGTTTGGGGGCCAGTGGCTGTTTCCTCACCATGACCATCAGCTCCTAAAAGGACAGGTTCATGGCCTGGCTCCTCCTCATCCCTGCAGCTTCAGATCTGAGTGGGTGGATGCTGGCATCTTGGGAAGCAGGAATGGAACATACAATGGACCATGTTGGCCTCTAAGCTCTGCTGCTTCACTACTCATGCAGTGGGCAGAAATGGGGATATCATCTCTGCCTTGTCATCCCTCTGCCAGCCTGTGGAGATGGATCAACCTCCCTCTGGGTCCTGTTGTGCCTCTTGGTCCCAGTCCTCACCTGCTTTCAGTGAATCAAACCTCGAGCCTTCGGGGGTATGACTCCCCTTGAGGTCCCCGGCCCCAATGTGTGGGGCGCACAGTAGGTTCTCCATGTAAACTGAAAACCTACTATGTGGCACACATGGGGGAACCTTAGCTTGCTCTAGAGGCCATAGGAATGGGTGTGGTTCCCTGCCCCCAGGAGGTTCCCAATAATAGGTGTTGATGTGAGTTGGTGATAGGGTTGGAGGTGTTATGACATTTTCCTCGAGTGGAGACAGTGGGATCTCTCCAGGTCCTGCAGCCAGTGGTCAGCAGCGTCTCCGGGATTCTGACTTCATCTCCTCCTGGATTTGCGGGTGGGGCCTGCCCTCCCGGGACCAGGCCCTTAACACAGCTTCCCTTACTCCTTAATGGAATTGAAGTGCATTCTCCCGAGGAGTTGCCCAGGCTGGAGTGCAGTGGCCCGGCCATGGCTCATCACAGCCTCGACCACCTGGGCTCAGGTGATCCTTCTGCCTCAGCCTCCTGAGTAGCTGGGACTGGAGCCGTGCACTTCCATGCACAGCTTAAAGACATTTTTTTTTTGGTAGTGACAGGGTCTCCTTATGTTGCCCAGGCTAGTCTCAAACTCCTGGGCTCAAGCAATCCTCCTGCCTTAGCCTCTCAATGTGCTGGGATGACAGGCGTGAGTTACTGCACCAGGTGGAAGGTGGATGTTGGTCATACCTTTGCTTCCTTTCCATGGGAGTGAGCAGTGAAGTGGGTGTGGAGAGCCAGGGAGACCAGTCCCAAGGCTGAAGGGAGACCCCGGCAAGGCAGAGGGTCAGAAGGTGCAACCTCTCTTGGCCCCAAGAGGGACCAGACGACGTACTGGTGAGGATCAGGAAGAATGTGTGATGTGGGGTAGGGTTTTGTGAGCGAGGCCAGAGGTGACCGGAGATGAGAAATCCCAGTGTTCAGATTCCAACTCATTGTGGCCCAGGCAAGTCCCTTAGCCTCTCAGAACCACAGCTGCCCCGTTAAACAAAGTGCCTGGTAATGTCTTCCTGAAAGAATGTCGTGAGGGTTGGTGAGTCAATCACGCATTGCTCTATCTTATTTTTATGCTATTCGATTCTTATCTCTTTCCCAAGAGGCTGAAGGCAGGTCTAATGCATGGAAGTTACCTGAGGACGGCATACCAGGGTCATCCAGTTGACCCTACAGAAAGTTCCATCCCTTCCAGGAGAGCCGTTGGCCTCTTTGTCTAAGAGCAGCCTGTCTAAGAGCCTGGGGGCAGAAAGCAGAAAGGGGCCGTGATCTGTGTGCATGGTGGTATCCCTGGGTCTGGGGGGGTGTCGGGAGTGGGGAGCTTCTGGTGTCCAGTGAGTGACAATCTTGTGGGGGCCCCAGGGCAGGCCCATGACTGAGTGAGGGGCAGCTCATTCCTGAGTGGCATCTCTCTCCCTGGGAGGCAGGAAATGAGCTCAGAAGACACCGGACTGGGGGTTGCTGGGAACTTGCTATCCCAGTCCCGACTGTGGTGGGCGCCCTGGTGGCAAGGTCAAGTTGGCATCGCTGTGCCCAGGGAGGTGGGGAGGGAGGGAGGGCGGACCTCACAGTCACCCAGAAAGGCTCCGAGGTTCTGGGAGGAGGATAGGGCAGAGGTGCTTGGCCCTTGGCTTTGTGGTTCTTGGGGCACCTGAGAGAGACAGTGAAGGAACTCTAGGTAGCAGGTGTGCCCAGCTGGTGGGTCCACAGGCTTTTCCCTGGGCTGCCCTGCCCCCGGCCCTCATGGGACCTTGACCTGATGCTGTGGTCAGTGCTGGTTTGAACAATACAGATGCAGACTCTGGCCCTGGAATGATGTCCTCGTAGGGAGGATAGACAAAGAAACTCATTGGTCAGAATGACTGTGTAAGGGGGCCAGAGGTGCCCTGGAGCAAGCCAGAACAGGGCACGGGTAGGCAGTTTCCAGGAGCTGGTCAGGAGAGGCCTCGGACATGAGGATCTTGGAGTGTACCTGGGGTGAGGGGTACCCTGCAGGTGAACAGAAGAAGGGGCGTGACCAGGGCTGGGTGGGGGCGGGGAAGGGTGGCTAGTGCTTCCTTCAAATCCTGCTTCACCACTTACCTTGCAGCTGTGCCCCTGAGTAATGGAGCTGACCTCTGTAAAATGGGTCTGCAGGAGCGTGGCTTCACTGGAATTCGAGCAGACTTCTGTGCCAGCAATCAGTAAATGCTGTCTTTTCTTTGTCCTTTTGTTATGATAATTATAATGCAGGCGGCTTCCTCAGTAGCTGCCTCAAGGTAGACAGATATCTGAGATTATAGATACCCAAGGATGCACCAGGCTTCTAGAACCTGCATTTCTGGGAGGCTCCTGCCGGCTCCTGCCAGGGTTCCCCCCCCCTTGGCCCCCACTTCCCCGGTGGCTTCCTTCCTACCTGCCCCTGCAGGGTGACGGAGGTGGGGGAGCAGACAGAGGGGCACCTGGCAGTTTTCTGGATGCTTCTTAATTCTAGTGTTTTTCTGCTGGGGGGCTGTTGGCATGGTGGCAAGATCTGGGCAGGCAGTGACCCGGGCGGAGGTTCGGGAAGCTTCCAGATGGGCATCAGGGTTTTGTTTGCTTCCACATGGGAGCTGATGTGTGTCCTTAAGAAGGGCAAGTGAGCTTCGGGTCCTCCCTCACCTCAGGTACAGGTGAGCTTCGGATTCTAGCGGCCTCCAGCACTGGGTGGTGGGCCTCCCAGGGAAGCTGAGGCCCAGAGAGGCAGGGAGGCCTGCTGGGCTCCCAGGCCTCCAACCTCCCAGCACGTGACTGGATCCCTGCAAACTGGAGGGGCCGGGAGGTTTGGTCCAACCTCCATTTCTGCCGAGGAGACATTTTGGACCAAGGAGACTGCGGCTTGGAGAGGGGGAGGGGCAAATGCTTAAACAGCCCCCCTTTCCCCCCACCAGGCAGTGGCAGGGCCAGGCCACGAGCCAGGTCTCTCCCTCCAGGGCTCTGCTCCTTCTTGGAGTCGCCTGTGGTGTCCACTCCTTCCCAGGGTTCAGCCTCATATCTGTCCCTACTGCCAGGCAGGCCCAGGTCTCTTCTTCACCCCAGCAACCGGGACAAGCCCTGAGTTGCAGAGACGCCTTCGTGGGGCTCCCAGGCCCTTGGAGAAGACAAAGGAGTGGTCTGAGGAGGTGTGTGGACACCAGCCCATGAGATGGCACAAGGGTGTGTATTCCTGCTTCTTCTTCTCCCTGACAAGCTGGGGGGCCGGGTACTGCCATGGTCAAGGCCAGCTCTGGGGCCTCCCTGGGCTCTATCCTGTCTGTCTGTCCCCCTTTCCACCTGCCCTGGTCTCCCCTCCTGCCTGCCAACTTCAGAGGCATGGGAGTGGGGCGAGCTTCCTCCTCCCTGCAGTTCAGCTGGTGGCAGTGAGAATTCTGGCTGCCATTTCCTTCAGCCCTGTGTGTCTTCCTGGTGGGCGCTGAAACCGCTGCTCACCACATCCGAGGGGCCTGGATCTGTGAGCAGTGGCCTCGGGTGCCGAGAGCCTGTTCCTGGGGGGGGGCACAGGCAGCAGCTGTTTGATCCGGTGGGCTTCAGTTTGCCCACCCCAGTTATGTGGTTTGGAACAAGATGTCAGATGCTGCCTTGCCATAAAAAATACCTAAGTAGACTGACTACAGATCCCAGAATTGAGTTTAAAGCTGCAGCTATTGATGTTTTCAAAAAATAGCATTTAGTAAGAGGCAGGGAGATGCTTTGCCCAGTAAGCTCCTTTTCCATTTTTTGGGGGGGGATTTTATTGATTTCTGCACTGAAATAGTGCTTTTGACGTTTTAAAATAGAATCCTAGGTGGAAGTGTCCCAGGTTCGGGATTTAAGTGGAAATGGACACGGTTCTTCATAAACTCACCTTAAAAACAAAACACTCAGGGACTGGCTTCCTGAGCTGGCTCAGACATCTTGTATGCCCTTGACTTTGTAAATTACCCCCCACCCCACCTGCCCATCTAGGCTTTTCACCTAAAAAAATGCCACTGGGATGATGGCTTATGGCTGCTTTTTCATTCTGCTGTGGACCATGTCCCTTTCTTTATCGCTAGAGTGGGGGAGAGAGGCTACAGGTTAGATACCCACAGTTGCCCTTGTACTCCTCTGGTGAAGCTGTTCCCCTCGGCCAGGGTTTCCTGCGCTCCAGGTCACCCAGGGCTCCGCAGGCCTCTGCCGGTTTCTTGCCCTTCTTCCCTCCCATGAGGGCAGCACCTGCTCCATGCTGGGGTGGGCACTGGGATCTTTCCCAGGCCTCAGGGGAGACAATATAGAAGGAGAGATTCCACTATGGAATTCAGGTCCTGGCCACTTCCTGTCCTGGCCGGGAACCAGTGGTGAGCTCTGTGAGGCTGAACTTCTTTTTCCATCAGCCTGCAACCTGCCTCTGCCCCATCAGTGTTGTTGGGCTGCTGATGAGGCTGGGGACGTCTTGAGAGGGAGACAGAGGCCCCAGTGGGCATCGTGTGTGCTGTTCCCACCCTTCACTGGGTCCCTTACTGGCTCTTGGCCAGGTGCTGAGGGCTGAATGTGTCCCCCCCAATAGTCACATGTGGACATGCCAACCCTCAGGGTGATGGTATGAGGCGGGTCTTTGGGAGGTGATGAGTTGAAAGGTTGGAGCCTTAGGATGGGATCAGTGCCCTTGCAGGAAGCGACTCCAGAGAAATGCCTCATCCCTTCCGCCATGTGACGACACAGCGGGAAGACAGCCATCTATGAAAGCAGCCCCGTCAGACATCTGATTTGCCAGCACCTTGATCTGGGACTTCCAGCCTCCAGAGCAGAGCAGAATACATTTCTCTCATCTCTAAGCTGCCGGGAATGTGGCATTCTGTTATAGCAGCTCAAATGGATGAAGACACCAGTCTCTGAGGAAACCTGGCTTGCCTGCATTGTGGCCCAATGTGTGGTGGAGGTAAGCTCTTCTTCACTGTCAGCTGCTTGGCTGTTGCTCTGTGCCCCAGAGACACCCGCGGGGTCTGGTCCAGGCCTCACATGACTGCAAGGTGGCTTCTAGGTGTCCAAGGGCTGCTGGGGACCACCGGTGCCCTTGGGGGGCATGGGCTGCATCTGAGGCTGGGCTCCTGGGCTGACTGAATTAGAGGGCCTACGGGGAATTTATAACCTGGGCATCTGGGGACACCAGGGCAGGTACTATAGGACAGGGACGGCTGGGTAGGAAGGGCTGTGGGGAGCTCTGCAGAGGAGGGGGTCAGGGCTGGTGTCCTCTGATCCACCTGCACTGCCTAAGCACCTGCGGCAAGATGGAGAGGCTAATAATGACAACACAGCAACAATAATAATAATAATAATATGCAGGCGAGATGCTAGAGTTTTACACGCATTCCCCTATCTGACCCGTTTTACAAGTGTAGCAGAGGGCGAGCTGTGTCCCCAGCATGGGACGACGGTGAGCTGAAGCCAGGGAACGTGGCACCTAGGAGTTGTGCTAGGGGCTGGTGGGAACTAATGGAACCTGTGAGGGCCAGCTTCCTTCCCTTATGGGATTGCAACTCAGGAGGCCAGGGTGACAAGTACAAAGGGCCCTGGAGCGGTGGAGGAACAGGTAGCTTGCGGTCCCTTAGTCAATGCCATGTTTCTTAGACAACCACAGAATCCTAATGCCCAGGAGCTGTGGCTGGGGGCCCTCTCTGGCCACCCCATCAGCAGGCCTTGTGTCCTCAGTACTCACGGACCGACAGGGCCATCAGCCCTGGCAGTGATGACTGCATTTTCTGAGCAGATGCCAGCAGAAGTTAATTGTCCTGAAGCTGCGAGTTATGTAGACTCTTCTCGTTTTGATTTAAAATGCCCCTGCTTTCTCCCACCAGTTCCTTTTCTTCTTGTTGGGAACCAGGGGAAGTCAGTTTTAAGTCTGGGCTAGGGTAGCTGGGATCCTGGGTGGCTCCCTGTGGGTGGCTAGGAGTCCTTGGGTCACCACTGGCCTTGCATCCAGTGTGAGGGGGCTGGAGGCCAGGTTGGGCTCTGATAAGAGGGTCTGAGCTGGAACCACATCATCCTGTGTGGAGTGACAGGGAAGGCCGTGTGCCGTGCCAATTGGGTTCTGCGGCAGCTTTGCGAGGCTTCCAGAGCAAGGATTAGTCTTAGTCGTTAATTCACTCCCTAACTCACAAATGATTAGTTCATGACAATTGCAATTTTCAAACATGAAAGAGTTTTTCTGATGCTGTTCAAGGTCATGGCGTGAGCAGAGCCCTCAGTAGGTCTGGGACATCTGACCCCTCCCTGCTCTGCCTAGGGCCCCAGCGATGCCAGCCCCCTCCTTCTGCTCCTACCTGGGGCTGGGCTCTGACTCTCCCAAACAAAAGGTGGGCCAGAAGAGTCCAGGTCCCTGGTGGTGAGGCGTGCTCAGAGGCTGTTCCCAGCCCACAGCACCTGTCCCTTGGGTCTGCCTTCCTCTCCTCTGCCCTAGACAGCCAGCCATTCAGAGTCCCGCATTGGGGTCCTGCTGCTGTGATGGGAACAAGCTGTTCAATTGCCAACCTGCCTTCACAGGATGACTCCTGAAGACACTCAGGAAGCCCTGCAGCCCCTCCCTGGCACCCCAGGTCTGAGAAAAGCCTGATGGTGACAGGTGAGGCGGGGCAGGGCCAGAGAGAGAACACCCCGACAGCTGCTGTGGGGTTGGAGACACCAGGGCCCTGCCTGCCAGGCACGGGGCAGAACCGGCCTGGCTACAGAGGGAGAGACTGCAGGGCTGGGGCCACGATGTTGAGGCATCAAATGAACGCCCTCTAGGCGAGCCTGGGGGCCCTCTTGAATGGCACGAGGTACAGATGGCCAGGGAGCCAGGCAGGGTGGGGAAGGTCTGGTCACAGCCAGGCAGGCAGGGAAGGGGTGCTGCATCCACCAGCCGGGGGCTGATACAGGCTGGGCTGGGGCAGGAGTGGGAGGTCACGGAGGGCTAGGAGGAGGGACATGGAGAAGGAAGGAAGGAGGCACAGCCCTGCCTGGCTCTGCAGGCCCAGCACAGTGGGGAGTATGGGCACATGCATGTGTGTGTGCACACAGGGGCAGCGCATGTGCATGAGGACACGAGTGTGTGTGCATCCATGTGTGCAGTGGATGTGCATACACGACTATGCAGGCATGAGCGTATGCACCTGTGTGTGTGTGTGCTGAGTACAGAGGGGCGGGAGGGGTGTGCTGACCACTGTCTTTGGAGATTTTTTTTAGAAACAGGCGGTGCTTATTGAAACTACACTAAACATTTGACACATTCAATCCTTTACATTTTTTTGCAACAGCTGGATAAGTTAGCAGTGGTTATCATCTCCCTTTATGGATGAGGGAACCAAGGCACAGAGAGGTGAAGGCATGTGTTCAAGGTCACACAGCCAGAGAGTGGCAGAGCCATCCGATGCATATCCCCATGTCCTGGCACCAACACCTGGTTGGTGCTGGGACAGATCCTGGCTCAGGAGCCCCCAAGCCTGGAGACCCTGGTGCCAGGCAGGTTGGCAGAGCTGCAGCTGCCCGGAGAAGCCTTGGTCCTTCTTGGGAGGAGACGTCAGCGCTGAGCCCAACAGCTGACAGCAGCCAGACTTCGTGATGGCCCCTGGGGAAGCCTCCTGGGCTCCCTGGGCTGGGAGGTTTCTGCTCACCAGGAGCAGCCTCTTGTGAGGGGGGACCCCAACACCCACCCGCCTTCCCTCCTTCATAGAAAGGAAGACAGAGACTGAAGCCTGAGGAGGACCCAACTCTCCGTGGCTGACTCGCAGGCAGAGGGGCCACTTGGGAAGAAATGGTGGCCACAGAGCAGAGAACGAGCAGCCTCTGCTGACGTCACGAGGAAACCAAGCCTCAGTCCTCCAACCGCAAGGACCGCAGATTCTGCCAACGCCTGAGTGAGCCTGGGCGAAAGTTCCTCCCCAGAGCCTCCAAGTTGGAGTCCAGCCTATCCACACCTCAACTGCGGCCTGTGAGACCCAGAAGATCTGGACGAACCCACAGCTCAGGAAAGAATGGAGTTAAAAATGGGGGTTTTAAGCCACTAAGAGTGGGCAGAGTTGTTACACAGCAATACGAACCAATGCAAAACCCATGTGGGGTGAAGACAGCAGGGTGGGTCTGGCTGTGCCGAGCTGGGGATGCTTGCAGGATGTCTGGGTGTGGGTGCCCACCCTAATGCTGGGAATGGACCCTGAGGCTCCACTCAGAAGGTGGCTTCAGAAAGGCCCAGCAGACGACACTGCGGAAACCACTTGCCAGAACTTCTCCTCTCTCTGCCTGAGGACGGGGCTTGATCCGGGGGTCCTCATCACTGACCTGCCCCCAGAGCGTATCTCCCCTGGCAGGACAGTCAAGCTCCGCAGAGCAGCCCTGGCTAGGGACGGTAGGCTGGGTGGCAGAAAGTGCTGCCATCTGACGCGAGCCCAAGAGCAGTTTTGGACTCGGTTGCTTGGAGCCCCAAAGGCCATTTCTACCAACAGAGCTTGCGTCTTGCCTGTGCCTGGCCCGGTCTCCAGAGTCCAGGGCTCCTCCTGGTCGCCAGACCCTCTCCTCAGCCCCCACAGTCTCTGCTTCCTTTTCAGGTTGCATTCAGCTCGGCCGTGAAATAGACCAGGGCTGCCAGACCCCCGCTGCTCAGAACATGAGATTTCCTCCCTGGCAGTGGGAGGTCTGACATCTTATTAAAAACAGAGCAAATGGCGTTGGTGGAATGGTAACTCGAGGTTCGAGTGATTTGTGCTTCGGGGCAGGTCCTTTAGCCTCCCCAGCGGGTGGCTCCTCCGCCCAGCTGGAAGGGAGGTGGGCTCTGCGGTCACGTGGGCGTGGGAGCGTCCTTGAAGGCTGAACAGAGAGTGCGGGGGTGGGGGGGAGCTGTGAGAAATGCTGACCGCTGCCCCCTTACTCCCCGCTGCCCCTGCTGGAGACCCCAAAGCCTGCATGTGCTCAGCGCTGGCCAGGCCAGAGAGCTGCAGCTCAGCCTTCAGGGGTCCCACGTCAGTCTTGATGCTGTCTCAGGCTCCTCTGGCATCTGGGCATCCTGACATGCCACTTGGGGCTGTGGCATGGCTGCCCATCCTCCCAGCCTCAAGATGGCTTCTTAGGGGCATGTCTTAGTGCTGCAGCCAGCCTGTGGCTGACCTCTGCCCCATCGTGGCTGGGCTTCCTGGCCCTCCCTACCTATCTGAGCTGGAGATGCCCTGACTCCTTCCCCGTCCTCCCAGCCGGGGCTGGGGAGGGTCAGAAGGAGGGCCGGAGTTTTTGGAGACCACGGAGCCAGGAGGTGACTGCGGGGCTGATGGTTGTCGTGGGGCTGAACCTGGCCTTGTCTTCCTCACCCCCTCCCCACTGGGTTCCTCACAGCACTCACTGGTCTTGGCCGCTTGACTTAACCATGTGTTGACTCTCTTTGGTCCATAGGGACAGAGTGGACCTGCTATCTTGGCGTCCCCAGCCCGGGTGACCTCAGCTTCTCTGTCTCTCGGTCACCACAGGGCATACCCTGCTTCCTGGATGGTTTAGGTGATGGAATTGTGTGCACAGTCAAGGGGATGGAGGTGTGTCCTTTGTTAACTCTGTGACTGAGGGCTAGAGGCCGCCATTCTTGGGACTATTCTGTATCTGAGGGTCACAACGATTCTTCCTCTTCTGCACACCATAGTGATGTTGCAGTCACCAGCCATACTCTGTGGGGTCCGTAGCCAGTCGGAGTTTGCTTTGTTGGACCAGCCAGCTCAGGCCTTCCTCCTTGGAGGGGTGGTTCTATTGAAATCAGTTAGGGGCCCCAAAATCTGCAAGATTAAAAAGCTGTTTTAGAGGCAGCAGGTTGAGAGGCCGAGATGACCCAGCACCAAGAGAGGCTGGGGCAGAGCTACAGGACTCTCCTTGGCCTCCCAGCTTCTCGGGACGTGTCCATCTCGGAAGTTTCCCTCCCTCCCTCTCAAGGGCTGAGTGATTCGTGAGCTTCATGTGTGCTCTAGGGACGAATCCCTGCCCTGACCGCACTGACTGTGAGACCCTGCAGTTGGACAGGCCTGCAAAATGTCCAGAGGGGATCGGAAATAGGACTCCAGGAAGGGCAGGGGTCAGGAGGACAGCGTAAGAGGAACTCCTGGCTTTCAAAAATGACTGCCACATTTCAAAAATGACTGCCCTCCCAAACACCCACTATGCCTCTGTCCTCCTATCCCAGGAAAGGCTGGCCATAGACACGCTTCGTTTCGCCGCCTTTGTGGTATCTATAGCCATGCCCTGTGAATTTCTGTCTCCCCAAAAGCACTGGGTGGGAGGGGAAGCTCATCAGAAAAAACTGTTTTCAAGTCACTACCCAGACCCCCTGGGCTGTTTGGATGGTTTAGCCATCCACAGTAACCCTGGTCCTAGGGCTCCCGTTTAATTAGATTAAGAGATACTGACCAGGCAGGTAGGAGCCACCAGGAATGACTGCCTGGGAATGGCTATTTGAAGGCCTTCTGGAATTGTGGCAGTCATTTTTGTTTCTAACAATTCCGTTTTAAGGCGAAGAGAGTCCTCTTTTTTGTAGTCTATCCTACATATGAATGATCAATGACTTTATAAAACCGCAATGCTTATTTGTTTCACAGTGAATCAAATATTTCTTGATGAACTCATGTCTTCTGTTATTATCATGCCCTGTCGTAAAAACTCTTTTTTTTTTTTTTTTGAGCCTAGGTGTCACGTTGTCATCCAAACTGGAGTACAGTGGCACGATCACAGCTCTTTGCAGCCTCAGACTCCTGGGTTCAAGCAATCCTCCCTCCTCAGTTTCCCGAGTAGCTGGGATTACAGGTTGATGTTACCATGCCCTGCTAATTTTTTTGATATTTTTTTTGAGTTGGAGTCTCACTCTGTCGCCCAGACTGGAGTGCAGTGACTGCTCCTGGCCACTGCAGCCTCGACCTGCTGGGCTCCGGCGATCTTTCCGCCTCAGCCTTCTAAGTAGCTGGAACTATAGGTGCGTGCTACCACGCTCGACTGATTTTTGATTTATCGTAGAGATGAGGTCTCACCAAGTTGCCCAGACGGGTCTCAAACCCGCAGGCTCAGGCAATCCACTCACCTCGGCCTCCCAAAGTGCGGGATTACAGGCTGAGCCACTGAGCCCGGCCTTGATTTTTTTTTTTTAGGGACGAAGTCCTACTATGTTGCCCAGACTGGTCTCAAGGTCCTGGGCTCAAGCAACCCTCCTGCCTTGGCCTCCCAAAGTGCTGGGATTACAGAAATGAGCCATCGTGCCCAAACTCTTCAGGTGACTAGAAATAAACATTTGAAATAAGTGTCTCCAGTGGTATCCTAAGTCCAACTGAGATCCTGAAGTTAGGTGGTCTAGCCTGGGTGTGACGCATGGGACCAAGGGCCTTGGGGGAGACACCCTTCTCCTCCAAGGGCAAGGCTGCACTTTCTGCTAAAGGGAGCTGGGTTTGACTGTAAGTCCTCCTGGGCCTTCCTATGCCTCCCAAACACCCACTATGCCTCTGTCCTCCTATCCCATGAAAGGCTGGCCATAGACACGCTTCGTTTCGCCGCCTTTGTGGTATCTATAGCCATGTCCTGTGAATTTCTGTCTCCCCAAAAGCACTGGGTGGGAGGGGAAGCTCATCAGAAAAGTATTACAAACTGTTTTCAAGTCACTGCCCAGACCCCCTGGGCTGTTTGGATGGTTTAGCCATCCACAGTAACCCTGGTCCTAGGGCTCCCGTTTAATTAGATTAAGAGATACTGACCAGGCAGGTAGGAGCCACCAGGAATGACTGCCTGGGAATGGCTATTTGAAGGCCTTCTGGAAGCCTTATTCTGGGACAGCGTGTCCCCCTGATTCACCACCTGGCTCCCCAGCAGGTGTGAAGCAGCTCCTTCCTGCAGAACAATGATTTTCACAGTGTTATGCATGACCTGGGGGTGTGCAGGACCACTCATCAGGGAGTAGGAGAAGATTCGGAACTTCTATTAGGGTACTTGCTCTGCAAGATAAGGAGTTGCATTGATGGCGATTGCTCTGGCCTTCTCAGTTACTCCTGGCCCCCAGATGCAGGAGGGCTGCTGTGCTCCTAGAAATAGCACTGGAGCTTATTTGGGGCTGCTTGTCCTTTCAGAGCCCTGGGTGACCCAGGCCACTGCAGCTGGTTCAGGCATGGACATATCACCCAGCCAGTTCCATTCGAGTGAGTTCCCGATTGCAGGGGTGCTCTCTTTGTTCTTGGAGGTGGCCCTGGGGAGACGCAGGGGGGGACTGACAAGGCTGTATTGCTGCCACGTGGAGTCTGGGAAAGAAGCCCACCAGGAGGTGAAAGGAGGCTTGGTGCTATGACATCACTGGGGGCTCTGGATCCATCCATACCCAAATCGCACATCCACCCTGGCAGCACTGGCCCTTTGTGAGTTGTGCTCTCTGTCTCTTGCAACCAAATGAAGCAGCAGGCGGTCGTGGGAAGGGCGGAGATGGGGTGGCTGCAGGCCTGGCTCTGCCGTGTGGCCGATGACCATCGGAATCCACTGGCCGCACCTGCCGAGCTCCGGCTCCCTCCTCGGTAAGCAGAGGCTGCCAATGCTCACTTGCTCTGCAGGCTCAGTGCTGGGGGAGGTGGTGGATTCAGTGAGGCGATTTCTGTGAAAATGATTTGCTGCCTTCCAAATCGTTAAAGTTGCACACAATGCTGAACCCAATTCATTTCTTCATTCTGACCACCAAGTCCACTGCTCACCGTGTCCGCTCACCACAACTTGTGCCGAGGAGGGGCCCGCTGAGGTTGCCCTTCTGTCCACCTTCTTCCCCTACCCCCTCCCACCGTCTGGTTTGTTGAACTCTCTACTCATATTTCAAGACCCAGTTCTTGTGCCGCCTCCTCTGGGTACGTGCCAGGAGTCAGCAGAATTCCTCACCTGCTGGCTCCTCGTGGCCGCTCATGTGGGCCTTGCACTGTGTGCATCCTAGATGCCCGTGCTGTGGCTTCTCATGTGGACACTGGCTCTCCTCGCAGCTCCTGCACCAGAGCCTACCGAGGGCAGAGGCTAGGTCTTGCCGTCTCCCTCTCCGCAGGGTGCAGTTGGCACAGGGTGGGCATTGGAGCAACAGTTGCTTGGGAGCTGGGTGGAGGGTGGGTGCCCTTCCATGCCTGCCTCTTGATTGCTCCCACACAGACATTGAAATCTGGTGCGTGCCCTTCTCACTGTGAGGGAGAGAGCTTGGCATTTCGGAGAACCTTCTGGTTTCCAGGCACTTTTCCTACATGGACGTGCATCCTTGTGGCAGAGCTCTGCGGCCTTGTCAGCACTGCATTTGACACTCAGGGCCCTGAGGTTCGTGGAATGGAGGTTACTGGCCCAAGGTGACCAGCCAGTGAGGGGCTGAGCTGGCATGGCTGGTTCTGCAGCCTGGGAGGGTTGGTGGTTATTATTCGGGCCCCTGCATAGCCCAATGTCCCCACCCCTGCAAGCAAGGATGACTTCACAGAGCTTTCAGCTGCTCAGAGGTCATGTATCTCTCCAGAGCCTCCCTAGATAGCGCAGTGGCTGCCCGGGCTCCCCAGTCTCCGACTGTTTCTCACGCAGAAGCTGAGGCCTGACGTTAGATAAGTTGGTTAATTAAAGAGTGATTCCCACGTGGCAGGGAGCAGACCTTCGGCCGGGTTCAGTGGCTCCTTGCTGCTGGTTTCACAAACTGGGGAGTGCAGGGCTTGGACTGGCTTCAGGGACATGGGGCAGGGATACAGGATTTCTGAGAAGGCAACTTGAACCCATATGCCCCAAATAAGCACAAAGCAAAGCAGCCAGCAGGGAAGATGGACATGGGTGCCACTGGTGGGCGCCGTGCTGTTCAGGAGTGACAGGGTGCTATCACATGCTGATACCTGGGTGCTACCGAGAGGACACTGTGGGGTGGAGTTGGCATGCCTGTCCATTTGTGCCCTCCATGGGCTTCCCTGTGAAAGCCACCTCTGCCAGAGCCACCACGGCGCCCTGGTGGGAGCACTGGAGAGCAAGTCCCCATTTGTGGGTCAGTTTGTTGAATGGTGGGTCAGCTAGAGCAGGAGTCTCCAGCCTTCGGGCCATGGACCAGTACCTGTCCACAGCCTGTTAGGAACTGGACTCCACAGCAGGAGGTGAGCAGCAGGCTACTGAGGGATGCTTACGGCTGCTCTCCATCGCTCGCATGACCGCTTGAGCTCCGCCTCCTGTCAGAGCAGCACCGAAAAGCTCGCTTCCACTTCCAACATCTTATCTTTGGGAAGCAGAGTTTTCTGCAGTGGCAGCAACCAAAATGAGATTATGAAATAGACTGGACATAAGCCACACACTTCGGGTGTTACTGTCTCCCACAACCCCCAGATGGGATCGTCTAGTTGAAGGAAAACAAGCTCAGGGCTCCCACTGATTCTGCATTATGGTGAGTTGTAGAATTATTTTGTTATATATTACAATGTAATAATGACAGAAATAAAATGCGCAGTAGACGTAATGCACTCGAATCATCCAGAAACCATGTCCCCCTGTCCCGGTCTGTGGAAAAATTGTCTCCCACGAAATCAGTTCCTGATGCCAAAAAGGTTGGGGACCGCTGATGCTACAGGCGATGGTGGCTGAGTCAGGGCTTGGAGGGAATGAGGTGTGGGAATTTGGGGTCTTGGAGGCATCTGGATTAGGTCTTTTCTGGGAGAAGTCATTCCAGGTGGCATCTCTCCCCGAAATGTCACTGAAAAAGCCAGTCCTGAGCAATGGCATCATCAGAAGGGCTGTTGGAGGGGGCATGGAGATTTGGGGTGCCCATGGGGTGCACATCCCCATCTTTGTTGTTCCGAGAATTTATTCATCCAATGTGGAGCCCTGAAAACAGCTTCCTGTGGAGTGCTAGTTCTGTGTCCTCCTGGCTGTCACACTTGCGTGGGTCTTGCTCTGGGAACTGCTTTCCTGTCTGCAAAGTGACAGGAAATCTTAAAGAGGCTTTGTCACCACAGTGTCCCAGGCAGTCCTTAGAGCAAAGACATGCCCCTGCAATACCCTCCCACCTGGAGGACCCCTGAAGGGCCTCTCTTGCAAGAGCCTCCCCTCTGTTCCCCGACAAACCAGAGGGTGCACAGGAAGAGTTGGGAGACTCTGGTGTGGGGCCTAGCCCTGCCCCTTACTATATGAACTTGAACAAATTTTCTTTCTCTTTTCTTTTTTATTTTTGTAGAGATGAGGTCTTGCTATGTTGCCCAGGCTGATCTTGAACTCCTGGCCTCAAGCAATCCTCCTGCCTTGTCCTCTCAAAGTGCTGGGAATATCGGTGTGAGCCACACACTCCTCCCGAAATGTTCCCCTCTATAAGGTGGGAATGACAGACAGCCTGGTGCTGGTAGGAGAGGAACCGAGCAGACTAAATGTCCCAAGCCCCTGACCATTGGCGTGTGAGGGGGAGGGGAGCCTGGTGCTAGGCTCCCTGGCTGCTGACCACAGAGGAGCCATGGGGTCAGGTCTCGGGACACGGTGACCATAGGCGACCACACAGTCCTTCCAGGAGAAGCACAGCTGCTCTGAAGGCCCAGGAAGGAAGTCTGTGGCTCCCCTGAGAGTCTGGGTGGACGAGGCCTCTCGCTGTGCCCCTCTGATCATGGCCAGTTGATGTGAATGTGGGCTGACTCTGAGCTTCACCCGGGCAACTCTTTGAGGGGACCAGAATGGCTCACCAAGCACACGGCAGCCCGATCGTCCACTTGAGGTACCTAGAGAGGCTGACCCCGGGTCCCTGGATAGACCTCTGAGCACGGTGCTCCTCACTGTTAGATTTCGCCTGGCCCAGACCCAGGCAGCTGACCAAGACAGGATGGCCGCTGCCCGGGAGAGCCAAGGGCCCCTCTGCTGGATCCCATCTCCTGGCAAAGAAGAACGCGCAACCTCCTCTGGTTGAGCCCTGCGCTTGGCTGGAGTCCCTGCTGGCCACTCACTCTTGGTGGCCTGGAGCTTAGGCCTGGCTTTTCTAGGTGTGAGGTGGGGATGGAGACCCTTGCCTTTTGAGAGTGTTGGGGAGAGAAGTCGGAAAAGGAGGCATGTGTCTAGCTTGCAGCTGCTGCCTCAAGTGCCCTTCTCAAAGAGGGTCTGCAGTACCAAAAACATCTGCCCTCAGTGTCTCCTGCAGGGACTCGCTGACCCACCCTGGGGTCGCGGTGAGGGCCAAGGAGGGGCTGCGGCTCTCCCTCTAGGCCGGTGCCCTGAGGCCACCCATTCAGTGCCCATAACCACCCAGATACCATGCTTAGCCCTGCCCAGCCACTTTCCGAGCACGCCTGTGGACGGGTGCATCATGCTTGGAGCCTCAGTTTCCCCTCCGTCCTCTGGTCTTCCTTACTCTCTTCAAGGCTGTGGGCAGGGGTGGTGCTGAGTCATCCTCCTCCCGGGCTGAGCCGTATCTCCTCAGGTCCATGTCCACCTGAGACCCCGCACCATCTGGAAGCCAAGGCTT
Source organism: Cephalopachus bancanus (assembly GCA_027257055.1). Lineage (NCBI taxonomy): Eukaryota > Metazoa > Chordata > Mammalia > Primates > Tarsiidae > Cephalopachus > Cephalopachus bancanus. The sequence goes on from JAPVLO010000072.1 coordinate 5,690,382, forward strand.
GGAGTGAGAATAAGAAAGATTAGAGACGTTAATTTAATTTAGCTCGGGTTCTAATTGTCTGGAGAAACTTCCTGTGCACTAACATTAATTTATTTCCACTTAGGGCCAGTTATGCTAATTCAAATCCGCTTTAAGTATTAAAACACTGATATTGTGAATTAGATAATAAAAGCGATTAAGGGAAGCAGAGGAGGTGAGAACAGAGCGGCCGGGCAGCAGAAGAAACAGCACCTGCCCAGGAAGGGGAGGGGTAGGGGAGGAGTGCCAGGCGAATGTTTCTGGAGGAGGCGCACTGGGGCACCTCCCTCCTCTGCAGGCCACAGTGGGCATTGCTACTGTGAGCACCTCCCACACCATCACCTCTGACACCACCTCTTTCTCTTGCAGGGCCTCTGGTCTTCACGGCATCTCCCATCACCACAGTCACCATCACTGTCATCATTCTCTACCACCGTCAACCTCGCTGGCACCATCACTGTCATCATTGCTGTCACCATCACAGTCTCCATGTCACCATGTCTCTGTCACCCTCACCGTCACTTCATCACCCTCACTGCCAGTGCCCCTCCATCGCTGTAACCACCCTCACTGTCATCATTGCTGTGACCACCACTGTCTCCATTATTGTCACCATGTCCCTATTGCTATGACACCATCACCCTCACCATCACGGCATCTCCATGGCTGTCATCACCCCATAACTCTCATCCAGGGGTCAGCACCTTGCCGACCCTCATGGCTGTCATTTGGGTGATGACAGAGCCTCCCTGGTGTCCCCAGTTGCACCACTCTGCTCAGGGGGCCTTGGCTCCGGGGGCTTGCATGGTGCCTTGCAAAGGTCTGTTTGGAGGGAAGAATGTGGCCACTCTGATCCTGGGGTCCTCTTGTGAAGGGCTGGATCCCAGTGCCGCAGGGTGCTGTAGGGTCTGGATGCTGTGCTGGCCTATCTCATATGGGCTCTGGGTGCAGGCCTGGAGAAGCGTGGGGTCAATGAGAGCCCTCCCAGAGGAGGCTGGGCGCCAAGGACACGGAGACTGCCACTGCTGAGGCAATGACTCGGCTGGTCTGTAGGGCTGGGTCCCAGTCAGGCACATGGCTGTCGTGCCCCATGTGTGTGCCTGCTGGCCATACCTCTGGCCTGCGTGCACCTCTGCAGCCTGAAAAGGGTCAGTCTCTGCTAGGGCTCCTGCCCCTCTCCTGACATAGTTGGCATCCTCAGGAATGCCAGCACCTCCCTCCTTCCAAGGTCCCAGTGTCCACCCACCCCTGCTACTGGCCCAGCATCACGGAACACCTGCCAACAGGCCTAACTGGCTGGTCCAAGAGGTGGCTCCCTGGGTGGGGTGGGGTGAGTTCCTTTGGCAGGGGCTGGTACTACCCTGCGGACAGGCATGTGCCTGCTGAGCTCCAGGTCATGAGAGCAGGCCCTGACCTTGCCTAGGGCCTCTTACCTGCTGGGTACTCCTAGACTGTCTCATCCCTTGTCTCCAGCTATTGAAAGTCCTGCTTTCAACCTGGATGTGGGCTCCTTGGTGACAGCATCCAAGGTCATGGCCTGGTCCTTCGGTCATCAGAAGGCAGAGCAAATCCTGGCATGGACAAAGGTCTCCATCCATGCTTTGAGAGTAAGGAAGTGATCTTTCTACTACACGGAGGGAGTGAGCATCCTGTCCCTGGAGACATTCAAGTGAACCTGGGCACCACTCCTGGCATCCTTACACAAGAGCTTCTGAAATGATTTTGGGTTCTGATCTCATGTCTGGACACCCACAAAGTGCTGACTAGATCTCTCACTCCCCAGGCTGTTCAAGGACAGCCCCTGCAGGCCCATGGCCTTGACCTTCCTTCCCAGCTTGCTGTCAGAGGCTGCCTCTTGCTCCAGCCAATGCTGTTCTCTTGGCCACAACCTGGCTTCCTCAAGCCCCCAGGGCAGGGCTTCTCCATGAGTTGGGTAGGAGGCATCTACTGTGTCTCCCATAGGACAGAGCCTTGCAGCCATTGTCTGCTTCCCAGGCGCAGAGCATGGCGGGAAATGATGGGAACTGGTTGCTACACGTCCTTTCTCTCACCCACTCAGCACGTGTTGACCAAGTGCCGGCTGTGAGCCCGGTCCTGCACCGGGTCTGAGGAATCAGGAGTGGATGAGGGTCAGTCAGGAAGGTGCTGAGGAAGCCTGCTGGAGGTGTGGACAGAGTCCAGGAGGGCTTGTGGGGGTTCAGGTTGGGGCAGGGTCAGAGGAGGTCATGCAGGCTTATCCCTCAGCTAGGGCTGAGGAGGCCCGGATGTGCTTGCCGCCCATCCGGTCTAGGAAGGTGGGTGTGTGGCCACCCTTTCCATCCTGGTGCTCTGGCCGGGTAGATGATCAACAGATAATTGTTGCATGAACAAATGAATGAGCGAGTGCAGAATGACCCTGGCTAGAGCTCTATCCCATCCAGAGGGAACACACACATCTATGGCATCCAAGACCCCAGTGAACCCTCCACTTTGGGTTCCAGAGTGGAGGGAGGAGCAGGTGGGGGAGTGAGTGTCTTGTGCAGAGGCAGACCCACGGGTTTCCATGCAGCCAAGTCGGCTCCTGTCCTGAGCTCTTGCACAAGTGGTTGCAGCCTCTGGGAGTCTTTACTCCCTGTCCTGGGCGGAAGAGGCCTGGGCCCTGCATGGACAGAGTCTCCTCTCTTGTGAGGGTGAGGAATGGGGCGTGAGAGCCCAGTGGGGCATGAGTGTGGCCAGTAGGGGGAGCTCTCGCCCACCCTGCCGTCTGGAGGCTTGAACCCAGCGCTGTGGCAGGGAACAGAACAGCGGCAAGGCTTGGGAGGGGAGCGCCGGGCTTGGGAGGGGAGCGCCAAGGTCTCGTCCTCGCTGCCCCTTGTGAGTGCTGTGTGGCTCTGGCCAAGTCAGTTCGCCTCTCTGGGCCATGGGGGCCTCACCTGTCGAAAGGGCTGGGACGAGTAGTTCCCCAGCCTGAGCTCCAGAGCCCCTCAAAGCTAGAATCCACCCCCTCCCCCAGCTTCTCCTCCAGAGCTTCTCTCCGTCGGGGGCAGCGTTTGCTCAGGCTGTGCTTGGGGTGGGTCGAGTCCTTGATGTGGGGGCGGCTGGAACAGTGCCCCCTGCTTGCCAGCGGTGTGACTCATCAGGTGTGGACAGGGTGAGTCATCGAGTCATCGGGAGGAGGTGAGAAATGGTTTCGGGCTCCAGGATGCTGGCTTAGAACAGGGCTGACTGACAGCACGGCCTGGGCGGCCGCAGGCCCGCTGCGTCAGCCTCACACGTCACAGCGCCCCGCCCCGGCCCCTCCCCCCGCCCCTCCCCCGGCTCCCTCCTCCTCCTCTTCCCTCTCTCCCTGTCTAGCTCTGTCTGTCATTGTGTCCTGAGCCCTGGAGTCTCACTGTACAGATGGACAGACCGAGGTCCAGGGACGGGTCATGGCAGGGACAGGATGAAGACCAGACACTACGTGGGCTGGCCACAGTGTTCCACAGCAGGAGGCCGGTGTGTGGGCAGAACACGGAGCCTGCCCGTTTGTGACTTGTGGTCTTGTTAGGTGTGTGTAGGGGGAAGGAGTCCAGGGCTACTTAATTTTACCGACGACCTGGGAGAGAGAAGGAGGGAAAAGTCCAGGGCTGGCACCCACCCTGGTGGGTAAATAGTGGTGGGGATGGGGCGTGGGAGGACTGGGATTTGGAGAGTGCAGACTGGGGGCCCTGGGTGCAGTGATGGAGGAGGGGCTCAGAGGGGGTGGGGTGGGGGGTGGTGTCTTTAAGAATGATTCTGCTTACTCTTGTTTGCTTCCCCCTCCTGATCCTGCTTCTCCATGTGCATTATGGGCAGTCGAACAAGATGTGATTTGGGGTCTTTTCTGGTTAGAATTCATATTGCTCTTGCTGAGTGCAGAGCCAGGAACATATAGGTATATGTATGCTCAGCAAACATGGGGCAGATGCGCCCAAGAGAAAATAAATGCATGGATGGGTGGGTGGGTGGATAGATGGGTAGGTGGATGGATGAATGGGTAGTGAGTAGATGAGGGAGAGGTAGGATGGATGGATGGATAGGTGGGTGGACAGATGGGTGGATGGGCAGGAGAGTAGGTGAATGAAGGAGTGAATGAGTAGATGGAAGTGAGTGGATGGGTGGATAGATGGATGCGGAGTGGATGGGTGAACAGGTATGTAAATTAGTGGATGGGTGGATGGATGATAGGTGGGTGAATGAACGGATGGATGGATGGGTAGATGGATGGATGGTAGGTCGATGGATACATGAGTGGGCGGGGGAGGATGAATGGGTGGATGACGGACTGATGGATGAATAGGTGGATAGTGAGTGAATGGATGCGTGGGTGGGTAGGTGGGAGGATGGATGAATGGATGGATGAATAAATGGGTGGGTGTACATACAGGGAGTCGGCTGAATGAACAGATTTTGGGGGAGTGGAGGCATGATGTCTGTGACCTTTCCAGTAGTAAAACTTCAGGCTTTCTCTCCTACTGGCAGTTAGCTAGCGGGGAGATAAACGCCCAGCAAAAGCTCTGGACTGGCGGGTAGAAGCCCTGGGACTAATTTTCACCCTGTCACTGTATGACCTTGGGTAAGTCACTTACCCTCTCTGATGTCCAGTTCCCTGTCTGCAAAACAAAGAGGCTGGAGTTATTGGCCTCTGAGTTTCCTTGCTTTGGTAAAGTTCCAAGAGTCTCCTGCCCTCTCTGTCCCCTGCCCCTCCTTTTAACCTCTCTGCTGGGCAGGGGTCCATTTCTCTTTCCCACACCATGCCTTAGATTCAGGGTCTTCCCTGGGGGTGGCAGCTCAGCTGACCCATGGTGAAGGACAGGCAGGTGGCCCCGCTGTGACACCTTCTGGAGCCAAGCCTGCCGACGCCAGTTCCCTGGCCCAATTGGGCAGATGACCAACCAGCTTCAGGTTGTCTTTTAAGCACCGCGGGAGCCTGTCTGTCCATGTGACCTCCCTGGCTGAGGACACAGCCCCCTCTGTGGCCCCAGACAGCTGCCATCTGGCGGTGGTGGTCCATGGTGGACAATTCTATCATTTTTGTAATTTTTTTTTGGTAAAATGGCAGTGTGGATATTCTCCTGGATACACTGAAGGCTGCTTCCCCACCCAAGCTGTCATTCTCTCAAGCACGTGGATGTTGCCCCAGTGGCAGGGTGTCCATGGGACAAGTGAGAGAAGGAAGAGAAAAGCTGCATTTTCTCTGGAATGATTTGATTGTAGAATCCTTAGAATAATAATGATAACACATGCTGCGGTCATGAGCAGGCCAGTGTGATTCAACACACGCTGTGGCCACGAGCAGGCCAGTGTGATTCAGAGCAGGCACCTCGGCGTGTCAGGGCACACCATTCTGGGTTTTGAGGCACTGCCAGCCAGGTTCCTCTCCCCGCTCTGCTTCCTGCAGCTGGGTGACCTCAGGCCTGGGCCAAATGGGGAGAATGTGGCTGGTCTCCCACGGTGGATGTGAGGATGAAAGAAGGAATGTCCCTGAAGGGTCAGCACAGTGTCTGCCATAGTTGTCAGCAGTGAGACCCCTTGATCCCTCCTCCCTGTGGGATCCTGATGTCCCTGGTTCTCCTGCTGGCCCAGCCCGCCTGGGTTTCCCTGGGGCCCAGGGCACAGCTGGACTATCACTGGCCCAGAGGCTGGTATATTTGCTAGAAATTCTAAGGGGTCCAGGAGATGAGGAGGTACTCTGCTGAGTCCCAGGCAATGAGCCCTGTCCCCTCTCTGGGCCGTGATTTCCCATTTGATAAACACATGTGAGAGTTCCTTGTCCTAGTGGCATTTCTTGGGTCCTGTCCAGCCTTGCTTTCTTGGATCTGAAACTGTAGGGGAAGGACACTGTGCACCATGCTCCTCCTCTGTGCCAGGGCCTGCGTCTTCCACCCCTTGTGTCCCGTGTCGCCACACAGGGTGTGCTCTGCACTGTGACAGCTCCAGTGCCACTCCCTTGGAGTTGGGCATGCCCGCAGCCCTGACAACTCCTCTGAGTGGCACCTTTCATCATTTTGCAGTTGAGGAAAAGGCCCCATAGGGAGGTGGGCAGAGCTCAGGGCTGGGGAGCGGGAAATCCTAGGTGTCAGGGCAGAGAGGGCGATGCTGAAGTCCTGAGGTTGGCCTGGAGGTGACGGTGGCCTCACTCACAGTCCCTCCTCTGGTTGATGCCTTGGCTGGACACATGCCTCTGAAGGGCCGTGACAGGAGCCCCAGGGAGCTGTCCACTGCTCCCCTTCCATGCTGGATGCTGTCCTTGGCTGGCTCCAGTTCTCACCTGGCCACTTTGTCACTCTCCCTCCAGGGGCCTCAATATTCTCTCCTGTAAAATCGGGGATGGTTGAAAGCAGGGAGGCCTCCCTGGAGGCAGGTGGGGTTGTCTCCTGCCTGGTGCTCAATTGAGTTTTCCCAGCAGCAAGCCCAACTGGGCTGAAAGGCATAGAGGCCCACTGAGAGTTTTGTGGGCAGTGGGAGAACCAGCAAGGGGGTCCCTGGGGGGCACCATGGGTCTCCAGGGGCTCAGCTGCCCTGTGAGGCGTCCCCTCCCTCATGCTTGCTGGTCCTGAGAAAATCAGCCCTGCCAGCCCGTGCTCTGGGGACTGGTTTATGTCTTTGTTTTTATGACCTTAAAAAAAAAATCCCCGGGAAAAGTGAACCACAGGCCAGGTCTGGCCTCTGAACAGGTTTGGGAGGTTGCTGTGTTACCCCAGCAGGCAGGTCTGCTGGGTGTGGTCAGAAAGCCAGGGTCTGCGGTGGGGAGTCCTGTGCAGGCCTGGGGTGCTGGGAGCTGATGCAGAGGAGTTAGGGGGACCTGGCATGGCCAGAGAGCATCCCTGGTTCCTAGTCCCTTCCCTGAGTGAGGCTGCTGAGGCCCTGGAAGGGCGAGTCTCCCAGGAGCGCTGGAGGGGGCAGGTAGAGGTTGGCGAGGATGTGCTGCCCGTCACTGGCTCTCAGGTCCTCGGGCACCTCTGTGCCCTCTCTGGGCCTCAGAGTCTGACCCGAAGGCCCCGGAAATGCTGAGGGAATTGCAGGGCTCAGTTCCACACGCCCTCCCCACGGCGGGCCTGCTGGGCTGGCTGGACAGTGTTCAGGCTTGTCCCTGGGCTGGGCAGCCTGGCTCCCCGCCAGCCTCTGGGTGGCAGTGGTGGTCCAGCTACCTCCCTCCCTGAGGCCGGCTCCCTGCCCCAGGCTCTGGGTCTTAAGACACCACTCGCTCGCAGGGTCAGGGTGTTGATGGAGCTGTCCTGTCTCTGGGATGAGGGGACGGGGTGGATTGGTGGGGGGCTGGGCAGCCTTCATTTGCTAGAGCTCACTGGGCCTCAGCTGCATGCCAGACGGGTCCACATGCCCGCACTGTGACTGTTCACGTGGGCAGAGCACTCGGCCCTCTGTCCTTGACAGAACTGTCTGAGCACCCACGCCCGTGTTTCCTTGTCCTCTTCCCTGTTCCTGATGCAGAGTTATGCTGTTTTCACCTCAGAGGTCCTCTGAGAACTGAATCTTGGAGAACATTCCATGGTATCCATGCCATGTGCACCTGCGGCCTCAGCTTGGATGCCTCTCGAGATGGGGGGCTTACTACCACCAGTGTCAAGGCATCCCACTCCATATGGGAACAGTTGTAGCTTCAGTTTTATTGAACAATTGGGCTTCAAATAGTTATGCCCACTGACTTTGCCCCGTGTGGGGTTGGGAGGCTGGATGAGGCTGCCTGGGAGAGGGGCCGGGCACACGTGCTTTCTCTGGCTCCATGTTTTCCTTCAATTGTGAGATTCCCCTGAGACTGAACCAGAAGCTCCCAACATGCCCTGTCTCTCTCTTCTGGTGCCACAGAGACTGTCCATACATCCTGCTTCAGGCCACCCTTGAGGGCTGTGAACAGTGACCTGCCCTGCCTTGTGGGTCAAAGGAAGAAGCATCCACAAATACACACAGGTGCGATGGACTGCAGGGGTGAGGCAGGCCACCCGGGGCGGTGGGGGTGGGGGGAAGGGCTGCCTTTCCTTCTGGAGGTCAGGAACTTGCAGGAAAGTGACATTTAAGGGGATGTGAGGACGGGAAACCTGCTCTTCAGGCAGTACTGGGGAGAAAAATGGCACAAGTGCCTGGAACGGCATGGGCAAAGGCCCTGGAGCAGCATGGGTGAAGGTCCCAGAACAGTGTGGACAAAGGCCCTGGAACAGCACCTGGAACAGCGTGCACAGAGGCCCTGGGTCAGGAAAGAGCAGGCGTGTTTCAGAAACTGAAAGCTGTGCACTGTGGCTGGGATGTGGCAGCAGGAGGTGGGTCTCTGGGCTTGGGGCCCTGCAGGTGTGCTCAGGAGTCTGGCTTCATCCCAGAGTGCACAGGAGGCCCCCTGTGGGGCCAGGACCTGTTGGGGGTCGCCAGACTCTCCCTTTCTTCAGGGACTCCCCAGTACTGTGGTTGTGGTGGAGTTTCCAGCCTCTCCCAGTGTTGAAGGTTGGCCATGGAACAATGGGGAGACTGGAGGGCGAAGGAGAAGGTGGGCGCTTCCTCTCCTCTCTGCCAGTTTCCTGGCACTGGTGGGATCTCCGCTGGCCCCAGTGCTGCTGGTGCCTCCTGTCCTCTCCATGTCCTGGTGCCTGGCCCTCAGCATGTGGGGTGGTGTGGCCTGTGGGTCCCAGAGACACAATGTCCCCTACTGCTCCACTCAGTGGTGCCAGTTTGCTGCTGGTGCTGATTTTGGGCGGCCTCTGTGTTCCCTGGTTGGCTACACGTGTCCTCGTGTGAACGCCCTGACATTATGCTCCTTCTGTTGGGAAGCCCTGGGGGGTTTTCTTTGCAGACTGGACACAGACTGTTGCCTCTCCTTCTCCCTTAAAATAGTTTGAGTTGGGTTCACATTCCTCCAAGCTGAAAGAATCCTGACTCTGTGCCTCTCAGGGACTTATGAATAGGATGATGGGAGCTGATTTCCATCTTTCGAGGAGTCTCTGGATGCTGGGGAGTCGGGGGCATTTCTGGCAGAGGGAACCGTAGATGCAAAGTCATTAAGGTGCAGAACCACCAGAGGCATTCAAAGACACACTGGTCATTTGCCCAAGCCATGGTGTGAGGTAGGGTCTGCAGGAGACAGCCAGGAGCAGATCTTGCCTCCCCTGGGGGACATCTGGTTAGTCTCCTACTTCTGCCAACAACCTAGACATTTTTACTGTTGCAACTGCAATGGGGGTTGCTGCTGGCATCTAGTGGGTCAGGGCCACAGGTGCTGCCAAACATCCTACTTCCCACAGGATGGCCTCACTCTGAAGAATTGTCTGGCCCTGTGTCAGTTGTGTGGAGGGCAGGGCAGCTGGCATGGTTTAAGTGGGTGTGGGGACCTCACATGTCATGGTGGGGCCACGGCGGCAGGTGGCAAGGAGTGCCAGGTGGAAGAGACTGGACAAGAACTGCTCTGGATCTGCTGGCAAGCAGGCAGGAGCAGTGAGAGTGAGGTACGGTGAGGGCCAGGGAAGCCTTGTTGGACGGGGTGGGTGAAGGGCATCACATGGTCTGTGAGGTCACAGGTGTGCGGAGGCTCGGAGCCATCAGGGGACCTCAGGGAGGGGTTGGAGGCCTGGTCGCCAGGACCTTGAATGCCATGTCCATGTCCAGGAGCCCGTTCCCACAGCAGAGCCACTGATGAAGGAAGACCCCTGTGCCAGGCCTGCACACACGGATTCGCTCCACCATCTTCGAGCTGCACCTGGGGGAGGAGACTTCCCTAAACAAAACCTAGTCCCCTAGCTGATGCTAGGATGGCAGTGATGGATGAAGGACCCCTGTTTTCCAAGAGTCAGCTGGGAGACTCCTCCTGGGTCAGAGAGGAGCTGGAAACACTCTTGTTCAAAGCACGAGGCAGGACTTGGGGAGCTCCGAGGAAAGACACTTCTCACATTCAGTGGTGCCCAAGATTCCTCCAGAAATCATACCACAAAGGGGCTCAGAAGAGGCACCCCCACAGCAGACAGGGTCACACAGCACAGTCAGATGTGGCCGCAAATGCCCGCTGTGGAGTTTCTGCAGTGCTGGCCCAAGATGCCACCGTTCTGGGTGTTGGCCGAGCCAACTGCAGGTGCTGCATGGTCGGCGTGTGTGCGTTCTGTCCTCTCTGAAACCTCCTCGCCAGGTCTTCCTCCACCAGCACTGCCTGTTGTGGCTCTATTGGGTGTCTGGGCAGGTGCAGGCTCTTAGGCAGGTGAACGACAGATGCCATTCAGGTCAAAGGTCAGCGGGTGAGAGTGGACACCACTGGGCTGGTTCTGCCTGGGCTCTGGGGCGAGCACTGTGCCTCTTCTGCATCTAGAGGGTCACGGTAAGTCACAGCCAGCCCAGTTGCAGGGGCGGGGCAGCAGACCCCACCTCTTAATGGTGTAGGGCAAAGCATTGTGGTCATTATCCGCAACCTCCCATGGTGGGGAGAGACAGGGGCCAGCATACTGACGGGGTAGGCCACTGGGGAGGCGGTGGCTGTCACAAGGAGTCCCTGAGAACGACAGCTTGTCCATCCACATCTGTGACACAAGTAGTCCCTGAGAACGCAGCTGGTGTGTGTGTGTGTGTGTGTGTGTGTGTGTGTGTGTGTGTGTGTGCGCGCGCGCTTACCCCAGGGCAGGGCCTTGCTATCGTCAGATGGATCTCCAGAATGTGGCTCTCTCTCTGCCATCAGACGGAGGCTTTCCTGAAGGTGGAGTCGTCTCCCCCCCTCAGATTCGAGGCCTCCAAAGGCAAGGCCACACCTCTACTCGAATTTTTTCTCTATGTAGAAGCTGGGACTGTGCCATCCCTATCCAGCCACAAGATGCTTTCTCCACGTTTCTAGAAAGTGCTCCCCCCACCCCCATCTTCTTTTTTTTCCCCTTAAACTTTCCATTTTCTGAGAGAGCAAACTCATCTCCTGCCGCTGGTCTCTTGGTTTGATTAGAACAGTTCCTTCTAAGCTTGAAAATACCCAAGTTGAGGGGGAAAAAAAACAGAAAAGAAAAAAAAAGAAAGAAAAAAGGGATGCGAACTCCATCCCACAGCCATCCGACGGAGATTTCCTTATCTCCTGGCCACAGTCTGCGGGACTGTGTGTGCTTAATAACCCAGCAAATCTTGTCCTTTGCAGAGAACATGACAGCCTTTCAGCCGACAAAGCCCTTCGCGGGTGGGACTTTCCTCCTGCACAGGCTCCTCCTTCCAGCCTCAATCCCTGGGGCCGTGTCGGCTGGTGCAGGAGGCAGGCCTGGCGCCCCAGGACCAGGATTCTTGGAAGCCAGGGAGGATAGGGGCATTGTCCTGGGCACCAAGTGCATGGCTGGCAGAGAAGGCCTTCCAGCAGTTGTTGGTGGGAGAAGGTGACTAGGAGAGGGCCTAACAGGGCCATTTGATAGTTGGAGAAACTGAGGCCCAGAGCAGGGACAGGAATATTCAAGAAGGGACATGAAGCCCGTCAAGGAGGATGAGGACGGAAGTTAGAGGCTTGGGTTTGGTCTTCGCTTTTTCCCGGACTAAGAGTCCTTGCCTGGTAGAATAAGATGTCCTCCAAATTCTGAGGGGCCCAGTCTGAGGACATAGTGAGGAGGCCAGGGCTCTAGGCTCTGGACGTGGTGTTCTGTGTGAGTGCCCCATGGAAGGAGAGGGTTTTGGACAGAGAGGATGGATGGGGTGAACTTGATCACTACCTAGGTGAATTGTGGTTGGAATTTTTTTTTGAGTCAGGGTCTCAGTCTGTCATTCAGGCTGGAGTGCAGTGGCATGATCACGGCTCACAGCAGCCTCAAGCCCCTGGACTCGGGCGATCCTTCTGCCTCAAACTCCTTAGTAGCTGGAACTACAGATGTCACCACCATATCAGGCTAATTTTTAATTTTTATTTTTGTAGTGACAAGGTCTCACAATGTAACCCAGGCTGGTCTTGAACTCCTGGACTCAAGCAATTCTCCCCGCTTTGGCCTTCGAATGTGGATTACAGGCATGAGCCACTGCACCGTGCCAGCAAGGTTAGACTTTTGATGAGCATGTCTCCATCTCTTACCCACTTGGGTAAGTCACTGAATCTCTCTAAGCCCCACCTACCTTCCTCATCTGTAAGATGGGGACAATGGTCCTTGCTTGCAAGACCTGTCAGGAGGCTGGGCGAGGGCTTCCCGAGGGTGGCACGCAGTGCAGGAGAATGTATGCGGTCTCTCTCGCTCTTCTCCAATTGTGGAGTTCAGTTAAGACAGGAAGACCCTGTGAGTCCAGGCTGCTTTCCCTTGGGGAGATTGCAGGGCAAGTGCATGCGTGACGAGGGAATCTCCCCCTCTCCTGTCTCCACTCCTGGCCATTATCTGAGCTGGAGAATCTGGTTAGAAGTGGAATACAGAGAACTTGAGAGGGGCTGGAGGGGCCTTTCTGGAATGAACCCCCAACTGGAAAACTTCCCGCGAGGATGGGTTGGAGAAGTGATATTTTGGGTCAAGAGTGAGAGCCATCGAGGAGGAACTAGACCATGGGCTGGAGGAGCCCAGAGAGCCCTGGAGGGCCCTGCAGAGGAGGCCGGGTACAGCTGTTCTCTTCTCTAGGGGCGGTGGGCCAGAGGGCAGGTGGGGAGGAGGGAGAGGCTGGGGGAAGGGAGCATGCCCAGCTGGAAGGACCAAGGGAACTGCAGGTTCTGTGGGGCACATGTCCTAGCACCATGGACAGCAGCCCCGGGTCCTGGCCTCAAGCCCCTCTGCTGCTGCCTGGCAGTGCCAGTCACCATCGTTCTAGCCAAAGCTTCCTTCCTGGGGGTGTGCCAGACAGAGCAGCTCCAAGACCCTCTTGGCTAGTGGGGAGCATGGCTAGGTAGCAGTTGGACACGGCCATGGGGGGGTGATAGATGCTGTGACGGGTAAGGCAGGACCCCGCGGGCGATGTCACAGCAACTTTAACCCAAAGAGTGGAGATCTCCTGCAGTGAGCTTCCCGGAGCTGGAGTATCCCCACCATCATGATCTTCCTCCTCCTTCTCCTCTTCCTTCTCTCCATTCTCCAGAGCAGCTCCATGACCAACTACCAGGTAGGTTTGAGAGGAAACTCTTGCAGAGGGAGGGAGATGGGGCCATGGTTCCCCAGAATTGCTTCAAGCCTGTCTGATTCACACCCATGGAGATGGGGCCATGGTTCCCCAGAATTGCTTCAAGCCTCCTGCCCCACCCCCATGGCAGTCCCTGGTAGATGCCCGTGCCAACTGCCCAATGGTGGATGTTGGCTGGAGTGTCACTTGTCTTGGGGTTGAAGGATGTCTGCATTTCCATAGATGATTATTCAAAAAGGATGCAAGATGAAAAAAATCACCATGGTTTCAGTGGAAACCAAGTGACTTCCTCTTGGAGCACCTCCGGGCTCCAGAGATGGAGTCCTGATGATGGTGACACTCTGGACCCCTGTATGCCTGGCCTGGAGGTAGGGATCTCCTTCATTTGGCTGAACTGGTGTTGATGAGCATTGTCCAGGGCCCTGACTGGGTGAGCACGGTGCCTGGAGCTCAGACTCCGCTCAGAGCCCTGGGCTCAGGCTCCAGGGAGGGACAGCCCCAGGGAACCCATGGGGGGGTTGGGGAAAGGGGTGGAGGAGCAGATGCGATGGTGCGTCCCTGAGCTAGTGGCAGCTCCACAGGAAGGGGCAGCTCTTGCTCCCTCACCAAGATCATCTCCAAGAAAGAGGGCCCTGAATGCCAACTGTCCCTTGTCAGAACGTGGCATTCCCGGGGAGGAGGCTCAGGAAGGCACCTGCCAGCACTGCCTATTCCTGCCTCACTGGTCAAGGTGACACCCCCAGCCATTACCTGCCCCTTGGGGTCACCTATGGGGAGATCCTAGCCTCACAGTTGGTGCCTCATGGAGTCCAGAGGGATGGGGGCTGGTGATGGGGCAGGGGTGGGTTTTGGGGTGTCCTTACCCCAGGGCAGGCAGGAGCAGTCAGGGCCTTAGGAGTGGGTCTCTGGGGACAACAGCCATGACTCCCTGCTGGGCGAGGGCAGGAAATCAAGGGGTAGGTGGACGTGTACATCGGGGATCAGCCAGACCCTTGGCAGGAGCCTGTGTGGGTACCAGGGACTGGCAATGGGAGGGACCCTTAGCCCAGCTAGATAGGGGAAACCAAGGGAGCTTCCTGGAGGTGGGGGCGCCAGAGTCAAGTCTGTGAGAGGAAGAGGATTTAGGCAAGTGAAGAAGGCTATGTTTATTTGTACTTTTTTCTTGACAATAGAGGCCTCACGAAGGAGCATGAGGAGTGGAGGAGGATTGGGTGCAGGTAAGTCAGGCTTGAGTTCTCCGGAAAGACTGGGGCTCCTCACCACAGGGATAGACAGAGGCTGCAGGGCCGGATGTGCCTGCGATTCACGGGCAGGCGCGGTCTCCAGCCTGGACCCACCCTCTCCTTGGACCTCTCTGGACTGGACACATGAGGCGGAAGGCTCCCCTGGGCTATGCCTAGGAGGCCCCTCAAGGCTCGGGGACCTCAGGGGACTGTGAGTACTCATGTTCTGGAGTACCAGGTCCCAGGAAGGGTACAGGACAGCTGAGCCTCTCGTTGGTGTCTTTATCCCACAGGCAGCAATGGAGTGCCAGGACAGAGAACCCGGGCTGGTTCCTCTCAACCCTCTCCAGAGATCAGAGGCGCTCACATCACCCCAAGATGCCTGTCATTCTCAAAGCTGTCCTGGTGCATGTTCTGGTCCCTTGATTTCTCAGACTCTCACGAGTCATCTCAAGTACATAACCTTGCTTTTATTTTCCCCAAAGTCACCTCAACTTGCTGCGCTGAGGGAGGGATACAGCTGTAGTAAGAAGTGGGTGTCTTTATATGAAATGGTGTGGAAAATGTTACTCCAACATTCTCTGCATGGGAAGACCCTGTCCCCAGCCCCAGCTCATTGCTGTCCAGATAAGGTCAGAGGACCCCAGGCAGAGAAGCAGGAGACCCACAGATGGTCCCAAGAGAAACCCCAGCTGTAGGACTGTAGACTCCTGCATTGTCTCTGAAAGTAACCTCCAGGAAAGGCTGCCTTCTGCCTGAACAAGGTATCATGCTCTGGCCATCTGTCTGCTCCCTGGAAGGCATGTGGTGTGACTCTTGTTGAATCGCCTAGGATCTAGGATCTGAGGCTCAGAGAGGGTTGGGTACTGGCCAGAGTCACAGTGCAGTCCCACTCTACCTGGAATTCTCTACCACCTAGGTCGCACCTCTGTCCTCCCCGCGTCTGAGCGTCTGACTCCTGGGGTCAAGCATCTCATCAAGGCTGGCCCCCATATCATTCCTAGCCCTGTGAACTTGGGTCGTGAGGCTGGCTTCTGAGCTTGCAGGAGCCAGTGAGGGTTTTTCAGCTCCAGGGAGCAAACTCAGGCCCTGCTGTCACTCCTGTCCTGTCCCAGGGCCTGCTGGCTGGTCTCCCAGGTTCACTCTCCTCTCAGAGCTCCTCCATAGTGGGCCGGAGTATTCCAGAGTTTTCTTAGAGTTGCCACTTATGGAGGGCTGGCTCGGCCCCAGGTGCTGAGCACGTGATGCCCCATGGTGCCCTGAGTCTCACCTCAAGAGCACCCTCCATGGTGGGTGTTGCCGCCTCCACCTTAGAATGAAGAACAGAGGCCCAGGACAGTGAACTGTCCAGCCCAAGCTCAGCCCAAACTCATCCCACCCAGGCTGTCACCATTCTTTGCATCCCTCCAGCATAGTAATCATGCCACATCTCCTTCCAATGTTCCCAGCATCCCTCTCTTACAAGGAATTATTCATTAGAATAAATAGTATAATAATAATTACTTGTGACGAAGATGGGAAACTCCAAATCTGGACTGAAGAGAATTGTATCGTAGCTCCAATGCTGATCAGGCCACCCCAAAGTTGCCACGTGACCGGCTTCTCAGTCAGGGCCAGGGCCCCCCTGCCTGCTATGGAAGTAATCCTTGGGCTTCCTCCATCTTTACCTGTTTCAACATGTGCCCATAAAAGAGGGGGTTCCTTTAAGAAGCATACCCACACTGCCGTCAGTTGTCACCTCTAAAATAGCAACAAAGGATTAGTGCCACATACTCACCAGACACGCATACCCTCAGGGTCTCGCTGGTTTTTAATGCTCATTGGATTCCAGATCCTAATCAGGTCTCGGTGATACGTTTTTCAATGCGAGGTTGTTTTTTAACCTCTGGATTTCCTCTCACCTCTCTTTCCTCCTCTAGAATAAAGTCATTGAAAAAGTCAGATTGAGCAGGGCTCAGTGGCTCAGCCTGTAATCCCGCGCCTTTGGGAGGCTGAGGTGAGTGGATTGCCTGAGCCCGCGGGTTCGAGACCCGCCTGGGCAGTGAGACCTCATCTCTACAATAAATTAAAAAATCAGCCGGGTGTGGTAGTGCGCGCCTGTAATTCCGGCTACTCGGAAGGCTGAGGCGGAAGGATCGCCGGAGCCCAGCAGGTCGAGGCTGCGGTGGCCGGGAGCGGCCACTGCACTCCAGTCTGGGCGACAGAGTGAGACTCCAACTCAAAAAAAAAAGAAAAAAGAAAAAAGTCAGATTGTCTGCGGCGTGCCCCGTGTGCTGGACCCTGTGGCTGGATCCCTCCATGGTGGTTCCGTGAGCCGGAAGGGGGCTGTCCTGGAGCCAGGCACACTCAGGCCACACAGGGCAGGACGCTGCATGGGTGGAGCTGGGAGCTTCCTGTGGGAGGCGCATCGTGCCTGGCGGCCTCTGTCTCATGACATTGATAGCTGTTGACCATCATACCCACATCCACGAACTCATCGGAGGCTGCAAAATGACATCTCTTTACTTTTTTCCAAAGAAAGATTTCACTGCAAGGAAAAAGCAAAAGGCCCACACATTCCTCCCTCGCTGGCCTGCTCCTCAGATGCCCAGTGCCACCGCTCGGTGCAATCCTTCCGGATCTTTCTTTGAGTGTGATGCCTCCTAGACAGCTCGCTCTGTTCCTTTCTTTACAAAACAAATTGGACTGCATTCAATGCATTGATCTGTAGCATGCTACATTCACTTCAGATTATAAATTATGAACATTTTCCATGTCACTACATAGAGAGCTGCTCATTTTTTATCCATAAACATTTCAGACTGTATCTCTGAAAGATGAGGGCTCTTAAAAATATACAACCACGACACCATCCTCCCAACCTCAAGGAAAGAACAGTCATTCTTTCCTATTAGCCACGGCCAGTCAGGGCTCAAGTTTCCCTGATCATATCATGAATGCTTGTTAAAACTGAATAGGATTTTTATTAAAATTATTTTCAAAATGAAGCCAGTACATGTACTCGAGAGATCCCTCAGATCTCTTAGTTCGTAGGCATCCCCTTCCTCTTGGTCTTTGTCTTTACCGTTGACCTGCAGAGGAACCAGTCTGGATGCCGCTGACCATATTCCTGGGATGTCTGACCCGTGTCCCAGTCATTGGTGGTTAGTTCCAGGGTTGGATCAGCAGGACCGTGTTTGTCTGTGAGGAAGCACCCTGTGCCTACCTGTCCCTCTCCTTGTGACGTCAGTGGCCATGGCCTACTGCCTCCATGGGTTCATCAGGGAATTGCAGAATGGTGATGAGAGCTCTGTGAGCCTGTTGTACTGGTTGGAACACTCCCTGCAAAGAAGACTTGTCGCCTGTTGGTGACACAGACGTGCAGTTCTGTGGGATGGACAGTCAGGAGACACTCCAGGTTTCCTCTCTCTGTTAACTAGCTTTTAGACAATGCTGGCTATTTTGCAACCTCCAATTGCCTGTGAAGTTTTTCCTCATCATTTTGAATGCAAGAATTTGAACATATTTGATGTGTTTCAATCCACGGTAGGTAGAATCTATATTGATGTCTAAGTTGTCCATGGAACAAGTTTGGCTGGTAGAAACTTCTTCAGGTCAATGGTCCCTGAGCCCTTTCCCCATGAGCCTGGGAGTCTTTTATGGCATCCTTGCTTTCTGGGATGGTAAGAAGCTCCACTTCCCACCCCAGCCCTGGGATTGGCCATTTCGCCAAGTAACCTGCCCATGGGAATCGGCCTCTGCCCCTGGGCATGGGGCAGAAATGCTCCCTGCTCCTGGGTTGGTCATTGCTCCTAGACAGGCTAGGAAAATTGTGTGGGTTTTTTTTTAATAGATTAAAAATAAAATCACGGTCAGGCTTGGTGGCTCAGCCTGTAATCCCGTGCCTTGGGAGGCCGAGTTGAGTGGATTGCCTGAGCCCGCGGGTTCGAGACCTGCCTGGGCAACTTGACGAGACCTCATCTCTACAATAAATCAAAAAATCAGTCGGGCATGGTAGCGTGCACCTCTAATTCTGGCTACTCGGAAGGCTGAGGCGGAAGGATCGCTGGAGCCCAGCAGGTTGAGGCTGCGGTGGCCGGGAGCGGCCACTGCACTCCAGTCTGGGTGACAGAGTGAGACTCCAACTCAAAAAAACAAAACAAAACAAAACAAAAAAACCACAACTTGTACTGATGCTCCCAAGTCAAACTTAGACTTACAGAATTTTATTTAATTTCTTGATTTCATGTTTGTATCCCTTTACTCTCACACTGACAAACTTGGCACCACCAGACTTTGTGGCGTTAATTATTTTATCTTTATATAAGTAGTTTCAGAATCACGACCAATATTATTATTGACAATATGATTACTGAGAATTGCTTGTCTCTTTCCTCCCTCTTTCCCTCCCTCTCTTCCCTTTTCATTTCTTTCTTGTCCTGAGGGTACAATGCTTAGGAATTTACAGTGAAATCACTGGGTTTTAAACTCACATCAAATGATTCCTTTCCTTGTGGTTATGCTACCAACTTGATATATGTTTATATTTTGCTTTTAATTTTTAGGTAGGTATTTTTTTCCCCGAAAATTTAATTGTGTTGTATAATTACATCGAATGTTGGCATGGTGGATTCAGAAAATTCTGGCTTCCCTCCCTGTTCCCTCCAATGGTTTCCTTCCTTCCATTGGGTTTTTTTCCTCCTGAAATGTGTGTCGACTTCTTTGGTTTTTAAACGTATGCAAATGACCCTGAGTTTTCAGGTCCTGTCCACTCTCGGTGGATGGGGGCTCAGCCTGGACTCTTGTCCTCCTCCTGGGTCTTCTCACCAGCAACGTTTCCTGGAGACCAGTCCAGGCAGGGATCCCATCAGCTCTTAGTGAGACCCAGGTCTTCAATGCAGGAGGACGTCCCCCAGGAGGGATAGCTTCCTCCCTGCAGGCTGTGGTGAGAGGGACCCTGTTCACTGCACTCATCTGTCTTGGCCTCCAGTTCGGCTCCCGCTGTTGCCTCTGCTGGGGTCCCCTGCCAGGTTGCGGTTTGAGTCACTGCCTCCTGAAGCCACCGTCTGTAGCCTTGACTCGTCAGACACCACAGGGCTCACCTCTTTGGGTTGCAACCCTGCTCACCTGAGCTTCCAACTCTAGAGGAAACTCAAGGTGACCACTGCATCTTTTGTCCCTGTCTCCCAGTCCCTAGGTGGCCAAGGATGTCCTTGGGATTGAGCTAGACTGAGCGCCATGGTCAGCCCAGGTGGCCTCTGGGACTGGAAAGCCTCTGAAGTGGCCAGGACCATCTAAAGGCCTGGGCCTCCCACCCCTGGTTTCTGGGGGTACAGAAACTCGGCCTTGCCTGCTTGGGCCCCCAAGGCCAAGTGCACCCTGAATCCCAGGCTGTGCTTCCCGAGTGCTCAGAACCAGCCACCCCAACTACCAGACCTCAGCCTTGTTCAGGTCACCTCAATCACCCCCAGTTCACACGTGGTGGGCAGTGTCCAACCTCTCCACCTCAGGGCCATCTATGCGTTCCATACTTGCAGAGCAAATGGGCATCTCGTGCGGCTGTCCCCTGGCCACCCCCTTGTCCCACCAACATTTCCAGATAACTATGCATCTGTACCTACATGTGCTTGCCCCACGGCAGGACCTGCCGGGCCTCAGGGCCTGGCCTCCCACTGACCTTGAAGCACGCGTGCAGCTGATTCCTCACTCCAGGGGCCCCTCCTGCCCCTTGGCACCCTCTGACCAGCCTCCCTTCCCGTCCCTTCCTCCCCTTTGCATCCTAACTCCTCGGGACAGGTCTGACGCCCACAGTCACCTCTCCCACCTGGCCCCTGAGGCTCCAAGGGCATGTCTGGGTGCCCCTCTCCTCTGACCGAACAGGTCCTAGACAGACCTGGGTGTCCCCACCCCATCTGCTCCCCCTCAGCATCCCTCTCCTCCCATGCTCATCCCAGAAGTGGGATGAGTCTCTGATGGTCCTTCTTCCTCAAGCCTCAGGCCAGCCACCAAGGGCCCCACAGAGCCCTCCTCAAGTGTACCCTGTATCTCTCCTCTCTGCCTCCACGTCACACTCTGCCCTGCTATGTCCTACCTCTACCTCCAACCTGAACCACTGCTGTAGCCTTCCCAAGGGTCTCCTGACCCCCATGTGGCTACCTACCCTACCATGCGTCCCACACCTGGTGGCGGTCAGATCCTGTCCCCGGACTGAGTCCCCTGCAGCCTTCAGCATCCCCAGGATGACCCCCAAACACCTCGTGGTCCAACAAGGTTGCCTTCCCTTTGCCCCCATCCTCACCTCCTGGCCTCCCAGCCTCACCTCCTGCATTCACAGGCCCTGGCCACATTGGCTTCAGTTCTTCTGGCCCAGGTTCTCTCTGCCATAGGACCTTGGTATATGCTCTTTCCTCTGCACAAGACACTCTTCTGGTGCCCTGTGCTGGAGGACTTCTTGGGCTCCTTCTGATCTCACTTTAAATGTCTTTTCCTGGCCTCTGCTTCAGCTTAGGGGTAGTTTTTACATTTCCTCATTGTGTCTGGTTCCTTTCTGCGGAGACGCCGTGTAGCATCGTGGTCTGGAGCCAGGGCAAGGCTGTGGCACCAGCTGGTCTGTGTTCAAACCCTGTGCCACCCCTTCCTAGCTGTGTGACCCTGGGCATGCTATTTAACTTTTCTGTGCCTCAGTTTCACACCTGAATGGGAAAGATGACCCTAAAAGCACCCATTGTTATGAGGTGCCAACCTGCAGAACAGAAACGGAGGCTCTCAGAAAGAAAATGGTGTTTACTGGGGGACAGGACAGTGCCTGGAGCAGAGTAGACAAGACGCAGATTTGAGGCTGTCAGGGAAGACAAAGATTTTTAAAGGAAACTTGAGGACACTCACACTTGTCTTGGGATCATTATCCTTGGCGACAAGGGCCCGTAACAGGAGTGACTCCAGCCCGAGGCTGGTCAGGCAGTGGCTGGGCAGGTGTCCTCGCAGAAGCATATTTCTCATAAGGCTAGTTCTGTGAGGGTTCTTGTTGTCAGGGCTTCGTGCAGGAGAATCCTCGCTTCATGGCTTTCCCGACTCTCCTGTCAGGATTGTTAACGCAAATGACTCTGTTTTGGCTCTAACAACTTTCAGAGGGTTGAGTGAGTTGCCAGGGTCTCAGATGCTTAAAACAGAAACCCAGTAAGGGCTCCCCGGCAGCCAAGGGTAGCCACAGCTGTGTCACAACGTAGAGACACGCGCACACACAGCCGTCGTGATGTTCTAACCATGCGTGTCTCACACTGGGCTCCCCCAGGAGAGGTTGCACCCCTCTGTCTCCCATGTGTGGCAGGGCATATCATGGGGGGATAACACACTTGTCACATGGATGGAGGCGGGTGTGGCGGCATCTTGGGGAAGGATTCCCAAGGTCTCTCAGGGAGAGGCAAGGAGGGCTCTGGAGACAAGGGGGATTGGCAGGGGTGTGGAGAGTAAGCAGGGCTGTCCGAAGCAAGTGGGTGAGGCTGGAAGTCTGAGACAAGGCACGGGCAAGGTGTGGGCTGGGCCATCTTCCCTCTGAGGGTTCTAGGGGAGGATATGACCTGCCTCTCCAACTCCTGGGGGCTGCTGTCAATCCTTGGCATCCTTGGCAAGTGGCCGTGTCACTCCAGTCTCTGCCTCTGTTGACACATGGCTTTCTCCCTGTGTGCACCTGTCTCTGTGTGTCTCCTCTTCTGATAAAGACACCCATTGTTGGATTGGAGGGGTCTACCCTACTCCAGTGTGATCTCTTAGATACTCACATCTGCACCAAGACCGCGGGCGAGGGTTCAACACACCTTTTGTGGAGACACGGTTCAGCTCATCAGAGAGCTGGCAGGGAGAGGGCGAGGGCGGGACAAGAGAGGTGTCCTGTCTTCCAGCTAGGTGGCTGGCTGGTGGCATGGCTGCTCCAGGGAGGACTGGGGGTGGCGTGGTGGGGGATTGGTGCACTTTCCTCCTTCTGGATGTTCTTTTGAGGACTCTAGCGAGGCTGGGTACTGCTCTGATCACTGGTGAGTGGGATTCAACCCCGAGGAAGCAGGACCTGGAAGGAGGAGCTTGTCCCTTGCCTGGAGCCTCTGAAGGTGGGAATGGCAGTACCCAAACCTTCGGTGTCCATGGCCGAGCCTGAGCCTCCAGGACGAAAGCAGCGGAGTCTGGGTGTTTGGGTTAAATATTAAACCGCGAAGACATTCGGCTTCCCACCAGACAAGTGGACCCTGAGCCCCAGGAGGAGACCCTGAAGTTTAATGTCAGTGAGTCTGGGGGTGGGAGGTCCTCTTCCCTCCCTCTAGCTGGTTTCCCAGGCTTGCTGTCTAGCTAGAGCAATGTGACTGCCCGTGCGTGTTGGGCTCTGACTGTGCACCGGACACTGCTCTGACTAATTCAAGGATCTTTTCCCATGATGCTTCACAGCAATGTTGTGAAAGGGCTGCAGCACAGAGAAGGCAAAAAATCTGTCCAAGGTCACCCAGCATGTTAGTGGCAAATCAAACTTTGAGCGAGGATCCTCTGTCCCGCCACTTTGTGTCTCTTTTTTTCCCTGCATCCCTGGGCCAGGAGAGCCATCTCTTCCTAACAGAAACTTGATGCCACTGTCCAGACTTCTCAGCCTGGCCTTCGACCTGCCTTTCCACCCCCATCTGCCATTATCCTTCTCTTCTCTTGGTCTCCGGAACTCAGTGTGACTCACTTGTGACGAAGAGATGACAGAACCACTCGTGCCTTTGTAAGGGCAACACCCTCCCAATTCTCGACTTGGCAACTCCTATACATCCTTCCAAACCCTGCTCAGTCAATGCTCTTGTTAAGGCTTTCCCTGATACTTGCCTGTCTCAGCAAAATTAGCCATGCTCCCCAGAACACAGCCCCTCCTCTGACCGCGACCTGCACCCCTAAGCAGTTGTGTGACTCTGCCAGTGAGGAATCCCTTGAGCCTCAGTTCTCCTTGTCTGTAAATGGGGCATTGGTGGTGATGCCTCCCACAGGGAGTAGCTGTGGCTGTCACCTGATTATGTGGTGTCTGGAACCGCGCTCACTCACAAAAGTTGGTTGTAGTAACCATAACAGTAACCAGGAGTATTGCTTGTCCTTGTGGTCTCAGAGCTCCTGTGCTCTCCCTCGGCAAAATGCATCTTGGGGACGGCGATGCCGCCTGTCTTCCAGCTGGTGACTTGGGGGGGCCTTCGAGCCAGGCTTCAGGCTCTGAGTACTTTGCTTTTCTCCGTGTCACCGACCGATGGGCTGAAAGCCAGTGATGGATGGCGTGGGGTGACAGGGAAATCAAGAGATCTTCCGGAGTGGCCCATGGGCGGCTGGCACTCCTCGTACTGCATGGGAGCCCAAGGGAGGGTCTGTCTGCTTAGCGGGGGCGATGTGGCATGGGCTGGCCTCTCAGCTGGCGCTGCTGAGCCTCGGGAGCCCTGCGGGATTCGCCCGCCCGCCACACCTGCTGCGCTGCCTGATCGTGTGTACAAACACCCCCATTACGCCTGATTACAAACCATTAGTGCAATTAGGGTAGCCCCCTCCGCGTCCCGGGGGCTCGGAGCCAGCTGTGCTGGGGGCCTGGGGCAGAATAGCAAACAGCTTCCTCGGAGTCCTGGCTCTGGCGGCTCTTGGGGGCTCTAGGGCCTGGTGGTCTTGGGTTAAGGCGTCCTCCTTAGCTGGCCAGCAGGCCCTGGCTTTGGAGCATGCTGGGGTCAGGGTCCTTCTCCTTCCGAGCCCTTTGCTCTCCCCTCACTCTGTCCGAGTGCCGGGCCCTCTGTCAGGGCTTCCCACCTGGGGTGCCACTGATGCTTGGTGCAGGAAATCCTTTGCTGGGGACTGTCCTATGCTGGACCCTTTCAAGTCCAGCAGGCTGGGACTGCGTGCCAGCATGGATGGTCAGGGAAGCCACGACGTGGGGTCTCTGACTCGGGCATTCCTGGGGGTGACAGGCTGGAGGTGACTCTGCGTCGGCACTGCGTGGGATGTCGGCACTGCCTGCTGGAGGCAGGTAGCCTCCTCCTCCTCCCCATGTGTCAACCAGAAATGCTTCCAGACTGTACCAAGTGTCCCCAGTGGAGAACCACCGCCCTGGATCCAGATTCGCCGCAACCCAGCCATCACTTCCAGAGCCCTCCTGAGAACTGCTGCCTGGCCGCCTCGTGGCTGCTGCTTTATTTGCTTTGTGGCCTCATCCGCGCTGTGGCGGCCCCTCTGCCTGCTCCCTCCCGCCTTCCTCTGTCTTTCATCCCTCCAGAAGAAGCCTTTTAAGCCCAAACGCAGAGTCACCTCCGGCCTGTCACCCCCAGGGATGCCCGAGTCAGAGAGACCCCACGTCGTTGCTCCCCTGACCGTCCATGCTGGCACGCAGCCCCAGCCTGCTGGACTTGAAAGGGCATCTGAGGAACGAATTTGACCCGGGGGAGAGAAAAGAGGCCCGTGGCTGTTAGTTCTGGGACTTGGGAGTGAGTGTGTGACTCTTCAGAGCTCGGCTGGAGGGCGTCCTCCGCCCCGGCCAAGTGGCCCTGTCCCCGCCCCAGCCGATGGATCAGTTCCTTCTCCCCGTTTATACTCCAGCCAGCTTCGGGACCCAGTATTTTCAGGACTGTGTTTCACCAATGCCAGGACAGTCACTTTCCCACATGCTGACTCGCCTGAAGTCAGGATGCATCTTGTGGAGGCTGGGGTCTCACAGTTGCTGTCGTCCAGTCGTCAGGATGCAGCTGCCACAGCTGGCTCATGTGTGAACTTGAACTTGGTTATGGCTTATGGGGGTTGGCTGCAAACGTGCATGTGATGCTTCACCCCCTCTGTTTCCGTGTTTTTTGCGACACATGATTTTGCTGCATATGTGAACTTGAACTTGGTCATGGCTTATCGGGGTTGGTTGCAAATGTGTTTATGATTCTTCAGCCCCTCTGCTTCCTTATTCTTAGCGACACATGATTTTGCTGTTTCTCTCATAAAGAGGTGGAGTCAGTAAGGTGACCGATGCTCCTGGTTTCCCTGGGACTGAGGGGTTTTGGGGACATGGAACTTTCAGGGCTAAAACTGGAAAAATTCAAGCAAACTGAGATGAGCTGGTCTTACTTGTTCCCCATCCCATGAACTGGGGTTGGCCCTGTGACTCAGTTTTGCCAATAGAGTGTAACTGGCCAGCTGTCTGCTAATACACAGATTTCTCTCTGCCCAGACATCCCCAAGCCCCTGTTTGTAGAGTAAGTTGATTTCCGTGGTGTAAATCCCCCCACTCCAGCTGCTTTCTAGCTGTCAATGGATGCCCTGGGATTCGGAGCTGGAGGCAGGTGCCTTTCAGCTCTCCAGCTCCACACTCAATGTGGTGGAAGTGAGCTTTTGTGAGTTTTAGAGTTTAGCCTTGAGTCGCTCTGCGGGCTTCTGCTTTCCAGACCCCACGACACCCTGTGGGCAGTCCAGGTTGCTGCGAAGGGGGATGAGACCACATAGATGAGGCCAGGCTATCCCAATCAGTACCATTCCGGGCCAGCCCACAGCCAGCATACTCGCAAGCACGTGGGGGAATCTCCTGGAGACCATTAGAGCTGCCCACTCAGCTCACAGCTGACCTCAGGTGCAGGGTGACTCCTGCTGAGACCAGAACCACGTGCTGATCCATAGACTCCTGTACTCATTGTTAAATTCTATTGTTTTAAACAATTACATTGCTTGTGTTGGATTGTGTTGTATGAAGGATTTTTTTTTTCCACTTTGGGACAGTTTGTTACACAGTAATAGCTTACTGTATATAACTGTTCATATCCCCTTCCTTTTGCTTGGGTTAGGTGTGCTGTTGCTAAATTGTACAAGTGAGTCCAATTGCCATTTAGGATGACTTTAAAGCACTCTGATTCTGGAAGGAATGGGACTTGTCACATAGGAAAACAAAGGCAGAGCAGTGAGTTCCCTTTTACACCAGGAAAGCAAATGTTCTTCTTTGAGGAAATGACCATGGCTACGTATTTTTCTTACAAAGCAACGACCAGGTGCTTTGTGTGCCAGGAGAGAGGACAAGTGCACTGCTTAGCACCAAGATGTGCACAAAAGACAGCTTAGCGCAGGTCACTCAGGGCAGCTGAAGACGGGAGAAATCCCCAAATGCCTCAGAAGAAATGGAAGCAATTATTCAACAAGGAGAGGCCGGTGT
Organism: Cephalopachus bancanus; assembly: GCA_027257055.1. Taxonomy (NCBI): domain Eukaryota; kingdom Metazoa; phylum Chordata; class Mammalia; order Primates; family Tarsiidae; genus Cephalopachus; species Cephalopachus bancanus. Next base: position 5,716,800 of record JAPVLO010000072.1, read on the forward strand.
GACCCTTCGTGTGCTGTGCAGGATTGCCATGAGGCCCCATGTCATAAATAACTGGTAATGACTTAGTGTCACACAAATCATGGCATCTTAGGAACAATGGTCTTTTCGATTTGATGAAACAGGGCATTGTTTATGTGCCACCTGTATCCCTACCACTCACTGCTACCCATTTTGCAGCTGAGGAAACAGAGGAGACTGGGAGAGTCAATGTGGAAGCTAGGGCAACTTCCCAGTGGGTGGCCTGACCATTCTGCCAGGGCCCACACCCAGAAGTACACTTGGTTCTGCTCACCTAGTTTAATCTTTCACTGATGCCTCATTTTAAAACAAGGGGCCTGCATTTTCATTTTGCACTGGGCCCTGTCAGTTGTGTAGCTAGCCCCAGTGGGGGCAGTTCACTGTGAGACCAGGGTTAGAATCCAGGGCTCTGGGCCCAAAGCTGCTCTGGCCGTGAGACCTGACCACATTGCACGTGGGACTCACTACAGCGTTGGTCCAGGGCTGCTGCCCGCCTTGTGGTTTTGTCCAGGAAGTGCCTTGCCCAGGCCCGAGAGATAGTAGGGACAGTCGATTTCCTCTGGCCTGGGGCCTCCCTCCTAGCAGGACCAAATTGATCCTGTGTCCCGAGAGCACTTTGGAGATGGATCAGCATAAGGCTGGCATTGTTGGATTATCACCATCACTGTTGGTGTCGTGTGGGCTGCGACAGGGGATGGCTTAGGAACACGACCCAGAGAAGGGACTCAACTTGGCTGCAGGTCCTGCCACTGGCCACTCTGCCTCGCTCTCACCCTAGTTGGGCACCAGGGTCTGCTGACCCTCTAAGAGCCCAGGGGCTTCTCCATCCAAGCCCCAGTGACCAGACACTGACTTCTGAGGGGCAGAGGCAATGAGCTGCCCTTGAGTCCTGAGGGAAGGTGAACAGCACTAATAGACGTTTATTTCTAAAATAGAACTGACTCTCCAGACAACTGGTTATTAACTTGGGGAGAGGGAGTGCTATTTCAGGCCCAACAGCAGAAGAGCATTTCTTTCTAAGAGCTTTCTTTGAACTCTTCACACAGGCTATGCTGTGAGGAACGGAAGCAGAGAGAGCAGATCCTCTTCCCAGGGTCTTAGGAGAGCCATGACAACCAGAGAAGCCATGAGCACGGGGGACAATGGGGCACCCTCCTTCAGGGAGTGGCTCCAAGACCCCGTCATGTGGGTGCAACATCTCACTTTGTGGCTTGCAGGACAGGGGCTGTGCTTGGCCACCCATGTCCCCTCCCCTGCCCTGAGCACATGTTCTTCAGACAGCTAGAGGTTAGGATTTATGTGTGTAGCTGGGGTCAGAGCTCAGTGTATGACTGGATTCAGGGCTCAGCCTGTATCCAAGGTCAGATCTTAGCCTGTAGCCAGGATCAGGGCTCAGGAGGGACCAGGATCAGGGCTCAGCATGTGACTAGGATTAGGGCTCGGTATGTCACCAAGATCAGGGTTCAGGGTGACTTTCTCAGGGGAAGGGGCAGAATCAGACATTAAGCCTCTAGATTGAGGCTGGAATCCAGAGCATACAACTCCCTGGGGGTAGCTCTGGCCACTGTGTTGGGTTGGGCCCGAAGCGTCGTCCAGTCCTCAGCTTCCTGCACCCCGCACAGCTCTGGGAGAACCCTGACCTGGGAGGTTTTCTGAGCATCAGGTGAGTGAATGGTGTCTGCAGAGGGGTTCCTTCTCTGGCAACCCCCCTCCCCTACCCCCAGCTGACAGCATCGGGAGGGGCAGGGCAGGTGGAGGAGGTCTGCACGTTAGGTGGGATCTGGAGTCAGATTCTGGGAAGCATGTGGACTTTTTCTCTCCATCAGATCCTTGACTGTGGTGTCTGGACCCTCCTCAGGGACACCCGGGCCCTGGGAGAAGGAGAGGGAAAGCCGTAGACAAGTTTCTTCAAGGGATTCCATTTGCACATTCCTGGCCTCCCTTGGATGTCCATGATGAAGCCGGCAATACACCTCTTTATTAAAGCTGTTCATCAAAGGAAAATGTAAAAAACCGAGAAGGAGAGAGAAGACAAGTGTGCAGAGGGTGGAACCATCCTGGCGTGGATTGGGTGTTTCCTGCAGGCAAAGCTTGGGCTTGGAAGGCCTCCTTCTGTACCGATGGCCTTCTCAGTTTCTTCATGGTACTTAGCCTGGGGAAGGCCTAGGGCCTGATGTTTCTGAATAATGATGGTGGTGAATGCATTCACAGAACCTACTGGAACTTGGGCACTGTGTCCATCCATCCAGTTAATTCTCACAATAACCTCTGAGGTAGGAACTATTATTCTCATTTTACAGACGAAAAAGCTACAGTGCAGAGAGGCTCAACAGGTTATTCAAGGTCACACGGCTGGCAAGAGGCAGAGCTGCCTTTTGAACCCAGGCAGTCTGGCTCCAACATCTGTGGTATGAAACCCTGTGTCATCTGCCAGATCCTGTCCATGGGCATCCACCTGGTTCTGGCAATTTCACAGTCCCCTTCAAAGTCTGGCCTCATCATCATCCTATGAGGTGTTTTTAAAAAATATTATTATTATTATCATTATTATTATGACTTTACAGATGAAGAAACTGAGACCCAAAGTCACATGATTAATAGGTGGGGCATCAAAACCCTGGTTAGAGTGGATCCCAGTACTGTGCAATTTCTTCTGACTGTGCCATGCTACTTGCACCAGATAATTTTGATTCCTTATTACTATATGACTTTGGGCAAGCTACTTCACATGCCTACTCAGCTGCTCACTCTGTCAGTTCCATGGGCATGGATTCTGTCCTCAAGGACTTCCTTAGCATGGCACCATGAGGAACATGTGCATGCAACCCCATCCCCGTTCCCCACACAGCTCTCAGGCCCTTCACTGTGGGAAACTATGTTTCAAGCAGGTCTGCACAAGGTGTCAAGGGGACACATAAGTAGACCTGTGACTGGGAGGGGATCTGAGATGACTACCCAGAGGCAGGGACTATTGAAATGGCCTTGGAGATCATTCAGATGGTGGTTGAAAGGGGGGTGGCACCAAACTTTAGGCAAAATTAGGACAAATGCATGAGAGCTAAACATCAGCAACCTCATCATCATCAATAACATTATCAACAACAGCATCAACATCATCAGCAGCACCTTCATCAACAACATCATTGTTGTCAACATCATCAATAATGCCACCGTCAGCTACATTATCACCAACAACACAGTCGTCAACAACATCGATGTCACTACCAACTACAACATCATCATCATGAGCAACAACACCCTCATCAACAACATCAATGTCACCACCAACTACAACATCATCATCGTGAGCAACAACACCCTCATCAACAACATCAATGTCACCACCAACTACAACATCATCATCATGAACAACACCCTCATCAACAACACCATTGTCAAGATCATTAACAACATCACCATTGACTTCATCAACATTATCATCAACTACATCATCATCATCAACACCCTCATCAACATCATTGTCAACATCATCGACAACCTCACCATCAACTACAACATCATCAACAACAGCATCATCGTCAACACCCTCATCAACATCGTTGTCAACATCAATGTCACCATCAACTACAACACAACAACATTAGCAGCAGCAAAAACATCTGCTTACTGGGAGCTGTAGTCTGCCAGGCAGTGGGCTAAAAGCCGTACCTGGATTGTTCCATTTAGTCCTCACCACAGAGCCTCCCTGTCACTGTTCTTAGCATACAGCTGTCTTTGGAGTTCAGAGTGGTCAAATTACCTTGCGTAAGTAAGGACAGGGATGGAATTCAACTCAGGCCGTTGGCTCTAGTAACCTGTCCATAGCACCCTTTACACATGGCCAGGGTCTTTCAAAACCTACAATCTCCCTGGACTTTGGTCAGCATGTGATGGATGAACAAAGGGGGATGAATCAGGTGAGAGCCATCTTCAAATTTCCCTTTATAAGTTCCAGAGATCCTTGCTCAGTTTCCAGTCCCAGTCCTGCTTCAGCCTAAGCAGAGGAAGGGCTTCCTTTATGGGAGTCTCACAAGGACCTGGTGCCCAACCCCATGTCTCCCGAGAGTCAAGGCCAAGGGTCAACCAGACCATGCTCTGATCATCTCTCTGCTTCTCACCACTGGGGGCTTTTGAGCAAAGAGCACAACCCTAAGGATCTCTCAGTTTCTTCGGTACTAATGCGGGCATCAATATTTTGTCCACGGTCAAGAGTTTTCTGGATGATTCCATGAAATAATGAACTAAAGTGCTCTGAAGACCGCATGTGTCACCTGGGGACTGGCTTACCTCTGGAACAGTGGGAGAGGAGTGAGGTGGAGGTGAGGCTCATTGAACATGTTAGAGATTTGCCGATTCTATTGATCATTTCAAATAGCTAGCTTTTTGTTTCATAGATTTTTCTCTATTGTTCTGTTTTTAACTTTATTGATTTCAACTCTTATTTTTATTCTATCCTTCCTTCTGCTTGCTGTGGGTTTATTTACTCTTCTTTTTCTAGTTTTTGAAGTAGGAGCTTATATTATTGATTTAAGATGTTTCCTCTTTTCTAAGGTAAATATTTAGTGCTATAAATGTATTTTTTAAAATTTCCCTTCAGGCTTGCTCTTTGACTCATGGATTAAGTAGTTTTCAAGTGTTTGGGGATTTTTTTTATTGTCTCTCTGTTATTGATTTCTAGTTGGATTCCACTGTGTTGAAGTACACTTTCTGTGATTTCAGTTATTTTTGATTTGTTGAAGTTTGTTTCGTGGCCTAGGAAATGTTCTGTCTTGGTATGTGTTCTGCAGGCACTTGAAAAGAATGTATGTCCTCTTGTTTTCTATCAGTGTTGATTAGATCATGTTGCTTGATGGTGTTGTTAAGTTTTTCTATACCCTTGCTGATTTTCTGTCTAATTGTTCCATTGTTGATAGAGGAGTATTGAAGTCTCCAAATGAAATTGTGGATTTGTCTATGTTTTCTTTCAGTTCTACAAGCTTTTGCTTCATATAGTATTTTGTACTTCTGTTGTTTGGTGCATATACATTTAGGATTACTATGTTTTCTTGGTGGATTGACACTTTTATCATTATATAGTCTCCCTGTCTCTCTTTGTCTCTCTCTCTCTCAATGTTTTTCCTTTGAGATCTGCTTCATTTGACATTAATATAAACAAGCATACTTTTTTAGATTGTTTGAATGATGTATTTTTTCTCGTCCTTTAACTTTCAATGTGCCTATATTACTATAATGGAAGCAAATTTCTTGTAGACATCTTATGGGGGTCATGTTGTTCAACCCACTCTGTCTTTTAATTGGTCTTTTAAATACTCTTGTCTTTTAATTGGCATATTTAAATAATTTATATTTAATTTTATAATTATTACTATGTTAGGACTGCCATTTTATTTTTATTTTCTATTTATCATTCTATTTTTTTGCTCATCTCTTTTATTTATTCTGCCTTCCCATTAACTACTTGAACAGCATTTCTAAAAAATTAATTTTTCATCTATTTGTAGTATTTTTGAGTGTATCTAGGTATTACATGATACACACACAATTTGTCACAGTATACTAGTGTCATAATATTATAAGTTTGAGTAAAGTGAACACAACTTATCTTCTTTTATGCCCCTTTACCTTCACTTATTTATAACATAATAGTTTTAAATATTTTCTGTTTACACATTTGGAATCTCATACAGTGTTATAATATGTGTTCCAACATTTAAATGTAATTTAGAAAATTTAAGAGGAGAAAAAAATGTATTGCATTTAGTCATATTTTTTACTCTTTCTGTTGTTATTTCTTCCTTCCTGTTGTTCCCCAATTTCTTCTTTTATTGTTTTCTTTTTGCTTAGACAACCTCCTTCAGTCATTTTTAAAGGGTAAGTCTGTTGGTGACAAATTCTCTTAGTTTTTCTTCACCTGAGAATGTCTTGATTTCCTTTTCATTGTGAAGGATGTTTTTCCTGGATATATAATTCTTGGTTGACAGTTCTTTTCTTTCAGTATTTGAAAAATGTTGTGCCATTTCTTTCTAACCTCCATGATTTCTGATGAAAAATTTACTGTCATCCTAATTTTTTTCTCCTATAGATAAGGTGTCACTCTTCTTTGGTTGTTCTCAAGATTTTCTCTCTCTTTTGTTTTCAGAAGTTGACTATGATGTGTCTTTATATAGATTTTTTTTTGAGATCATTTTCTTTGGGGCTCACTCACCTTCTGTTGTTTATGTTTTGTTTAATACAAAGTATCCTGAGAGAGCTATTTCCAGAAAGAGAAAGAGAGAGAGAGAGGAGAGGGAGAGAGAGAGAGACAATAGTGACAGAAAGGAGAAAAGAGAGGGAGAGAGAAGTGAGGGAGGGAGAGAGAGAGAGAGAGGGAGGGAGGGAGGGAGGGAGGGAGGGAAAGACCGCAGGTGAAGAGAGAGAGAAACGAAGAGAGAGAGAGAGAAAGAGAGATGCCAAGGGATAGATGCTTAGAGAGAAGACTTGGTGAGACAGAGAGACAGACCCACACTAGCAGAAATGGGGACAGAAGAACACAGGGTCACATACATATACCTGGGAGCTGCAGGTAAGACAGGGACCTTCTTCCCACCCCAAGAGATAAAGGGGTGCTCATCTCAGCAGGGGCCCTAAGACCCGGTTGGCGGGATGAGTCCTGAGATAACCTGAAGTCCTTCTCCTGCATGGGAAGGCCTTCCTGTCTCATCACCTCTCCTACCCCTCATTTGTTTGTGCATCCACAAACCTCAAGTGGACCCCACTTTCGTGCCCGACTCTGGGGTGGGCTAACAGTGGCAGAATCTCTGTGTCTTCAGGGGAGTGGATTACCCAGAAGGTGTGGATTATGGGGCCTGGTGGCTCCAACAGTGGCCCTTGGCCAGACCCCTTGTTGCACAGGCCTCGCACAGGAGAGCCCAACTGCTGGCCATCATTTTTCTGGAGCACCTGAACTTGTTGCATTGAGAAGGAACTTGACAGAACTCATCTAAGCCCAGCCCAGCCCAGCTCCAGTCACTGATATTCAGAAGACTCCCAGATGACACTACGTCTCCGCCCTAGGAGCTGTAGGGCCACAAGGAGAGGGAACGGCATGACCTTGAGAGATGTTACCAAAAGTCGACGAGTGAGGGACACTGACTGGCCTAAACTCAAAACTGGATTCCACAGCTCAGGTGGTCTGGGAGGAACTGTAGGCTTTTCTTAAGTCATTGTCATCATCACCACCATCACCATCAGCATCACTGCAACCACAATGACAACAAACTTTGCTGAACACTTACTATGTGTTAGATGCTATGCTAATCATTGCATTTGCATGCTTTAATTTCCTTCTCACCATGACCCATGATAGTATCTTCTAAGGAGGAGATATTATCTTATTTTTTTATGTGAGAAAACTCAAGGCCAGAAAGTTTGAGTGACTTGCCTGACCTCACACAGCTCACTAGTGGTGGAGTCAGAATTCAAACACTAGTCTGCTTGACTTCACAGACTTGGCCCAGTAGGAGCTGGTAGTGGAGGCCCCGCGTGGGCTGAGGGGTGATGGCTCTGCTCTGTGTGCTCCCCACAGAGGGCCCACACCCACCAGGCCCTGCACTCTGCCCTGCCCTGCACCCTACATACACACCTGCCGGCAGAGATGGAGCAGCGCCTGTCGTTCAAAACAGGCTGGCCGGAGCTCAGCCTCAGGGACCCCTGCTGGACCTGCATCAGCCCCAGGCATGCCTTGACCTGTGAATGTCCCTTCTTTCTTTGGACATTGGGCAGCCAATTGTGAAAGGATCTCGTTCCCCTTCCTTCAGCTCAATGCTTTTTCTTCCTTCTTCTCCTTGGATGCCCTACATGTTGAGCACACACTGAGCCTCCAACCCCGTCATGAATGGTACAGGATGCTCCTTGGGCAAATCTTTCTCTTAGACAGGCTGGCACGGGCTGCTCCAAGGGACTTGACCCATTCCATCAGGGAAGTGGAGTTTTAGCCCTATGTTCACGTTGGAAAGAAAACGAGGAAATCCCATTTGTCTCAGTGTGTGCGAAATCTCAGGTGAGATGCCCGATCGGCCTCTGCTTGGCCCCATGTCATAGCAAGGACCACAGCCATCGGCCCCCTCTGGCCCCCAAGCGGGGGGACATCTTTTCCTCACACTCAGGGTGGCCCTGCATTCAATCCTGGCTCAACAATTTGCGACCATGGGGTGATTGTCTGTGGATGTCTGAACCACACGTTCTCCATTTTCAATGTGAAAACACTCGTGACCGTGTCACCGGGCTACTGAGGTGATGTGGTGCCTTGTACACCATCGGCACCTGAAACCTGCAAGCCACTCCCCTGTCCTGCCCGAGCTGCCCCTTCATGGATGCCCAAGACTGGCACGTGGCCGTCCCTTGTTCAGGGCTCCTTACAAAGGGCAGATAGGAACCCACCCACCCAAGCTTCTAAAATCAGATTCTAGCACCTGCCACCATCTATCCTTGTCACACCAGTGGCTCCCTGGAAGCCAGAGCGCCTGGCTCGGAAGGGCCTGGTGGAAGGGTCTATGAATATTTCATCGTGAGGTTCCAGAGGAGAGCAGCTTTGCAGGCAGCTCTGTGAGGAATCCTTCTGTCTCAGTGACTTGTGTCTTCGTCCTCTCTCGCCCCTCTTGTCAACAGCGGACGTTCCAAGGATCCTTCACTGCTAAGTAGCTCGCAGTGGCTGGGAGAGAAAATAGCAGCGGCTGGCACTTGTCCCACGTGTCCCCTCACAACATTAACCTGACAGAGTCTCACGACACCGAGATGTAGGGATGACGAGAACCCGTGTTTTACAGACGAGGAAATGGAGGCCTCAGTGGTCTCTGGAACTCTTGGACTCACCCCAGACGCCTTGGACTCTCCCGCGGCACCCCGTGCCGGGTACTTCCCTGTGTCAAGTCCTCCTGGGCCTCTCATTTCTGGCCTAGGCTTGGGAAAGAATCCTGCTCTGTCCTCAGCAACTGTGTTACCGGTAAGATTCTTTGCCTTTGATGCCTCACCTTAAATATGGGGCCGATGGGTCTCCTCTGTGAGGTCTGGAGAGTGAGACTTAAGGGTGAGGAATGGGCAGAGGCTCCACTTATGGCTCTGTCAACTCACTGGATTGTCCCCAAGTTTCCCCCAAGATCAGTGGGTGAGTTTCCCCCTGGGGTCTAGGAGGTGACTTTAGAGCCTGATTGTGAGAAATTTGCACTTCTATGATGTCTCAGTGGGCTTCTTGGCCCAATGTCTGCCCGGAGCCTATTCCAGGCCCAGGTTCTGGGAGGCAGCAGTGCTTGGGCAAACTCAAGAGGGGGTGAGAGCTTGGTAGAGACTCCAGGTGGCCCTCGTGCAGGGGAAGCTTCAGTGGCCTCGTCGGCTGTGCCCACCCCTGGCCCTGGGAAAGAGGGCGCCCCTCATCTTCCACCCTCTGGACATCCTGCTTCTAGAAGACCCCTTCCGCTCTAAGCAGTAGACTCCTGCACAGTCATCAGATCTGTCCCTGCTCCTGGGCCACAAGGTCTGGGGTCCTGGATAAAGGGCTAAAGGTCACTGCAGGGCGACTGGCATTGGGCTGGGGAGCGGCTGAGCTTGGAGAGGTTTTGAGAGTACGGTCATGTGTGGGTGCCCGGCGGAGACAGCAGCAGAGCAAAGGCCTGGGGAGGAGACTTCGACCTTGCAAACACCCATGTGCTGAGAAGTGAAACCAGCCAGGGGTCAGGTGTCTGACTCACCACTTCCCAGCTCTGTGTCCCGCAGGACGCTCTCACTCACCAAATGTCGACAGAGTCTGAGCCGAAGCTCAGGCGGTGCATGAGAAGGTGAGGGTGGGGAAAGATGGCATGTGTGTGTGCGTGTGTGTGCACATGTTTTGCCTGCATGCCTGCATGTGTGTTTGTGGGCTGTCTTCTTGAGGCCTGCAGTCTGCCGCAAAAAGCAGGTTCCACCATCAAGTTTTAGTACTTTGCTCAATGCCTTCTAGTGCCTTGTTCCCACTCCAGTTACAGTTTACCTATTTTTTTTTTGTGTGTATGCCACGTGTGTCTGCATGCATGTGTGTATGTGCTTGCACATGAGTGGGTGCACGTGTGTGTGTGCATGTGTTATGTGCATGTGCATGTGTGTGCATTCAAGTGCATGTGTGTGCACGTATGCTGCTTTTCCTCTGACAGCGGTATCTCCAGGATGGTTCCAACCCAGGATGACTTTTCTCTCTGTCCATCCCTTTGCCTGTCACAAAGTGAACTCTCCAAAGATCATGAAATGAATCAACTCCCAGAGACAAAGAACAAAGGGCTCCAACGAGTCAATCGCCCAGAAAATACTGAAAACAGCCCCCCAGGCATGCAGACCCTGCCTCAAGTCTACATCAGAGCAAGGATAAGGGACTTGCAGGGAGTGGAGAAGCTGGTGGTGCAGGGGCCATCAGGAGGACAGTCGTGACCCTGACCCGGGTCCCTGGAAGGCAGCTTGGCCCGGTGCTGCAGAAGATTTCACAACGCTCACTCCCTCCAACCCGGCAATTCCCTCCCAGGGATGTATCATAAGAAAATAATTGGCTGGGAGCCTTCGGTTGCGAGTGCTGGTACTTCCCAGGCTGCGGTGGCTCCGTAAATTATGAGCCACTGTCTGGCGCAAACCTGGAAATGAACGAATTGTCCACGGGCAGAAGGGGGGTTAGTGGGGACGGTACGGCCGCAGAATGGACTACCCGGCAGCCATTAAGACAGTGTGGGTCTGAGTTTATTGATGTGGAAAGATGTCCGTGGTGTATATGTTCACGTGTGAAGGCAGACCACGGGCAGCGTGTCCCAAATGGGGCCACTCAGTAAATTCTCTCTCTTTCACTCTAACTCTGAATAAGAATAATATAGCACACGAAGCTTAAAAACCTACTTACCAACACTTTAATAGCTCCAGAGGATGCAATTGTCAGTCATTTTCCTCTGTTTCGTCATTCCTTTAGGTATCGTCTTCTATTTTATAGTTTTTGCAGCCAATGCTTATTACTTTAATAACCGTAAAAATGTTATTTTTATATTTTTAAGTGGATCTTCTGTGCTCAATGCTGAAGGGAGGGACCCTGACTCTGGAGTGCCCCCTTGACTCACCATAAAGGAAGGAAAAATTATTTACGACATTTCTCGAGCATCTATTAGGCTAGCTACTTCGTGGGATGTGTTCACGTAGGCCACCTCAGGGACCCTGGGACGCAGCTCTGTGAGGTCACAGGGATCACTTGCATTTTCTAGAAAAGGAAAATGTCACTCAGAGAAGTTAGATGGCCCACCCGAGGTCACACAGCTGGGCTCTAGGCCGAGGGGGGAGAGGAGGGACTTCCATGGGTTGGAGGGTGGAGGTGAGCCTTGTCCTTCCCAGGGACACAAAGGGCTGGTCACTGAACGATGTGCCACCACTCAGGGGCAGAGGGGTCTGGCTTGGCCCGAGAAGATGTGGCTGAGGAGGGAGGGTCATGGCTGGGTGTGGGGGATGGGCGGGAATAAATGGGGCTGCTGTTTCAGCCTGAGGGTTGGGAAGGGCTGAAGGCAGAGACCTGGCCCTGGGCAGTGTGGGCCTGGGCAGGAGCTCAGCGTCCTGGGGGTTGAGTCGCCTGCCTCCCTGGGCTGCGGTTCCTTCAACAGAAACTTGAAGAGACAGCCCTGAGCCCTGCCTCCCGGGGTTACACTGAGGGCTGAGTGGTGCGTTGGGCAGAAGGGGCTGGAGAGCAGGGTTGTGCTGGCGTGCGGGTGCTCATCACTGAGTCTGGGACTGTGACTGGCGGTGCCTGATGGACAGAGAGCAGCAGTCACACAGCACCGTGCCAAGAGGCTTAATGTGTAGGGGCCCCTTAATCCTCTACACAGCAGATCATGCCTCTCCGCCTGCCTTACAAATGAGGAAGCTGGGCCCAGAGAGGCTAAGGGACTGGCCTGAAGCCACACAGCTGGTCGTCATCTCAGCCAGGTTCGCATCTAGCACTTGGACCCTGAGCCCTGCATCTGCCAGCTGTGGCCGTCGGACCGTCCTGATGCTGGGAGCTTAGTGGGTCAGCGCCCTCTGAGGAGATGAGCTGAATGCTCTCAGACATGTGTCCTAACCTCTCTGGGCTGGAAATGCTCTGGCTGTGAATGAGGCAATACGTCCTCCCTTTTCCCAGATGTTTCTGAGCATCACATGGGGACACATTTGTAGAACACTGGGATACATGACCACAGCATGGATGGCTTAAAGGGACAGGAACTTATTGTTTTACAGTTCCAGAGGTCAAAGTCCCTCATCGCAGTGTTGGCAGGGCCTGCTCCTTCCGAGGCTCTGGGGAGACTCCCTCCTGGCTGCTGTCCGGGTTCCGGCGGCTCCGGCAATCCTTGGTGCTCCCGGCCTTGCAGCTGCAAGTCACAGATGGGGAAACTGGCCCTGCCCTGTCTGTCTCCGTCTTCTCACAGCCGATTTCCTGTGTCTCTGTGCCCAAGTCCTCTCTTTTCTCTTAGGACACCTGTCGTTTAAGGCTCACCCTAAATCCGGGATGACTTATTTCAAGATCCTTAGCTAATCACATCTGCAAAGACCTCATTTCCAAGTAAGGTCACGTTCGGAGGTTCTGAGTGGACATGAATGTCTCAGAGACAGTACTCAGCTCACATCAACCTCCCAGTGGTGTGTCGGGTACTCAGAAAGAATCCCTTTTCTTGCCTCCACTTGAGAGAGGAACTGCTGTGACGGGAGGCGGGTGGCAGCCGGAGTGTGATGCATCTCTCGGGTTCCATCAGTTACATAGGGGCTGATGGGTTGACCACCCCCCCCCAGTGTGTGTGACAGGCAGGCGCCCATCTGGCCTGTGGCTGGCTGGGAGAGCTGCTGGTGCTGGCCAGGCTGTCCAGAGACCACAGCTCTGGGCTGAGCCGGCAGGCCAGCATGGCTCAGAAGGGGCTGGACGTGGGCCTCCCCGCTGGGCTGGGCTCCGAACCTGTTCTCAGCCTGCACCCACTTCCTCCTGTCTGTCCTGACTGGATAGTGGGTCCCAGATTGCTGTCGGGAGGTGAGGATGAGCTCTGAGCTCCCCAGGAATCTGAGAACCACAGAAAGGGGGGGCATTCGAGATAGAAGACCCTTCCTTCGTGTTATAGGTGGGAAAACCGAGGCTCTCCACTGGGGAACCCATTTGCCTCCGCTTGTGTGTGTCTGCTCACTAGTTTATCCATTCAGTGGTTGAGCTGACATGTGTCACATACCCCTTCCTGGACAGGCCCGTGCCCTCCCGGGGCACACATCCTGCCAGGGACTCAGACCCAGCTTACGTCTCCTAGCGTCTGATGTGCCACCCAGGAAAACACGGGCCTGGGATGAGACCTGATTACAGGTTAGGGAGGGCTTCACGGAGGAGGTGAGACTCATGATGAAGCTGAGGGTGGGCCAGAGCCAGGCATGTGACTCTGAGGTAGGAGGCCATGAGGACCTGGCACTCCTAGTCCTGGCCCCAAGACTTCAGTGGGATCAGTGGGTAGACCTTGGCCTCGACCTCGCCGTGCCCTGTCACAAGGAGGTGGCTTTGTCCTGGTCCCAACCATGGCCCTAGGTAGTCACCCTCAGCCCCATGTTACAGATGGGGAAGCTGAGGCCCATAGTGATGGAAAGCTTGTTCACAGCCCCTGGGGTGGTCACCCTTAACTTCTTGTCACAGATGGTGAAACTGAGGCCCATAGTGGTAGAAGGGCTTGCGGACGGTCTTTGGGGTGGTCCCTCTTAACCCCTTGTCACAGATGGGGAGACTGAGACCCACAGTGGTGGAAGGGCTTGCTTACAGCCTTCAGAGTGGTCACCCTTAACCCCTTGTCACAGATGGGGAAACTGGCCCTGCAGTGGTGGAAGGGCTTGCCAGAGGCCACCGGCCCTTTGGTGACAGTACCAGGAGTAGAGCTCCAGGTTGCCACCCGGCAAAGTTCGTGCTCTTTCCGTTGAACCAAATGTCCTCTTCAAGAACTGCCATCCTTCAGCAGGGAAGCGTCACCCCACCTCCGGGTTGACACGCCTAACCCTGGGCATGTGTGTCTGTGAGGGGTCTTCAGGGAAGCAAACTCTGCCCAAACCATGATGACAGTGCTACAGCAGTGGTGTCTGCTCCACGGTGCAAACATGTCCTCAGCTCAGGCCACACACGGGGAAACTGAGGCTCCGAGATGTTGTGACACTTGCTTGTGGTCACACAGCAAGTAAGGACAGGGACTCAGATTTGAACACAGGCAGCCTAACTCCAGAGCCTAAAGGATTCACTCCTTCATTCGTTCTTTAGCTCATCCATTCATTCATTCACTCACTGCCATTTTTTGAACATCCTTCCTGTGTCCAGCTTAGGGTCGGACATGAATTTACATATATAAACTGGGTGTTGCCTTACGTCCTAGAGATGGAGATACTTAAGGATTTTCCCTGTCAGTACCCGCACACACCGGGGTTCCTTGTCCCTGTACCCATGAGGCCCCAAAGCTGCCTGTCCCCAGGCACACATGTGCCATCTGTAGAGAAGATAGGGAGGGAGAGAAACAGTCCAGACAGGGAGGGGACATGAGTTGTCTTTAGATGGCAGTTTTAAGTCTTTCTCATCCTTAGCTCCTGCAGCCCAGTGTGGTGGGAGCCACTCAATGAGCTAATGTGTGCAGGTGTGTGCCCCCTCCCATGTTCTGGCCTCTATGCTTCTGTTAATGCAGCCTAAGGATGTTTTTGCAACAGCCACATGAGCTTGTGGTCCTCTGGAGCCACCAGATCCTTCCTAGGGACTTCTGTGCTGTGGAGTCTCAGGCATCGAGGATGAGTTTGGACACCAGGTTTGGGGTTTGCCTCTTTATCTGACTTGCTTTTGTTGAAGTAATTCATTGTGGGTTAAAACAAATACACTTTTTCTTTTAGAATGGTTTTAGTTTTATGAAACAATTTTAAGGCTACTACAGAGAGAGAGAGAGAGAGAGAGAGAGAGAGAGAGAGAGAGAGAGAGAGAGAGAGAGAGAGACTCAGTTTCTCCTGCAATTACTGTCTTATGTCACTATGGCACACTTGTCACAATTAGTGAATCAACATTGCAGCATCGTTATTAACTAAACTCCATACTTGATTCATATTTCTTCAGTTGCTACCTCAGTTCTTTCTATGATCCAAGATTAGACTCCTCTTGGGAGTTTTTCAGACTTTTTTTCCTTTTTCTTTTGACAACTTGCTCAGCTGCTTTGTGGAATTTGAGTCTGTCTGATGTTTTTCTCATGGTTAGACTGGGTCTCTATGTTCTTGAGCAGGAGGCACAGAGGCCAGGTGCTGCTGTCACCCCATCAAGCTCTCAACAGGGCTTGTCACTGTGAATGCCGACTTTGGTCACCTGGAGGTCCCATCTGCCAGGTTTCTCCACTGTGATGTGATTCCTCCATCCCTTTTCTACAATGTACACTTTGGAAGAAAGTCACTATGCACAGCCCACCCTTGGAGAGTTGTAGGTTATACGTCATCTCCTGGAGGGTAAAATTTTGGGGAATTTTTTGACATATATGATTTTTTCATTCTATTTATCATCTATCAATCTAATCTATCACTTAACCCATCAATCTATCTATCCATCTATATCTGTTTATCTCTAGCCATTCATTTAGCTGCTTATCTATCGATCCATCTATATCTGCCTGCCTATCTATCTAATTTATCAATCAACCCATTAATCTATCTATCCATCTATATCTATCTATTTATCTACCTACTGTTTTTATTCATCTATTGTCTATCTACCTATCCCTACCTACCTACCTACCTACCTATCTATCCATCTATATCTATCTATCTCTAGTCATCCATTTATCTACTTATCTATCTATCCATATCTATCTATCTATCTAATCTACCTATCTATCTCTTTCTCTGTCTATCCATTCACTGATTCATTCATTCAATCACGTATTTTATCAGCATGGATACAAAGATATTTATTTTATACTTTGGTTTATAATCCATGACCACTTGATTTTTGTTCCTGAAACTTCGGCCATAGGAAGTTCCTTCACTTGGCCTCTGTACCCTTGGATATACAGCATCATTGTGCTTTTGCTAAAGAATTTCTTTACTTTCTGGCACTATGAGATGCTTTAGGATCATCTTGTATATGTCCTGTTCTGGACCCAGAATCAGTCATTTCTCCAAGAATCCCTGATTCTTTTGACTGGAGAATGGTTTTAGAAATCACGGTCTGGATTCTGGATGTGCTCATTGCTACTGGGTCATCACTGCTTCTAGGCCCTTTCAGCTGAGAGAGCAAGAAAATATCTGTGTATGTATACACTAATTCATGTATGTATGCATGTAAGTGTTTCTATATGTATCCATCTGTGTCTATACTAAACAAGACATGAATTTATACCGATGTCTCCAACTCCAATTCATGACCACATGGATCATTCTAGTCTCCCCGGCTCATCTGTAACCTCTCTTTCCAGCAGTGAGAAACCTCCCCTGTCTTCACTCATCACCCACTTACTTGTTCAACTTCAGTAGAGACGTCCAGAAGCATCACCCCCATTCACCTGCATCCTGGGAGCTTGTGTTTATCAATAGTTCCTTTAGTTTTTTGTCATACAGACACCACTCAGTTCAAAGTTCAGTCAGCACCTTGTCATTGTGGGTTTTTGATCACAGATTATTTCTGTTTGGAACTTTGGAAATAAAAGGAAGAACAAGGTGACATTTCCAAATCAGTTAGCGTCTCACTTTCCAGGGTTCCCTCAGCAGACTTCTTGGTCTTCATCTGTCTGCTACCTATCTATCCCAAATTGTACCCCAACTCAGCCTTATCTGGCTTATTAAAAACATTCATTAACTCAGAACATGTTTTCTGATGGTTCATCAACACACGCCATGCCCACTATGCACCAAAAGCTGTGAGGCTCTAGAAATGTCCAAGAGCATAAAGGGTGAGGCATCTTTTCCATTGAGGACTCCCGGTTAGGAGGTATGCAAACAGATGTGCAGCAAATACCTGCATGAACAAGTGCAATGTTGTGACTGTGAAAATTCCCCGGAAGCACAGGCATGTGGAGATCTGAGCCTATGACAGGGGTGCCTGAGATGATTAAATAGGCCAGCGATGACTTTTATGAGGAAGTGTCCCTGGACATCGATCTCAAGAGTAAGCAGAGTTGAGAAGGAGGGGAGGAAAGAGTGTTCCAGGCAGAAATCCTAAGGTAGGAGGAAGCAGGGCACGTTTAGAGATTTCCAGGATGGTCAGTGTGGCGGGAACCGTGGGAGGGCATGGTTGGGAGAGGACCCTGTGGAAGCTAGTTGGAGCCATAGGGGTCCTAAGCATGTTGGTCAGATAATTTTGTCTAAGTACATGGAAGCCATGGAAGGGTTCTGAGAGAGGAAGGTCATGATCAGAAGTACACTTTTGGGAGAAAGTCCCCAGCTGTCCCATGGGGAGTGATGGAGAGCTGAGTGGATGAGGCTGGAGCTCAGAGGATAGCAACAGCCCAGTAGGGGAGAGCTGGCTCTGGTGGGGCTGATAGAGTCATGGCGGCATCCACTTGTAGGACTTTGTGCTGCCCAGATCTGATCAGAAGGTTTCCATCAGCTCCTTCCTGCCTCAGGAGCTTTGCGCTTGCTGGTCTTCCTCCCAGGCCTTCCCACCCTGCTGCCTTTCCCTCTTCAGGGCTCAGCTTAAACGTCTGATCACCCTTCTCAAGCCAGCCTCCTGCCCTTCCTGTCTGCAGTGTCCAGTCCACTTTCATCGCAGCCCTTGTCCCGGCCCCTGGAGGTTTGTCCTCCTCACTGCTGCCCCCGGTAGGACTGTGGCTACAAAATATGGAACTTAAACTCATGGTATTCAATGCAGGACACTTTGTGACAACCCTGATGCCCTCAAGACGAGCTGGCGGCAGCTGCCCGGGGGACCCATGGGCAAAGGCACACACTTAGCACATGTTTACCCACAGGGCCGGGACTCTCTGTTTTCATTCCAGGCTCAAAGGAGCGTGAGACTCTGGTGTGATCGCAGTTCAGGGAGGCTGCTTTATTATTCACAGGGAAAATTTGCTGAAGTTGCAGCTGGAACGTGGGACAGAAAAGGTGAGGTCTTTGCTTCTGTTGCGTCTCAAAGACCCTTCCCTTCCCACCACCCTGCATCAATGCTCTAAGCTGCTACGCTGGGCTCCACCTAGGTCCTTGTCCTCCAAGTGCCCTTTCTTAACTCCTAGAAGGGGCGCCCAGGGTGTACATTGATGGCTGCTCAGTCACACTCTCTGGGGGCTGCAGCTCATGAAATTATGAAACTTCAGCTCATGAAGGGCCACATTCATGCCACTTCCCCTCCCGTTTTTCAGATGGGGAAACTGAGGGCTCACAGATAATCAGTGGCCCCAGGCAGGGTCCCTGGGCTGAAGGGTGGGGGAAGAGCGTGGCTGGAATCTGGGGGCAGCAGGCCTGATGAGCCCTCCAGTGGGGATTGCGCTGTTGCTGGCTCCTGTCATTCCTGGAGCTCTTGGTTATGAGGCAGCTGCCTGAGGAAGTCCCCTCAGCACTGCTGGTGTGAACCGAGGTGGCCACTGGGGCTTGGGGAGCTCCCCGACTGCCCCAAGCCAGGCTGATTCTCCACACGGCTGGCTCACCCCTCCCCTGCACACCCTCCCTGGGTCTCCCCTCCAGGGCTCTGAGCACAGAGAGACATGGGGAAGCCACAGGCGGGGATGCAGGGGAGACGCAGGGGAGGTGGGAGGCGAGCTTTTTACCATGCCAGGAATTTTGCTGGAATCTTCCTCATGCATCACCCCACTGAATCCCTTGATGACCCTGAGCAGTGATCATTCATTCATTCACTGGATAGTGTTTGCCACACCCCTAGTGGATGTCAGCCACTGTTCTAGTGAGCTCTCCGCCCTCAGACCTCACAGGCTGCTAAGAAGAGGAGGCCAACACACTGCGAATAGGTAAGACAGGTGATGGGGAACGTTGGAGTGGGGGTGCCTGCTGGAAACAGTGTTGAAATCCCCCAAATTTTGATTAGGTCACGAGCGCTCCATCCTCTGAAATGGAATCAGTGCCCTTGTGAAAGAGGCCCCAGAGAAAGTGTGTGTCTCTTCCGCCATGGGAGGAACCAGCAAGAAGCTGCCATCTACGAAGGAGGGAGCCCTTGCCAGAAACCGAATCAGTCAGTGGACTGCCCAACCTCCAGAACTGTGAGTAGCATGTTTCTGTTGTTTATACATTATTCAGTCCATGATATTTTTGATATCGCAGTCCACATGGACTAAAACAATGATGGGGATGGCTTTCTAAGGTGGCATTTGGAGAAGGCTGGGAGGTGAGACTAAGGGAGCTCTGAGTATCCCTCGGGGAGTCCAGGAGGCAGAGCACATGGGCCAAGGCCTGGGGGTGGAGCTCGACTGGTGGGCCGAGAAGCAGCTCAGGCCAGTGTGCTGGAGCCCAGTGAGCAATGGAGACAGAGGAGGGTCAGAGGCAATGGGCCGGGTCCTGGGATGCAGCAGGCTGTGTCAGGCCATGGGTATTGCTCTACCTGAGTGGGGTCAGGCAAGGGGTCAGAGCACAGGAGTGGTGTGACCTGACCTCACTTTGAGGGGGTGGTTCTGGCTGCCAACTGGGGGGAACGGCAGAGGAGGCAGGGCAACCACGAAGCTGCAGCAGGGATTTGGGTGGCCGGGAGATCATTAAACTCAGAGTGAGGTGCGAGTCTCCCTGCATGACCCAGCCTGAGTTTACTCCTTTCCAAGCCCATGGAGTCCTCACTGTGGGCACTGGGCTGAGCTCTGACTTGAGTCGAACTGCAAGCGACGGGGTTCCCCTGCTTGTCTGAATCGACACATCTCCGCCCTCGTTCCAAGTTCCAGCACCTCTGGGTCCTGTAGACATGTCAAATCCAAATGCCACTCAAAACCCCCGGGGATGGAAATGTTCCCAGAGTCAGACTTCACTTTAAGCCCAAACAGTGGATTAGGGAGATATCCGTGAAGGCCAGGCAGGGTGTGGAGGGGACATGGTCCTGCAGGCAGTGCTCCAGGGCAGCTGGGGCCCTGCAGGGGCTCTGGAGGAAGTGTGGGGTTAGCTGGGAAGACTGGCCTCATGTGCCCACCAGGAGCATGCCATTCCAGCCATCCCAGGCTTGTTGGATGAGGGGCTCTGGGCCCCCACGGATGGTCCTACAAGGAATCGTGGGCACCTGCCGCAGCAGCAAAAGCCAGAGAAAGCGACACACCAGAGTGGCAAAGGGGGTGGAGTCACGGTTCTGCTGGAGGACCAGCAGTGTGGGCTCCACACGGCGCTAGGCAGAGAGGGTAACATCCACTTGGGGCTTTGGGGGAAGGAACTATTCCCAGAGGAGCACAGCCCCATGGACTCTGGGTCTTCAGAGCTAGAGGACTCATTCACCCACTCAGGAAATGGTTACCGAGCACAGCCCGTGCCACACCCTGTGCAGGGGTGCATTGAGAGCAGGATCCTGCTGCCCTGGAGTTTACCATCAAGGGTGCCCTCAAATATCTGTCCAGCTGCCCCATAGACGCTCACCAAGCACATCCGACCCCCCCCACTGCCCCCATGACACCTTCACCTCTGCACCCTCTGCCTTAGATCTTTGTCTTGTTATACCCATCTCCCCCTCCTCCACCCCAGGCCGTGAGCTTCCCATGGCGGGTGCTGCCTTATTGGTCTTTAAGCCAGGTCCGGGCACATCCCAGGTGAGCTTCGGGGTCTGGGAACTGTGGCTGTGCTCCTCTGGTCCAGAGCTGTGCTTTTCTATGTGACAGGCTCTCTCGCTTAAGTTTATCAGCCCATCCTGCCTGCCTCGTAGGGTGTGGACAGGACAAAGAGGGAAGGACACAGAACTTAGGGTCTGGTGGTACAACGGATTGAATGTTTATATCCCCACCAAATTCACATGTTGAAATCCTGACTCCCAATGTGATGGCCTTAGGGGGTGGGGCCTTTGGGAGGTGATGAGGTCATGTGGGTGGAGCCCTCATGAATAGGATATCAGTGCCCTTATAAAAGGGACCCTGGAAAGCAGCCTCCTTCTCCCACCACGTGAAGACACTGTGGGAAGATGGCTGTCTGCAACTCCAATAAACGTCTGCTGTTTAAGCCACCCATTCTGTGGAACTTTGTCACAGCAGCCTGAAGAGACGAAGACTGTGGCTTGTTTTCTAACCCTGGGTTCTGATCCTTGTAGACAATGTACCCTGGGCAAGCCCCTTATCGGCTCTGAGCATTTCCCTTTCCAATAAACCAAGAGGGGGACATCCATGTTGCAGGTCCCAGGGGACCTTCCAGGGCCCTGCTGGGTACAGAGGAGGCCAATGCTTGATGCCTGCTGACTCCTGACCTCTGTGGGGCAGGCACGGTGGGAAGGAGTCGTGCTATCACATTGCCAGCATTGCGCAAATAGCCGAGGGTCCCGGGTCTTGTCCTCTCCCCCGTTGCGGTCACTCCCCGCAGTGACCCAAGGGCTCCATACGTGGGGCGGCAGGTAGGTCTCTCCAGCCAGCACACAGGCTTGGGGCACAGGCCCAAGGCCTGGCCCCGACAACCAGCAGCTGGATCCCTGCTCACAGGAAAGGGCCATGCTAGGAAGAGCCTCATAAAAGGCAGCAATTCTGCTTTAACAAGGCGGCCTTAACAAGGTGGCGTGTGGCAGAGCTCTCAGAAACGTCTTCCTCCCTGAAAGCGCTGTCAGTGATGACTTCACAGAGCCTCCCATGCTCTCCCTCACCCTTGCAGCCACCTCTGGTGGGGTCCTGCTGGGAGTGGGGTGGGGTCTGCAGGCTGCTGAGGTCCACTGGCCTCCCAGGAACCTTGCTGCCTCCAGGATTGACTGGACTGACTCCGGCGGCTGCACTGAGTCCCCGCAGTGCCGGTGCCTGTGTTCTGTGCACATAGTGCTTCATGCACACAGTGCTTCGGGTCAGAGAGGCAGGAACTATTGTCCCGTCTCTCCCCCCCCCCCCCCCCGCTTTAGCAGGACCCCTTTTGGGCCAGCCCTGAGGCCAAGGCTCCTGGCACCTGTCGCACAATGGATAGTGAATAACAGCCCCGCCCAGGGCTGGCCACGGCAGTGGGATGGCAAGTGCTCTAATTACCAAATGTCCTGCATGATTAACGAGGAAATTAACAGGCCAAACGCTCCCTCTCCTCCTGGCAAACATCTCGGAACCCCATAAACATGCTGGAATTCAAATGACACCGCTGAGCGCCTCGGCTCCAGGCCCTGCCATCCATCAGTGAGTGGAGACTTCCAGAGTCCCATCTCCCATGCCAGGACCTCTTTCCTGAAGCCAGGAGCTGCATCTCAGTGTCCCCCTGCTGCTGTTGTCACTGCCAGCCCAGCCCTGGACCCTACATCCAAGCCACGGTTTGGGCACCAAGAAGACCAGGGCAGACCAGGGCATCAGGCTGGACAAGACTGAGCTCAGTTCCCAGTCCGTCTTCCCCTTTGAGCGTCTCTGGATGCCACCTCCTCTGCCTCCACCTCCCCCTTTGTGCAACAGAGATGATGCTACCTTGCTACAGGCTTGTCCTAAGGGTTAGAACAGAAGATGGGTGAGAAGTGTGTGTCGTACGGGCAACGCCTCTTGCTTTCCTTGCCGGATTCCCCCTGCCGACCAGAGGAGTCGCTGACCTGGTTGGCCGAAGTCTGAGGCTCTGTGTGTGTGGGAGGTGCTGTGCCCTAGAGGATACTGCTGTGCCCCATGCTCCAGGTGGGCACACCTCCCAGCTGCTTCTCCTTGTCCTGGGTACCCTCAAGGGATTTCAGTCAGGCAACGGCACTCTCCACTCCCTAGCTTGCCCTCCTTTTCCACCCCCTAGCCTGCCCTCCTGCTGCCCCCTGCCAGTGCAGCCTGCTACCTTTCTCTTGGGGTGGGCACCCTCTCTGGGTTCACTTGAGCCCCCTTTCCCCTCCACCTGTCTGTGCAGTTCTTTCTTGTTCCATCAGTGGGCCGTTGTTGATCCTTTGGGCTCTATTCCCATGTGGGATCCTCTGGGAGGGACAGAGATGGGGAACGAGGGGCAGGTGTGGGGCAGCCAAGCCCACCCCACTTCAACAGGAACTTCGGGGCCTGAGAAGCATGTCAGAGTTGACCCAAAAGGACATGAAAGATCAGCCACCTAGTCTTGGCTTCGAGTTTCAAGTAGGGTAAACTGAGGTTTATGAGGGCGCAAGTCAGGTGTCCAGTTCTGAATGCCTGTGTGCCCTGTCCCCTAGGAGAGGGATAATGGGTTATGAGCATAGCACTCCCGGGCCTGGGGTACCCCCAAATGCTTCCGGGCAGAACCCGGGTCCAGAGTCGACCAACCTGGGTCTGCCATTCACTGCCACCTGCCACACCCTGGAGGATGGTGGTAGGGCCGTGAAGCCTCAGTGCGTTGGTTTAGCCTTCTGCAATGTGGGCAGTGGTGCTCTTGTCTAGCGAGGTCATTGTGAGCTAGAGCAACATCTAGTCCAGACTGTGCTCTGGGTTAGCTCTTCCCGGGAAACCAGTGGAGCAAGGAGGGGCGGGGCCCACGGGACGACAGCCCAGGGCAGCAGAGACGGACTTGGGACGCTGAAGCCCACTGCAGAACAGAGTTCTAACAGCAGGTGGGACGGCCCGGAGGCAGGAGGAGAAGATGGAGAGGCTGGAAGGAGGAGTTACTCACCAAATGTGTCACATTAGCAGCAATTTGGCCCATTTTTGAGGTCATTTTCTCTTGGGCCCACTTTGGAGTATTTCAAGGATTTTAGCCCATTTGTTCCTCTGGAAGTGAATTTCCAGCACACGAGCTTGTTCCAGTCGCAGTTCAGGAAGAATAGGGCAGGGAGGGCCGTGTGGGCAGAGACCCAGCGTGACCCTGGTGGGGGGCAGCCCTGGGGGCTCGAGGAGCATGGAGGAGGGCCCCTCCCCTGCAAGGGGTGGGAAGGGGCCGACAGAGTGACTCAGTTCCACCTCGACCCTGTCACTGAGCCAAATTCCATCAGGATTAGCATTAAGTAGATATATATGTATATATATTTTAAAAATCAGGGCAAAGAAAAGTGAGAATTAAGTAGAATTTAATATTCATCATGCCTAGGGAGAGGGAAGATTTCCTAAGTTTAGAACTAATACAAGGAATCAGGAGAGAAAATATGGACAGATTTGACTGCATAAAAATGAGAATCTTCTGCAAGTCAAAATTAAACCATCAAATTAAGTGGCAAAAAAAAAAAAAGGACCTGGGAAATATATTTGCAGCAAATATGACAAAGGCTTAATTTCTTCATTAAATAAAGACCTTATAAGAATTTCTGTAAAGACATGGAAATGCATATGATGTATAAAGTTCGGATTTTTTTTATGTGAGGAGTTATTAAAATGCTCAAAGTTTATGTGCAGAGGAAAGACTGGTGCATGAGCACTATGCAGGTGAGAGTGATTTTGCGGGTGGAAGCATGGAGCTTGACTGATTCACTTTTTTCCTAGTACTTTTCTGCATTTTTCAAATTTTCTTTAAAGAGTGAGGGTGTTTTACCTAAACAAAGCGTGATATGAATCAGTTAGTATTTTGCCATCTATTATTATTATTATTATGAGTAATAGCTACTGATTATTACTGATTATTACTTGCTATACATGAAACATACTTTATGCATTACCTCATTAACCCACACAATGCTCCGAGAGGTATTTCTGATTAAACCCGTTTTAAAAGCTATGAAAACTGAGGCTCAAAGAGGTTAAGGACTCCGGCCAGGGTGGGACAGTTAGTAAGCAGGAGAGCTGGGTTTGCCTGCAGGGCCTTGGCAGAATGACACCAGGGCTGGAGGTTTCCTCTGCAGCACTCTGGCATCTCTGTGCTCATATAAACCAGGAGTGAAAACCTGCCTCACCGGAAATAACCCCAGCATGTGTGGATTAGGGACGTATAGTGTGTAAAGAAAAAAAAAAATTAGGCCAAACCAGGAGCAGAGATGGCTTGGGAGGAACCAGCAGGAGGCGGCATGTGAGCAGTTCTCCACGTGCGTTAAACGCCTATTAGAACTACAAAAACAAGGCCGAGGTATTCTTAGAGTAATTGACTAAAAATCCTTGAACTTGACACAAGTTGGGGGAAAATAACAGAGAGAAGATGCAAAAACACTCAGAAGCAGCTAAATTCATCTTCCTGGGGTGGCACGTGCTCTGGTGAATTTTCCTGGCAATTGGGCTATGAAGGCAAAGGTGTCTAGAAAAGTCCTTGATAAGCTTGCCAAGAAAACAAGCTCTGGGACCAGAGGCCTCAGAAAGAAAGCCCACTATTGATGCACATGGGTCACTATCACCCCGGGTGTGGAGCCTACACCCTTTCCTGGGCTTGGAGATGGAAACTTCCAGGCCCTGCTTGCAGGTGCTGCAGGGAGTCCAGAAAGCCAACCAGAGTGTAGCGAGTGTTTAGAGAGGATGAGGGGGACCATGGGCAGGGGACGGTGAGGTGAACCCTGTCTGGGGGCACAGGAGGTGTCCCTGGAGGAGGAGTTTGTGGCTCTGAGTCCAGGAGAATGAGGAGGATCACAGGACAGCTGCAAGGCTGAGACACACAGATGCTTGAGAAGACAGGGCTGGTGGTTTATTCTGAGGGTGGCGTTTGGGGTGCCTGTGGAGAAACAGTGGGAGGCTGGGGAGAAGGGTGGGAGCAGACCCCGAGGCCCAAGAGGTTGTTCTGCCTGTGCCTTTAGCCTCTAGGAGATGGATGGATGGTCAAAGGACTCCAAAAGTTGTTTCTAAAAATCTTAGTATCTTTTGGGCAGCTTAAGGGAAAGCTCCAGAAATTAACGAATGCAGAGGTTGGGTGTATGTGTGAGTGTTACTGCATTGGTTATTAACAAAGGAAAGGAGAAAAGAATACAAGAAAGAAACTTTGACTTTTCCTATCTTCTGGAAACACGCCTTCAAGGAAACTGCTACCATCGCCATTTAACAAATGGCAAAACTGAGGGTCAGCGAGGATACAGTGCCCAAAGCACCACCTATTTTCAAGCTGTCATCTCTATGGTCTCAATGTGTGGTTACTTTGCTGGTACTAGGATCAAACGTGCACCATGCATTTGAAATAAAAAATGTGGTACATATACATAATGGAGTATCATGCAGCCAGAAAAAAGAACAAAATCATGGATTTTGCAGCAAATTGGATGGAATTGGAAACCAATTTGATCTATCACAGAAGCGAGGAACTGAATTCTGCATGTTCTCACTCATAAGTGGGACATGAACCTTAATCCATCAGCGCAAGGGAGGGATCGGCAGTTGCTGGACATTGCTGGGGTGGTGTGGGGGAGTCTCACGTAACAACACAAAGGGTACTTGGTCCTAAACCAGGGAAAGAGAGGACCAGTTGGAGGCCCAAACTTCACCCGCACCCAACCTACTTGTATAGCCAATCCTGACTAGTACCTCTCATCTCTATAAAAAAGTTTTTTTAAGAAGTCAAATACATAATACATAAAGACAGAAAGTTGATTAGTGATTGCTAGGGACTGGGCTGGGGTGGTGGTGAGGAATTTAAGAGTGACTACTAGTGGAAACATTTAGTTTCAGGAGAAAGGGGTATTAAAAATATTCTAATATTAGATGATGGTGGCTGTACAATTTTGTGAATGTACTAAAAATGACATTGAACTTTACATTTAAGTGCTCAATTTTATGATATGTGAACTATATCTTAATAAAGCTGTTTGAAATTCTAACAACAATAACAACAAAAGAGAGTAGGTGGACCCCTCCTCCTTCCAGGCTGTTCCCCTGAGACTTCCTAGCTTGTCGTGCTGCTTACTTCTCTCTGTGATCCAGCCTCAGGAACTCAGCACACTGGCAGTCAATTGTTATGCTTAAGCACCCTGGGGACAGGGGACAGATTGGATTCAGGACCTGCATGCAGTAGGTGCTCCGTAAATGCCCTCTAAACAACCAGATCCACAGGACAAGTACATTTCAGCTGGGAGAAAACGTTGGTATTTGGGCTCCTCTGACCCTAGATAAAATGAACTCAAGCTGCAGTCATGTGTTCCAAAAATTTCAGTTCAACTCAATTCTTCTAATTTGTCTCAAATTCTCAATTCCCTCAATTCGGTGCAATTCTAGACCTCCGTCTCCGCGCCTTCCAGTTTTTACTTTGATGCCCCAATTCGAATCAAATCGAGTCAATTCAATTTATTTTAATTTCATTCTATTGAATTCCTTTCATTCAATTCGATTTTCTTTCTTCAGTCCGGCTAAATTCAATTCCTTCCACTCATTTCAATTGTTCTCCATCCAGTATTTTTCTTTTTCTTTTTTGACTACTGCCCAATCTTGGCCATTAATTCAACTTCAGTCAGTCTTTCCAATTTGACCTCAGCTGAAGCAACCCACCTGGACTATCTGGCTCATTCCAAGGCATCCTCACTGTGGGAATGGTCTCAGTTTTGTCCCCTCTGTATCCCTTGAGCACCTGGTCCTGCAGTCTGTGATCCTCTGTGACGTGTGACTGAGAGGCTTCCTTCAGGAGAATGATCTAGGAGAGAGAGAACGCACGGGCAGCCACTGACTGTGGGCAAAACCATCACACATCTGTCACTTCTTGTTCTTCTCAGGACAGTCCTGAAAAAAAGAGGGTAGTGTGATGGGGGGTGGGGAGGCTCACGTAACAACACAAAGGGTACTTGATCCTAAACCAGGGAAAGGGGACCAGTGGGAAGCTCAAATTTCACCTGCGCCCAACCTACATGTGTAGCTAATCCTGACTTGTACCTCACATCTCTATAATAAAATAAAATGAAATTTTAAGAAGTCAATGACCCCTAGCCCCATTGTGGAGAAGGGAAAACAGAGGCACCCAGAGTTTACATCGTAGCTTGGCCTTAGAGAGAAAGTTTCAGGCCTTGAGCCTGGGCTGCTCGAAGGTGAAGCTCTCACTTGACGTTAACATGCAAAAGCAATATGCTCATGTAGTCAATGAACTTGTTCAACAATGTTAAGTGACTACTATGTGCTGATCATTGTTCCAGGCAGTAGGAACAAGGTGTGAGGGAGTGAGTCGTGGTCCTATTCCTGTGCACCCATGTCTCAGGGTGGAAGGTGTCAGGCCACATGAGCAATGAGTGGCAATCCCCAGAGCACACACTGGACGTCCTCAGCTTGGGTAGGGTTGGATGGGGGTCAGGAGAGGCTTTTAGACATTGGTGACACTGGGTCTGCATAGAATAAGCACTGGATAAATACTGCTTTTATTGGAGTCAGGATCTTACTTTGTTGCCCAGGCTAGAGTGCAGTGGCAGTCATGGCTTATGAAAGCCTCGACCTCTTGGGCTCAGGCTATCCTTCTGCCTCAACCTCCTAAGTGGCTGGAACCACAGGTGGGTGCCTCCATATCTGGTTAATGTTTTGATTTTTGTAGAGATGAGGTCTTGCTGTGTTTCCCAGACTAGTCTCAAACTCCTGGGCTCAAGCAATCCTCCTACCTTGGTCTCTCCAAGTGTTGGGATTACAGGTGTAAGGCACCATGCCTGGTGGACAGACACTGTTGAATAAGAGAACAATTGATGACCTTCCCTGGGCACCAAAGGATGGCCGTCACCTACTATTGATCCTTGCTTGAGCCTGGAGCATCCCACTCCTGCTCATGGGGCAAAAAGTGAGCAGTGCCACCACCTCAGCCTCAGTCTTGCTTCTGGGCAGCCCTTCCTGTTTCTCTTAGTGCACGATCCTCTGCCTGCTTCTGGCTATTCCTGCACCCTCACTGGTACTGAATGCCAGACTGACTACCATGGCTTCAGCCACCATAAATGGAACTCCTCAGTCTTGGGTCCATTGACTTCAGCAGCCCTGGGTAGACCCCTTCCCGTTGAGGTGGCATCCCACATTTTTGCCTTCCTAGCTGAGTCTTGGTCTTCCAAAAGCAGCAGAATGGTGACAATTAAACTCAGGTGCTAAGAGAATCATCCAAGAAATAGAAACAAGGGCTTGGAGGTCAACAGAGGAGACATGGAAATGACATGGGGGTGACAGAAGGAAGTGGGTGGGAGTGAGAAGAAGTTTGGTGACCCCTGCTTTTCCCATGGGAAAAAGGACAGAACCAGGGGGCTTATTTGTGACCTCTTGGGTCTGGATTCTGCTGGGCCCAGGAGGCCCAGAACTTGTAACCTCCACTCAGTGTGTGCTTGGTTTTTTGTCTGCGTCAGGCACACTTTCTGAAGCTCTCCTCCCAGCACTGAGGACTGGCATTTCAGCACCTCGCCACTGTGGACAGTGCTCCAAAAGCTCAGGCGTCCTCTCTACTGCCTCCCGCCCCTGCTTCAGTTGGAGGGACTCAAGCATCTGCCGGCTCATCTGGCCAACGGTGCCACTGAGATGACAGAACTGAATTCAAATCCAAGTCTTAGTGTTGCTGTGGCTTTGACCCCAGCTCCTTGCTTGCCACACAGGGTGGCTATGAGGAGGTAATGGGGTGACATCCATCAGGTGCTTGATAAGGAGTAGAGCTTCCACAGCTGTTAGTTTATTGCTCCTAGGTAGCATGCTTCAATTTTACCAGGGGTCCAAAATGCCTGAACCAGATGGTTGAGGGGCACACACTGCAGCAAGCCAGTGGGGGGATTGTCTCCAGCAAGCTCCACGCAGAGACTCATCTTAGAGGTAAGACGGGGAAAATATCTTGTTTTGACATGTCCCAAGGTCTTTTCTGGGAATGTAGGGAGGTGACAGTTCCTTAACCCCTAGGGGTTTGGGTGTTTAACAGCGGGCTCTGCTTGACTCTGGAAATGGAGAATTGATGAGATCCCAGCAGTGTGACAAAACCCAGGGGACATGGGGCAACTGGGCTCTGCCATCACTTTGTCCAGAGGTTGCCCACCCACCCTTGGCTGAGGTTGGGCACTTCTGAGAGTGGGTGGGCACCAATTCTACATAAGAGGCTAGGACAGACCCTGAGAGGAGAGAAACAAGCATTTACCCGCAACTCAGCAGGAAGCCCTGTCCCAAGGCTGCTGTTGGATTATGGTGGTGACAGTATCCCAAGGAAAATGTTAGACTCCAATTCTCCCCTGCCTCAGCCACTGGGTGTTGGGGGAATTCTGTCTTGTCCACTGATTTTGCCTCATGGGTGGTTACCATCTATGCTGGGTTTCCAAAGTGGCATGGCAGGGGCAGTCATTTCCATAGCCTGCATGACGCATGACTCATTAGAAAATGGCAGAAGATGAGTTCTTCCTGGGAGGCCCTATGCCCATTGAGCTTGTCTCCAGACTAGGAGGAGGGAGGATGACTTTTCCTCTAGGGGAGTCCAGACCAGCACAGAATCTGAAAACAAGCAGTTCCAAAGAGAATTTTGCCAAGAACATACTCTGGGCTTCCTCCTGCCTTTCCTGGGTCTGTATGCATCTGCTGGGCCCAGAAGGCTCAAACTTGTGGTCAGTTCTGGCTTCCAGCCCAGCAGTTCCCTGCATCAGCATGCCCGTGACCTCTGAGTCTTACCACCAACCCTCTCACTACAGGCCCATGGGCTCTTTCCCCATCACTGTGGAGCAGGGACTTCAGCAGCATGCTTCTGTGGACAGCACCCCAGGCACTACATTCCCACGGTCCTCCCAGACACCCAGTGGGCCATCAGCAGCTCCTGTGGTCAGCTGCCAAGCCAGGCCCGTGGTGCCTTCCTGCCATGTGCTTCACTCCTGTAGCAACTCTAAGAAGTGGACACTATCATTCCCAACTTTCAAGATAGGAGGCTGAGACTCTCAGAAAGTCGATCAGGTGGTCCAGGCCGTCCTGCAGGAAAACGGCGGGCTTCTAAAGCTCTGAACAGAGCAAGTCACAGCTGTCTGTGTTACGGGACCAGGAGATTTGAGAAGAGGCTGGGGTAGAGAGTAGAGAAGCCCTCAGAGCCCAGTGCAGACGCCTGCTCAAGGACAGGTGGATGGGCTCTGATGGGGTGTCAGGCACCGAGGAGGCACAGAGGACCTCTCAGATTGAATGGAAGGTGTGACTGACTTGAAATCCTGGTGCCATGCAAAGGAGAAAGAGGATGCTAGCAACCCCTCAGGGGCAGCTGTGGGATAGGGAGAGGATGTGAGATCAGCGCTCTCTCCTAGCTCTGATACTTTGCAGAACTACCCTGTTCTGACCAAGGACCATGGTCATTCTTCCTCCCTCTCCAACCACGTGGATGTTACAGGAGCTGTCAGTCCTCACTGGAGCCTGCCCACTGCCTAGAGCTGATTGGTGCAGGAACAACCACCTGACCCATCTGGGCCAATCAAATGCTTCCTTGGGATTTCCTATTAATAAATGTCAGACTCTGGACCCCAGTGTGAACCTCAGAGTGAGCCATCAGCACTATGTTTTGCACCACACAGGGAGAGGGTGAGGCTGACACTCAGAGGAAAACAGGGGAGAGAGTGTCCCCAGTGGCAGGACTCATGAAGCCCAGAGGCTTCCTGGAGCCTGCATGTTCTTCCTTTGAGGCGTCTACCCTGACCACCAATTCCAAACACTCCTGTCATGTTCTGTTCCACCATCACGTGGGCACCTGTCACTTTCTGATATTCACTACTGTGTTTTTCTTACTGTCCATTTGTCTACTTGTCCTCTCTATTTTGCCAACACCTGAATTGGCACCTGGCCCTTAATATTCACATTTTAAACAACTGAGTGCTGAACTTCCTATGGGTTGGTTGTATAGCTTTCCCGGGATTCTTGTGAACGAATAACTCCTCTTTTGCTCTAAGTTAGTGCTTCTGCCCCAGTCTCTTTTGTTCTAAGTTAGTGTTGTGTTTCTGCCCCTTGCGACCAGAAGCCCTGAAAAATACAGACAGTTGTGGCTTTGGGAATGTCTCCTCACCTCTCTGTACCTCTCAGTACCACAAAAGCAATGGCCAGAACTAGGTGGTGCCGGTTCCTTGCAAGCTGTTGGGAGCAGAACCCAGGTGCAGCTCCTTCATGGGGCAGGGAGGGCGGGCCCAGTCCTGGGATCTGGGGCTACCCCTCTCAAAACACACGCAGGAATGTTAGGCAAGCGGTTTAGCCTCCCCTAACTTCTGTCTTTCTGTCTGAAAAATGTGGGATTGGATGAGTTCAGTCTTTGACTCCCCAAATAGAACTCGAAGAATCTGAACTGATCTTCTTTCTGCTCGAGGTACATGGCATGTGTGGCCTTCATCCATGTAGTATGTAAATCCCGAGGCCCTGTCCAGAAGGAACTCCTGTGGAAAGTTGGACCCTGTGCCAGGCAACACATACCGGCCAGTCATGTGCCTCACGATAACTTGGGCACCAAGCCCTTCTGCAGATTAGGAAACTGAGGGTCAGGGTGGCTGCTTGGCTTCCCAAGTCACGCAATATGTTTGTGGCAAACCTGGGTGTAGCACTTGGTTGGTCTAGTGTCTTTGCTTGTATTTGTGCCTTCCATGACCTCCCCCACTCCTTCCCCTACAACCCCTGTGGTGTCATAACATGTCCCGTGTGATGCCATCTGGATGTCAGAGATGGGATGATCCAGACCAGAGAGGTGAGTTCACAAGTAGGATGTCACACAGCAAGTTAGGCAGGGCAAGGTGAGACACTGGTTGGAGTCCTGCTCCATACACCAGCTCTCCTACCTGCCTTTGGCCTGCTCTCTGGAGCCTCTAGACGCTTCCCTCAGCCCACAGCAGGGCTCAGTCCCTCCCCACAGGGCAAGGGAGTGTATGAAGTGTCCGGGTGAGAGAACCTGTCCCTGCTGCCAGGCCTCGTGCTGGTGTGTGCAAGAATGACAGAGCTAATTTCCCAAACACCATCTGAGCTGAGTGCATGTTGATGAGGATGATGACTTTTAAAATTTTAAATTAGAAGAAATTACATTTTTTCCCCCTGCCAAAATAAAGACGAGAAATCAAATGGATCTGGTTTGAAAAGGGACTGGAACCAGGGAGAATGTGTCTGCCAGGCGCTCTGTTGCGCAAACAGACCTGGGAGCCAAGCGTGTGCCTGGGGTTTGGTCCCTGAGACCTCTGACACTCCGATTATCTGAAGACTGTAGCCGGGGCGGCTGCACCTACTGAGTGCCAGGGTAGCAGAGAGGCCGGGCCAGTGTCTGCAGCCTCCCAGGCTAGCTGGGGCCTGTGGTGCTCATCTCCTTTCCTGGGAGTGAGCTTGCCACCCTCTGCTTTGGGAAGTTGTTATGGGATGCCGAATGTGGACAAGCACCCTCGGGCCAGACACGCAGCCCTCAGGATACAATCGCCGTCTCTGTCACTGCTGCTTCTTTTTGTCCCACAGAGGTCTCCCTCTGCCCCTCTGGAGACTCTGCCTTGGGAGCTGCTCCGGTTCTGGCCCTGGCTCTGGCTCTGTGCACGTCTGCTGTCTGCAGCACTGATGGGGCTCAACCCTGTCCTTCTCCCACGGCATCTTCGGGAGACCCTTTCGATGTGGCCGTCTCCATTCTGCCATTAGGGAAATTGAGACCCAGAGGCCTGACCACAGGGTGGTGACTGTCAGCCACGTTGGGGGCCACAGGACTGACAGTCGCCCCGTGCATAGATATACACACACAGATACATGTGCACATGCACACATAGAAACTGACATAGATACACATGCAGACACACACATACATAGAAACACATAGATACACACACAGACACACACATAGATACACATGCAGACACACACATAGATACACATGCAGACACACACAGATACACACACAAGCACACGCATGTAGATAGACAGACACACAGACTGCAGTTCCCTCGACCCTGGGCACTGGGTCTGGTCCTGGAGAAAGAGCGTGTGAGTCCTTGTCCCTCCAAGCCTTCATCAGCCTTCACGGAAAGCCTCTTCAGCGGGGTGGGGAGCATTGGGCACCTCCTTTGCTTGGGTCGCCATTTCCTTTCTCCTTTGATCAGAAGCTGCTCCCTGTCAGAAGTCCCTAGCATGGGGAGCAGAACCCTCCTGAATGGCTGTCTCCAGGAAGCTCCGTCCCCACCGCTTCTGTCACTCCACCGAACACATTTTAGTTTGCGTTATCTGCTCCCGCTGCCGGCCTCATTGTGGCATCATCTCCCAAGATGGCATGACAGCACGGTGGGCAACTCATTCCCAGTGACTCCCAGCTGGGTCCGCAGCAGGCCTGGCCCTGCTGGTGCAGCCTGGCCCTCCAGCCCCTCACCCTGCTTTGTCGGCCCCACAGGCAGCCTCGATCCTGAGTCGTGTGGCCTCTGTTGGAGGAGGTGTCTACACTGCAGGGATCCCCACCGGGTGGGCCTGCCCATACCTCTGTTCACAGGCCACCCTACCTCCCTCCACCCACCCTTTGAAAGCAGAGGGTCCTGGCACTGGAAAGGAGAGTCCATGGCCTTCCCTCCTGGGCTCTTGGTCTGCCTTCAAGGCCATTGCCATGCAAGTGTTTAAGAAGCGTGTTAAACGACCATGCCCTATCCAGACCAAGGAATAGTATTCAGCAACAAAAGGAAGAAACGGTGGGTACGTTGGCAACTCAGATGGATCTCAAGGGCATGATACTCAAAAGGTTACAAATCATAGGATTCCATTTTTGAAACATTCTGGAAATGGCACAATTATAGAGAAGAAGAGATGAGTGATTTCAGGCTTAGGGATGGGTGGAGGGAGGGTGAGACCATCAGGGCCAGCACCGGGGAGCCCTGTGGCAGGGCAGCCTCAACTTCAGCTGTGGCGGTGGCTGCACAGGTTTGCATGTGATGAGACCACACGCATGGACACACATACACACAGATACACACACAGACACACAAATGAAGACACACATGCAGATACACACATGCAGACACACACAGATGCACATGCAGAAACACAAAAATACATGCAGACCCATACACATAGATACACACACGTAGGTACATGTACACATACACACATGAAAACTGACACAGATATACATGCAAACACACACATACACAGACACACATAGATACACACACATAAATACACGTGCAGACACACACAGATGCACACACAAACACACATAGATACACATAGATACACACACATAAATACACGTGCAGACACACACAGATGCACACACAAACACACACGTAGGTACTCAAATACACATGAACATATATACATATGCATACCCACATAAATACATACACACATGTACACAGGTATGCACGTACATAAACACAGACAGACACAGGCATGCACGTTTGTAGACACACAGATACTCGTAAATACATAGATGTCCACACACATGCAGACACACTTAGAGATAAGCGCACATATACACACAAGCATGCACATATACGCAGACACACCCACACACAGAAACATAGATACACGCACACACATTTAAAACCCACAGTAAGTGAGCGGGGCCCGCAGTCTGCCCGCATGGGGCCTCGGCACCCACAGGGAAGGTGAAACCACTGCAGAGGCTAGGTGGGGGACACGTGGGCCCCTCCGTACTCTTCTTACCAATTCCAGAGTCTGATGATTCCTAAATAAAAGTGCATGTGTTTTTAAGTGAGATGAGGAAAGGGACAGGCAGATGGAGAGGGCTGTGCTGGGGGCGGAGGTGGGTGATGGGGGAGGCGGGCGGGAGTCCCAGGAAGGCAGGAGGGGAGCCACGTGTGGCTTGTAGCCACGGGGGACCCGGAGCTGGCTCCGGAGCAACTCCCAGGACCAGTGCGGGGCCCGCCCCTGTGACAGCGCCTGCCACGGCCTGGCCTGCTCCAGCTGGGCCGTGGGCCCTGGCAGGCGCTGGTTCCATGCTCCTTGAGTGTCAGATGGGAGGAAGGGGATCTGTCAAAAGTGTCAAGGGGATCTTGAGTGTCAGATGGGAGGCAGGTGCCCTTGGGGCCATTTCCAGCTCTGGGGTTTCCATGCAGAACCCAGGCTGGGATCTGGACCAGCAGGGACTCTGGCCCCCACAAGTCCTCTCCAGGTGTACACGTAGCCTGATGGCCTCTAAGTTCTGCCCAGCATGTCTGTGGGCCACCCCGCTCTGCACTCCAGACCTCACTGAGCCCTGGCCCCCGTGAGAGGGCGGGAAAAACTCCCTGAACTCCACCCAGCCCGTGTTGCTTCTGCTCCCAATAGGGGCAGTGATGGCTGCCCCTCGTGACTTCACGATGTGGCTCGGCCTCTGTTGGCAGGTTTGAAGAAAGGGGGAGGGCACAGCATAGCGGGTGGCCCAGCCCAGCCCAGAGGCCAGGGCATTCTCTCAGTGGGACCCAACTGGAATGTGATGCTGGGGGAGACCCCAGCATGATCTGGCTGGTCCTGTGTGCTGGGGCTCCTCCTCCCTTACAGGTGAGGTATGGTCATGGTTGCTGGAACCAAGGACCACGCACTGAGTGGCCCACATAGTAGACATCTGCCGTCCCGCAGCTCTGGAGGCCAGAGTTTGAAGTCAAGACGTCGGCAGGGCTGTGCTCCCCCCCAGAGGCTGGGGAGACTCTTCCTGCCTCTTCCAGCTTCCGTCAGCGCATGACACACCTGTGCACCCCCAGTCCCTGCCTGGGCCCTCACTGCGCTTGAATTCCCTGCCTGTCCTTTATCTTTCTGACCAGATGCTGAGCTCCCAGAGGGCAGGGGCTGCACCTTATCTCCTCAAGTTTGGCCCAGACCCGCTGCTTAGTAGAGAAATGAACAGTAGAGAAATGCTGGGTGTTTGAGGCCAGGATCTAACTTTGTCGACCAGGCTGGAGTTCAGGGGCACGATTGTGGCTTATCACAGCCTTGACCTCCTGGGCTCAGGCGATATTCCATCCTTTCAGCCTCCTGAATAGCTGGAACTGCAGGCACACACCAGCATGCCTGGCTAATTTTTTTATTTTTATTTTTGTAGAGACAGGGTCTTGCTATGTTGCCCAGGCTAGTCTTGAACTCCAGGGCTCAAGCAATCCTTCCACCTCAGTCTCCCAAAGTACCGTGAGCCACTGTGTCTGGCCTAGAAATGTCTGTTGAACGAGTTGGTGATCAACTGTGAGAGAAAGATGAGGAGTGATAGGCTGAGGAATGCGATGTGAAGTGTGGCTGAGGGGCACCCTAGGGACACTTCTGGAGGATGAGGGCATTTGCACTAGACCTTGGGTGCTGTCAAAGTTCAGAAGGGCCAGGAGTTGTTCAGGGCATTTCAGAGGACGGGACGTCATTCTCAAAGGCAGGAAGCAAGGAGGCTCTTCTGAGGACGAAAGGAGTTGCTGGGTTTAGGGCAGGGAAGGCCAGAGATTCAGACAGTGACCTGCGGCAGGTGGGGGGGGCAGGAGACTGACAGGCGCCACCACCCCAGTGTCGGCACATGCACACGGTGGAAGAGGAGGGGGCTTATGCAGGCGACCAGGAGAGGACTTCGAGTCTGCCGGGGGGAGCGGTGAGGTGGACCACGTACTGAGTGACCCACACAGTAGACATCTGCCATCTTCCGGCTTCCATCAGCGCACGACACACCTGTGCACCCCCAGTCGTTGGCATTTCTCTACTGTTCATTTCTCTACTAAGCAGCAGGTCTGGGCCAAACTTGAGGAGATAAGGTGCAGCCCCTGCCCTCTGGGAGCTCTTGTCCTCATCCTGGTCAGGAAGTTAAAGGACAGGCAGGGAATTCAAGCGTGATAAGGGCCCAGGTGTGGGAGGAACCACTTCTCCCCCTTCCCTCCTGCCTCACACTGATGACCCTTAACTGTGGGTCAATCTCACCAGAGAAAGGAGCCCTGCCCCCTCTGCGGCCCTGGGAGGTGGAGGGAATTTATTAAAGGGTCTGCTTGTTTGTAACTCGAATCCTCAGCTGTGATGTTATGTCCGCGCAAGAGAGGTCTTTCTGTCCACTGATCCTGCACAGGCAATAGCACGGGAGCCTCTGTGATGAGCTCCCAAGGGTGCCATGGCTGCCCAGCGACGGGCACCAGGCAGCGGCACGTGGGGCAGGCGGCGTGGAGGGTTATTGACCGAGGTTCAGAGAGGCAGAGCCGCTGCTCTAAGCTCCCAGAAAAAACTCCAGCAGGACCTGCAGAGTCCCCTGGGTCTGGGCATGCCACATGTAGCCCAGCTGCGACAGGGCTCCTTGCATTCCTCCCCAGAGCCAAGGAAGATGTGTCTGGCTCAGGATGAGCCCCTGTCAGGGCAAAGTTCTTGCTACATCTGCCTTTTGGAGTGTCCTCTTTTCCATCTGTCACAAGATTTCTTCCCATTATAGGACCCCTGAGACTATCTGCTCTGGGAAGTCAGCCTGGGAGTGAATCCAGAAGAGCTGGCAGGGCATTCTAGAGTGATGGAGCCCACCTATCCTGGTTCTCGACCCCCATTCCTCAGGGACAGGAAATCCGATTGCCCCTAAGAAGTCAGGATCCTGGAACCTAGAGCTCCCAGGCCCTTTACCTGCCATCGTGTCCCCCTCTGTAGGTAGGAGAGTCAAACTTCACCTCCTCCAGGAAGGCTTCCCTGCCCACGCTTTCCCTTGAAAGACCCAACTTACAGTGCCTTTCTCTAGCAGTGTGTGGGCAGTGTTGCTGATTCCATAGAGATGGTGATGGTTTAATATTCAGGGATCTTGCAAGCCGATTATTAAATGACCGTGGCTTGAAGCCAGCTGTCATGATAGAATTGACACCACTGAAATTGGCAGACTACAAAACAGAGCCCTTTGCTTCTTTCCTTCCCAGAGGATCAGTTTACCAACCTGCCTTGTCTCATCTCACCCAGTTCCTGGGTCGCCAGCAGCAAGACCCTGATTCCTTCCTATTTGGCCCTTGGGTCACCAAGACTCCCCTCCCAGGATCCCCTGGCTAGTCTCACACCACTATGGACTCCTGGGAGCTCTGAAGTATCAGCTACCTGGCCATCAGAGACTCCTGGTGCCTCAGAGTCCAGGCCAGGCCATGCAGCCTGACCCTGGACATCTTTCCTGTTAGGCTCTGTTTGTGTCTCCAATCTGCACAGCCCCACCCTCGAGGCCTAGAGGGAAGCCCACCTCTTCAGGGAAGGCCCCTGATGCCCTGGTAGGAGGGGTCTCTCCTCCCCACATCTCCCTCCCAGGTCTCCTTTCCTGGGCTGTCCTGGACCATCTTGGATCCAAATCGCTCACTAGGCTGTGTGGACCTCAAGAGCAGACCCTGTTCCTTTCCTTTCTGCAGTTTCCTGGGTGCCCTGGACCAGATCCCTTCCTGGTAGAAACCCAGTCACCAGAGTGTTGGGTTTGGGACAGGTGGCATTTGCGCAGAAAATGCAGTGCCTTTTGCTATCACTGTTTGTCCAAAGACATCCTGGGGGCGGTTTTAGAAGCCAACTGAACTTGGGGGTCAGAGAGACAGCTGCCCAGCCATAGGCCATGTGGTCTTCAGTGTGAGAGATGGGCTGACTATGCCCTGCACAGTGGGTGCTAGGAAAGGCACTTGGAGAAGCCACTCTAGCAGGCACAGGCCACAGCCTGGCCTATCTGTCCCCTTGGGCCTCGAGCACCTAATCTGGCACTCAACTCCTTTGGGAGCTTCAGGGCTGGTAGAGAGAGACCCACAGTCCACCCCGCCAGGGCATAGCCACAGACACAAGATGACCTTTGGGTTTGGGGACCAGCCCTGCCGCTCACCCTCTGTGTGGCGTTGGGCAGGGGACTTGGCTTTGCCGAGCCTGCTTGATGACAAGGCCATCTTACAGTGAGCTCTGGGAATGTAACAATAAGAGGCACACGAAGGCTGTGGGTCACAGCAGCTGGCCACTACATCGGTGCCACAGCCCTGCTCATGGGTGACAAGTGTCAACACCTGCTGCCCACCTCAGCTCTGGGCCATGGCTGGGAGCTCCTTCCCAAGCCCTGGGCAGCTGGGTATGTCACTCTGATGGCAAGGCCTACCCCCCTGCCAGTCCTCCTGGCCCGGCTGTGCGGGACCAGGGGAAGGAGGGTGAGGCCTATTTTTATCTTTAGCGCGAGGAGGCTCGTCTGGCAGTCAGATGCAAGTGTCTTAATCCCATCTGGGCTGGGAGCCGCTCACAGTGGACGCATCCTTCCTGCCTGTTCTGCACCAGCCTGGTGCCAGTGACAGGGAAGGGGGGCTTCACGGCACCTGGAGGCTGGTTCCTGGGCTGAGAAGCTCCTGTGAGCCGCAGAGGCTCAGGCCTGGCTTAGGTGAGTTTGCCAAGGCTTAGGAGGGAGCTGGGATCAGGATCAGGCTGCCGAGGCCGCAACTGCCCACACACCCCACCAGAGTGTCAATGCAGGTGCCCAGCCTTGGCGTGCCTGCACTGGAGGGGAGGTGGGTAGCACTACATAGGATGTCTTGGTTCTCAGTCTCTTTCTACACACTGGAAATCCAAGGAGCCTGCCTCCCAGAGACCTCTGCCCTTCAAAGCCTCCAAGGGAAGCCAGGGACAGGTGTAAGGACTGGGCTGTAGGCTGAGCCCTGAGCTTGATGACTCACCAAGCCCTGATTTTGGCCATCACTATGCCCTGACCCAGTCATCGGCTGATCTGTGAGCCTGGTCACACACTGAGACCTGACCCTAGTCACATGCCAAACCCTGATCCTAGTCACGCTTTGATCTTGGGCTCACAATGAGTATAAACACTGGCTACATGCTAAACTCTGACCTTGGTCACATACTGAGCCCTGACCCTGGTCACACGCCGAACTCTGACCCTGGTCACATGTTGAACTCTGGCCCTGATAAGACACTGAACCTGGACCTGATCACATGTTGAATCCTGATGTTGATAACATGCTGAGACCCGATCCTGGTCACATCCTGAGACTTGATCCTGGTCACATCCTGAGCCTTGATCCTGATTACACCCAGAGCCCGATCCTGGTCACACTCTGAGCCTTGATCTTGGGCACACACTAAGTGCAGATATTGGTCACACGCTGAGCCCTGAATCTAGTCACACTCTGAGCCCTGACTCCAACTTCTCATCAGCTACAATCTGTTTCAGTACGAATGCTGGAGGACTGTGCCTGGCATGAGGCTGGCCGAGACAGCTCTTCTGCACCTCTGGGACTCAGGTCAGCATATACCTTCTCCCTGTGTGGGAGAATGAGCCCCTGTATGTGGGGTCTGGTGCTGTTTTCAAGTTGCATCCACTGGGTTTTACCTCGGCTGACATAGCGGAGTTTAAAGGAGAAGACAACCAGGATAAGACCTTCTCTCAGAGCTTTTACCTCCTGAGTAGTGGGCAGAGTGAGAATCATGAACCCACTTTGCAGATGAGGCAACTGAGGCCCAAGAAGCGGCCTCCCAAGGTCTCCCACAGAGGACAGTGGGTCCTGAAGAACTGCTCTGAGCTGTACTCATGCTTGACCCATCACCCCTGGGGCGTCTGCTCCCCATACCCCTCACCCCCAGGACGTTCCTCACCCCCAGCCATGAGCTCCAGTCAGCAGTTCCTAAAGAGAGTCTGCTGGTTGTGCTTGGCCCTCAGGTGCCTCATGAGTCAAGAGGGCAGCCTGGGGCCCTGACACCTGGCTCTCAGGTGTGGCCTTGCCTTGTGCCTGTCCTGGGCCGGCACTGCAGAGATGTCCAGAGACAAAGAGATGGAGCCTGGCCTGTCTCGAGCTGGGGTGCTGGCCATGCCCAGTGGGGGAGCAGAGCCAAATCTCCTGCTCCCCATGCCACCCTTTTTTCTCCAAACCTCAGGGGCATCCAGCCCAAGGAAAGTGAGAGCCGCAGCGCTCCCTGGAAATGGAACCGACTAAGCCATCAAGTCTCCTGCCCCTTCTCCTCCAGGGGTCCTCCAGGGTCCTGGGAGTCCAGCCAAAAGAAACACATCTTATGGTCCTGGGTTGTGCCAGGGGGAGACCAGATGAGACCTGTCCCCATACGGGTGCCAGCAGGCCGGTCTCCAAGAGCCCATGGTCCCCTCTCACATAAATATGCAGCCTTTAAAATTTAATAAAAAACATACCAATTATAAAAGCTATTTACCCAGTCAAATCAATCACGGGCCTTGGCGTGTTTATGCCTGAACACCTGATTTCGGCTCGTAAGTCACTTTTACACCCTCTTTAGGGGCTAATGACCCAAATGAGCTGGTGGCACATTCCCGAGTGATGGAGTCCACCTATCTTGGCCCTTCACCCTGTCTCCCAGGGGCCAGGAAATCTGATTGCCTGCAAGGAAGCCGGATCCTAGACCCAGGGCCTGGAGCCTGTTTATAGTCTCCCCTTCCTTCTGCAGGTAGGAGAGTCAACCTCACCTCCAGGAAGCCTTCCCTGCTATCCCGATTCTCAGGGTCCTCCCCTCTTCCCAAACTCCTCATGGGCTCGCTATTTCTTTCTTTCTTTCTTTCTTTCTTTTTTTTTTGAGTTGGAGTCTCACTCTGTCGCCCAGACTGGAGTGCAGTGGCCACTCCCGGCCACCGCAGCCTCGACCTGCTGAGCTCCTGCGATCCTTCTGCCTCAGCCTTCCGAGTAGCCGGAACTACAGGCGTGCGCTACCACGTCCCGCTGTTTTTTTGATTTATTGTAAAGATGAGGTCTCGCTGCCCAGGTGGGTCTCGAACCTGCGGGCTCAGTCAATCCGCTCACCTCAGCCTCCCAAAGGCACGGGATTACAGGCTGAGCCACTGAGCCCGGCTAGGCCTGCTATTTCTGTGTTAGCAAGAATATGTTCAGTTTCTCACTTTCCGCAGCAGTGGCCGAGGGTGCCCCCCACAGAGGGCCTGTCTCAGTTCCACGGGGGGGGGATCTCGGATACTCCACTCCCTCCCCGCGCTCAAGTCCCCGATGGAGCGAGGCATGAAAGCAGACAACATGGGACAGAGAGGAGCCTGCAGGTGAGGGGAAGACACAGGCCTGTGCCTGGGCCCTGTCAGTCATGCACTGGAGTGTCTTCCTGATTAGATGGGGACTCCTAGCCAAGGAGTCATCCATGCCAGTTTGGGGACAAGAAGATGCAGTGTCCACACGGCAGATGAGGAAGTGGGAGGGGTAGCCAAACAGCATCCAGGGCCACACGGATCCGCTCTTCCACACAGCCCCCACACTTCCTGGCTGAGTGGCCTTAGGCAGCGTTCCTGAACTCTCTGAGCCTCAGTTTCCCTATCTATGCAATGGGATTATTGTGAGTTTGAGTGAGTCGGTGTGTGGCGGATACTTAATCCTACTCAATGACATCACGACCAGAGCCGGCGGTCCATCTGCTCTCTGCCTTCATTCAGCAGCATCTGTTGAGAGGCAGTTTGACCTTGTAGCTAAGTGCGGTCTCTGACACTACCTCCACCTGGATTTGAGCTCCAGCTCTGGCCCTTGTGGTGTGATGCTGGACAGGTCACTCAGCATCTTTGTGCCTCAGGTTCCTGATGGTACCTGAAATGCCATGACACATGCCTCACGGGGTAGGAGATGCATTCTGGGATGCAGATGCGATGGTTGGAGCTGAAGTAGCCATATCGGGCTATGACAAGAAGCTCACAGAGTGTGAATAAAGCAAGATCATCAGGAAAAGGCAAAACTGCCCATGATAGCTGGATCCCAAATGCTTCCAAACTACAGTATTCCCAGTGTCGGTTGATTTGGGGTAGCCATAATGCAGGGGCTGAGCCTGGCTTTGCCCTGATGGCGTGACTGTAGCAAGTTGAGGTAGTGGCTTCAGTTGTCTCAGTCTTCATAGGGGCCATTGTACGCCTCCCTCACGGGTTGCTGGGAGGATTAAGACACCGGATATAAGCTAGCTGGCATGATGCCTGTCACATGGTGGGGCTCACAATAGCTCAGTTAGTTCACTATTAAATGCCTGCTGTGTACCAAGTGATCAGCTAAGCAGTTTGCACATTTTATTCTATTTAATCCTCTCAAGTTCACGTTGGAATTCTATCAGAGACCTTCATGAACCTTTCCTATTTTACCGCTTGCAACAG
The DNA here is from genome assembly GCA_027257055.1 of Cephalopachus bancanus. NCBI lineage: Eukaryota > Metazoa > Chordata > Mammalia > Primates > Tarsiidae > Cephalopachus > Cephalopachus bancanus. The sequence continues at coordinate 5,760,606 of JAPVLO010000072.1, forward strand.
TAAGATTTGGTGGTAAGTCACAGAGACTCAAAATAGCAGTGGCCTAAATAAGAAAGGAGCTTATTTCTCCCGTTTCCATGAAACCCAGAGGCAGGCTGTCCAGGACTGAAACGGTAGCTCCACTCCACAGAGATCTCCAGGACCAGGCTCCTTCTATCTTGTTGGTCCTCCGAGCATGGCCTCCATTCCCAAAACCACTTCATGGTGCAGAAAGGGTGCTTCAGCTCCACCAATCACACCTGCGTTCTTGGGTAGAGGAAGGGAGAAGCAAGGTGTGAATGGCAGCTTACGTAGCGGCACGTTCATGGCTCACTGCAGCCTCGAACTCCTGGGCTCAAGTGATCCTCCCACTTCAGCCTCTCAAGTAGTTGGGACTATAGGTGTGCACCACCATGCCCAGCGGCTGCTGCTACTACTAATTCTTCTTCTTCTTCTTCTCCTTCTTCTTCCTCTTCCTCCTCCTCCTCTTTCTTCTTCTTCATCTAGAAACGAGGTGTCACTATGTTGCCTAGGCTGGTCTCGAATCCCGGGCTCTGGCGATTCTTCTGCTTCAGCCTTCCAAAGTGCTGGGATCACAGGCATGTGCCACTGCGCCCAGCCTAGCAGTGGACTTTTGAAGTGGGGCCTCTGAAGCTACCCGTCAATGCTTCCGTTTACATCGCACAGGCCACAACTGTTGTCGCGTGGCTATACCTGGCTGCAAGGAAAGTTGGAACGTGAATTCTTTTTCTTCTGATGATGTGTACCTGACTCAACTTTCTCTTTAAGGAAGAAGGACAGAATGGGCATTGCAGGTCAAATAACCTTTTCTGACATACCGGTGTCTGATTGTTTTTTAGTATAATTTTAGCTCATTTATCTAGGGAAGCTACCACCTAATTGAAAGCTTTTTTTTTTTAACCTTGACGCTGCTGCTAGTTGGGGCTGGAGGATTCTCTGTCCTGGGGGTGGAGACTGTCCTGTGTCTTGTGCATTGTGGAATATTGAGCAGCATCCCGGCCTCTACCCACTAGATGCCAGTAGCACCTCCCAGTTGTGACTATCAAAAATTGGCAAATGTCCCTGGAGGACAAAATTGGCCGTGATTGAGAACCTCTGATTTAAAGCAGAGTCAAACAAATGATGACTGGAGGCGAAAGGTCATTCAGGGAAAATCAGTCACAAAGGCAGGGGAGACAGCCCACTTCCCGGAAGCCCCGTCCCTGTAGGACCCCCACTGCCCACTCCCTCCTCACCTGCATCCTGGTCACAGTCCCCAAAGTCCAAAGGAGGGCAAGAATTCAAAGTGGACTCCTTCTCGGTGAGCTGACAGCATACTGTTGGCTCATCCCCTGCCCTCTGCACCCAAGTAGGAAGCCCAGATTCGAGATCACATATTAAAGTGCATTCTCAGAATTTGCAAATCTCAAGCCAAATAGAACCAAATGTCACCACTTAAGAGACGAGCATAAAGCCGGGCTCGGTGGCTCAGCCTGTAATCCCACGCCTTTGGGAGGCTGAGGTGAGTGGATTGCCTGAGCCCGCGGGTTCGAGATCCGCCTGGGCAGCGAGACCTCATCTCTACAGTAAAATCAAAAAATCAGCCGGGCGTGGTAGCGCATGCCTGTAATTCCGGCTACTTGGAAGGCTGAAGCGGAAGGATCGCTGGAGCCCAGCAGTTCGAGGCTGTGGTGGCCGGGAGCGGCCACTGCACTCCAGTCTGGGCGACTGAGTGAGACTCCAACTCAAAAAAAAAAGAGACGAGCATATTTTAAGGCAAGAAATGATAATTGACATCACAAAGGGAAAAAGGATGGATTGATTGACATACAAATCAGAAACTCCTGCACCCCAGCAAACACTGAAAAAGCGACAAGCTAAAAGCAACCACCACATGTACGACAATATTTCTGGCCAACACAGCGTTCTAAGGATTAATATCTTGAATGTTGAATTGTACCCCACATCTCTGAAATAAAAAAAATTAAAAAAAAATATTGAGCGTGTGAAGAGTTTATAAAAAGTGATAAGTAGCACAAGCAGCCTCAAACAGATTATTAGTCAAAGTACATGGCTACCCAATTCCCAGGAATCGTAAATACAATTAGGAAATAAATGTGGAAAAATGATCGTCCCTTACTAGTAATAAAGGAAATGCACATTGCAACTAAGTGTGGATTCTTGTTAATAAGGGGAACAGACATTAAAACATGGTAATGTCTGGTGTGTGCTGTGTGGGGTGCAGGCGGGGACCGCCCCAGGAACAAACAAATGACAGCCAGCCTCACATGTTTGCAAATGCCCCCTTAGAAGGGCAGTTTAATATCTAGGATGCTATCCTGAGGAAGTAATCCTAAATACAAAAATATATATATATATATATTTAGCAAAATAATTAGAAACAGCTGAAGTGTTTGAACATGGGGAATGTTTAAGTAAACTGTGGTGTATCCAGTTGAAAGAATATTACAGCCATTAAAAGATAATGTTTGCTAAGAGTACGTGAAGTGAATGCTTGCGGGAGACGAGATGAAGGACCCTAACAGGTCATATAAAACAATACTATTCCAACACTGTCAGTGTGCAATCGCCACCATATCACAAAAGGCAATGAGAAAGCACATTACAGATCATGAAGGGACAAACCCCCAGATGTCAGCAGTGGTTATCTTTGCACAGTGGTGTTATAAGCAAAGCTTTCTTGATTTCAGTACTCTTTATTATTTTCCAAGTTTCCTCTCTCTCGGTCTGCTTACCTTTTCTAAGACAGACATGTATTTTGCGAAAGCACAGCTAATAGCAAAAGCAGTGGTTGGTGGCTGATTTTTACGGCATGACCTTGGATTGCACTATGATTTTCAAGTTGTGAAAAATAAGTGTCAATGGAGGAAAAATCAGGTGTCACCTCCTCCGCACCCTCCCAGCCCAGGGACCCCTCCTCGGTGGGTGGGTCAGGCGGGAAGGTGTGAATATGCCTAATAAGTCCACACAGGCAAGGAGGTGTCAGGACCAGGGATGGGAAGGAGCAGAACACACCAGGTGTGTTCACAGGCACACATGTGTGGATCCATGTATGCGAATTGTACGCTTGATGAAGATTTGTGTAAAAGGCATTTTCCCCCAGGCACCAGCCTGGGAATAAGGTTACATTTCACGTTTATGGTCCAGTAGCTATTCTGGGCTCCAGTTTCTAGTTTTCTCCATCTAGAGGGCCACCAGAAGTCCCCTTTGTGACTCTGGTCTCAGCTTAATTATTAACTGTGTCCTGGTTTGGGTGAGAAGTCACAGGGTCTCCCTTCCTGCTCTCTGAGGGTATATTCAGGTGCTGCGTGGCTGCTGGCCTCAGACAGCCTCAGGTGTCAGGATCTCCAGGCTGTCTGAGATATCCACTGTCATTAAGAGCAATATCTATTGGTCAGCGAAAGGATCCTGGGTCTACCCCGTAAGTCCTGGGGCTGCCAGGAGTGTGCTGGTTTCCTGAAGAATCTGAGAGTCACTTGGAAGCCATGGTTCACTTCATGGTTCCTGGAAAAGCCCACGTCTTAGGTCACTCCTCCTTGTAGGTGGCTTGTGGCCTGTGGGAAGCTAGGCTCCTGGCAGCAGCTGTGGGGACCCGACTCAGTCGACGTCTCAGGTGGGATAGGGCTCTGATTCCCCCTTCTACACCTGGATCACCTGGGCCTTCTACGTCTGGGCAGTGTCCAAACTGGACCATGCCCAGTTGGCTACAGGTGGCCGTGCTGCCACTTTTCACTACCGCCAACCTCCCAGCCTTCGGGGTGCTGTAGGACTAGGCATGCGTGGGGTCTGACCTTGCCTTGGAGCTAGGGAATCACTCCCCCCCCAGCTTTTCCCTGAGCTTTGTCTTCACCTCCACGCCCTCTTGGCTGTGATCCTGCCTTCCTGAGGGATAGCTTTCAGACTCCAGTCAAACCCTTTCCAGTGAGCAGATCCACTTTGTAGGGGGCGGGTCTGGCTTGTTTGCCAGTCTGAGAAATGAGAACAAAAGTCAATACTCTCCGACAAAGGATACTTGTTGATATTCACAAAGTAGGCAAAGAGTGACAAGGGGATGCTATCTATGATTTATTGTGTCCTTCTCTGTGTCTGCCTCTGTGAGGCCCATCTCCTGAGTGCCCAATTCAGAAACCAAGAAGGTGTCCTGCTCTGGGCACCCTGTGATACCCCAGACAAGGCGACCTTGCCGTTTCTTATGCAAACTGTCACACAATTAATAATTAATCCTCCAGCCCTCACAGACGCCCTGCCGGGGAGACTGTCTCATCCCAGGTGTGCAGATGGGAGATGTTTGGGCATGAAAAGCTGAGATAGCCAAAGTGAGTTCACAAAGCAGGATTCGAACCCGGGGCAGGGAAGCTTTTTTTAAAATTTCACTATTTCCCCACCCTACAGCTGTGCAAGTCCTCTAAGCCTGATGGTGGTGAATGTGGTCAGGACGACGCATTTTGGGGAAATGTGTCATCACCTGGTACCTGTGTCTGGTCTCACCTGCCTCACGTGGGAAGAATGAACGAGAGGCAAACACAAGGGGCCCATACCGAGGGTTCGGGCAGCGTCCTTGGGGCCCTGCTCACTTGTCTCCTGGTGGGGCCTTCCGGTGGGGCCTGCGAGCCAGGCAGGCTGGCAGGCTCCATCTCAGCTTCAGGAATCGCGGTAAGAAAAGCAGGTCCCTGGACAGCCCTCTCTGCGTTGAGGAGGCTTATCTTATTGTTTGCCTGCTTATTAAGATAAACATTTATTTGGGTTTGAGGATTTCGAGGGGCCCTTCTATGCTTCTGATGGTGAGAGGCTGTGTGTCTGGGAAGCTTGGGAGGGAGGCAGGGCTGGCCTCCCTGCCTGTGCTCTGATGGAGACGGAGTCTAATCGAATTCCTTTGCTCCTTGTGCATCCCTGCCTGGGAAGCCCTCATTCATTGACACGCTTGGTACATACCCGCTCTCTGCCAGCACCATGCTGGGTACAGGGTGGAAAGGATGGGGGCTCCCCAGCTGGGGAGGGGGAGAGGGTGGCACCAGTGGTTCCAATGCAGATGATGCCACCAGGAGAGAGGAATGGTGTGGCCAGACTGCCTGGGCTCCTGTCCCACCCCGGGCCAATGACCAACCTCCTTGGGCCTCAGCTTCCCAGTTGTAAAGTGGGGTGATGAAAATGCCCCCTAGCTCCGGGCATCTGTGATGACTGCAGGAGTCAACAGGTGTGAAAGCCTGGCGCAGCGTCACCAGGTGTGCCGAGGTGTGCTGAGGACCTTCCATCATCATGATGAGGGGTGAGAGTGGAAGTTGTAGATGTCCCCAGGGAGCAGTGGTTTACCCTAGGGCATTCTGGAAGCTTCTGGAAGTTCTGGTCTATAAATATATCCTGACGGATAAGTGGGAAAGAGGGAGTCAGGTAGAGGAGGTCATGCTAGTGATGGTGGGAAGGGAGGGAAGGCACTTGGGCAGAGGACGTAGCTAAGGCAAAGGAGGCCCAAGGACCTGGGATGCTCTGGAAAGATCCCTGCGGTGTGCTATGTATGTTGTGCGATTGATAGAGAGACGGAGAGGTAGAGTCAGAGGGCAGGGCCAGGTGTGGACCCTCTCACCAGCCTTGTAAACGTGTGTGCTCCGAAGCTTCACCAGTGGGCAGTACAGGTGGAGAGGTGTGGTGGGCTACAAGGGGTAGGGTGGGAAGCTGAGGGAGAGGGAGGGGAGTGGAGAGGCTGGACCAGGCAGAGCCAACCCCTCTGCCTTAAAACTGTTTTGTCTTGGACTTCATGGTTGGGCAAACACATTCACAACTGGGGTGGGCTGGAAATGGCCCCCAAAGACGTCCAAATCCTGACCCCTGGGACCTGGGGACATGTTCCCTCACATGGCAAGAGGGACTTTACAGAGATAAGGATACTGAGGTTCCTGAGAAGGGCAGTTATCCTGGCACAGCTGGGTGGGCCTTGGCCATCACAAGGGTCTATGAGAGAAAGGCAGGGCAAGTTTTGATGCTGGAAATGATGGCAGAGGTTAGAGTGATGATATTTGAAGGTGTGGGAAGGGGCCCTGACCAAGGAGTTCAGGTGGCTTCTAGAAGCTGAGAGGGTCAAGTGTGAGCTCTGCCCTGGAACCTCCAGAAGAAACACAGCCCTGTAAACAACATCATTTTAGATGTTGACCTCCAGAACAATCAGAGAATAAACTTGTATTGTCATAAGTCAAAACACAGGATGAATTCATGATTTTCTAGATAGGTGGGTAGGTAGGTGGGTAGGTAGGTAGACAGAGATGATAGACAGACAGAGATAGAGTACACATATGTATTCCTGTGACAGACAGATGGTACTTTCGAGACGGCCACACCAAAATGTATCTTCTACTCTTATGCCTGTTTACAGTGAGGCCTGCTTTACTGAACTGGAGTCTGTGTTCCCTTTCCCTGAGCCTGGGTAGGCCTGTGACCACAGTATAATTGACACACCAACTTCTAAGGCTGAGCCGTAAAGGGTGACATGACTTCTGCCTTACCAGATAATTCATTCAGTCCTCAGAGCTGCCCCAGCCAATGTCGAAAGAAGTAGGTCTCAGCTGTCACCACCAAGCCCTGTCCAAGTTGCAGATTTTTGAGCAAAGGAAATGCTTTTGTTGTTTTAGGTGATTAACTTTGGAGGTGGTTGTTTACACATCAATAGATAATTTAAGCAATTCTGTAGCTCTGACCACCGAGAGGGCCTGGGGACAATAACACCCCAAGAGACGTGAGCACACCCAGAGCCAAGACTTGGCATCTATGGGCCATTCTTTACCACCAGGTACCAGGGCTTCTTGGAGAAATGGCTTACAGGGGTGGGCAGGGGCCACACAGGATATACCTAGAGTATCTGGTGTCGAAGAGCAAAGACGAACTCATGGGAGGGTGGGGAAATGTCCGAGGACACAAGGGCTAGCTTGAAGAGCTCCCACTGGCCACATCTAGCATAGTCTGATAACACTAGAAGTGTATTATAACCCACTGGGGAAAAATAGGCAATCAGTCGTCCATACAAATATAAATGAGTGAATGAATGAATGAAAATTTGATGAAGAATATGATATACAGATTGTTTCAAAGCACCCCAACCTAACCCACACCCTCAAAAATACTGATGAATTACCCTAGGGAGGAAAGTGACTTCACAGTGGAGAAACCTGGCAGCTGCCACCCTTAACAAGGGATCAACCTGATGGGACAGCTCGACACTGTGCACCACTGGAGAAGATGCCTGCCGTGAAAACAGCATCACTTCTGTGGTATTTCTGCCCAGTCCAATCATGAGGACACATCGCATGTAGTCAAGTTGAAGGACAGTCCACCCAATGATTGGCCTGCAATCTTCAAACATGTCAAGGTCGTGAAAGCAAAGAAAGGCTGGGAGGAGAGACAGCTAGAGAGATGCAGGGAGAGACAGCACAGGAGAAAGGGAGAGCAAGAGAACAGGAGGCGGGGAGTGCCTGAGCTTCGGGGAGAGCGTGATCCTGCAGGGCACCTCCACACCCACCTAGCCCAGCTGGATGGGAAACACACTTGAGAGCTGACCAATGCTCTTGCTCGGGGGATAAAGCACCCAGATGCTGGTGGCTCATGACTGGGGTACTGATGCCATCCTGCACATGCCTGGGGTTCTTCTCTCCTCCCTCTGTCCTCCCTGTCTTCTCTCTTTTTGGCAGATCTAGATAGCAGGGATACCCAGGTAGCAGCCTGGGCCTCAACCAGTACCAACCCAGGACTGAGGACCCAGAGTCTGCCCAATGGCTCCAGCCCCAGGCCACCTGGCAGTGTAGCAGCCTCAACCCTCAGGCCTGAGCCCAAGCCACATCTCCATCACCCTCTTTCTCTGGAGCAAGTGAAGGCATCAGAAGTCCAGGTGCTGGGAACACCCCTGTGAAACTCGGCCATGGGGTCTCAAGCAAGCCACATAGTTGCTGGAGCTTCAGTTCACCCACCCTTCAAATGAGACCATGATCCTGACACCCTGCGGGGCCACGGGGGTCCTGAGGTCATGGGTGGGTGAATGGAAAGTCACTGGATACCATCCATGAGCGCTGTATACTCCTGTCCCTGGGTCCTCTCTGCCCAGGACACAGAGACCAAATGCTGGCATCTCAGGAGCTGCTTTCAGGTGGAGGCATGGAGGCATCATTACCCCCAAGGTTCCCCCTGACCTGGCCACCTTGGATGGGGACCTTTCGCCCACCAGAGCATCTTCCTTCTCCACTTTTGGCAGCTCAACTCCTGTCCTTGCTTGGAGACCAGAGAGAAGTGGGGAGGACCACGTCCATCTTAGCCTTATGCCCCATGCGGAGCCTTCTCTGACCATTTCAACCCACAGAGATTCCTCCCGGCTCGCAACCTCAGCCCCGAGGTTGCAGGAGTGGAGGCTCCAGGACCTCGAGTCCCACGCATTTGGGTGGGGCCCCAGCGCTGCAGCCTGGAGGTGGAGGCAGACCTGTGGCTGAGCCACTGACACCAGTAAGGGGCCATAAGGGCGCACTTGTGGCACAAACACCACTCAGCGAGAGGGGGGATGTGCAGTGTCTGCAATTCTAGGACCACGGGAGAGGACAGGAGTAGAGTTTAACCACCTTCTGTCTTTGTGGCTTCTGTCTCTGTAGCCCTGTCTCTGTCTATGACCTTGCTCCCTGGTAGGGAGACTGAGAGTGCCTGTGGGTGTCAGTGGGTCTTTGGGACCAGGAAACTTCCCTTTGTTTCCAGGTCAGTGTGTTGCAGGGTGAGCAAAGCCCCCGGGGCCAGTGAGGGTGTGTCCAGAGAAATTTGGTTTGAGGGATCCTATGTTGGCTGTGGGGCAGCTGCTGCTTTAGCAAGCACGTGAAGACTCAAGTACAGCAGAAAAGTATTTCTAACTCAGGCAAAAGCCCTAGTGATGGTTCCTCCTCAGCTTACCTGTTCCACTTGGTGACTCAGGGACCCAGGGTTACTTCATTGCGCACATCTTCCATCTTCCATCTGGCCTCTGTGACAGCTAGTTCCATGTGTCAAGCGGCAGGCACAGCACCCAGTTGTCAACTAAACACAAATCTAGACATCACTGGGAGGACGTTTTATAGATGTGGTTAACGTTGACCATCAGTTGACTCTAAGTAAAGGAGAATATCCTTGATAATCTGGGTAGGCCTCATTCAATCTGTTGAAGGTTTGAAACGTGAAGCTGAGTTTTCCACAAGGAAGATGAAATTTTGCCTCTCAGCTTCTGCCTGATCCACCTGCCTGTCTCCCCTACAGATTTCAGACCTGTAGTTCCACAATCACAATCACAAGAGTCAATTCCTTGAAATAGATCTTGCCATGTACGTTTATCTCCTGCTGTTCGGTTCTTTGGAGAAAACTGCCTGCCAGCCTTGAGTCACCAGCCCCAGGCCAGCAAGCCAGGGAACCAGCTGAGCGGCGGCCACATCCCCTTTTCCCACTTGCCAGTGTGTGAACTTGGGCACGTGGCCACCCTAGAGAGGCTGGGAATTGCAGGAGCGCTCCAGTGTGCTATGCTGAAGAGCCAGTTCCACATATCTGGCAGCTTCACACAACATTCATTTACATCTCACCATTCCAGGGGTCAGGAGTCTGGGCAGGGCTCAGCTGGGTCGTCTGCTTGGGTCTCACAAGGCTGCAGTGAGGGTGTCACCAGAGCTGGGTCTCATCTGAGGCTCTGGGTTCCTTCCAGGCTCACGTCGCCCCTGGAAGCCATCTCCCGGAAGCTACAGCACTCATAGGTCTCACTTCTCAGGCTCTACAGGACATTCCCTGTGGCTTAAAGTCTCTGGGTTTAGGGAAGGATGAAGCCTGAGGGGACACTTCCGATGAGGTCAGACTTACCGAGACAACCTCTCTTTGGCTCAGTTCAAAGTCACACTGACTAGGGGCCCTAACTGCATCTGCAGATCCCCTTTCCCTCTGCCATGACTGTGACCTAATTAGGGGGTGGCACTGATCACATTCACAAATGCCACCCTCTTGAGGAGGGAGACTGCACAGAGCCCGGACTTCGGGCAGGGAGGCAGAAGGCCGTCTTGGACTTGTGGGGTTGCCAAAAAGAACAGGCATGGTGGCCAGGTGGCCAGGTTCTGCCCCAGAAAGAAGGCGGAACGAAGGGTGGGCCAGGACAGACAGCCCACTTTTCGCCAGGCCACTCCCCTGCCTGGGGTGAAGGCCAGGGACATTCGTTCATGCTTTAAGTAGGAGGCTTGTTCTTCTCTCACCACCATGGGAAAGGCAGCCATTCCTAAGGAAAGAAGGTGAGAAGAGGGAGCGGAGGAGAGAGAGAAAAGAGGGGGAAAGAAAGAGAGACAGAGAGAGAGGAAGAGGGGGAGAGGGCGGGAGAGAGGCAGGGGAGGAGGGGGAACAGAGAGAGGAGAGCGAGGGAGAGGGAGGGAGGGGCTAGGGAGGAAACTGGGCGGGGTATCTGGGGATGATAGAACAGCCTTCTTCCTGGCCCTGGCAGCACCTGTCACATGCTGTAAAGCAGCACAACGACCTTCTCCCTCAGTGCAAACCATTCTTTCCCTCCAGCACTCCATGATGCCAAAGATTTAAGGACCCTCAAGTCCTGCGGATCCTCTGGGCGCCCTGAAAGCTGGTTAGCGGAGCCCTGGCTGTGAGCACCTGGTGGTGGAGGCGTCGTCCCCTCTCAGACCCAGTCACCCTCTTTCCCTTCCTGCTCTGAGTTACTGCCAGGGCTTCTGAAATGCCAGCACCAGCCTCTCTGTCTGCTGCCAGAGCCTGGATGGGGACAATGAGAGCCCCGTCTCTGCCCCAATGAGAGCGCGCCCTTCCCAGCATGGGCTAGCTCCCCTTCCCCGCCCCTGCAGACAGCAGGAGTCCCTGGAAGACTTGCCTTTGAGTGCCCAGGCTCTGGGTGGCTCATTGAGCCCCTGGAGAGTAAGAGGTGATTCTCAGCTGAGCTTGGGGACACCTTGTCCAAAACTCCCTGCTGCCACCTGGACTCTACCTCCCAGCCTGGAGGGGGGATGGGAGGTGATGGGGAGTCTGTGGTTACAGCTGGGGGGTGGGGCTCATGCTGTGTTGGGGCCTCCCTCCCAGGGGTCCCCTAGGCCCCCATGACCAATGCGAGCCTGGGGGGCAGGTCAGGTGAGGCTGGGCTGGGTTGGAGCACAGAGCTCAGGGAAGGCTCAGCCTCATGGGAGAAGCAGGAGCCAGACTCCATGGAAAAAGGGACCAGTGTGGTACAGGACACGTCAATGCGGAAGCACAGAGCTGCAGTAGGACCCACCACAGCAGCAGAGAGGGCAGCACAGTGGCCACGCAGTTGGGGGTTCAGGTCTTGCCATGGGGGTTCCTGAGGCAGAGTCAGGGCTCAGCCCAGACATCCCAGCACCCAGTCCCATGCTGACTGCAGTGCTGGATGATGCTGGTTACCCTGGGAGCCATGTGAGGAGGAGTTGTTCTCCTGCATCCTATCCTCAGGGCTTAGAAACCAAAGTCTTAGACCCAGGAAGGGTCCTGCCTCCAAGAGCAACCTTCCGGACCCTGCCCTGGCCCAGACCCCAACTCTGCCCTTCCCAGGTGCCTGTGACCTCTCCAACCTCGTTCTGTGGGACAGAACCCCACTGCCACCTCCCAAGGCTGTTGTTAGCAATTATACAGACTCAGATAAGGGGGGGACCTCAAAGTGCTTTGCAAAAAGTATGTTTCTAAACTGGCATGGGCTGTTTCTGATTCTGTGGCTCTGGCAGCTGGAATTTGGGGCTCTTTCGGAATCACTCCTATGTCCCAGCTCACCCAGTGGCACCTCTTTACAACCATCTGCAGCAGGTGAATGTGGTAAGTGTGCATGTGTGAGGTGAGGTATCTGGGTGCACTGGAGACACACCTGGGCTCAGGCTGATTGAGGTTGAAAACCCAGGGGACCTGAAGACCTGTGATCCAGAGGGGAGGTCTGAGGGCCACCCAGGTGGGCCCGGTGGGTCCCAGAGCAGTGCCTGCCCCAGCCCAGAGGTGGCTCACACCTGGGGAGGTTCAGCATGGACCTGTCCCCGGCCCCCGCCCCTCTACCACCCTGCCCAGCTTCCTGTGTCATCCTTCTAAGAGCCCCTACTCGCCACCATTCCCTTACCTGGCTCCATGCCTTCCCCTGGTTCCCCTGGGCAGGATAATAGGGTCCTTTGTGACCCTCATCCCACCCCTCCTGCCCGAGTGGCCTCCTCTCCTTGCCTCTTGCTCCTGTGATAAGGGTGAGGGCCCTCTCTCTTGTGGGTGCTTTTCCAGCTGGGCTTGTGTCCTGGCCCTTCAGGTCTGGCCCATGTGGGAGAAGCTTCTTGTGGCACCCACGGGAAGGTCTGGGCTCCCGTCTTTCCCATAGCTCTGTGCTCTTCATGCCTTCATAACACCTGGGACAGGTTGGGGTACACTTTGCTTCCTCTGCAAAAAACTCCTTGAAGCCAAGGCAGACTTTCTTCCCTTCCCTCAATCCTTCCCCCTTCTCTCACTTTCTCTTCTCTTCCCTCCTCCCCCCTTCTTTCCTTTTCTACCTCGCTACCTTTCCCTCTTTCTTCCCCCACGTGGCCTGGCACATCCCAGGAATTCCATATATGTTTGGAGAAGTGGGGGGGAGGGGGAAGGGGAACCCTGCCTGGTGGTCTGCGGTGGGTGCGGCATGTGCACCTCACAGGTGCTCACAGGACAGCACCTGTGGGGTGCACCTGGTGTTGCTGGTCTTAGGGTACGGCGCTTCTGCCCTGTCCCCCTCTGAACTCCATTCTGTGGCACCTCTGGGTGACACAGGACTGAGCGCGGGTGCTGCCCACCTGCAGAGTGGAGGGGGCACAGCCAGGGCCTGGGCCTCCCAGCCTGGAGTCTCTTCTATTTATAACACGAGCCCGCGTCGGCAATTGCTATTCAACTCGGGAGGCTGTGAAATAAAATTGTGTAACAGAATTTATTCTTCCCAGGCCTCTTATTAAATCTCACCTTAGAACATGTACTCCCTGAGCCGGGGACTTCTCGGCATCTCCTTGGGGCACACTCACCGGGCCTCGTCCCTTGCTCAGCTCCCTCTGGCTGCCCTAGACGGGTCACCAGTTTCCAGTGCAGAATTTCAGATTTGCTCATTTTTTAGGCAGCGGCATGGCTGGGTCCCAAGCTCTGAGAAGGAGACTCAGTGGTCCCTTGTGACTTTTGGGGGAGGAGGGAGGTGGGCTGGAACTGCGCACTGGTGTGGAACTGACTTTTAAGGTGGGCGGGAACAGGAACTCAGCCTGCAGGTTGCTGGTGCCACCCAGTCCCCCAGTGCTCCAGGCCCTCACGCCTCTGCCCTGTGCATGCATGCTGTGCCCTGGTTAGGCGTTTCCTCCTTTTTCATGCCCAGGCCTCAGCTCCAGGCCCTCCTGGAGGCCCAGACCAAGCACCCTGTGCCCTTCTCTTAGCCCCCTCCCCGCCCTGCACCCACACAGCCCTGGGCTGACTCCACAGAACCCTGGCTGCACCATCAGGCCATCCCCCAGGGCTCTGTGGCTTTTGCTTCCCTGAGACACACAGTAGGTGCTCAGCACACATCTGCACCAAGCAGACCTCTGAAGGCCCAGAGCCTGGTTGGAGAGGTGGGCCCAGGTCACCTGGCTCTCCCCCAGGGGGTCCTCTCCTTCCCTGTCAGAGCATGTCTGAGGTCCCTAGAGAAGGCCACATGAGCTGATGAGGCCCAGGAAGTGCACCTCCAACTCTGCAGCTTCATAGACGAGCCCTTCTTTCCCAGATGAGCCCCACTTCATGGCACCATCACCCGGCCCCTCTCCTTACCCCCAAACTCTTGTCTTCTAGGGATGCTGGTGATGCTGCCAAGGCATTGATCTGTAATTTCCCTGATCAAAACCCTGCGTCAGTCGGGCTCGGTGGCTCAGCCTGTAATCCCACGCCTTTGGGAGGCTGAGGTGAGTGGATTGCCTGAGCCTGCGGGTTCGAGACCCACCTGGGCAGCGAGACCTTACCTCTACAATAAATCAAAAAATCAGCCGGGCGTGGTAGCACATGCCTGCAATTCGGGCTACTTGGAAGGCTGAGGCAGAAGGATCGCTGGAGCCCAGCAGGTCGAGGCTGTGGTGGCCAGGAGCGGCCACTGCACTCCAGTCTGGGCAATAGAGTGAGACTCCAACTCAAAGCAAAAACAATAACAAAAAAAAAACCCTGCGTCAAATCAACACAGACCAGGCTGGGTCTCATCATAGCCAGGGCGGTGATGCTGGCTTCGCGTGCCTCAGTGCCATCCGTTCCTGCCATGCTCAGCCTGACTCAGCCTGGGTGGCTCTCCTGACAGTCACTCTTCTGAGCTCTCCCTTTCCAGACTGGCTTCCCGGGCCCTTGGAGCAGAGCCAGACTCAAACGCAGAGGAAGGCAGCCAGTCACCCACACAGCCTACTACATGGTGGTATTTTTAGAGCAACTTTTCCAATATTTTCCTTGATAGGAGGGATGAGGGGAGATCAGGAGAGGAGTCAGGGTTTGTGTGGGTGTGTGGGTGAGCTCTGTCCTGGGGGAGGTTTCTTAGAGGCAGTGCCCGCCTGCCTATTGCATTCTTGCCAGGCACAGGTATCTCATCAACCCACTCTGCAGATGAGCAAACTGAGATTTGGAGAGATTCTCCCCTGCCCGTGGGCCAGCCCAGCTGTCTCTAAGGGGTTAGAAACTCCATCCTTCTGGCCACTTTGTGCAGAGTCAGAACAAGCCATGTGGTGTCTAGTGTCCCCATGGCGCAGGGGCACCCGCAGGCCTCAGGACCCTGGACAGGGCACACGACCTGATCCTGGAGGCTCCCTGAGCCCAGAGACTCTCAATCCTGACTTTACAAAGCATCTGAGGAGAGTTTAGAGCGTGCCTCTCCCCAGGACCTACCACGGGCCAAGTCAGTCAGAATCCCCGGTCTTATTTTTGGCTCATGGGTGTTTCTCCCATGCAGCCATTCTCTGAGGTGCAGAACTTACTAATACCTATTATGACAATAATAATTATTACAAGACTTGAGAGCCACTCTGGTCCCTCCTGTCTCTTAACACCCCAGTGTGTCCAATAAGCCCCAGGGAGTCCCACTCCCCACTATAGATGGGTCAGTATCGCCATGCCTGGCCTTTCCTAGAGGATAGTGAGGTGGTGACTTCAAGCTGCCTGGGCACGATGAGGCAGGGTGTCCGAGAGGTGGAGAGATGTGGAATGTGGGCAGCCCACTCTCCTCTTTTAAACTTCTATTTCTCTCCCCATATCCAGGTTGACTGGTCTTCATGACCACTAAGGTGCTGTCTAGCTTGAACGTTCTAGGACCAAATAAGGGGTGATTTGTGAATGAGCTTTGTAAACTGTAGAGTGCCCCATGGTGGCTGACTGCTCTCCTCCTCCTGCAGGAGGCCAACACCCTTTGGGCACGTCTGAACTGGCCCTGGATCCCTCTGGGCAGGCAGGCTCCTTCTTCCCTCCATCAGTCTCCCCCCTCCCTCCATCAACCTCTGTGGCTCTCCACTCCCTGAACTCCCCCTGATCCTCCTTTCCTGGCACCACCACTCCTGGCCCAAGTCCTTCATTTGCTACATGGACACTTACCGGACGCCTCCCACGTGTCCAGTAGGTTGCTGAAGACGTGAAGTGGGAAGCAAATGACATGGAACCAAGGACCAGGGAGGCGAGGAGGGGGGCCAAGCAGGTTCTGTGGCTGGGGCTGTCGGTTGGGGATCCTTCTGCAGCCAGAATCTCCAAATGGCACATTTGTCACAATTATGACCCAATGAGGTAGTGGTACTTGGTGTCCACGATGGCCATGTGCGTAATCTTGGGCAATACCACTTAGTGGAGGCTGGGTGATGCCAGGCGTGCTGGAGGAGGGCTGGGGAGGAGGCTTTTTCGATCCCAGGCTCATGGGGAGGGCAGGGAGAATGACTCAGAGCCTGGCTCCAATGACACCCGAGCACTGTTTGTTTCTTGATTTGATTCATATGTTTTCGTTGTTGTTGGTGATGGTTGGCTGTTTTTGAGGGGTTTGCCAATCCTAAATGCCAATCCTAAATGCCTTTGACTCTGTCCCTTTCTCCCCATGGCAACATGCCCCTAAGGGGTCTCCCTGTTGTGTGGTCCACACAGCAGCTGGATGAGTGGCCAGACACCCAGAGGTCCTGCTGGGCCCCTGTTGGGATAAGCCCAGATCCCAGGCTGTGGCCACAAGCCCCAAGTGTCTTGTCCACCCATCCCTTGTATCCTCTCCCCTCCCCCCTGTTTCCAGTCCTGCTTCCTAGCCTTTGTATCTAGGGAATGTGCCCTGGGGCTGTGCCCTCTCTACACTCTCTGTCTTCTTGAGGTTCACTAGCTCTGCTTGGCACTCAGTGTCCTGTCCTCGGCCCCTGCCACGCCTTGGTGAAGGCTTCCTTGGCCCCCAGTGTGTCAGGGCCTCACCCACCGCCACCTGCCTGGCCGGTGTCCACCACAGATCAATCTCCTAGTCACTTTACCTGTGAGGTTATTTGATGGACACTCCTGCCCCTTGACTTGAGCATGAGTTTTGGGCACAGGGATCCTCCTTGCCCTGCTGCATCTGGGGCAGCACAAGGTGCCATAAGATGAATGGAGGGGCGGCGGTGGATGGGCCCTGCTGTCCACAGGTGGGGCTGGCTTTCTCTCCTCACCTGCCTCATACCCACATTCCATCTGTTACTTGGACGGATAGTCCCTGGGACCCCCTGGCCTTCTCTGCCATCTCCCACTTCCCTCCTGGGATTTCTCCCAAGCTCCCAGATAGCGGTGAGTCCTCCTGGGACTCTAAGCCTGGATCTGCACCTAAGGCTCTGGTCACTTTCTCCTATATGAGAAAAATATAGGAGCAAGCCAGCCTGCGTGGGCTCTCTTTTTCTCCCAGGATCCCCCTCAGAGCCTAAGATTGTTCTTGGCCCTATTATAATTCCTTTCCCATGTGAGAGGCCCTCGTAACTGCATCCAACTTTGGGACAAGTTGGGGGCTGAGGCTTGTCCCTGTGTGGTCACAGTGGTCTCTGGAAAACTCAGCCAGAAGAGAAGAGTCCTGGCTATGACCTGGGATGCAGGTCAGGGAGGGGGCTGCCCATGCTTGGGTGGTGCCCCCACAGGCCAGGTGGAGAGGACAGAGCCACCCTCAGGCCACTCTGGGACTGGCCAGTGCTCTTTAACTGGTATGGCTGGGAGTGGGAAAGAAGGAAGGAGCATTTGCCTGGGAGCCCTGGGGAGGAAGGGATGCCCTGCGTGGGGCCGGAGACACTTGTGGGAATTCCTTTGCCTGTGAGTTGAAGGCAGGGTCGCTCTGCAGACGTCATCTGTCACCAGTCAGATAGTATTTTTGGCTCTGTGGGCCTCATGGTCTCTGTTGGAATTCCTCCTCCCTGCCACAGCAGCCTGTCAGCAGGTGGACAGTGTGTCACGGATCTGCAGGATGGTGCTCCAACAGACGCTTTCCTATAGACCTTACTTAATTTTGAACGTTTTTTTTTTTCACTTCCCAGGCGACAGGATTTCATTCTACAAACTCCATTTGCGTGGCTCTTCTTCCTCTCTGGAGGTTTTGTAAACACCTACTGTCCTATTTGAGTCTCAGAGTGACCTTGGAAAGGGGTCTGACCGTGTCTCATTTATACCTTTTCCAGATGAAGAAACAGGATGGAGGCCTGCGCAGGCTGAGCGTGAGCCCAGGGTGGAGACAGGCGGGGGCGGCGTCTCTAGGCCCTGCAGCCTTCCCTCCGGCGCTGGACCCCTGCTGACCTGAACTTTCCCCATCCCCAAAGACAGTCAGTGAGGGATGTCCCCGTTGAATTGGCCTGGCTGTGGGGGAGGGAAGATTAATTCGCTCTTGTTAGCCCAGAAGCCAATCTGCAGGTGTTCAATAAGAGCTCGATACGAGAAGGCTGTTGACAAATTGTAGGAGATTCAAACCAAGCAGCACCGGGGCTTGAGGAATGGAGAGGAAGGGTGGGGAAGGGTGGGTCCACACTGTAGCTCTGTGTGCTGATGGGGCTCATGGAGGTGACAATGACCTGGCACCAACAGGCATGTTCCAGTGTCCCACCGGAGAAGACCACCTTGTCCCCATTTTACAGATAAATGCAGGGAGACTCCCGGAAGTCATGGAGCTTGACCAAGTGCACAAAGTGGGTGGCGGGGCGGGGGCGGGGGAGTGGAGTCAGCACCAGAGATCTTGCTGGCCTAGTTCTCACCCATGTTGCCTGGGCCACCCTGTTGCAGGGTGACCCCTGCCAGGGCCCAGGGCCCTCTGCATGGGGACCCCCATCCCCTCATTCAGTGGCAAGTGGTCCTTCAGAGCAGAGTCCCACCCACGGGGAGGCCTGCAAAAAACCACCAGATCTTGGCAGAAAGTCCAGGTCCATGCTTGGAGTCCACAGCTGGAGCCCTGGGGTCCCAGTTGAGCCCCTCGCCTCCCCAGGCCCCACTCAGTGTGCCAGTGTCGACACCAGCCTGATGCACAGCTGGTGGCTGAGTCCAAGCGCCCCCGCTCTGGGCCTCAGTGCTACCCTCTGTGAATTGAAAGGATTAGCAAGTCCATCCTCCTGTTTATGCTGCTCAAATGGACCTTGGGGTACTACACTGCTCTGTCCAGCCTGTCCTCAGGCAGGGGGATCAGGGAGGGCTGAGCTTGGCCTTGAAGGGTGAACAGGGGCTTCCCAGGTGGAAAGCAGTGGGGGTGGAGCACGGGGCATGAGGCCAGGTTCAGAGAGGAACACAAGCTGGCAGTGGGGCGGGGCTGGGTGGTGGGGGCCGGGTCGCTGAGGGGCAGATCAGGAGCCTTGAGTGAGGCCTCGAAGGCCTCCTCTCTCATGAGTGCCCAGATCAGCAGGTGGCAGTCCC
Organism: Cephalopachus bancanus; assembly: GCA_027257055.1. Taxonomy (NCBI): domain Eukaryota; kingdom Metazoa; phylum Chordata; class Mammalia; order Primates; family Tarsiidae; genus Cephalopachus; species Cephalopachus bancanus. Next base: position 5,779,440 of record JAPVLO010000072.1, read on the forward strand.
AGCCTCCTGGTGGCCTGCCAATTCCCCAGGGCCGCAGGCCGGCCCAGCCCAGTAGAGCTGTCTGGCCCGGTGTGAAAATGAAGATTGATCATCGCGGAAAGGCAGCCCCGGCTCTGCGGAGCCAGCCGGGAGTTGCAGAAATACAGAGCTTCATTATTATTTTAAGTGTTACTCAGCTGCTTTATTGAATTCTCCAAGTCAGGAAAAATTCTGGCGAGATAAGAAGTTGACATTTTCAGAAGCAGCAGCGAGAACTGTGCGGGCGGCGAGCACAGAGCAGAGAGCCTGCCTGGCATGAGAATGTCTCAGCCCCCCACCCACACCCACCGACCCACGCGCACACGCACACGCCTCTGCTGACTCAGGGACCAAGGTGAGCTCAGCCAGCCCTGGGGACCAGCTAGGGAAGGCCATCTCTGCTGAGAAAGCCCGGCTGCTGTCCCTCCCTCCCTCCTTCCTTCCCTACCTCCCTTGCTTTGCTGAGAACCTACTGTGTGCCAGACCTGGGGAAGTCCATCTCTGTCAAGAAAACCAGGCCACTGTTCCCCCTTCCCTCCTTTTTTCCCTCTCTCTTTTGTTTGGTTGAGCACCCACTCTGTGTCAGACCTGAGGTTCAGACTAGCTGGGGGCACGATCCTTTCTTTAGGTTAGCCTCAGAGTAATGATGAGGACCATGACCATGACAGGACATCACTCATGACAATGTGTGTATGAGTCACAGCAGAGGACAGGCAGATCCCTGGAGGGATGGGGGGTGTCATCCTCCCCCATCCAGACACAGCCGTGGTGCTGGCCTCGGGCCTGGAACAGAAAGGGTCCTGAACTTATATTGTGAATGAATATATGAATGAATGAATGGTAAGAACTGAGACTGCCCAGACAGCAGGAACGATGGTCCCACCCTGGGTTCTGAGGAAAGGAACACGTGCTCTCGGGTCCACCTCATGGGAGGCAGGATGTTTTCAGGGGACGAGATCACCTTGCAGCAAATGCAAATCCTAGCCTGTTGTCTCAGGCCAGTGTTCCCTTCTTCTGTGGGCATTCCCTCTTACACAGACACACACAGGCACACCCTGACATGCATGGATGTGCACGCATAGGCACGCAAACACACACAGACACGTGAGCACACAAAAACACCTGCAGGATCTGCCCTCTGAGTGTCTAGGGTCCTGCCTCTCACTCCCCCAAAGCCACCATGTGCCCCTGTGCTGTGTGCTCAGCCTCCCTGCCCTCCATGCCAGGCACGTTGGTCCTGGGTCCTGTCCTGTGCCAGGCCACATGGCACATGGATACTGCTCCCTCTTCATGAGAGCGAGTGCATGCACGGGCAGGCCTCAAAGATCCATGCCTGGGGTGTTCGTGCCTGGAGGGGAACCCAGCGGGAGAGGGACTGGGTTCTTATAGGCACGTAACTGGATCCAGCCTGGCCAGCCACATCCTTGCATGAGTAGAGGGTGACATGGTGGCATGGAAGCGATATGCACTTTGGTTTAGGAGATGGCTGTCATTGTTATGATGTCTTCTTCTGATTCATCCCCTGGCTAAACACGTTTCCAGCACCACTGCTTCATGTCTGATGCGGCATGGGCTGAGGCTGTGGCAGAGACCGTCTGTCCTGACCCGCTCCCTTCCACTGCCCTGCTCCAGCCTGGGTCTCTTAGCTAGGTGACCCTGACTCGCTTGTCCCGGCCACTGGCTCCTGAGGGGGCTCGTTTAAAGCATCCTTCACTCGCCACTTAAGGGCTTGTCCCTGCAATTACGACCAATCTCAGGCCCTCCCTGGGACCTGCCTGCACCTCCCTTCTACCCCCCATCTTTCCATCCCTTGCCACTCCAGCCCCTCTGGGGTCTGCCCTCACCTGGCTGGTCACCCTCCATCCTTCTCTCTGGTTACTTGTTCCATGGCCGTCTCCTCCATCAGACTAACTCCCCAAGGACAGGGATCTTGGCTGCCTTGGCTGCTGACCTGCAGTCAGCAGCCAGCATGCTGAGTACGTGGATGGATAACATATCTGATGATGACTCTGATGCCATCGGGGAGCCACCATTCTCCCCATTTGATGGTGGTGACACTGAGGCTCCCACGGGCTCATTCAAGCCAGAGTGGAGCTCTTGGCCACTGTGTCCATTGCTAGGTGCCGGTAGCAATAGCAGTCCTTCCCCGTGTGGGTCCTGGGGTGATGAGAGCAAGCACACTGGCCGGGGTTGGTGGGCCAAGGTAGGCCAGGTTGGGGTTCAGGAAGGAGGGGACACTGGAAGTGAGTCTTAGCGACCAGGAAGCCTTGTTGAGGCAAGTCTGGGAGGAGGAAGGGGAGTCAATCCAGGAAGCCTCATCGGAGGAGGTAATTGTGGAGTAGCAGGCAAAGGCAGGCCTTACCAAGGAGGGGAGGATGTGGGGAGAGGGCAGGGGTTGTGGTCACCAGTGCCCTCAGTGTACTGTTTCCTGAGCCCCTCCTGGGAGCCAGGTGCAATGCTAAGCAAAGAATATAAATTCTGTTGTTTAATCCTCACAAGACCCTAAGGATAGCCTATTCCCGTTTCATGGATGAAGAGCCGAGGCTCGGTGGAGGGAGGCAATTGTGAGGGGCCCAGCAGTTGAGAGGGAGGTTTGAACCCTGGGCAGTCTGATCCTAAACCCTCCCCACAACTCCCTCACCCCACCCCCTCTCCTCAGGATGGGCTGTGACAGGAAAGTCACAAGATCAGGTTGGTTCCCAGAAACCAGTGGTTCCCAGAAAGTGGGCTGGCTTCCGGGGTCTTTTCAGGAAGGCCTTTTCAGGAAACCTGCATGGTCCTGGGACTTTTCTTCATCAGCCTCAACCAAAGTGACACCTGGGGAGAGGCTGGACGCAGGAGCAGGAACGGACAGCAGATTCCAGCGGCTTCCATTCAGCTGAAAGCGACGCGCGATGTGCAACCATGCAGTGCTCGCCACACTGCTCCCTTTGGGGAGGGGTAGAAAACACATTCATTTTTCATAAAACCTGTTCTGTGCATTAATGTACAATTTTAAAAATGAATTAATATTTCAAGTGGATCATAATTCATTTCCAACAAGTCAACATAAATGTAACCCGCATAACAAATGCTTCCTGGTGCTCACTCAGTCTTGAGTGTGTGAGGGCGTTCCACCACCACCAAGTGGGAGGGGCGCTGGGCCTAATTTTGCAGTGGCCCTGGGGGTCGGGCAAGTGACCCTGAAGTGGGTCTCTGTTCGGTCCGCTTGGACTTTGAACGTGTTTTTTTCAGTGAGGGGTGGGAAGCTCTGGGTGCCCCTGGCGGAGGCACCACAAGGGGTGAGGACACAGGCAAGTGGAGTCTGCTGTAGCTTCCAAGAGACTGGCTTGGGGCGACAGCGGGAAGGGCGACAACAGGCGACAGGGAGCTGTTTAGAGGAAGGATGGGAGGCCCTGGTGTGGGCGGGTAGGGAGGGTAATAGCCATGCCCACAGCCAGGGTGCTGACTGCCGGCCCCAGCACACTCCTAGGCTTCCCCTCAGAGCTCAGGTGGGAGAGGAGCTGTGAGAACCCCTCCCCCCAAGTCAGAATCCACGGGACTCGGCAGGCTGTGGTCTGTCCCTCTGTGGAAGCTAGAAGCGGAAATGTCGCCTGTCCCAGCCAGGCTGAGGCCCGGGGAGGGGGAGGCTCACTCCTGCTGCTGATGTCTTCGGAGATAATCTCCCCCGGATATTGACAACGCCGCTTCAGGGATTTTAATATCATGGCACCATGGGGACACCGTGATGTCTGCTGTTACTAAGCAGCTCAGCATCTGCAGTGTGGGTGTGGGAGGGACCGACTCAGCCATCCATCTGCTCTTCCTTACAGCAGCTCACTCACTCATTCACTGACTCATTCATCCATTCCACCCCTCTTTACCCACACGCCCATCTGTCCATCCATCCATTCATTCAACTGTCTACCTGCCCCTTTACCTCATCGCCCAAGAAGGTTTATAAGCCTCTCGTGTGTGCCAGGCCACGCCTAGGGAGACAAGGATGACTTGCACACGCGCTTTACTTGTTGCTGCTGGTGGTGGTGGTGGTGGTGACGATGGTGGGAAGACGATGACAATGATGGAATCAGGGTCATTCAGACTCTTCAGGGACATAGGGGTGTGACCCGCTCAGATCTGGACCGTGTTTGGTGATGATGGGTGGTGATGACAATGGTGGTGATAACGAGATGGTGATGGTGATGATGGTGAGAGAAGATGGCCACGCTGATAGTGACAATGATGGTGACGGTGGCAATAGATGGTGGCGATGATGACAATGAGGTGACGATGATGACTGTGGCCATGCTGGTGACGATGTTGGCTGCTGACAGCAGTGATGATTAATGCTTGTTGCGCCCATCACACCTGCCAGGCAGTTCTCTTAGCTTTCTACATACGTTCGCTCCCCTGAATAAGTCTATGAGGTAGGTACTCCTAGGAGTCACATTTTACAGTTGAGAAAATTGAGCCATGAGGAGACTGACTAATGTCCCCAAGGAAGCAGGGATGCTGAGTGGCTGAGAAGAGTTTCACTGCGGGCAGTTAGAAGAGCACCTGGCTTCTTGTGATGGGACAGTGCAGCAGGGGTCACAGTCTGGGCAACTGGGCTCTCACAGTCACACAGGGGAGAGAAGCCAGTTTTACCCGGGGCTATCTGGGAAGACCTCACAGAGGAGGTGCCATTGAGCTGTGTCTTGAAGATCGAACTGAAAATATTCAGGAAGCGGAGGGGGGAAACATTATACCAGGTAAAAGGATGCTGGTGCAGAGAGAGGGATGGAGTAGAAAACAGGTGTATTGAGGAAATAGCTAGTCGTTTGAAGGTGGACCCATGGGAGGTGTGAGGAGGCTTGAAAGTCAAGGCCTGCAACCCTGGGAGGACCGTGAGTATCGTGCCAGGGGTCTCAAATTCCAGCTTTCCTCATCACCAGCTCAGGGGCTGTGCAAACCCTCACTTGGTCTGGGCTGCCATGCTTGGATGTCTGACTGGTGGTAAGGGGCTTATGCAGGGGCAGTGGCAAGTGTCCAGGAAGTGCTGGTGTCCAGCCATGCATCAGGCAGGCTGGAGGACCTCCCTGGAGGTGGCCAGTGGCAGGGCCATCTCATAGAAAGACCAGCAGAATCCCAGCAAGTGGCCTGACCATGGCCGGCGGCCAACTGGGTTCAGAGAGGGCAGAGCTACACCAGGCCCTGTGATGGAATGAGATCCAGATGGAAGCCACATTGGGCATGTATAAGAATAATGTTACAATGTTCAGATCCTCCAGAGATGGTGCTGGGGTGAGGAAGGAGGGTGACCCGCTCAGTATCAGAGCTTATTCTGGCGTGCTGTGTTTAGGGAGCCCGGTTGCCTCAGTGGACCACCCATGCTGCCCATTCAGAGAAGCCCTCTGGTGGGGGTCAAGATGAGGGAGTTGAGTCCTGCTGATCCAGGGCTGGGCTGGAGCATCCTCCAGGCCTTGGCTTCCTCATCTCTGACCTGACCCACGTTCTACCCACTTTGGGGCTGCCAGGAGGGTCGGTGCTGTTGTCACTCTGTGAACGGCTCCTTCCTTCCATGGAGGATGGCACCTCGACTTACCCAGGATGCAGACACACCAGATTACATTGACTGTGAGCAGCCTGAATTGACTCATCAGTTACACGGGAGGCTCACCTTCCAAGGACTCCAGCCCTTTCCGTGTTTAGGATTCTCTTGGCGGGACACGGAGCAGGGGGTGCTGTCTCCACTGTACAGACAAGGGTACTGAGATCCACTCCCAGGCTCTCCCCAGCGGGCACAGAGAAGAAAGATGAGAAGGTGCATTAAAAAATGATCCGTGGCTCCCCAAACAGAAGGGAATATTGACACGGTTATTTTTAGCATTATTAAAATAAGTCTGTTTTGCTTCTTTTCTCGGCTCCTCTCTGCGGCTCAATTTTGCTTCCAGATTGAATGTGTGTGCGCATGTGTCCAGGCCGGGGTGCCAGGGGAGCCGCCGCAATCAAAATGTTAATGAGACCCTGATTGTGTCTCTCGGTGCCTCCGTTCCTCCGCCTGCCCCGAATGTCGCTGGGTCTTCGAGGCGCCCTGGGGAGCAGCACCCGTGTTCTTTGGAAACGAGACCTCAGCTTAATGCTCCATAGAAATGGCCCTTGGGAAGCTCTCAGAACTCGGGGACATGGTTCTGCCAAAGATCCTTGTTCCTGTCTCTTCTTGGGACTTTCTCCAGACCTGGTTGGGCAGAACCAAGACCACTGTCCATGGTGCTGGTCTGGTCTCACGAAGGAGGGGAGGAGTCTCCCAGACACTGGGCAGTCAGAGCTGTCCTGGGTATGAACAGGGAGTAAAAGGGCTTTGGCTACCTCCCGGGAGTCTGGTGGGATGGCAGGTGGAGCCTGGAAGATTTCAGAGCAAGAGAAAAAGCCTTTCTGCCTATTCCTGGGACTGCCACGGGGTCCTGGCTCTTCTCAGTGTGGTGTCTGGGCCCCCAGCGACTTTCTCCTAGTGTCCCAGCCTCCTTTCCCTTGGCGGGGAAACTGTCCACAAGTCTGTCTGCTGCCCTGGAAGACACATGCTGAACCCCTCCCGCTCTGCCTGCCTTGCCTTCCCGGGGATTGCTGGGGACAGAGGAGAGGACAGCCGGCTCCCCTCTGCACGGGGAGGGCAGACAGGGACCCTGACCTGGGGGCTGCGGTGCTCAGATTCGGTCATGGGAACACAGTGCGACTCACATTCTGACCCTGGGGCCACAAGCTGTGTGTGCAAGCTGCACCCATTGTTACTGGGCCTCAGTACTCCCATCTGTGACATGGGGTAGTATTATACCTGATCCCTGGGAAGGTGCTGAGGTTTATATCAGGTTTGGTGTGTCAAGCCACGAGCTGTCTCCACCCTCATCTGCCTCAGGGCCAGTCCAGGACTCTTGCCCAAGAAACCAAGGAATCCACTCTTCTGCTTTGGAACGGGAAAGATGTAGCCCACAGGAGTCAGGTGTGCACACGAGTACCTGTGGCCAGCACCCAGGATGTTTTGGCCAAGGACAGAGTTTATGCTGGGGGCCATGGGAGTGGGGGAGCCAGGTTGCGGTGAGGCCATTTCAGTTTTTCTATCACCTTGAAGAGACTCCGGGCACTGACGGCTCTTCTTGGTTTGTGCCTGGTCTGTGATGGGGACTGGGAAGGGCTGGGTGGGAAGGAAGAGTAGGGTGGGGAGCTACAGATGGTCCTTAGCACCAGGTCCCTGGTCAGCAGATTCTTTTTTAGAGACAAGGTCTCATTCTGTTGCCCAGACTGGAGTGCCTTGGCATAATCACAGCTCACTGCAACCTCTAACTCCTGGGCTCAAGCAATCCTTCTACCTCAGCTGCCAGAGTAGCTGGGACTACAGACAGGAGCCACCACGCTCAGTTCAGTTTTATATTTTTTTGTAGAGACAAGATCTTGCTATGTTGCCCAGGCTGGTCTTGATCTCCTGCCCCTCAAGTGATCCTCCTGCCTCAGCCTCCAAAGTAGCTAGGATTTCAGGTGTGAGCCACTACACCCAGTTCAGCAGGTTCTTATGCCTGGAACCTCCTTTATTCTCACATATCCCAACAGGGGAAGACTCTGCACTCCTACTTTGTAGTTGGGGAGTGTGGGGCTCCGTGGGATAAAGTGGCTTAGCCACAGGGACATGGCAAATTGTGGGGACACAGTGAGCCATGAGGCCAGGAGGACACTGGGGTCAGGCATCGCGTCGTGTCGAGATCTCAGGTCCAGTGGGAGAGAACACGCAGGTGCTCCAGTCAGAGGAGCCCAGGGTTAAGAGAAAGATTGCCATGTGCAAACATTTTTGTGGGAAGAGTGGTGGCCAGGGCCTCAGGCCAACTCCCCAGCAGCCCTTCTAGGGTAGGACCCTGCCTGGGGTTCCCACATCTTTCCCCTCTTTGCGACTTCCTCCTCCAGCCAGGCCCCCTGTGTGAAAGGAGGAAATGGGAGGACGACCCTGGAGGCTGCCCCAGCCTCGACTCTCTGAAACGCTGGGCAGCACCTGAGCCTCTGCCAGGACCAAGTCGTTCCCTCTGAGTCGCTGAAAGGATGCCACTGTGATTCATTCCTCCTGGGTCTGGGACCTGAGAGCCAGGGGAGGATTCCAGCCTGCGATGTCCTAGCCTAGTGACCCTGGGCAAGAAAACTAGCTTCTGAGGCTCTGTCTCAGGGGTGTCCAACCCTGTGGCTTCCCTGGGCCGCATCGAGGAAAGAGGAATTGCCTTGGGCTGCACATAAATTCCATAATAAAGTTAGTGTATATACATAAGATTTCTTAAAAAAAAAATTTTTTTTTCTGAGTTAGAGTCTCACTCTGTCACCCAGGCTGGAGTGCAGTGGCAGTCTCACAGCCACCCCAGAGTCGACCTGCTGGGCTCTGGCGATCCTTCTGCCTCAGCCTTCCAAGGAGCTGGAGCTGTAGACCCATACCACCATGCCTGGGTAGTTTTTGTGATTTATTGTAGAGAAGAGGTCTTACTAAGTTCCCCAGGCTGGTCTTGAAGCCCCGGACTCAGGCAATTCTCTCACCTTGGCCTCCCAAAGTGCTGGGATTACAGGCTGAGCCACTGCACCCAGCCTAAAAATATTTTTATCATAATGTTTAGAAAAATGAGAACAATATAAAACTAGTGGGAAATTTGATCCTGCTCTTTGTGAAACTCGTCTACGAGGGGTGACAATTAAGTTCATGAACTCACCTCTCTGCGCTTACGTTGGCAGCACTGTACAAACAACTCGGTAAGGTTTCACAACCTTGGCATATCAGTGTCTCACAGCTGTGTTCGTGTCAATGTGTGGCAGTGTCCTGCGGAGTGGTGTTCATTATTGTTGTTGCATGTTTTTGTGTGCCGTTGCGAGAATGTTGGAGCTTAAATTGGAGCAACAAACACACATTAAGTTTCTTGTTAAACTTGACAAAAATTGAAATGAAATCAGGGACATGTTAGTCCAAGTTTATGGGCATAACGCCATGAAGGAAATGAAAATGTACAAATAGATTCAACGTTTTTCTAAGAGGAGAGAGTGACTGATGAAGAGAGGTCAGGATGGCCAGTAATGAGAAGAACTGATGAAAACACCACAAAAAAGATGTCAAATTTGTGCATCAGAATCATTGGCTGACTGTGAGAAGCATAACAGACCAACTAAACATTGATAGAGAAACAGGAAAACACTAACTGAAAATCTTGGCATGAGAAAGCTGTGTGCAAAAAATGGTTCTGAAGGAGCTCTTGAACCACAACAATGCGCCCGTTCACACAGCACTGTCTGCGAAGGAGTTTATGGCCAGTAAACAAATAACAGTATTGAAACACCCTCCCTGCTCACCTGATCTGGCCCCCAATTGACTTTCCTCTTTACCCAAAGATAAAGGAAATATTGAAAGGAAGACATTTTGATGACATTCAGGACATCAAGGATAATATGACAACAATTCTGATGGCCATTTCAGTAAAAGAGTTCCAAAATTGCTTTGATGGGTGGGCCAGGCACTGGTGCCAGTGCATCGCTTCCCAAGTTGGGAAGGATGAGCTCGTGAGCTTAATTGTCAGACCTTGTATCAATGTCTGGTTCAGTGGAAGTGGTCCCAAATCTTAGTGAGTTCTCAAGGTGCTTATCAGAAACGTTTATTTGAGTTCTGCTCTTTGCGTGTTTCATAATCGAAAACGGCTGCTCACAAATGTGTGTGCTGCCAAAAAGTGATGTCACGAATGAGGCATGATCGTGAACTTCAAAAGTGAAACTATACATGGAGTCATGAAGAAAAATAAATGCTAAAAACCACGTTATTTTAATAGATTTTGTGGGGCCGCATTACGAGCTGTCTTGGGCAGCATGTGGAGCACAGGTTAGACAGGTCTGCTCTATCTGCCATCCATGAGATGGTTCCTAACCCCTCCATCTCCAGAGGACGGGAAGGTGGTGGGCTGAGGGTACCATGCAGAGGGTAGGGGCCATGGCCAGGACACAGGTCTGGGTCTGTTTAGGTTACCATCCCAAGGCGAGACCAGACGTGGGAACTTCAAGGCAACATGAGACTGGCTGACTCCAGGGTGCCCAGAGCCACAGGGTCTAGGGTCGGCAGGAAGGGGGACTTGTGGTCACAGAATCAGACAGGGCCAAGGAAGCTGTTTCCCCAGTACCCAGGGACATGATCCAAAGCTTCTGGTGTGCACTCTGTGTTTCTTCAAGGCGTCTCCATGGTCCTTGGGGCTGGAGACAATGGTCACCCTGGGGACCCTGGGAGCCCATGACTACCCTGTGTCTGGAGTTGTGGCATCTGAGAGCAAACAGGGCTGTACCAGGAATTCTGGGATCGTCAGACCTGGAACACTACCTCTGGGTCTGAGTTGGGTCTCCAGCTTCTCAGGTCAGCCCTTCCTGACTCTCCAGCTGCCTCTCGGCCCCCAGAGGGCCTGTGCCTTCTGCCAGACCCCTCCTTGGGCTGAGCCCTCTTGGCGTCTTTCTGCTCCCTGGAGGAGCCTAACCGGCCCAGGGTCCTCCGTCACGTTGAGCCCAAATCTGTCTTCTTAAACACAGCAGAACGGGGGCATTCTCAGAGAGGATTTATGTGCCCCCCGCAGAGCAGACAGGGATTTATTCTCTGTCCCTTCGCTCCCTCTCAGTCGTTAGAGCGGAAGTGGTTCTCACAAGCTCCTGGCACGGCTGTGAAATATGGCTACATCCTGTGTGATGCTCTGAGCCTGCAGAGCTCTGCAGGCTCAGACACTTGGGGGAGGGGGTGCTGGTGTTGCTGGATCTCTAGTGGTGTGACCCCACCAGCAAGTGGGGGAGAGCAGACCCTGTCCCAAGGAGCTGGCACGGTCCTCGGTCTTTGGGGAAAGGCCACTGCTGATGACAGCCATGTCCACCCAACTGTCTCCCAGGGGAGAGGTCCCCCCGTCACCATCACTGTCTACCCTCCAGGTGCAGGTCTCTTGGCAAACCCTTCTCTGGAGGCCCTGAAGGGAGCACACCCACATCCCCACCCCCTCCTATCCTCTGATGCTGGCCTTGCTTTTCTAGTGTCTGACCTGCAAACACCTGAGAGGGGTTTATGCCCAGAGTTGGTCTGCATCAGGGACTTGCCTTGCTGTAGGCACCCCCATCTCTATGGGGTGACCCCACCGTGTGTCTCCTGTCTGACCTCTTTGCCAACTGGCTTCATGCCTAGCAGATGCTGTTGGGGATTACCTTGGTTTCCTCTTACCTGGGCCTGTTCAGGGCATTTGTTCAGAGCCCTCAGAGCTGGTGCCCATGACCCTGGGAGCCCGTGCTCCTCCTTTCCTGCATCCATACACTCACCAACACGCAGCGCTGCCCTCGTCCAGGGGCTCAGGCCAGAGCCAGCAGTCAGCACGACTCGCTGGGGGACGAAAGGTGTTCTGTCAATGGGCGTTAACGTGCTCATGCTTTCTTTCCATCATTCCAGCAAGCATCCCAAGATTGAGTGCCTACTGTGTGCAGGGCACCAAGGCCAGGTCTGCTTCGTATGAGGCTTGTGTGTTTTGTGGACTGGGTATCCTTTCAAGGTGGAGAATGGATCTCTCCCCTCCCCCACCCCACCTGCCCCAAGCACCAAGATCATGCCCCAGTGCATAGTAGGGACCCTGGAAATGGCTCTTTAATTGGATAGGGTGGAGAGGAAGCCTTCTCAGCGCACCAAGGCGTTGCCATGGAGATTCCTCTCTCACTGCGCCTCCTTCTTCCAGCCTCCCAGCAACAGGGTCTCCCTGAATAAGGTCAATGGCCCTGTAGGTGGCTCGGGGGTCTCTGCTTTCACTGGGAGGGCTCCTCTCACCCTCTGGGGACCCTGAATCATTTAAAGAGTGATGCCAAACATACAGGCTCAGACAAGTCATGAATATAGTGGGCTCTGTGAAGCAGGGTCCCAGCAAAGCAGGGTAGGGGCACCTTGGGGACCATGGGAGCCAAGCCTCCAGGCTCGCTTGGAGTCAAACCACTTCCCAAAGGGAACCCTGGAGGTTTGGAGGTGCTGGGAGTTGGGAGCAGCTGACTGGGCCACCAAGAGCCACACATAATAACCCTGGAAATGCGGTCTGGCCGACAGCTGAGGATGAAAGCGCAGGGTGGGCAGAATCCCACTCCTGAAACTGCACCCTTTTGAGGGCAGCCGGCCAGGGAGGGACCCAGGGGTCAAAGACCTGACTGTCCACAGCCTCACACAGAGGGGGAGGAAAACCCCGATCTGTTGACATTTCACCACAACCAGGGGCTGGTGCAGGGTCCGTGGCATTACTCCATGAAAGCTCGAGTGGGCAGGCACTTGTGTGTGCACACATGGGTCCTGCATGTAGATGACGGTGTCACCATGACTCTGTTGCTTGGAAACACTGTTTGCTTGCAAGGTTCCCATCTGGGCCTCGGTCCCTCCACTTGCAAAGCGAGGGGCTGGCAACGTGGACATTCTGGGACATTCCAGGAGTCCCCATTTTGCCAAGGCCCAGCCTGGACACTGCTGTCTGACTCCCAATGTTGGTGAGGAAATTAAAGCTCTGGAACTGAGTGTCTTGCAGTGACTTATTGGATCACAAACAGTTTAATAAGGTGCGGGACGGGGAGGGCACGGCGTGCCTACCCACTCACCTCATCAGCCAAGCATCAGATGTTCACTAAGGTGTCTCTGAGTAAACAGAATCATCTTGCTGGAGGAAGGAACTGTGTCTGCTGGCCGGGCAGTGAGTCCCCAGGGATGAGGCAGCCACGCTGGCCATGGCAACACTCCTGTACGCTTCTAGTGGGAGCCCTGGGCCAAGCCCTGGGGACAGCCACAGGCCAGTCTCACCATAGCCTCAGGGGAGCCATGGGGGCTGCTTGGCAGGAAGAGGATGTGGCCTGCCAGGGGCCCAGTGTCCCCTCCATTCCTCCTCCCAGGCCACACTCACATCAGCACCTGAACTCCAGACCCCGAGGGCAGGGCCAGGCCCAGCCACAACCACCTAAGCATGTTGCACAACCAGGGACAAGAACCACATGGAGACTCTGGGAGGAAGATCTAGAAGCTGTGTGGCCTTGGGCAAGTTTCTTCACCTCTCTGTGCCTGAGTTTCCTCAACTAAAAGCCTCCACTCCCTGCCAGCCCTGGACCCTCCCCAGATCCGTCATGGGGTCCCACACACAGTGTGGCCTTAATCCATAATGGGGCTGCTTCTGTCTGTCCTTTGACCTCATGGCTTCCCTCTTGTATGGGTCTATTCCAGGGACAGGGTTATGTGGCCCCAGAGGGGAGGTGGGAACTCTGGCATCTTCTCCTCTTTGGGAGTCACTTCTTACATGGGAAGAATGGCAGCCATACCCTCGGGCACTGTCTTCCTCCCTTCTCTTCCTCCTCGCCAGAAGCGTGGGGTCCATTTAGCCCCAATGGAGTTCCCTGTGTTCTCCAACCTGGCTATACCGAGGGGCTCCAGGGTGGATCCTTTGCTCCAAGCAGCCTTGAGTGGGGTCTCGGTGGCTGAGGGCAACCAGGGAGTAGGGCGATCCCAGCAGGAGCCCCTTCCACGGACGCTCCACCAACCACCCTTGCCCAGCAGTGTGAGGTTCGCTCTGGAGACCAGAGAGAAGCAGGCAGGCGTCATGCTGGGGTGGTCCCAGGGTAGGGGAGGCCAGAAGGGAAGAGGGGAAGCCACAGGCCCGGGGGACGGCGGACTCTGGACGTGTAGTGGGAAGGAACAGAGGCCAGGACCCCACCAGGTGGTGTGGTCAGAGTGGGCCTTGTCCGTGGTCTGGGAGTGGGTGGGGTCTCTGTGTTCCCATCCGTGTCCCCATCTGTGTAGTGGGACGCCTGGATCCCACGTCCAAGGCCTCTTTTTGTTCTGCCATGTGGATTGTGGGACTCTTTGGCCCTAGTGACCCCTTGGTTGTGGCGCTGCTAGAAATCTCGATAGATCTCAGCCTTGGTACCCAGATGGCGTCTTCATCCTCCAGTAACAGAGATGGCCTCCCACCACGGCGCAAGGAGGCAGAGGGCAGAGTTGCTTACATTAACTTCTAAAAGCTTCATCCGTTTTCCACGAGAGATGCGCTCCCTAACTCATGCTGGAATGTAGAGGGATGATTTTTAATAAACCAGCCCTTTTGGGGCCTGAATCACTGTAACTGCGACATCGGGGCAGATTTACTCGCTGTCCACCCTCCCCACTGTCCTCCCCCGGGTGCTGGCAGGCCGCCTTCTTGTTTAGGAGACAATTTGTTGCTTTGGGTTGTTTTTTTTTTCTGATGCTAAGGCCTGAGTTCTGGCTTCCTGTTCGCCCAGAGAAACAGGAAGATGAGGGAGTGGGTGGAGGGCTCATGGCTCCTGGGTCTCCGGAGAGTGGAGGGACAACCTGCCAGGGGACTTGGCCTGTAGGCTAGGTCTGAGGGTCAGCCCAACTTTCTCTGCCCTCAGCTGGACTCTCAGAGGGTCTGGAGCCCCGGGTGCTGGCCAGTCTCTGACCCGATTCAGGGCAAATGGGGGAATGTGCTCAGGTCCTTGTGGTCTCCATTCCTGGGCTGGGGACCAACGTGGGTTTCAAACGCTAAAAAGCACACACTAAGGTATTTGAGGTAACTCTGCCTCAGTTTCCCTACTAGTCTTTCAACTCTTCTGGGGGACTGAAGCCTATGGCCAAAGTCAGCCTGTTTGGCTGGGGTCCTGACTCCATGTGGCCTGGGCCCTGTTGGGATTCCAGGGACCCACTAGAGCCTTGGGAAAATTATACCTGGACTTCAGTTTCCTGATCTACAAAGTGGCCTCATCTTTATTTTCCTGGTCCAATCTGCGGGACTACTGGGACCCAATGGGATCGTGGGTGTAGTGTGCTCTGTATCCCCAACTTACGGGTGGAGAAACTGAGGCCTGGGATGATTTATGCATTGATGGAAGAAGTAGGCTAGAATCTAGGTGTGGGATGCTCCACTGCACCCCATTCCTGTAGACCCACTAGTCGTCTGTGGTGCTTCTTGGGATCTTGGGGTCCCCCACACTGTGAGCCCCCGTCTCCCAGGGAGCTGCGCCCTGAGGAATCTGACACGAACATTTTCCTTCCTAGATCAAGCTTAAAGCTGCCCCCCCAGATGCCCCCAGCGGCCCCCACCCATCCCACTGCTGCCTCTGAGGCTGTAACAGCTGTTCCTCCCAGATGTGCTCTGGCCAGGAGTCGGTCCATCTGCTCCCGATAACCCGACTGACTTTGAGTGTCCTCACAGGGTTTCGCTTCTCACTTCCCGTCTCTCAGGCGACAACAGCCACAGCTGAGGAGAGTGCATGGCTCCTGCCAGCCCACCCCTTCCACTGTCGCCTGTGTGGGACCCCTGCCCACCTTCCACCTCGATTTCCCCACCTAGCAGTCAGGCCTGGTCCTCCTGCTCCCAGGCATCTTTTCCCAGGGACCCCCTCCCCCGATGATGATGTGACCTGGGCCGTGGCCAGGTTCATCCACCCCCGGGTCCCTTCCTCAGAAGTGGCCAGCAGCAGCTCCTCCTGCTGGCCTTGGCCTGCCGGGGCCCCATGCCTCTACTGGTGCCTAACGTGCTTTGCCCCTGGCCTTGCTTGGAGATGAGGCCACCGGGACCCTGTCACTCTGGCTGGCCGGCCCTTCCTGGACTCACCCTGGCAGGCCCAGCCACCATGTCCCTGGTGCCGGGGTTTGCTCTGCCTGTTCCGTGTGCAAACCCCCCGCAGCCTGGGGCTGGCCTTTGATTGTTGTGCGGAGAGGCCATTTTAGAGGGACAGAATGCGCTCATTCTGCCTGGGCCTTGCAGGGGCCTTGTGAGACAGACAGTAAGACAACGATACTAGTCCGACCAGAAGTGAGCGTTTCACGGTCTCAGAGTCACAGGTGTGCCTCCTTCCCTCAGTGGCTGCACTGTGGCATGGTCTCTCTGTGGCATGGGCTTTCTGTGACTCTGTGGTGTGGGCTCTCTGTGGCGTAGACTCTCTGTGGCATGGCCTCTGTGGTGTGGACTCTCTGTGACTCTGTGGTGTGACCTCACTGTGGCATGGCCTCTGTGGCATGGGCTCTCTGTTTTGTGTCCTCTCTGTGGCGTGGGCTCTCTGTGACTCTGTGGTGTGAGCTCTCTGTGGCATGTCCTCTCTGTGGTGTGGGCTCTCTGTGACTCTGTGGTGTGAGCTCTCTGTGGCGTGTCCTCTCTGTGGTGTGGGCTCTCTGTGACTCTGTGGTGTGAGCTCTCTGTGGTGTGTCCTCTCTGTGGTGTGGGCTCTCTGTGACTCTGAGGTGTGAGCTCTCTGTGGCGTGTCCTCTCTGTGGTGTGGGCTCTCTGTGACTCTGTGGTGTGAGCTCTCTGTGGCATGTCCTCTCTGTGGTGTGGGCTCTCTGTGACCATATGGTGTGACCTCTCTGTGACATGGCCTCTCTGTGGCGCGGGCTCTCTGGGGTGTGGCCTCTGTGGCATGGGCTCTCTGTGACTGTGGTGTGGGTTCTCTGTGGTGTGGGATCTCTGTGGCGTGGCCTCTGTGGTGTGGGCTCTCTGTGACTCTGTGGTGTGGGCTTTCTGTGGTGTAGCTTCTGTGGTATGGGCTGTGACTCTATTGTGTGACCTCTCTGTGGCGTGGCCTCTCTGTGGTGCAGGTTCTCTGGGGTGTGGCCTCTGTGGTATGGGCTCTCTGTGACTGTGGTGTGGGTTCTCTGTGGTGTGAGATCTCTGTGGTGTGGCCTTTGTGGTGTGGTCTCTCTGTGGTGTGGCCTGTCTGTGGCATGGGCTCTCTGTGACTCTGTGGTGTGAGTTCTCTGTGGTGTGTCCTCTCTGTGGTGTGGGCTCTCTGTGACTCTGTGGTGTGACCTCACTGTGGCATGGCTTCTGTGGTGTGGGCTCTCTGTGACTCTGTGGTGCGAGTTCTCTGTGGCGTGTCCTCTCTGTGGCGTGGGCTCTCTGTGACCATATGGTGTGACCTCTCTGTGGCATGGCCTCTCTGTGGCGTGGGCTTTCTGGGGTGTGGCCTCTGTGGCATGGGCTCTCTGTGACTGTGGTGTGGACTCTCTGTGGTGTGGGATCTCTGTGGCGTGGCCTCTGTGGTGTGGGCTCTCTGTGACTCTGTGGTGTGGGCTTTCTATGGCATGGCTTCTGTGGTTTGGGCTCTCTGTGACTCTATTGTGTGACCTCTCTGTGGCGTGGCCTCTCTGTGGTACAGGTTCTCTGGGGTGTGGCCTCTGTGATATGGGCTTTCTGTGACTGTGGTGTGGGTTCTCTGTGGGGTGGGATCTCTGTGGCGTGGCCTTTGTGGTGTGGTCTCTCTGTGGTGTGACCTGTCTGTGGCATGGGCTCTCTGTGGCATGGCCTCTGTGGCATGGGTCCTCTGTGACTCTGTGGTGTGGCCTCTCTGTGGCGTGGGCTCTCTGTGCCTCATCCCTACATGGGAAGATGGGAAATGATTCAGGAAACATGCTCGTGGACACCAAAGGACGGACAGCGTGCAGTGTGGTGGTGCCTGACCTCTGCAGAGCCCAGTAACCCCTGGCTCCCACCACCGTTATTATATCCAACACATTATTGGCACCGACTCTTCATTCCACAGACTGAGTCCCTGACCCCAACACAGTGCTGTTTCGGTGGCATCCAACCGTGTGTTCTTGGGCACTGGTGATTCCACACAGGATAGGATGGGGGGGGAGCTGGCATGGGGAGGGCACTGATCAGAGAGGGCCAGGCTCTCCCTGATAGCTGCCCTGGTCCATCCCTTCCACCTCCCATCTGCAAGCCACCATCTTGGCACACCCACCTCTCCCTCACCCCACCCTCCACTCCGGTTGTTTCTCAGGTGACGAGTCAGTTTCAAGGCTCCTTTCTTGTCGGCCATAGTGGTGTATACAGAGTTCCGGCTGTGGGCTCGGCACACCTGGGTTCTGGCCTCTCCTCTCTCCCTGCCCATGATGACTCTTCCACTCAGTGCAAAGATGGGCTCACAACAGGAGAGAGGGCTTCTGTAGCAGGTGGTTGGCATGATGCCCTGGGCACAAGCGAGGCTTGTCCAGGGGAAGAAGGTCAGGGACTTGAGCTGAAGCCCATGGTCACAGCAGCTCAGACTGGATGCTCGAGGCAGCAGCAGTGGGACCTGCTCCTGCCGGGGACACCTGTTTGTCCTTGATGCTCAGGCTCTGAACCGTGCCTTTGGTCCCTGTTTCTGTGTCTTTCCTGCCTGTAGGTCGAACCCAGAGGGGCCCCTGAGGCTGGGCTGTGTCCATCGATCAAGTACAAAGAGCCCTGTGCCTGGTGGTTGGCTGCTTGTTACTTGATGCTTTTCTCTGAGCAACTCCACAGTGAGCTGTTGTACCTGCTGAGAACGCAATGCACGGAGTGGTTTATGGCTCGTAGGAGGTTATCCAGATAATTGGGAAGGCCACAGGGTGTACACAGGCTTACCCCAATTTTCCAAAGGGGAAGTTGGAGACTACAGAGGTGAAGTGATGCGCCCCAAGCCACACAGGGGTGGGTGTACGCTGTTCCCCTTTGTCTGCCTCCCCCTGGAGCTGTGTGGGGTGTGCCCAGCGCCCCCCAACTCTCCAGGAGACGCCTGCTGCCTCCCATCGGTCCACCAGGTCGCAGTACCATCTCGGGCTCATAGGGGGCGCTGAGGCCCCATGGCTGGCTTCGCGCCTGCCCAAACCCTGAAAAATGCGGCTTGTGATATGCAAACTCACTGGTGCTGTGTGTGTTTTTCCAATCAATAGAAGATGCTCAGTCCCCGAGATGTCGCTACCAGAGTCTTCACACATCTGCATCGGAAGGATTCCAAGTGAAAAGTCTTTTCCTGTTGGGGGAAAAAAATGTAAAAAGAGAAAGGGAGAATTTGCCTAACAGACTAGAAAATTTTCCACTTCCCAGCATTTGAACAAAGTATTTGTGCTTCTTGTGCCCAATTACCCAGACTGCAAAAGGAGAGCGGGGTAGGTTTCCAGGCTCGGCCGTGACGCTCAGCGTATTGATCCTGGGGAGGAATCTGCAGGTATTTATGGGAGAGGCAGCAGGTGCCCAGGGCCCCTGGCCTGGTAGGCAGGGGTCTGGTTCAAGCCTTGTGTTCCCACTCATGTCTGACCTTGGAAAAGATGCTCGACCCCTGCGAACTCAGTTCTCCCAGCTGGAAAGTGATTTTGTTAAGTTTGCCTGGCAGGGATGCTGAAAAGCCCAAAGCATTTTTCCTAAAACTTGCAGCACCTGTCAATAAAACAGATGCATATCTTTAGACAAATGTGGAGTTTTCAGGGTGCTTTTGAAGTCACATTCGCCAGATTTCCTGACTGGCCCTGGAAAGTGAGGGGTGAGCTGCAGCCTGGAGCTCACAGGGGTGAGGGGGGAAGGGTGGCCATG
The DNA here is from genome assembly GCA_027257055.1 of Cephalopachus bancanus. Lineage (NCBI taxonomy): Eukaryota > Metazoa > Chordata > Mammalia > Primates > Tarsiidae > Cephalopachus > Cephalopachus bancanus. The sequence continues at coordinate 5,798,771 of JAPVLO010000072.1, forward strand.
GTGGAAGGGGCCAGGCAGGGCTTCTACTGTTCAAAGAATGGCTCCCTCCTTGGTGCCAGCCATCTGGCCATTGGTCTGTGAAGCCTGGGAACCGGCCACAGAGGACATCGGCAGACTCTCCCTCAAGTCTCCGGTCTGGTTGAGGACATTTGTGGTGGATGGACACCCATGCATGCCCACATCCGTGCGTGGCTCACAGGCATCACAGCCACCCACTGTTGAACTGCTGATTCAAATCTGAGGAGAGGTGCGGTGACCTCTAGGCGAGAATCAGGCTTCAGGGCCCGATGCAGAGGGGGCTTCCTCCAGCATGGGAATCGGAGGGACTTTGGCTTTTGGGAAGAGTCTTTCCTCCACCTTTGCAAGCTCAGAGGGGAGCTCTCAGGGTTCTTATCTCCAGCTGAGGCCTGATCCTTCCATTACCTTCTCCACCTCAGAAGTCACTCATGCCAGAGATGGGACAGCCTTTCCTGACACCTTCTCCCTGGCTTCCCATCCCTTCCAGCCACCACCAGGTCCTGCCAATTTCATTCTGCACGTCTCTCAATGGTGCCCACTTCTCTACCTCCCAGATGCTGCTACCCCAGGCCTGGTCTCCATCACCCCCCCACTGGGGACAGCAGCAATCACCTCCCCGCTCGACACCTTGCTCCCATTCTCTGCCTCTCCAATCCCTTTGCCAGCAATGGCCAGGGTCATGTTTTGAAAACACGAACTGAACGGATCACTCCCCTGTGTCATTGCCTCTCATCTGGCCAGCTGCAGCCTCAGCCCCGTCTCCACTCGCCCTGGCTGCATCTCTGCTTGTCTGGCTCCAGCTGCACTGCATGGAGATGTGGCATGCTCTGCTTCTCTGCTCTTATCATTTCCCTGCCCCCGAGGTGTGACAGCTCCTGGCAGGTACTAGGTGCTCATTAATACTCGCTGACTGCTTGAACGAGCTGGCATTCGGGCGGGGTCTTCAGCCCAGAACTGTGAAATGAGGAGAGCATGTCAGAGTGGAGAAAGCAGCACCGGCAAGGCTGGAGGAAGAGGGTTCCTATGCATGAGGACCTTTGATCGGGAGCCTAGGGGATGGATGGCCTGCAGGGTGTAATCCCAGAGGGCTCCCCATCCCAGTCAGGGCGACCAGCATGGCGGCAGTGGGCACTGCACCTACAGCTGCCACCTGGGACCCATCCCGGCTCTGCCCTTTCCAGGCCAAGTGACTGTGGGCATGTCATGCGACTCCTCATGCCCCAGATGCTCACCTGAAAAGGCTCACAAGACCCCTGGCTGGAGCAGATGTGAGTGTGCCATGGCTGGTGCTGGCAGCGTGCCTGGCACAGAGTCAGCACTTGGTTACTGTGAACACATCTGGTCTGTGCTTAGAGTTCCCTTGGAAGCCCCAGAGAGGAAAGGGAGCTGGAGACAGGGAGGCCAGGGTTGGGCTGGTTCCATTGTCCAACTGAGGGGTCAGCCAGGTAATGATGGAGGGAACTGAGGAGAGGAGAATGAATTCCAGAGGGGCCCTGCTCTCCTGGAGAATGAGAGAGGGTGAGTGGCTTCCTGGACACTCCTCCCCTCTTCCGAGGATGGTCAGCCACATGAGCTCAGTCTCCCTTCCCCCACACCGGCACTTGGACAGCACTCCATTCCCAGAGGGCCTGGCGGGGAGGTGAGGCAGGGCAGAACCCACTGGAGTTCACAGTCAACCTTATCTCAGGGTCTCAGCTCTGCCTGGGGTCATGACATCTCCCAGCTGCACCTTCCCAACTCAGCAGGGCCCTGGCATTTCCAGGTGGCCATCCCAGTCCATTTGGGACATGAGCTCTGTTTTGCAAGTGATTCAACTGGGCCTGGGTGTCAATAGTGATGGAGTGGTACTTGGGGCTCCTCCCTTCAGCACCCCAGGTCCCCTTGGTAGCTGTGTACTCAGGCCTGCCACCATCCGTGCCAAGGATGTCCTCTCCGGAAGAGGGGGCAGACCACCTCCCCACCCCCAACACACATTGTACGTTCCCCAACGAACTCCCAGCTTGCGAAGATCCAAGTGAATTTCTGGAGGCCCTCGAGAGAGATTAATCTAACTTGGGGCATGACAAGCCAGGAAGCAAGCAAGCCTCAGGAAGCCTCAGTTTCTCCATCTGGAAGAGGGGGCTAGTCAGGTTAAGGGAGAGCACCGGCGCGTGTGCAAGAGTGCATTGCCGGCTTACTGATGTCAGCCCCAGAGTCAGGGGCCGTGCGAACCAGGCATAGGTGCGGGCATGCATGGGTGACTCGTTCACCACGAATGTCCTCAGCCAGACCGGAGGCTTAAGGCAGAGTCTGCCGCCCTCTGGCCCATATCCTCTGTGGCAGTTCTCAGGCTTTGCAGGGCCTTATTCACCAGCGTCCAGCCCACAAAATGCCCTCCCCAGCTCCCACCTTGCCTTCCCTCGCCATCCGCCATCCCTCTGCACACCCCACTCACTGGGTCCCAAATCTTCATCCACCTGGAGACAAAGGCAAGCATAGTGCTCCTTTGCCTGCCCAGAGCAGCCAGCCACAGGTGGGGACTCCCAGGTGTGACCCTGAAGCGGCCCCAGCCTCTTTGAGCCTCTGCAACGTCACAGGGTGGTGCCTGAAGTCCAGCAGGCCGAGAATCTCCAGGGTCCCTCCCCAATTCTCCTCCTTTTCCTCATCCTCTGTTCTTCTCCTCCCCCCTCTTCTGCCTCTTCCTTCCTCTCCTCCTCCTCCCGCTCTGCTCTGCGTTTCCTCGGGGAGTGACTCACACATTTGCCTCCCACTGCATGCCAGCTTCCCAAACCTTCGCTCCACAGGGTCGCAGTGTGAGCAGACTTCAGTCTTCAGAGGCATCCAGGCTGTGGCAGGCAGCGTGTGGTGTCCCCTGTGGGGCAGCGGTGCTCTCCCGGCAGCCTGCGGCCCACAGCTGGGGAAACTGGCTGGGCTAGCCGATTTCTGGCTCTCCGGGCGCCACCGGAGAGAATCCAATTCCGTCTTCTGATCCTAACTTACTGTTTAACCTTGGATTGTTTCCTCTGTCTCTCTGGCCTCTCTGTCCCCTGTGCAAGATGCGGCAGTCTGGAGCAGGGAGACCTAGGCCCCCTTTTGTTAGTGTCTACCCACCCGCTCTCATCTTTTTAAAAATTATATATTGACAAAATATACTTGAGTATATTTATGGAGTACAAAGTGATGTCATCATTTTGAATACAATGTGGAGTGATTAAATCAAACTAATTATATGCTGAGTGAAATAAGCCAAACTAAAAATGCATCCCTTTCATTCTCAGGGGATGGGCTGGGGATCCTGAGGCAGGGGTGTGTAAAGGAGGTCTCGCAGGGGAGTCGGGGCACCAGTGGAGGCTGGCATTCTCCTCAAGAGCCCTGGGCAATGCGTGGCCAGCATTTCTTTGGTGCCCACCTGCTCCTGGTTTCCCTCCCGGACTCCTGGCTCTAAGGTTCAGGAGAAATTAAACCGGGTCCTGGAACATGTGACCCAGGCTTCAGCCAATCACAGGATCACATTCCCCTGGCCATGGGGATTGGTCGAGAGCTAGGCATGTGACCTAGTGAGAGCCAATGAGAGTCAAGGAGCTTCGGATGGGCCTGGGGACAGAGAGGCTGGCTCCCTGTGCTCCAGAATTCAGGCGTGGGGCTCCCGGCTCGCACAAGGCGGGAGCAGCATCTCATCTTCCCAGACAGGAAAACAAGGCAAATAGGATTTCAGTTTAGCTGCTATTAGTTCAGCATCTACTGTTACACAGCTGCGATTCCTCTGCACATCCCTTCTCAGTTAATTCTCAAAACAATTCTGCAGGGTACGGATTAATAGTACTACCCTAGTTTATAGGATGAGCTGACCCACGCCTCGTGGCTTCTGTTTGACCCAGCTGTGCTGTTAACTCCCAGAGGGCCCTGACCCACATTCCGTGTGGAGTGCTAGCCATGGGACCTGGAGCCTGGCCCTTTTCCTCCGCCCTCCACCTCTGCTGGGACACACAACCCCACAGACTTGGAAATGCAGCCACTTGGAAACACCCATCTTCACTGAGTTGCTGTGGAAAGTGCTTTGGCTCCAACCCTGTGCCTATTTCTGGACTGGATTGGATTCCATGGAAGCTCCTAGATGCCAACCAGTTCGAGAGGAAGCACTCGGCTCTGTGATGAGGTCTTGCCAGAGGACTCGCGGTAGCCTAGAGGTTGCCAGAGGGGCCTGGAGGGCTAATCTCGATGTGTGATCCTGTGTGCTTGGGCCAGGTGCTGGGGGTCGGGGTGCCCTCCACATAGAGAAAGCTGTCTAACCAGACACTTCACACTTGACATCGTCTTAACTACAGTCTGGAACTTCCCATTTAGTAGATGAGAAACGTGAGGCTCAGAGAGGTGGCATTAGTTCCTTCGACTCAAATCACTGCCCAGTTCCTATAGCCTGCAGAGCTTGGGGGCTTGTCTGGTGGACCATTCTCTGGGTGGCATGTCTGCCCGAGTCTCTTTCAGTTTCCTCTTTCCACTCCATGGAGGGGTAGCCCATGGGCAAAGCTCCTTGCTCTCTCCCTCCTCTCAACCTTTGCCCCTTTCTGACTGTGGGGTGGTCTTCCTTCCCTGGTCCCCTGAGGAATCGCTCCTCCATTAGATCTCTGCGGACACTCCCTTCTTGGGAGGGGCATGCTCCACCCTCTAGCCTGGACTACTCCCTTGTCATTCTCTTGCTCTCTGACCTGTCTGCCGTGCAGCTTGCTGAAATGTGTGTGGTTTATGCACTTCTTTGTGGGATCAGTGTCACTCCTACTGCCTGGAAGCTCCAGATGGACACAGAGTGTATCTTTTCTGTTCACCTCTATCTTCTCAGCAGCCTGCACATAGTAGGGTCTTAATAAATATTTATTGAACAGAGAATAAAAACATAAATAAAAGGGGTAGGTTAAGGGTATGTGCCTCAGTCTGCACAACCGCAAACCTGGTGCAATCCTAGTACCACTGTCTCCACTCTATTTATGGCAGTTGCTGCATGACCTGGGGTGCCCAGGAGGATGCCACTTCTGGGCATTCAGTGCTTCCCGAGGCTTCCCAAGACTGAGTCTCAGGTCTGCCACGGACCCACAGCCCTGGGAGTGAAATCTCTTGGCTTATAGAAAGCCACGGGCAGAGCCCAGCACCCAAAGGCCCCCATCACAGGCAGTTTTCCCTCATCTGTCCGAATTGTACTCACAGTGTGGGGGCAGAGAGGCAGCCAGTTGGCGAACACGAGGCAAGACAGGAAGGATCACACAGAGGTTGAGGGACACTCTGGCTGCAGAAGGATGGAGGAGGCGGCATGGTGGACAGTGGCAGCCTGGGTGGGGAGCTGTCAGAGGTGGACAACTGGCGCTGGGCAGAGAGACAAGGATGTTGGCATGTTGGGCAGGAGGAACAGAATTCCCAGGCTGAGGAAGGCATAGACAAAACCTCCTTGGGTTTGTCTAGAAGGAAGGAGTTGGCGGTTGGAGGAGCCAGTGGGGTCAGGGGCAGACCCTGGGCAGACAGAAGCAGACCAGTGTGCCTGGGTGGGAGTTTGGGGAGGAACTTCCAGGTGGGAGGGGAGTCAGTGAAACTGATTCAGGGCCGGAGTGGAGGCCTTGGCTGCCACCCAGAGAATGCTGCCTCAGTTTCTAGGCAAGCCCGGTTTTTCGGCACCACGTGAACTGTCTCAAGACCTGATGTGGAGCCAGCATCAGCTCAGCCATGCTAGCTCTGTGTTGCACTGGACACAGAGAGGCCAGTTTACTGTTTTACCCAATGCAATGGCAGCAAGATGAAACAAGGTGACTGGTATAAAAGCATGGTATGAGCGCCACCATGTTTGCTGTAATAGTGGCTTTCTAGAGACAGGTGTGTTTCAGCTGGGCTAGGGTAGCTCTTTATGGGAGAGCAGGGAGAGTGGGGGCCAAAGTACTCGTAAAGAAGGGAAGTTGGGAGGCAGCATCCCTCAGGCCAGCTTCTGGCTGTGCACTTTGACCTTGGGAGGCATACCCAGCGTCCCTTCCCCATGTCCTGGCATCTGGGACAGAGCCTGGTTCATAGCAGCTGCTCTAGGTGTTTCTCTCCCCGAAGCTGCTGTCTGTTCTTTAATAAGCCCTGGCATCACCTCGGGTCTCGGTTTCCTCCCTTTTCAACTCAGAAGGCCAGACTGATGCCTTCCAGGTCCCCAAGGACCCCTTCCAGCCCTGCCAGGGGTGTGGAGCTGAGGTGTCTTCGCCCCACGGGAGTCCAGCGCTCCCATGTCACCAGCGTAGAGAGGCAGGGACAGCCACCCATTCGGGGGGATTATGTTCTTTGTTCAACTCTAACTTCATTAAAAAGCCCATCGCTGATCCTCTTAAAGCGTTTGTGGAGTGAATGGGGGTGTGATGCGAGGCAGGAGAGGCTGCGGAGAGGCCCTCCTTGGGGAAGCGGACCAGCCGATTTACATATTTATGAGATTCTTACATTTTGCCCAGGCCCCGTGCGCACTAGGAGACATCACATCTCGTTTCGAGCAGGGGATCTGTGCTCCCGGAGTGACAGCTGAAGCTGCCACGGGGTCTCACTGCTATCTGGAGGTGAGAAACGACCCTGGATTTGGCTGCCATCCCAGATCTGCTCGGTAGTGCCTGACTGTGCAACTGTGGCTGGGTCACTCAACCTCTCTGGGCCTCAGTTTCCCCAGGTGTAAAATGAAGCTAGATGGTGTCTATGGTAGGTAGCTTCTGGCATGGCCCCAGTGATCCCCCACTCCCGGCATTCATGTCTTTGTGTGAACCCTTCTTCTTGAGGGTGGACTGGACCCAGCAACTTGTTTCTAACCAGGAGTTGACAGCTAAAATGAAGGGTGACGCCTGAAGGTAAGGTTATAGAGGATGATGACTTCATCTTGTCAACCCCTCTTTTCCTCTTGACAGCTTGCTGTGATGAAGCCAGCCACCATGTGGTGAACTGCTCCATGGAGGGGAGGCCCCTGGGCAACAGTCAGCAAGGGATTGAGGGTTCTGTGTAGGAGACCATGAGAAGGATGATCCTACCACCATGTGAGTGAGCCTGGACAAAGCCTCCTAGTGGATCCTCAAGAGGACCATGGCCTTGGCCAACACCCTGACTGTGAGAAACCCAGGGCTGATGACCTAGCTAAGAAACACCCAGATTCCTGATCACAGGAGCAGTGAGATAAAAAAATGTTATTTTCAGTTTTCAGCTAAGTTGTTACACGGCAGTAGGTGACTAATACAATGTCCTTCTCAAAGAGTTTCCTGGGAACTGACTGTGATACTGCATGAGGGGTGGAGAACAGAGCTCATGTGTAGGAGATGCTTGGAAGAGCTGCTGTCTCCCACTTCTGGGCTAGTCCGGATGGAGTCTGAGGAGCCATCTGAGCTGTCTATTGTTCCCAGATCTCGCACAGGGGTCCAGAACAAAGCAGATGCTTGCTCAGTCAATGCGTACGTGCTACCAGGAATCAAGGTCGTCGCTAGGTGGGTGGGTCTCAGAACCCATCAGCACTGGGCCTTGGAGTGTGTGGGGTGCTCAAACCCCTCACTCTCACAGGTGAGCTTCCTGGTGGAGCTCAGCTCCCACATTCGGTGATGGGACCCTGAGACCCTCCCCCTGGTGCTGACGACAGCCCTCTGCTTGAGTCTCTGCTTCTGTCTTTTCCTTATCATCTGTTCATTCTTCCTTGGGCCTCTGCCTTCTCATAGAGAAGGGGGTTGGGAGGCAGTGCCCCAGCCAGGGCCGGCTCCTGATTGTGCACTTTGAACTTGGGGGGCATGCCCAGTGTTGCTTCCCTGTATCCTGGCATCTGGTACAGAGCCTGGTTCAGAGCAGCTGCTCCGGAAATATTTGGGATAAGAGTATACGAAGTTTAGTCAAAAGCCAGATGATTTGATCTGAAAGTGGAATAAAATGTTCACCCAAAATATTCTCTTCTTTCCTGTTGGTGCTTGAAATGATTTCCCTTAAAGTCTCTTTTGAATTTGAGACACTGAAGTCTGGCGGGGTGCGGTGGCTCCTGCCTGTAGTCCCAGTACTTTGGGAGGCTGAAGTGGGAGTATCACATGAACCCAGGGGTTGGAGACTAACCTGGACAACATAGAGAAAGCTCATCTTTACAAAAAAATACAAATAGAAAATTAGCCGGGCACAGCGGCATGCACCTGTAGTTCCAGCTTCTCAGGAGGTTTATGCAGAGGATTGCTTGAGCCTAGGAATTGGGGGTTGGGGTGAGCTGTGATCATGCCATTGCACTCCAGCCAGGGCTACAGAGTGAGACCTTGCCTCAAAAAAAAAAAAAAAGACACCAAAATCTCATAGGCACAGGACGAGTTTGCTCACTGAGTTTGACTAACATTTCCTGCCACTCCTGGCCACCAGTCCCATGGTGCAGGATGGCTCTTTGTTGGGTTGACCTGACAGAGAGGAGGCTCTTAGACACGAAGGAACAGGCCTGGGGAGATTCGCAAAAACAGGAAACACCCTGGGGTTTTCCATGGACCCAGGTGGGAATAGGCCTGACACTGCACTCCTCCTGCCTGCCCTTGAAGGACTGAGATGCTGGACTAGTCGGGGGACAGCTGGGACAGACATGCCAGGGCTCCCTCCCAACCTGGAGGAGGCCTGGGCCTCCATGACAGAAGCATAATGTCCCCAACAGCGCTGTACAGAAGACACTTCCACGATGAAGGAGATCGCCTGCGTCCCTGCCGTCCAACAGGTCGGCGGCTGGCATCGCATGATGGTTGAGCACTCGCCCTGGGCTCGAGCAACAAAGCAGTGAGTTTTCATCTTTTTCATGGCTACTTCAAGTTTACACTCAATAGCCACCTGTGGCTACAGCTCTCTGTTGGACAGTGCGGGCGAGAACGAAGAGAGAGCGAGCAAACTGAGGACTGCTCTTGTTTCGTGTCTGGAATCAGATCTTTCCAAGAAAACTAAAAATAACCTTAAAAAATAATGCTGGGAGAAGCTGAATCTCGCTGGGCCATGAGGAGCCGGGAGGAGCTGCGAGAGCCTGTAATCCATCAGAGCCTCCGCCATCTGTCCAGGAGACTTTGCTGGAGGGGAAAGAAGTTTCTGGACTCATCCCTATTTTTAACAGTGTTTATCTTCAGATCTGTGAGACGCCAAGGAATAAAGTGGGAACGAACACATCCCTGCCCTGTCGTTTATGGTGATGGGGACCCAGACGCCACAGACTGCCACTTGGGCAGCTTCAGAGTCCTCGACAGAGGCTCCGGCTCTCTGACTGTAGACGGGATCCGGGCAGGGCCTCCCGCTGTGTGCTCAGCGGCCACCCCCTGGGGCCCGGGGCCTGGAACATTCATCACTATCACATGACTCATCCTACTGTTGCTAGTGGCGATCACCACAGCCCAAATCAAAACACACCCTCTGTGTCCCTGTGCCATCATCCTCCTCCTCACCATCAGCATGCAGCTGCCATGGTCAGCACGCCTTGAGTTGACTCAATTCAGCACACAGACAACTAGACTCCCCCGGTGCCAGGCACTGGGGCCACACAGAGAGGGGTGATCTCTACGGGTACCTTGGGGCCCTCCAGAATCAAGGACATGCTGTGTGGATCCCAGTTTTCATAGGTCAGCCAAGTCCCTAGGAGAAGTGGTACCCCAGGCAGGGGTCCCTCCAGTGGGTTTGACTTTCTGGGGCCATCATAAGCTGGTCCTTTCTGACCTCACCGTCACCTCATGGGTCTGTTTCTGCATCATGGTCCAAAAGTAGTGTTGTACATTGCTCCAAATATCCGCTGTGAAGTTAAGATTTGCACCACTGCTCTGTAGGCTGGAAGTTTGAGACCAGCGTGAGTAAGCTGGCGTGTCATGCCCGGTGGTGGTGGGTGATATGCAAACACAGGCCTCCACCTTGCAAACAGTATTCCCTGTTCCCTGTGCCTCCAGTCTGGCCAGTGCCCTCATGCTCCCTCAGTGCCACCCTGTTTCCTGCTTGGACTTTGTCAGGGATGAGTGGTATGAATTTGATGTGAGGCAGTGTGCTTGGTTCTTGAGGGCAGACATGGCCCCAAGCTAGCAGATACAACAAGGGCTCTGCCTCCCTCAGTGGATAGATGCTGGAAGAATGGTCAGACATGGCCTTGGGCGCCTGGAACTGTGGTCTTGGGGGTCCCCTCACTTTTTCTGCCACAGTCAGCTCTTTTGTTACCATGGCACAAACCAAAATACCCTCCACCGTGTCCCCGTGCCACAGCCACCACCACTCTCATACTGCTGTGATAACAGCAATCGATATTCCCTCAGTTTCCCTCTCTGCTCAGCCCTCATCTTGCCAAAACACTGGTCTTTTATTCCTGTAGACAGACTCTTTCCACTCCATAGGGGTAGGGGCAGGGGCAGGGGCAGGGAAGGGCAGATTCACCTCTTCCCAGGGAGGCGAGCATCTCTTTCCTACAATGATGTCCCAGGAAAGTGACCAGGGGATGGATCTTGTGGTTGGCTCTTCCTGGCCATAGGGCCTGCAACTGTGGCAGTTATGACCCCAAGAGGGCAGTGGAAAGCTCCCAACTGCATCTTCCCCAAACACCCTCTGTCCCTGACTCCTGCTGGTCCCACCAAGCCCAGGCACATGCTTGCCTCCTGCCCAGTCAGGTCCCTCCTTGGTGGCCTTCACCGCACCATGGCCTCCCTTTCAGCCCTGACACTTGTTCTGGGTAAAAGAACACTCTTCCTTTCTGCCTAAGAGGGCCCCAGGGTGAGCACCTGCCTTCTCTTTATGTGGCGTCTGGGCTTCTGAGATGGTCTAAGGGCACCAGGTCACGAGAAGGGGCTTTGAGTCATGGTTCTCACCTGTTAGCTGTGTGTCCTCAAGTAAATCTCTGCAGCTCCTCCCGAACGTTTCTGTCCAAAAGGATGATGACTCCAGCCCTCTGGGAGGAGGAGGCGGTGGGGCTCTGTAAGCCCAGAATGCTGCCCTGGTTACATGTGATCACCCAATGAGTCCCCACGTGCTGGGCATCAGGGCCATGGAGACCAAAACACTACGTGCCCTTCCAGAGGACCAAGGAGCCAGGAGAGACACATGACTGCCGTGCTGGATGCTCTTGAGGACAGGGTGCCACAGCCCAAGGGCAGGTGGGTGACAAAGGCTTGTGGGACTACAGAGGAGAGAGGAGCCGGGAGAAGGATGGAGGAACCAGCCATGGAGCTGCCAGGCTTATTAGAGCAGGGTAGCTACCTGCTGGCCAGTCTTCCTTCCCTGCCTAGGCCTTCTGGATTCTGAGTCCTGACAGCTGTCTGGCCACAGCAACCCTTACGAAGTCCATGGAATAAGCCATGCTCTCAGCCTGTGTTCTTTCTCCCTCTGTAGAGGGCAGGCAAACACTTCACAGTGCTGTCCCCACTGTGACCTTTGGTGCCCCCACCCCTGAAGGTCGCCCAGCCAACAGCCGCTCTCTCTCCAATCTCCTGGCCTCCTCCTGTGTAGACGGTGTTCCTGATGACTTTCATTTTAACTGGAGTTTCACCCAGGTGACATCCTTCCCTGAGGGTCTAGGGTGTGCAGAATGGGTGTGTATGGCTGAAAGGCAGTGTCTAGACACTTTGAAGCCTGAGCTGGGACATGCAGCCCTCCGAAATGGGACTGCTTCCTGGTCACTGGTGTTTCTCAGTTCTGAGGCAGGCCCAACAGGACAGGCTAGACCATGTGAGTCAGAGCCAAGATGGAAGCCGTGCCCTCAGACCCTGCAGAAACTCTTTTGGAGTGAAGTGTTAAGAGCGTTCATGCCCAGCACTCCAAGTTTCCTGGGCTGGCCTCTCCTGGTCTCAGCTCAGAACAAATTCAGAGCAACCCACGGCTAGTAGGACACCGCCAGGCTGGGCTGTGCAGGTGGGCAGGTCATTTGCCCATGGCAGATGCCTGCTGAACGAACGGATGCATGGACACAAGACTGAGTGAGTGGACACCAAGCCTTGGGTTCTGGAGTCATCAGAACTCTCTGCTCCCCAATTCTGCTCCTTCTTGCTATGTGATGCTAAGAAAGTTGCTCAGCCTCTCTCTGTGGTTCAGTCTCCACACGAGTGGGCGGAGGTTACCTGCAACTGTCCCCATAGGATCCTCACGACTGAGAGCCAGCACCTGGGCCGAGGACTTAGCGAGTGCTCTGCACGATAGTGTGAGCCACACCTGTGGTAAGTCGTGGCAGTAATTAATATCATTAGGTGTTTAACGCACATAGTACTTCCTTTAATTTTCAAAATAACCCCATGAGGGGCTGTAATCCCACTTTACAATGGAAAGCAGGCCCACAGAGGTTAGAGTGAATGGCTCAAGGCCACTTAGCTCATGACAGAGAGCGCTGGCACACATTAGAATGGGATAGAATGTCAACAGCTGTATTTGAATCTGGTAACAAAGAAGCAAATCTGAGGGCCTGGCCGTTGACTCCAGGCCCAGTGCTGGGTCATTTTGACCTGAGTACCAGAGAGGTTTGAATCTCAGGGAATACCTCGAGTGTGAAGTTTGAATCCCTGCTGGCCCCTGCGTCTTGGAGAGTGTCAGGCTGATGGTTGAGAGCCTGGCTTTGGAGTTGCCAGGCTGAGTCAGCCGCAATTCCACCTCTGCCTGGCCGTGTGGATGAGACCTTTACTCTGTGTCACCTTCCACGTGTGGCCCCCCACCCATTCTGTCATCCTATTGGTGGCATAGGCCGTAGAGCTCAGGGTTGTTAGTTAGTGGTGGAGACCCTGGCCCGGTGCAGGGTTTGCAGGGAAAAACTCGTGCTGGAAGGAGAGGCAGGGGCCTGTGACCCTGGTCCTACCTGGCTTTGTGGGGAGGGTTGCACAGGGTCTGTTGTAAATTCCATTCTTCTCCTTGTCCTGTCGTCATGCTTGCCAGGGGCCCTTCTCAGGGGCTCATTCCCTCTGCTGGGGGCTGGACTGGACCTGGGGGCCTCCATGGATCCTGGGGCGTCCATCCTGGTGGGGAGACTGATCTGTCTGGAAATACGCCTCAACCGCCTCCTGCTGGTTCTGCAATCCCTGGGCTCTGGGTCTAGGTCAGGAGGGTGTTCTGCTTCCATCCACATAGCAGTGCCCTTTCTCACTGCCAGACACCCAACTCCTGTCCTAAGAGCTTCAACCCAAGAACCAGACCCGCAGCTACCGCATCCTTTGTCTCTGGGTGCAGGTGGCATGATTGGGGGACAGCAGCTTCAGCTGACAGCCGACTCCCTCTGCCATGGGGGTCCAGGCAAGCTGCTCCGTTCTCTAAGATGTGGCGAGGGGGAGCTGGGCCAGATGACCCCAGCCCTCCGAGCAGTGCTGCTGGGGAGTGTTCGGGAGTAAGTCCTCCACCACCAGTCCCAGCCACAGCAACACTGGCGCTTTGATGCATAATTGCTGGTTTCCTGCCTGTGGACCATTCAAAGGAGGAAAGAGAAAACCTCCTCCATTTATCTGGGGAAGGTGGCGAGCCGTATACTTTCGGCTCCCCCACGGGTGGCAGCCTTTTCTGAGATCACAGCAACAGGCCAGCAATTAGACCCCAGCCTGGGAATCAATTGCAGTCACTAAAGAGCTTGCGAGGGCTGACAATTGTGCAGTTCAATGGTGGCTGTAGGAAGCCTCTTGGGGTGGGTGACCGACTTCACTGTTCCCAGAGGCACTGCTGCATTTCAGGAGGGCGGCGGGGCCCAAGCCCTGCAGCAGATCTCGGCTCGTGGCAGGAGGGCTCCTCAGGCCCCAGCAGAGCCCACTGTGAGGCTGCAGTCCTGGCCCACAGAGCGTCTCCACCCTCCCATGCTTCTGGGGTCTCCTGTGACTTCCAGCGCCACCTCCCTGCCACAGGCCCAACTTCACATCTGCAGCCAGATCCCCCCACTCCTGCTCCTGCCTTTGTGGCCTGCTCAGTGTCATGACAGAGTTCCTGACGTGTCTCGCCTCCTGGTCCCTGCTCCTTCTCATCTTAGGCACAGGCAGTCAGGCACCTGCCCAGTGGCTCCCGTTCCCATGTCACCTTTGGCAGTGCATTGCCTCCCGTTCCACTCCTGGCTGTCTGCAGCTGCCAGTTGTCTCTTGGAGGCATATTTGTCACCACCTGAGCTGCCCTCGCCATTGCTGTGCTACAGTGGGGGCCTCTCACGTGCCTGGAGACAGCAATGGCCTTTTGGTAGGCCTGTGTCCCTCCAGGAGGCCAGATCCCTGACTCCCTGGAGTCAGAGCCTCTGACAAGGCTGAATCCTGACCACGGTCCCGACTCCTGTAGTCTTTGCTTCCACTCAAATACCATTTCATGCCCTCGGCCGACCTTCCTTTCTCAGTTCCAGTGGCCTTGACCTTCTCTCTGTCTCCTTAGTCCACCGTGCTCGTGCCCACCATAGGGCCTGTGCGATGATTTTCCCCTGGATCTTCCTGCATGGTGCTTCCTTCCTCTTCCATGTCTCAGCACAAAGGCTGCCTTCTTAGAGAGGCCTTTGCTGACCACCCTCACACCTGCCACTAGCCTGAGCCAGCCAAAGTGGCCCTGGGGAATGTCATCATCTCTTTATTCACTTCCCTAATGCCATAAGGGTCTGCAGGGCCCACCTCTTTCCAGTCAAGGCAGCCTGGTGCAGTGTAAGTACCCACCCATGGGTGTGTGCTGACTGCACAGGGAGACAGATTGCAGTGAGTGAGCTGTGCCCCACTTGGCCTCTGACATGGTCTTCTCCATCAGCCAAACCCTTCCCCAGTCCAGGAACTACGTCTTCCTTCTTGCTCGCAGGTGACACCTCCCTCTGCAGCAAGCTGGGGCTGACTCAGTGCTCTAGGATTCTGCCCAGGATGTCCACTTGGGTGTCCAGGTAGTAAAGTGGAGGGGACCATTTTGAATGATCCCTCCTAGAAGAATGGGCAAATCCTCAGAGGGGAGAGTGTGTTAGGATGGCACTTGCGGGGGATGTTGGGGGAGAGGAGGGCACATGCAGGCAGCAGAGCTCGAAAGTGAGGCTGCGCCTGGAAGGGTCTTGAGGCTCTCCCGTGGCCCCCAACAGGAGGACCATCATGCATTCATTCATGCAATATCATTCAGGGGTGCTCTTCCCTATGCTGGAAGCCAGGGACAGAGCCATGAATAAGGATCTTGCTGTCTAGAGAGGGAGACAGAGACACAGCAAATAATGAGTTGAGTGTAGTAACCTGAGTTGCACACTGGGTTAGGATGTGCAGAGGAGAGATGCCCGGTTGGCTTCCCTGAGGAGGTGACACCATGGGAGTCTTAAAAGATGGGGTAGAGAGGGGCTTCCAGCAGAAACAAAGGCACAATACCCCCCCCAGAGGCAGGGTTGGGGGCAGTGAGCTCATGAGAAAATAATAGATGCTAGATGCAGGAGGATGGGGTGTGATGGGTGGGCGGGGGTTGATCACGGGGGTCTCATGTGCTGGCTGCAGAGAACAGGGCCGGAGCCACAGGAGTCCTGGGCTCAGGGTTCAGAAGCCAGCTGCAGGACCAGGATGCTCGGCTCCCACAGGTAAATGGCACTGAAAGCCTCTGCAGGACAGCAGGACTGGGGCCAGCCTCCTGGCTCTTCTTGTTCCACTCTATTTGCAAAAGGCAGCAACAAGCACAAAAGCAAGACCCACTGGGGCCATGGATGGGCCAAGGGAGGCAAGTAAGTGGAAAGATGCAGAAAGAGACTTTCCCCGCAGCCCACCTGGGCTCTGAGGTCTGTGAGGGGTTGTGAGGGCCAGGAGCCCACACTCTCATCATGATGCCTGGCTTTGTGGTTCTGGATGCAGTTGTGGGGGGCTGGGAAGGGAAAATCAGTTAGAGAAGAAGACAGAGAGAAAAAGAAGAAAGTCAGGTAAACAAACACAACTCCTACTACCCTCTATGAGGCCACAGAACAATATTCCAGAAGGTACAAAGAACTGCAATTCTCAGAGAAGCAGCTCAGGAGCAGGAGTGACTTGGACAAGTGCACACAAGAGGCACTGCCCTGTCCCAAAGGAGAGGCAATTAGGGAGGGTCTGTGGGAAAGTACTGAAGTGTCATTTGGAAGGCAGAATCAACAGGGTTTGGTGACTCAGGGGAAATGGGAACTCGTGGATGTCTAGCTTGTTTGTGGCAGAGGGCAGCGACCAAGGGCGGATTTGAGTGGAAAGATGTGGGTTTGGTTTACGCTTCTTGGGGATGCCTGTCTGTTTCATTCCTGATCATGCCTTTGGATAGAGGGACATGAATGATGCCGGGTCATGGAGAAAAGTAAGTGAGCATACTCTTTACCTTCCCTCAATAGTTTGGTCTCTGTTTTTTTTTTAAGTAATAAAAAAAATCAATGGTGGGAACATGAATTCACTCCAGACAATGTTAATTCTATAGAACAGTTTGAGAAAGACTTTAAAATAAGTATGCTTAGATTACTTAAAAAGATTAGCAAAGGTACAATTCTTATTCAGAAATAATAAGAAGCCTTGGGGAGAGAAAAGCAGAAATGAAACAAGATCAAGTGGATATATATAACCGACTAAAAACTCTGAATTAAAAAAAGAAATGGAATTGTCAAAAATGAAATGCAATAGATGGTGTAAGCCTGAGAAGAACATGATAAAAGAGAGAAATGCTGAATTGGAAGACCATGCTGAAGAATTCACCCATAATATATCAAAGAGAAATAAATATAAAAAATGAAAAAAGCAATCAATAAGGTTGAGGGAGAGACGAAGATCCTCCCACTGGACAAAACAGTCAAGAAGCAACTTTTGAAGAGAAAATAGCTGAGGATTTTTCATAAGTCTTATGAATCCTCAGATTAGAAATGTTCTCAGAGAAACCGAGCCAGATAGATAGATATCACACCTACGCCACATCATTGTGATAACTGAGAATAAGAAAGATTAAAGGATGGGATGGTTAATTTTCTGTGTCAACTTGATTGGTCTGGGGATACCCAGATACCTAATAAGACATTACTTCTGGATGTGTCTGTGAGGGTGTTTCTGGAAGAGATTAGCATTTGAATCAGTGGACTGAGTAAAAACCATTCTCCTCAGATTACCCTTGTGTTGCGAATCTCAACAGAATAAGAATGTGGAGTTAAGATAAATTTGCTGTCTGCTTGTGGGGACATCCATCTTCTTCTGCCCTCAGACACTGGCTACCCTGGTTCCTGAACCTTCAGGATGAACTGGAACTACACCATAGACTTCCTCATTCTCCAGACTGTAAACAATAGATTGTGGGATCTCTTAGCTTCCATAATTGTGGGAGCCAATACCTCACAATAAATTTATTTCTATATATGTATATATATTCTGTTGGTTCTGTTTTTCTGGAGAATTGTAATATGTCAAAGATATCAGAAGGTTTCTGCTTCCAACAAAGATAAAATGATAGAGATTTTGTTTATTCTCCCACATGAAACAACTTCCGTATCAGGAATAATATGAAATAATGGCCTT
This sequence comes from Cephalopachus bancanus, assembly GCA_027257055.1. Lineage (NCBI taxonomy): Eukaryota > Metazoa > Chordata > Mammalia > Primates > Tarsiidae > Cephalopachus > Cephalopachus bancanus. The sequence goes on from JAPVLO010000072.1 coordinate 5,816,170, forward strand.
CATAACACTGGGTGTCAGGCAATGATGGACAGTGGATTTTAAGATATGAGAAATAAATGAGATGAGCCCTACGATTGCCCCAGCTTATGAAGTTTATGGTCTTGCGAACATTTTCTGTATCATCAGAAGAGGGGAAGAGAGCCTGGTGATTTTTCTGAGTTGAAGAAAGGGGACAGAGAGCCGGAAGGGAGTTGCGAGGGCAGAGTGCCAGGGAAGATGCACAGAAAGGAAAGGTGGACAGCTGTAGAGAGTCTCTTTCGAGTATTCAGCCAAGTACTTATCAGCCCACATGTATGAAGAAACTACTGTAGCTGGATATATAAACACCTGAAAGGGTTAGAAGAAATGGTACAGGACATAGACACAGAGCCACAATAGTGTCTGTCCCCACCAGCTGGTATGGGAAACCTCTTGATTAATGGAAGGGAGAGTCCACAGGGGGTCTTACCTCAAGAGTGAGGAATAGCTAGCCACAGATTTGAGGACTTCTCTGATCCTTCCCAACAAATGTCAATAGCAAACCCTTTCAAAGTAACTTAACTACTTCCAAGGACAAAGTTCAAAAATATTTATAAGAATACAAAAGCACCTGACAAAATATAATTCACAATATCTGGCTTCCAATTAAAAAGAAATCATCGAGTATGAAGAGAAATAGAATAATACAATCCACAATGAGGAGAGAAATAGTAATCAGTTGAAATCAATCTAGAACACCTATGTTAAAATTATCAGACAGAACACGAATATATATGTTCAAAACTGAGTGGAACTAGAACTAATGCACATACGTTTTAATAAGTAGAGCAAAAGATTTCAGTGGAGGCATAAAAGTTGTCAAAATATGACTCGAATTACTTCTAAACATGAAAACTTCCAAATGTAAAATAAAAAGATACTGGATGAAATCAGTAGTAAATTTGACATTGAAGAAATAACGATTAACTTGAAGATGAGCTAGCAGACATAGTAATAAAAAACCATCAAAAATGAAACCAAGAAACTGAAAGAGAACAGATAATTTTCTAAAATATGAAAAAAATTAGTGAGCTGTCAAACAACTTCAAATGGCTCAATACATGTGTAATTAAAGTCTCCCAAAGGGAGGAACAGTAAAAAGTATTTGAAGAATAACGACAAAAAATGTTCTAAATTGATGAAAACTGTAAACCAAGAATTCTAAGACGCACAAAAGAAAACTATACCGAGGAACATCATCATCAAACTGCTCAAAACCGATGATAAAGAGAAATCTCAAAGGCATCCAGATTTTGGCAAGAGGTGGGATGCAGGTACATCTGGGAGAACACCAGTAAGGATGGCCATTGATTTCTCAGTGCTGACAATGTAGGTGTGAAGATAATGGTCAATATATTTAAGTACTGGTAGGATTTGTAAGTACTTTAAGTACTCCTTTGAACATCCACAAGCTGCAAGTAGTCATCACCAGCAGACTTGCATTAAAAGAAAAGTTATCAAAGACCTCCAGGTAGAAGCTAAGAGAGCCACCATGAAATTATGAATCTGCACGAGAGACTGGAAAGCACAAAAATGGGCAATACATGGATAAGATTCTTTTTCTTACTATGTAAATATCTTTAGAGGAAAATTGATTGAGTGAAAAATAATAGTAACAATAACAACGTCTATAGCCATGGAGGTACAGGTTGTATAACATACATAAGAGTGACATGTAGGACAACAACAGTGCAGCATAAGGCTGCAAGTGATTAAAATGGAACTGGGCTTTTATATGGGTTGATTCCTATAGTATCGCTTGAAGGTAGGTTGTGATAAATTAAAGATGTATACTAGCGACCACTAAAATAACAAAACAAAGATTTAGAGTTAATAAACCAACACAGGATATAAAATGGAAGCATAGAAATATTCAGTTAACACAAAAAAGGCAGAAAAGAAAGAAAAAAAAAACACAACAAAAAGTTCTTATTTACAACTAGGAAAAAATAACAAGCTATCAAATTAAAAGCTAATATCCGAGTAAATAATCACATTAAATGGGGGAAGGAAGGATGACTAGGTGGACCACAGATGGCTGTTAGGGTGGTGAAACTATTCTTTATGATACCATAATGGTGGATGCACAATACTATATATTTGTCAAAGCTCACAGAACACAAAAAGTATGAACTTGGATGTTAACTATGACCTTTAGTTAATAAAAAATATCAAAAATTAAATACATTAATTTTATATATCAGTTGTAACAAATGTACTACACTGTTGTGAAACGTGAGTAATAAGAGCAACCATGAGGGAGGCCTCAAAAACGCTGAGAATTTATTTACAAAAAATTATGTATTCTTACATGTTTAAACTTCAGTTACTTTCAAATGACTCCCTATTTGATGCAATACACCTATTGAGGTACTTTTTTCATTACTCGAAACAGTTTTTGAACTCAGAAATTTTGATGTCTTTTAGTACTTCTGCCATTTTTTGTTCACTTCTTCCACATTGGCAAAACATTTCCCTTTGAGTACTTTTTTTCATCTGGAGAAACTAAAAAGAAAGTTGTTCAGAGTGAGATTGGGTGAATAAGGAGGCTGGGGCATGGGGTTCATGCCATTTTTGGTCAAAAACTGCTGAACACTCAGCACAGTGTAGGCAGGTGCATTGTCATGGTGGAAGAACCACTCACCTGTTTGCCAGAACTTGATACGTTTCTTCTGCAACACAGCCTCTCACAAAAATGTTAGCTGATACATTGATGCCAATAGCTTCCTATAACACTTACCTGGTGTTTTTTGGTCCACCTGTCGTATGTGTAGGAAGAGAAGAGATACCTGGGAGCTCTCTGTTTTCTGCTAAATTTTTTCTGTAAAACTGCCCTATTTATTAAATTAAAGAAGCTAGAGTGGCTATACTAATATATGATAAACTAGATTTCACAGCAAAGAATATCGCCAGGAATAGAGAAATTCATTTTATAATTAAAGAAGTGTCAAGTCATTAAGAGGACAAAATCCTAATTGTTTATGTACCTAATAACAGAAGGAAAATTGATAGAACTGGAAGGGATAGAAAAACACATAATTAATGCTGGATATTTTAATATACTTTTCTCAATAACTGACTGAATAAACAGCAAAAACACTAATTGTGTAGAAGATTTGAATAACACTATCAACCAACTTGATCTAATTGATGTTTATAGAACATTTTGGCACCAACCGTAGAATATACATTATTTTCAAGTACATATGAATTTATCAAACTAGACCACATTTTGGTTCATAAGCAATTCATAATAAATTTAAAAGGATTCAAGTCATATGAAATATGTTCTCTGACCACAGACCACAATGGAACTAAACTGAAAATCAGTAGTGGAAAGATATCTGAAATGTCTCCAAAATATTTGAAAATTAACTAAGACATTTTATTTTTATTTAAAAAACATTTTAGTTTAAAGATGTGGGGTACAATTCAAGGTTAGGTATACAAATAGTCATTGTACAGGTAAAGTTATGTCACACTTTGGTCCCCACATCATCTGATTTGAGATCAGGTACTCTTATTGGTGAAATGTGCACCCTCACTCCCTTCCCTGGCAATTTCCCACTACTGCTAATCCCTTTCATATAGATTATGATAGTTGTTCAGGGTCTGCTTATGAGAGAACATGTGGTACTCAGTTCTTTGTTTCTGTGATAGATCACTGAGCATTACAGACTCTAAATCCGTCGAAGTTCATAATTTTGTTCTTCTTTATGGCTGCGTAATATTCCGTCATGTATACGTACCACATTTTAAAAATCAGTCTACTTTCGATGGGCAGCATGGTTGATTCCATGCTTTTGCTATTGTGAATAGTGTTGCAATAAACATGCGTGCGCAGGTATCTTTTTTGTAGAATGATTTGAGTTCCTCCAGATATATTACCAGAAGGAGGATTGTTGGGTCTTATGGGAATTAGTTTTTAGATCTTTTAGGAATCGCTACACTGTTTTCCACAGAGGTTGCACTAGTTTACAATCCCACTAACAGTGTAGAAGTGTTCCCTTTTCCCTGCATCCTGTCCAGCATCTGTTGTTTTTTGAGTTATTGATGATGCCTGGCTCCTGACTGGAGTTAGGTGGTATCTCAGTGTAGTGTTTTTTTTTTTTTGAGTTGGAGTCTCACTCTGTCACTCAGACTGGAGTGCAGTGGCCGCTCCCGGCCACCACAGCCTCGACCTGCGGGGCTCCAGCGAACCTTCCACCTCAGCCTTCCAAGTAGGCGGGATTACAGGCATGCGCTACCACGCCTGGCTGATTTTTTGATTTATTGTAGAGACGAGGTCATGCTGTCCAGGCGGATCTCAAACCCGCGGGCTCAGGCAATCCACTCACCTCAGTCTCCCAAAGGCGCGGGATTACAGGCTGAGCCACCGAGCCCGGCTCTCAGTGTAGTTTTAATTTGCATTTATTTGATGATTAGTGAGGCTGAGCACTTCTTCAGTATATGTTGGCTGCTAGTATGTCACCTTTTGAGAAGTGCCTATTCATAGAGCTACTTTTTTTTTGTTTTTGGCATGTTTGAGTTCCTTGCAGATCCTAGATGTTAAGCCTTTGTCAGATATATAGTTGGCAAATGTTTTTTCCCTGGCTGTGGGCTGTCTCCCAGCTCTCTCGATGGTTTCTTTTGCTTTGCAGAAGCTTTTCAGTTTGATGAGGTCCCACTTGTCTATCTTATCTCTTATGGCATGGGCACTTGGAGTTTTGATCAGGAATTGGGTGCCAGTTTCAAATTCCATAAGGACGTCTCCTGCATTTTCTAAGATTCTTATAGTTTGAGGTTTTATGTTTAGGTCTTTGATTCATTTAGAGTTGATTTTTGTGTATGGTGATAGGCAGGGATCTTGTTTTAATCTTCTGCTTAAACTGATCATCCAGTTTTCCCAGCACCATTTACTGAATAAGTAACTAAGACACATTAAAAACATATATGGGTCAAGGGAAAAAATTAAAAGAGGAATTGAAAGTATTTTTAAACCAAATTTACATGAAAAGGTAGCATAAGATTTTGAGAATGCCATTATAGCAGAGCTTAGGAGGAAATTTATAGCAATAATTGCCTATATTAGAAAATAAGAAAGGTCTAAAGTCAATGTCTTCAGTTTTCATGGTAAGAAACTAGAACAAGAAGAGCAAGTTAAACCCAAAGCAGGCAGAAGAAATGAAGTTATAAACATCAGACTGAAAAATCAGTGAAATTGTGAAGATTAAAACAATAGAGAAAAATCAGTGAAACGAAAAGCTAGCTCTTGGAGATAAGCAAAGTTTAGCCAAACTAATTAGGAAAAAAAAAAAAAATGGAAGGACACAAATGACCAGTATCAGGATTTAGAGAGGTTACCTCAATACGGATCATACAGATATTAAAAGAACAATAATAAAATATTATGGAACACTTTTTACCTATAAATTTGACAACTTTGTTGAGAGAGACAAATTCCTTGAAAGACACAAATTTAGTTCAAAAGAAATAGATCACCTAAATAGTTTTATGTCTATTCGAGAGATTGAATCAACAGCTAAAAACTTTCCCACAAAGAAACTAGTCCCACATGACTTCACAGGTGAATTCTACCAAATACTTAAGGAATAAATAACATCAGTTCTACGCAGTTCTTTTGGAAAATTGAAGAGGAGGCAATCTGTCCTAACTCAGTATTACACTGATATCAAAATCAGACAAAGATATTATAAGAAAATAAAAACTATAGGCCAATATCTCTTATGTGCATAGATGGATGAATTCTAAACATAATTGTATAAAATCAAATCCAACAGTATATAAAAAGGATAATGTATCATAATCATGTGGAGTTTATTCACCAGGAATACAAGGTAGATTTAACATTTGAAAAATCAGTCAATCTAATATACTGCATTTACAAACTTAAAATGAATAGTTATATAATCACTCCAAGAGGCTCAGAAAAAGTATTTGACAAAGTCCTGCATTCATATTATAATAAAAAGATATTTGTAACTAACATCTTTCTTAATGCTATAAGCCTGAATGTTTTCTCCCTGAGATCAGGAACAATACAAGGATATCCACTCTCATCATTTCTATTCAACACTGTGCTGGGTGTTGCAGTCAGTTCAATTGACTTGGAAGAGAAATAAATGTCATGCAAATTAGGAAGGAAGAAGAAGTAAAATTGTCTTTATTCAAAGACAGCATGATTGTCTTTGTAGAAAATTTAATGGGATCTGGAAGAAAAAAAAATCCACCAAATCTACTAGCAATGTCGCAGGACACAAGAGTTTAGCAATGTTGCGGGATACAAGATCAATATACAAAAATAATTGTATTTCTGTATATTAACAGGAAACCACTGGAAATTGTATTTAAATTTAAATTAGCATCTAAGTTAAGAAATACTTGGGAACAAATCTGATTAAAAAAACATGAAAAACCCATACATTGAAAAACAAAACACTGCTGAATAAAAATACCTAAATAAATGGAGAGATATACTTTGTTCGTGTGTCAGAAGACTCAATATTGTTAAGATAGTAATTCTCTCCAAATTGATCTCTAGATTCCATACAATCCCAATAAAAATCTAAGCAGTTTCTTTTTAAATAAATTGTCAAACTGATTCTAAAATTCATATAAATTCATTTGATTTCATTCAAATTCATAGGTCCAAGAGTAACCAAAACAACTTTCAAAAAAAGAACAACATTGGATGAGTAACATTACATGATTTCAAGACTTACTATGAAACTAATGTAATCATGGCTGTAAGTTATTGACAGACAGGCAAAGTGTATCAATGGGATAGAGGAGAGTTAAAAAATAGATCCATACACATATGGACAAAAGATTTTCAACAACAAAATAATGATCTTCAGCAAAAATCAAGAAAGGTGCAAAAGCCATTCAGTGGAGAAAGGATGATCTTTTCAACATATACAGTGCAGGGACAATTAGACATCCATGTATTTCCCTCCTGCAACTCCCCCCCAAAAAGAAATCTCAGTTTATTCCTTGCACCATATACAAAAATTACCTTAAAATGAATCATAGACTTAAATCTGAAACACAAAACTATAAAGCTTTTAGAAGAAAATATAGGAAAAAAGCTTTCATAACCTTGGGTTATGCAAAGATTTCTTAATATGACACCAAAAACGTTATAAAATAATACATTGGACTTCATCAAGATTTTAAACATCTATTTTTTGAATGAGACTGTTAATAGAATAAGAAGCCACAGATGGGAAGAAAATATTTGCAAATCATATATCTGATAACGTCTTTATCAGTTTTATCCAGAACTTCTAGAGAACTCTCAAAACTCAATAACAAGAGAACAAATAACTCTATAAAAATGGGCAAAATATTTGACTAGACACTTCAGCAAAGATGTAAGGATGGCAGATAATCACATGGAATGATGCTTAAGTGCCTTAGTCATTAGGAAAAGTAAGTGAAAACATAGATAAGATGTGCCTATACACCAGTTAGAATGGTTACTACTAGAAAGACTGACCATTCTAAGTACCAGTGAAGATTTGGAAGAACTGAGACTCTCAAGTCTTATTGATGAGAATGTAAAATGGTACAACCACTTTGAACAATGTTTGATGGTTTCTTAAACATCAAGCCTATGTCTACCATGTGATCCAGGCATCCTCCCCAGGACAGAAGTAAGTGTATGTGTGACTCAACCCAGCTTTCACGTGAATGTCCACAGCAGCTATATTTGTAAAAGCCAAAACCCAAAAACAGCCCAACAGCTCATTGGCACGTGAATGGATAAACAGCGGCTCCATAAAACTGAAGACCATTCAGCCATAAAAAGTGCTCCCCAAAAAAGCCATACAAAATGCATTGAGGATGGGTGTGGTGGCTCACGTCTATAATCTTAGCACTTTGGGAGGTCGAGGTGGGAGGATTGCTCGAGTCCAAGAGTTTGCTAAGCAACATAGGCCTCATTTCTACCAAAAAAAAAAATCAGAAAATTAACTGGGCATAGTGGCACACATCTGTAGTCGTAGTCCCAGCTACTCAGGGGGCTGAGGCGGAAGGATTGCCTGAGCCCAGGAAGTCGAGGGTGCGGTCAGACGTGACCTGATCTGTACCATGGCACTCGAGCCTGGGCAACAGAGTGAGACCCTGACTCCCCCACGCAAAAGAAAGCTTTATGGATACATGCAATAACGTGAATAAATCTTAAAATAATTACATTGAATAGAAGCCAGACAATAAAATAATACTGCAACTCTCTTACTCTGCTAATGGGAGAAAATGATCTCACTGTGCATAGCCAACACAATATTAGTATCCATAGCATGAAAATCGACTTCTAAGTCAATAAGAAAAAGACTGAGAAAACCCCCATAGAAAAATTCCTCAAAAATAACCAATTCACAAAAGAAGAAGCAAATGTGGTAAATAAATATATATAAAAACAAGTTCAATCTCACTACTATTCTGCGAAAATGGCAATTAATTTACATCCAGCAGATTGGTAAAAATAGCAAGTAATGTGAGGGTGTGGTACAAGGGGTGACTCACTGCATCAACACGCTGGGAAACAGGTATAGCTGGGAAACTTCTCATGGTCTACAGCCTGGGAATGCTGCTTCTAGAAAATTCCTCATGACATGCACAGAAAGACATGTATAAGAATGCTCACTGGGGCATCCTTGTGCTAGCAAAGGATGGGTAAGTCAATTGTAGTGCATTTAATAAAAGGTCTGGGGTTAAACATTTGAACTAGAATGACACTTACCGACATGGATAAATCTCAAAAATGAATGCCGAGTAAGGGCCCTTTGTTGCAATGTGGAGTGCACAGTAACATGTTCCTTGGTAAAGTTTAAAACCCTACAAAAGAATGTTCTCTATTGTTTATGGGAACATAAAAATGTAGTAAAAGTAGAAAATGTAAGTGAATGATGAACATGCAGTTCCTGGCGGTGGTTATCTCTGAAGGACGACGGAGGGAGATGGAAATGACAGTGTCAGACCCTGCGAGGGCCCCTCGGCTGCGACAAGGTCAGGGTTGGTGTCTGGGAGGGCAGATCTCTAGACCGGGCTCTGAGGAGGCAAGAGTGACCGAGGTCCTGGGGTAGGGACAGACGCTGGGGAGGAGGACGTTTCCTGGAAAGAGGGAGCCCCAGCTGCAGAGGAGCTTAGGGGTGACAGGAAGCTGGACACTGGGAAGAGTCAAGTCCTTCCATCGAGGGCAGGACACGCACAGGGGACGTGCCAGGTGGGCACTGGTGCAGATGTCACAGGCCTAGCTGGAGTCGCTGAGGCCTTGAATTTTAATCTGGAGGCTGAAAGAGCTGGTCTAAGAAATGTGAGGAGGGTGGAGGCCCAGGGGAGGGGCTGTCTGGGAGTGGATGGAGGTGCCTGACGGGTTTAGCTGGAGGGATGCGATTCGGGAAGGTGGGATGCCAAGGTGGAGATGCCCAGAGGGCCCACCCTGGCTTCTGGGGTCATACTCACCCCCAGGAGCTGGAGGCTGCTGTGACTGGAGGATGCACAGGCTGGGGTTCAGCCCATTATCAACTCAAAACCTCCTTTAAGTTTCCTGGGGCTGCTGCAAACCCTCCTCAGGGCAGAGTGGCTTCTCCTAATTCACCTGGTCTCAGGGAAAGCCCTGGGCGACGCCAAAGAGAGACAGTCAGCACTTTGGTCTCCTCCCATCTCAGCCTCCTTGGCTTCTGACTTTCTCCCTCCTCCCCTCCTGTGAGGGTCCCCGGGCTTGCAGGCAGAGTCTGGTGGAGTCCTGCCCCTGCAGGTCCCAGAAGCCGCAGCCCAAGCGAGCCCCTCACTGCTGTAGGCCTGGGCTGGCTCCCGAGGCGAGGCTTGACCAGGGCCTCCCTGAAACTGGTCATCTCAGCGTGACCACGGGTTGGGAAGCACTGGGAGTCAGGTTGTTGTGCCGGGCACCCCTACTGTGCCCCCTTCCCCTGCCAGGCAGCATGGGAACACTGTTCCAGCTCCCACAGCTTCTTGGTGAAAGCAGAGTCAAAGACATAAGACAGGATTCCCACCACAGCTCAGACTCAGAGCATGACTGCAGAGGTCCCAGCACCGTGGACTCCCTGGGATCTGGGCTTGGCCGGGACCCGAGGGCCTGCGTTCACCATGGCTCTTACACTTTATCCAGAGTTGATGCGTCCACTTCTCCTTTAACGGGTCCTGTGGCCCTGCAAGGACCCGCCTGCCCGTGGCTTCCCCTGGTGCTGTTTCCCACCTCCTGATGACTTGTTACGTGATCCGTCTGTGCGAAGCCTCCCATGGTAGGTCCCACTGGTCGCGGGACTTTTCATGTTTAGGTCTCATTTGCCCTCTGGCTTTTTCCAGGCAGGGCTGCTTTAGGGCCTTCTTCTGTTGTGGACAGATGTCAGCTCAGGGCCAGGTCACCGTGCGGCCCCGCATTCTCGTCACACCTTCCTCCAGCAGTGGGTGGTCTCAGGTAGACTGGGACTGCCCTGACTCCTGCACCTCCAAGTTGTAGTCCCTCCCCTTCTGACGCCAGGCTGGGGTTTCCTTTGAACAACAGGAGTTCGTGGCTGAGCCATGGCGAGGTAGAGAGCAGGCATGTGCGTTGGGGCTTGCTGCCCTGCCCATACCTATGGAGAGAACATGCCAGGTAGCCCGCCAGTCCTGGGAGAGGATAGGAGACCACAGCCAGAGCCAGCTTGCTCCCATCATCACAACCAAGATGGACAGCCAGCATGCCCCCGCCACGTGAGCAAGTCGACTGTGTCCTCAGAGCCACCAGCCACCTCTGCTGACCCAGCCATGTGAATGAGCCAGGCTGGATCAGCCCTGTCTGGCCCCTATCTCCCACTGTCCCTCCTTAAGGCTTGTTGTGTGTTATTGTGCTTTTGTGGTTGTAAACACTGTTGCAATGGAGAGACAAAACTAACCGATGGAAAGTCCTGTCCATCACAGACACCACTGGGAAGGACGCCTTGTCTATCATCCCCCATGGGTGCTATGAGACACACGTCCCAGGAGCCGAGCTGCTGAGTCCCAGCCTATATAGATTTAACTGAGCTGTACCGAGACCAACGTGCTCTCCAGAGTGGCTGTGTCAGCTTCATCCCTGTGGCCTGCACAGAGCCACTGTCCCCACACTCTTGCCAGTGCATCCTCCTCCCTAACATTGCCATTCTGGTGGGTGCCAAGTGACTGCTTTGCTTTGTGTTTCTCAGGTGACTCTGAAGTTGATCATGTCTTCATGTATGCCTGAATCATTCAGGGACTCCTGCTGTGAATGCCTTTGCTCATTTGCAACTGTCTGGGCCTCTTTGGTTTATAGAAGGGGCAGCTAAGGCTCCCCGAGGGACAGGGCTGTACTGACGTCACACAGCCGTTCAAGGACAGAGTTGCACTCAGTCCCCCGGGGTCTCTTGCCCTCAGCCCAGAATCCGGGCGTGTGAAAAGGCCTCCTTTGGGACCCGGTACCCACCCCAGTCCGGTGCTGGCAGTGCTGAGGTGTGGCTGGCATCCCCACTTCTCCCAGGGCCGAGGAGGTCAGCCGAGGAGCCCCTGGGCCATGCCAACTCCTCCTGGGGTGTGTTTTTCTGCTGAACTGTCATTCAGGGTATTATCTGTTGTTGCAATAGATTATTGCCACAGACACTGCATGTTAGATCTCAGTATCAGCAAAATGAGCAGAGGAAATTCATTTATTATTAACTTATGATAGATGTAAGGCTGATTGCTTTCCAGACACTGGGTGCGGGGGAAGGTGTAGGAGAAAGTACCACCCCTCAAGGCCACCATTGCTTCCCTGGCTGCTGGGGAGGGGCCACTCAAGGCGGACTTGGAAATAAAACACTGAGAAAATGACATCCCTGTGGTGTCCTCCGGTCTACTCAGTAGGTGATGGCCCATTAGCTCGTCTCCCACGTGTGGCAAAGCAGTGAGATGATGGTGGTGATGGTGAGGATGATGATGATGATTCAGCCACACTTGACATGCCCTTAAGCTACACTGTTGGGCGCCAGGCCCACTGTTTAGCACTCAGCATACATTATTTGATTTAATCTTTGTGACAACCCCAAAACACAAGTGCCATCGTTATGTTGTGTCATAGAGGACAGAAAGGGAGGTGACCCGGCTTCTTGATAGGTCCAGAATTCAAACCCAGGTTAGCTGCTTCCAAGTGTGCAACCTCCGTGCCCGTGGGGCAAGTCGCCTTGTTCTCACGACTCCTCTGCCCATTTCCCAGTAAGGAGACTGATGTGTAGTGTCCTGTTAAAGGTGGTGTGAGGAAAGGCTGAGCATGAATCTCCATTCCTGCCCCTTCTCCCGCGGCCCCATCCAGTATCACCCTTCCCATTTGGAAAGCTTCCAAACCCCGTGTCCCTTCAAGGACAGGTAAGACTTCTACCTGGCCGCCTGAGGCCACTCCCACTTGAGTTCTCCTCCCTGGGCCTGAGCAATCAGACAGGCTGGGAGGGTTCTTCGTCCTGGTCCACCTGGCTGCAAAGAACAGCACCTGCTTTATCCTGCTCAAGTAAAAGGAGCACCATGGGAGGATGTTGAGGAAGCCAGACCCAGAAAGGCTGGAGTCCCTCGTCTGCCTGAAGCCATCTTGGTGCTGCCGAAATGTTAGCAGCGACAGCTCCAAAGCTTGGTTGCTTGACTCTGGATTTCCATGGCCCAGGTACCCATCTGGGAGAGGAAACCCTCCTGGCTCAGCTCAGTTCAAGGGTTCACTTGACCTGGCCTAGAGTGGTGGGCAGGGATGGGAGAGATGAGGCGGGTGCTGCTAGAAGGGGTAGGGCTGATGGCACTGTGGTCAGGGATGCCCTGGGTGGAGTGGAACACTGTGTTTGGAGTCCTGGCTCGGCACTCCTGGTCTCTTGGCAGCGCCATGGGGTGGGAATTGGGCAGGGCAGGGCTGGGTCAAGACCAAAACACTCAGTTGCCAACATAAATGCAATTTCAAGACCCCGTTAAAAAACTAAATGAAGGCAAACTAACCACAAGGGTCCAGGTGGCAAAATCTAAAACCAAGATGGCATCCGTCAGGGTTGAGGATAGGGTGAGGCAGATGAGGTGAATCAGGTAGGTGCAGAGTGGTGTCCTGTCTCCATCTGAAATGTGGATATGTAAATGCGCCATATTCTGGAACATCGCTGAGGGAGTAGTTTTAAAGTGTTCTCGCTACAAAAAGTGATAAGCGTGTGAGGTGATGCATGCGCTAATTGGCCTGATTCAGCCGCTCCACAGTGTATACATATTCCAAACATCACACTGTACACAATAAATATGTACAATTCTTATTTGCCAATTAAAATGCTTTCTTTTCTTTTTCTTTTTTTTGTGTGGGTCAGTCTCACTTTCTTGCCCAGATCAGAGTGTAGTGGCACGATCATAGCTCACGGTAGCCTTGAACTCCTGGGTTCAAGTGATCCTCCCACCTCAGCCTCCTGAGTAGCTGGGGCCACAGGTGTGCACCACTACACCTAGCTAACTAAAAAAAAAAAATTTTGTCCAGGTGCGGTGGCTCACGCCTATAATCCCAACACTTTGGGAGGCTGAGGTGAGAGGATTGCCTGAGCCCACGTGTGCGAGACAGCCTAGGCAACTTGATGAGACCTCATCTCTACAATAAATAAGAAAAATTAGCAGGGCATGATGCCTGTAGTTCCAGCTACTTGGAAGGCTGAGGTGGAAGGATTGCCTGAGCCCAGCAGATCGAGGCTGCAGTGGCTGTGAGCATGCTACTGCACTGCAGCCTAGGTGACAGAGTGAGACTCTGACTAAAAAAAATTTTTTTTGTTGTTGTACAGATGAGATCTCACTACCCAGGCTGGTATTGAACTCCTGGCCTTAAGTGATCCTCCTGCCTTGGCCTCCCAAAGTGCTAGGATTTACAGGCATGAGCCACTATGCCCAACCTAAAATACATTTTAAACGTGCATACACAAAAAAGTTGATACTTGGTTCCTTGTGCATCGAAAACATCGCATTAAAATATCTTATCTGTCGGTCACTGTGTGATTTGCACCTGCCTCACCTGAATCCCAGCCCCACAGGATGCCATTTTAATTCAAATTTTAATGCTTTGTTCACCTTGGAGTTTTTAAAAATTAATTTTGTTTTTTTAACAAATGTATTAAAATAGGGTTCATCTTGATTCCCAAGTTTTCTGGCACCCCTCAAATTTTGCACCGAGGCAGCTGTCTCTGGAACCTCATGAACCTGGTACTGAGGGGAAAGTCCTCTGGGGTCCCCTCATGTCTCAGCTGCTGAGCCTGGGGCACTTGAAGGTACTGGCCTGGCTCCTAGCAAGACTGGAGTCCTGGCCTGACTCTGTGCCACTCACAGTCCATCCCCTCCAGTCTCTCCCCACATCCCTTGCCGCCGGCTTTTTCCAGAACCATCTGCCTGCCCAGTGCCCCATCTCACTGCCATTTTTCTCTCCGCCAGTGGGCACCGGACAAGGACTCCTGGCCTCTTTGTTTCTATCTGTACAAGGGGGTTCACCACGACCTTTTTGCTTAGCCTTCTGGTCCTTGGAGAGGCTCAATGGAGGTGACAGGTGTTTTAGAACAGTAGAGAGCTTTCAGTTGTAAGGCAAATGCTTCATGACTCAAGGCAGAAATACCCGCTTCTTCAAAAACAAAACTGTGCAGGAAACATTCATTCAAAGAAAAATGTAAGATTAGGAGTAGAGAGGTGAGAAAGATCACCGGGTCCTTGGGCTCTCCATGCCCTTCATAACCAGTGACCCCAAAGCATTTTTAATACTGCAGCTGCCTCTGTGTATGTGGCTTTGGCTTCCCATCCCATCTCTGGCTTCCACATCATGCACGGTGCATGCCAGAAGGGCTGCTGGACTAGTGTCCCGAGCCTTAGGGCAGTGCCCGGCATACACAGTGAACATGGACACATGGTGGGTATTGTGGTTATCATTAAGTTGTTGTCATTGATGGCTGATGCCCTCCTCCCTTTCCTTCGGGTCCCCTAGTTTCCGGCCTTGTGTGGGGAGCCCCACCCCTCCCGCCCCTGGGATGCACTTGTCATTCCTGCACCTGTGGAAACCCTCCCCTCCTCCTTGCCCTCCCTCCTCTGTGCCTCCTTCGCCAATTTCTTTATCTCTGTAACAGGCCTTACCACAAGCTGACTAGTATGATAGATACGCTTGAATGGGTCTAATCCTTGTCAAGAGATTTGGAGTTGAATTAAACAGAGAGGATGAATTAACCAGAAGGCAGGGAAGGAGCTTTATCTGCATTTCAAAATGGGTAAACTGAGGCTTGCAGCTAGTGGCAGGGGCGGTGCCTGAGCTCGGCTTCTGGAACCCAGTCCGGTCTGAGTCGTCACCTACAAAGGCACCTGCCAGCACCTGCCTCTCTCTCTGGGGATGAGGTGCAGAAGGGAAGGAGTTAAGCAGCCGTGCTGCCATCCCCAATGCAATTAATTACAGAATTGGAGAGGCAGGGCCTGGACAATTATGCCCTAGACAAAGGAAATGGAAGAGGTGGGGGTAACCACTTCAGAGAGCCTCGTGCTGGGAGATTAATAAGCGTTTGGCATTTGGATGGCATGCCGAGGCTCCAGGCAGCTCTGCCATCAGGCCCTGTTCCATTCTGGCCCTCCGGGAAATTCCAGGGGCACAGGTCAATGTTACTGTGGTTACCCTGTCCACAGTCATGACCAGTGCACAGGCTGCATCAGGATGACTGGGCTCTGGGGACACCCAACTCATCAAAGGGTGCTGGCAGCTTCTCTGGAAGGGCAGGGGCTGGGAAGGCATGGGGCTTGTAGGATCTGGGACAGACCCCAGCCCAGCCCCCCAGGCATCCCATTATTTGAAGTAAGAGAGAGGCTTGGAGCCCATTGGGCCTGGGCTTTGTCACTTACTGGCTGGTGATCTGGGGCAAATGAACTCTGTTGCTGCCTTCGCCAAGTGGGGTTAAAGATGCCAGGTCCACAGGCCGGTGCAAGGTCAAAGAGAGAATGTAGGACAGGCTCTCAGCATGGCCCCTGGAGTAGAGCAAAGACACTTCGTGCTATCTCTCCTCCTTTCCTTCATGGACTCCCCAGTCCCCGCCTGCCCTCCCCCATCCCCTCAGTATGGGCAGAGCCCATCTCAGCTTGGCCACCAGAACACCCCTACAGCCGTCACCGCCCACATGCAGTCATCCCAGCAGCACCCGAGGCTCATCTCCCCCCTCGTTAGCCTGACCCACGCTCCCTGCCACAGGGTCATTCTCCCTCCTCAGGCTTTTGGATTCTCCTGGAAATATCTGGAGAATTCCTTTCTTCCTCAATCTCTTCATTGAAAGCACTCCCTTCAAATGAGGGAATTCCTAATGAGAAAGTAGCCCAGGTTTGGGAAGGGTGCTTTAGGAGAGAGATTCATTCATTCATTCACTCATCAAAGAGTTCCAGGTGTCCTGTAGCTAGGCTTGTTCATTCTGGTCCAGGGATGCCACAGTGGATGAGTCCAGGTGTGTGCTCACCCCTGCTTCGTGGAACTTACATTTGGAGTGCGGCGGGGGGACAACTCAGAGGTTGACAAACACATCTCGTCGCATTTCGGGTGAGGGTCAGTTCTATCTGCAAGAAGACCAAGCCAGATGAGGGAGCAGGGTGGCCTAGAGGGCCAGGGAAGCTCTCTGTGCAAGGGTGAGGAGCGAGCTGGGGGTGGGGTTGCGTGAGGCTGCATCGGAAGGGTGGGGGTGGAGAGAGGCCAGGGCAGGTGGTGATGGAGTGATTCTGGACCTTGCAGGCCATGGGAGGTGTTGGATTTTACCTCTCAGTGCCATGGACGCCCTGAGGGACAAGGTCTCTGCTGTGTGAGAACAGGTAGGGGGCAGAGAGAGGCCGAGTTAGTCCCCAGGGCAGAGCACTGATGTGGAGACCCCTTTGGGAGCATGAGGAGGTCTTAAATGACCCAAAGAAGAGGAAGCCCCCCAACCAGCCATGGTCGGCTCAGTATGGTCAGAGGGTGCCCAGGCAGTCCTCTGTCCTCACAGCAAGTCCTCCTGGCCCCCCGAGCTGCTGCGGATAACCAGGATGTGGAGGGAGGTGGACCTCCGAGACTGGCTCAGCCCAGGTCTGTCCTCGCATTATACATTGGGTGCTCGGCTCAGCCTGTGTCTCGACTGCCATAGCGCTCCTGTAGATACGAATCAGAGACAGTGACCCAGAATGAAACACGACTGCCCCCAAACCACAGGACGGGTGTGTGCCACTTTGGGAGGGCAGGGGCCAGCTAGGAAATGTTTAAAACTGGGAACGAGAAAATCAGTGCATCAGCCTTGATCGTCCCCAAGACCTTCCCCTGACCGCCTTCCACCCCATCACCCCCACAGGCGGCGGGCTTTAGGGAGAGGGAGAGAGAAGGGGATTTTGTCCGGCAGGCGGTCGTGGTCTGAGTGTCACCTTCTGGCCTTCTCTTCCTGAGCCCACTCCTTCCCCTGCAGGGCAGTGGCTACCTTTCCTGCGTGATGGGGATTCGAATTCTTCCCAGAGAAGTTTCCGTGAGGGCATGCTCATTGTGTCCCTTGTCCTTTTTTCTGGGAAGTTCCCAGCTTCTACTATGGAGCTGTGGCTGTTTCCAAAGTTGGTCTGTGGGGCCTGTTATTTCCAGGCCTGGCCTTGAGATCTGAAGGCCTTGTTTGGCCCTGCTCTGCCCTAGGCCAGTGAGGAGGAGGCCGGTGGCCCTGGTCTGTGCTCTCTGGCTTTGAAGTGAGGGTGACAGCAGTGACCTCACAGGACTATAGGAGCCCCAGAGAGGAAGCCTGGCTGCAGCCCTTGAGAAGATGAGACCTTGTCCCCAGGAGAAGCCCCCTTCCAGGAGCTCTCCAAGTGGAGACCAGTCCTTCAGCAGCACCCAGGCCTGGGCAGGAAGGGCCCATCATCCCCTACCCTGAAGCTTTCAGCAACATCGTGGGCTCTTACTTCCCACCTGGGGACAGGAAAAGGCCAACAACGAAAGAAGGTGAAGATGAGTCATGTGCTTGCTGAGTGCTTTTCTCAGCGAAGTGCCTAGCCTTCCTGCCTCTTTGGGCTTTTGAGGAATTTCCACCCTTGTTTCTCACAGCTGCTTCCCCCCCTCACCACACACACACACACACACAACACACACACACACACACACACACACACACACACACACACACACACACACACACACACACACGGAGGCTGGCAGGAAGGTGCGAAATTGCCATTTACCTCACCACTCCTATCTCTGAGCAGCAGACGCGCGGGGAAGCTTTTTAAATACTAAATGGAAAGCCTCAAACCGCTGGGCTTCTATAGGCAAATGCCTTTAATTCTTAATTTTCTTCCCCCCTCCCCCCTTTACTGGCTGTGCTTGCTGTTTAATTAAGAGGAAATTGTGACATCAACTCAAGGGCATCACCTTCCCCGACGTGGTAAAGGCAGGGCTTTAATCCCAGGCCAACCGGCATGTCCCCCCCCCCCATGGCAAATCAGCTTTCAGATTTGTACCGCTGCAGATAAGGAGAATTCCACGGCGGGAGGGAAGGGGTGGGCAGAGCGGGGAGGGGCCTCGCCTTCCAGAGCCAAATTGTAGGATGAAGGGAGCTGCCGGATGTCTGCTTCTGTGTGGTGAGCCCCGCTCCCTCCGAGGCTGGCCACAGGGACAGAGCAGAGGCCTGCTGGCCATCACTGGCCACTGCAGATCTGGAGAGGGCCGGGAGAGGAGAAGCATGTTTTTGCCTCCGGGATTCTGGGAATCTGAGATCTGAGAATAGGCACCAGGCAGGGGAAGCTGGGTGGTTGAGGAGGTCGCCTGGGAAGTCCATCCATTCATGCATCTATTTGTTCATTCATCCACTCATTCATTCATTCACTTGACACACACCTATTCAAGGCGGAGCAGGTGTCACATCTATTCTGGGTGCAAGTTTCCATGCCAAGCATGACAGACACAGTCCCTGCCTGATGGTGATGCCAGTCTTCTGGGAAGCAGGCAGAAACGTGACAACCACGCAGTCCATGTGTAGTTGTGACCCGGGGGGCTTCGGTCAGGGGTCTCTTATGTTGGTGCCTCCTTGCCTCATCTGTGTAGCAAGGACTGGGGGTGGGCTGGTGGGAACCAAACAGGGAGTGTAGGGAAAGTAGTGGACACATGAACAGCTTTGTCACGGTGGTGGTCCTTGCTGGCAGGGAGCTGGGGCCTCTCAAGTCCCCTGCATCCTCCCCAGGAGACCTCTGGAGTCACTGAGGACTCCAGTCCCTTCTCCTCCCACAGGAAACTTGGTTCACTTTTATGTTTTGTCACCTCGTCAAACTCCACTGTGGGAACTGTCAGTCCAACTAGAGCTGGGAGTTGGTTTGGCTCACCAGGTAACCAGCACCCATACTGAAATCGGCGTCAGAGTTAGAGACTGGAAGCTCAAAGAGGGCTCTGATGGATGGATAGGTGGATGGAAAGTGTGGAAGGCGGGAGGGTGGATGGGAAGTGTGCAAGGCGGGAGGGTGGATGGGAAGGTGTTCACAATGACAGTGTAGCTGCAGCTGCCATCATGGTGGTGCTGATAGTCCACGGGCCATTTGCTGACTGCCAGTGGTGATAGCAGTGATGACCAACGTGACAGTGATGGCACAAATGCTCACCCAGCCCCTTTTCCTGCTCAATTTCCTGTACTTACAATGGACCGTGCCCCCTTGACATGGCGTGGGCTGTCTCCTTGACAATTCATTTTCTGCAGTAACCGCTTTTCCTGGTGCTTCCCAGACAAGTGACAATTTTGCAGCAGCCACTGGAATACAGAGCATGGTTCTTTTCTGTTCCCCAGGGCTCCCAGCTTCAGGGATGCCCGTGGCTCATCACAGGGTCTTGGGCTGCATCCAGCCTTCTGGGCTGGGGACCTCTCCGACGCTGCAGCAGCTCCAGCGGGGCCAGGCACTGGCCTTTGCAGCCACCGCACTGATGATGCTTCTCAGATCCCACGAGGCTTCCCTGTGGCCTGTTCTTACACAACAGGTTCCTGGACCATTTCCTCCGGGCGATTGGAAGAGACACAGTAAGCCCTGAAGGGGACGAGGAGAGGAATGCGAATGGGAAGCAAGACAGAGAGCACAAGGCACCCGGGCCATGGTGACGTTGAGGTGCGTGACAGTCAGGTTTTCCTGGAGGGGCATCTGATGCTCTAAGCCTAGTCAATGGTGAGCACGGCTCCCGCTCCCCGAGAGGCTCTTCGTCTCAGCACCCTGGTGGAGGCAGGGCTCAGGAAAAAAAGGTGTCTGACTGCACGGGCTTTTGGCACCTTCTGAGGGAGCCGAGTGAACAGGGCTGTGTGCACTGCACTTTGAGGTGGGAGCCCTATGCACCATGCCTGCTTTAACCTGTCCCCATGCCGGCCACTACTGCCTGAGACGCCCTCACGATCCAGTCCTCCCTGCAGTTCATCGCCCATCAAGGCAGATTCCCCTTCAGGACTGCAGTCGCTAACAAGGAAGGAACAGAGGCTAGGTTGGAGCAGCCGCAGTGGCCAGGCTGGGACGAGATGTGCCTGTGAATATCCCATTCACCCCCTGCTGCTTCTGTCGGGCTGCCACCCATCTTCCCATGAGTTTGCAATGATGTCCCATTGCAGGCCATCGCTGCTGTTCCAGCTCCGCCATCTCCTCCCCAGCCTTCCCTGTCTCTGCAGTAATCTCTTTCCTGGGAGGGCCTTTCCTGGAACCTTCTTCAGTCTTTCTTTTGGTGACACTGTCACAACCAGTTATCATGCAGTTATTTGTCTGATCCCTCGTATGTACCACTCTCCCCTCTGAACCGTTGCTCTGCCAGCAGGAGCCCTACTGGCTTCTTGCCATTCTGTGCTCAGGCATTGCTGAGGCCTGGCACACAGGAAGTGCTCCCCAAGTGTGTGCCAGTGTGTGAACCTGTGAACACAGGTCACAGAAAGGGAGACAGGAGTTGGACTCAGGCCCCTCTGACTCTAAGCTCCAGGTCATCCCCGGGCACATCCCTTGCTGGGGTCCTGCATGGTTAGTGCATGGTTAGTGCCAGGACATGTGGCATGGGTCAGAGAGTGGGGGAGGAGATCTCTGCGGAGTTGTGCTCTGCCTAGAGGCCTCTGGCTTGTTGATGCAGCCTCTGTTGTGCCTCGTTCTATGGAAAGCTTCCTGCACATAGCCTGAGAATTGTCTTTTAACTTTCACCAGCCAGAAGATCACACTCGTATCCGATCCAAGTTCTTCAGTCATCAGCCCGGCTTCAGTTTTTCCACGCAAATGCTCACACCAGTCAAAACCAGGACCTCAGCCCCAAACCTTGGTGAACTGGTCCATGTGTGAGCAATAGCGACTCTCGTCGCCCGGGCCCAAGGCAGGCTACGTGGTCCTGTGGAAGTGACCACTCTGATGGCAAGTTGAACCCAAGGACAGTAATATTGCTCCCTGCGGTCCATGGCTAAGCCAAACAAGCCACACATTCCATAGACTTCCTCCTGGCTTCCATGAGGTCTTCCTGGGAAAGGGAGCTATCCCCAGAGGTGGCCCAGGCCCAGCCTGCCACGCTTGCTTGCACTGAAGGAGATAAGTAACCCAAGAATAAACTCTAGACACAAACTCCAAAACAGAATCAAATGAGAACAACCACGGCTCCAGCACCCCGTGAAAGCTCACTTGCAATGCTACACTGCCCCCCTCCCTCAGGCTGAGGGCCAGTGAGGGGCATTTGCATGGCCCCATGGCACCACCCCTGGGGCTTCAGCTGCAGCATGCTCCTGATTGTAGAGATCACACGGACCAACTGGCGAGCTCTAACCAGGAACAGGGCTCCCACTTCAGAGGAATGGGCTTGCTGTGCAGCTCACAGCTCCCTGTGGGTGCTTGGTTGTGGTGAAGGCTCCAGGCCCAGGTTCTTAGAACCCACCTCTGAGGACCCGCCTGTGTGGTCCACCCAGCTGTCTCTCTGGCTCCCAGCCCTGCAAGACCCTTGAAGGACTTGATTCCTCTCCCTTTAGCCTGAATCTGGGAAAAAGCCATTTAGCAATGACTCTGGTCTTCCTAGGGTCTTCTTAGCTCCTCGTCTGAATGGGAGGCTCCATGTGTCATTTGATCCTCCACCCGTGCTCTGCACACTGGTCACTGCAGAGGGCATCCCTCGGGCACCCTTCCTCCAGCATCAGGTCCAGCTTGTGTCCTGTTCTGCTGGGATCTCCCAGGGACCCCGCTTTCTCCCTCCCCTTGCTTCCTCTGGCTCAGAGACAACGCACTCCCAAGTGGCTGCTGACTGAGAGAGTCTACCTTGCACCTGGGCTAATGGTCCGATTAAGCTAAACTTAGCAGTACACGAGGAGACACTGAGATAACAGTAGAGACTGGAAGGGTCATTACCAGAGGGGGAGGGAAAGGCCAAAAACCAATTAATAGATAAGGATTTTCATCCTCCTGCTCCCGGAGCAGCCATTTGTCACTGATGCAATCAGAGCAGCCGCCCTCTCAGGAAATGAAAACTCCCTCTGGTGAAGAGTGGAATGTAAAAGAGCCCAGGAGCTAATGGAGGTCCAGGGGCCACTCAGTATCAGGCACACATGTGTGTCATCGCCCCAGTTGCCTCTTACTGCCATTATCACCATTAGTACTGTCATTACCAGGCCTACCACCACCATCAACACCAACAACGTCATTACCTCTCCCCACCACCAGCAACAAAACCAGTACCCCCGCCATTATCCCCCCCACCACAGACAATAGCACCAACATCTCATCACCCCATCACACCATCATCACCACCATCACCAACAACAATGCCAGTATCTCATCTTCACCACCACCACCTTCACCATCACCATTATCACCACCATTGCCACCATCACCACTACCACCACCATCATCACCTCTATCATCACCATCACCCTTACAACCACCATCACCATCTCTACCACCATTGTGACCATCACCACCACCAACATCACCACACCATTACCGTCATGACCATCACCATCACTACCACCATAACTACCAAATCCACACTACCAAATTACCATCACCAAGAGTGCTCTTGTTGGGTTGCCAATTTCAACATGATCACAAATATTATCAGAAACGTCAGCGTAACCTCTATCTTCCCAGAAATTGACACATTTTCTAGCATAGGACCAGATTCTCAACAAATGGTTGTTTGAAGGAGCCACGATCACCTTCATCACCAACTTTCAAGTCACTGGTAATCATTTAACTCTGAGAGAGAGCTCTTCACCTCTCCTACCAGGAATGCACTCCTATCCAGGCATTGGTTGCGTTCATGCTGCACACCTGGACAAGATCAGTCCTTAATCCCCGTGGTTCTTCCACTCTGACAAAAGGAGCTGCTATGAACCCTAGAGACTTCAAGATCATCCTCTGCATTGATGAGCGTCTCTGAGGGCTTCCTGTGGTGCCTGGACACACCCACCCTTTGCCCCAGGTGGGTAGCACTTCCTTGCTGGGCCGTGTACCTGTGCATCTGTGGCACAGCCCAGCAGCTGGCCCCGGGCCACTGCGTCTCTGGTGACCTGCCCTCCACCCCCTTGCCACAGAGCCTCACTCCTGCCCTTTCCAGCTGCCTGTGGCACAGTTCACCCATAGAGGGCCTGCCTGCTCAACACCATCCCAGCTCCCCCTGCCTCTGATGCATTTGTAGTTTGCCCGTGCTGAGTGTCTTAGACTGAGCTCCCTAGAAAGATTCTGAGTAGGAGATGTGTGTGCAAGGGGCTCATTGCAGAGTGCAATTCTGGAACAAGACTGGCAAGTAAGTGAGAGAGGACTAGGCAGAGGGGGGAGTCGAATGCTGGGACATTGTCACATTCCCACAGGAAACTTTGGGGCTACCATGGCCACGCAGAGTAGTCCCAAACTGAGATCAGGGTGGTGTCTAGAGAGAAGGCACCCATGTGCAGTTCCCTATGGCACTGCCTGCAGCAGAAAGTGGGAAGGGTGTCCAGCACAGCGGTTTGCCACGGTGCGCTGGGTGATTTTGTCTGCATGCCCAGCCATGCAGGAGAAGCAGCAGTGTCCATCTGGGGTCCAAGGTCTCGACATGTCTTTCCGCAGTAGGGACAGGAAAGGGAGCCTTCAGGGAGGGCAGACCATGGGGAGCACCGCCGGGCCTCTGCTATTCAAGCTGTTATGACCCAGGAGTTGGGAATCCACCACACCCCCGTCTTCATCCCCTATCTTTCTGCCCCTGGACAGCTTCCCCACTGCACACACCCTCTGATTCCTGGAAAAAGCCTCAGGACCACCTCAGTGCTTTACTCTCTGCCTAGATCACCCTTCCTCACACTCCACTCCCTCCCTAGAGAGCTCCCTTCAGGGAAGCCTTCACTGACTCTTCTACAAGGCCCAGTCTTTCTGCTATATGCTCTACAAGCCTTGAATGCTGCTTTCAGAATCAACAAGAGTTTGTTGAATGACTGAATAAGTGTAGCGTCTTTTTCTAGGCAGTTGTATATATTCTCTTTTCTTTTGGACACATGTGAAAAAGAGTCACCCTTATGGCTGGAGGCTGGGGTGGAACAGGGCAGGCATCATAAGTGGTTGGGAGGCCAGAAGTGGCCAGGGGGCTGAATCACCACTGAAGTCACAGAGCTGAGTCCTCGGCCCTAGGGAAGCACATCGCCTTTGCTCAGCCTCTTCTTCTGTGAGCTTCTCCCTGGCTGCACGAGGAGTGAGCCCAGGCAGAGTCACTTTTAGCTCAATCTTACTTTGCCAGCCTTGGAAGAAAGAGGTCACAGCCAGAGGGATCTGAGCAGCCTCTCCCCAGGCCCCTCCCCAGTGTCCCCAGCCCTCATCTGCCTGCTGTGGGACTCTGTAACCAACCCGAGACTCTCGTTCTGGTGAGATGGAGAAGGGAGTGCAATGGACACGGTCATCACCCACTTGTGAAGGGTCCTTCTCTGTCTCTCTCTACATAACGGATGGCTTCAGAAATGCAAACGTTATTATCGTTTTTAAGTGACATCTACCAACTGTGCGGTCACCCCTCGGAGCCTAATGTGAACTGACAGCTTCTCTGGAAAGAATGCCCAAGTCATCCATCTATAATTTTCCGTGAAATATGTGTCATTAAGATACCAGCTGGGCAGGCAAGGAGTCAACTGTCTCCTGGTTGCAAGCAGCTCGAGTGCCAGGCTGAGGACCAAGTGCCCAGGTTGTGCTCCCAGCTCTGCACCCACTTGCTCTGTGACCTTGGATGAGCTGTGAAAATTGATTGTGTTTGTGTTTCTTCACCTGAGGAAAGAGAAGACTGCTTGGTGCTCAGGCCCAACACAAGACGTGGTGAGGGCCCAGCCATCTGGGGAAGGTTGCTGGATGCTTTGGGTATCACCCTGCACGAGGCCTGCTCTCGGTGAAGGCCAACTCATCCACAACAGTGATGCTGATGGTGGCACTCTAATTGCAGCAATACTCGTGACAACACTGATGCCAGCACTAAGCAAAGCACACCAGAAACTCACAACCGCAGCCCCAACATGACCATTGACAATACCACCCACGGCACCAACGATAATGCCCATAACAGCAGCGCCGATGACACTGACCACAATCCCAAGGACACCGATGTCACCAATGGCATTGGCAGTGGCAATCTGACAGCCACACCAACCACAGCACCAACCACAGCACACCAGTGGGTTGAACAACAGCAACACCAACAGCACCACTGACAGCAACACCACCAACAGCAGCATGATAACAACACTGACCACAATCCCAAGGACACCGATGTCACCAGTGGCATTGGCAGTGGCAACCTGACAACAGTACAACTACAGCAGTGTTTACACAGACACTGACCACAGTGCACCCACCATAGCAACCCTGACACCAGCACCAGCAACACGTGAGCCATAGCCTACCAGCGGCACTGGCAACAGCCCTGGCACCAAGAACAGCACCGGCAACAACAACCCTGGCAACAACACCAACATCAACACCCGCAGCAGCACTGGCTGCAGCTTCCCCACTCCCCAGATAAAGGCTCTGGTCCCCTCCTGGGGTCTGCCCTCCCTTGGGATCACCCCGTAAGGCCCACCCCTTCATACCTTTACATTGACAATGAAGCTTCCAGCGCATGAACGTTTGGGGACACACTCAAAACACAGCAGTGTGTTACCCACTTTGCTCCTCATGACAGTCCTAAGAGGCCAGGTCCATTATTGTCCCCACTTTACAATAAGGCGCTTGAGACGTGGCCAAGTGAGATGACCAAGGTCACAGAACTGAAAGTGACAGGAGCCCGATCATTGCCAGCCTGTGCCGGGCCTGGGCTCTGCCCGGGAATCCATGCTTCCTAGGCCCTGGCTGCAGGGAGTGAGAAGGGGAAGTCAAGGCAGACACCGTGGGGAGGGATGTCCCAGCTGTGCCTGCAGGAGACTTGGCACCCACGATGAGGGAGGCAGGGAGCCTCACAAGGAGGCCAGACCTTGTGAGCACCAAGTGACAGGCACTGCTGCGGTGCAGTATCCAGCTTCCTCTCTTCTTCACCACCGTCCTCATCACCACCACGACCACCACCTTCTCAGGCTGCCAAACGAGCAGGCCTGTCTAGGAAAGTGCATCCTCCTTCACAGAGCCTAAAAAGCCACGGTTCAGTGAAATCTGAATCCTAAGTCAGCATCATAAAATATCAGATAATTTTTAAGGATCAGTTACAGGTTTCATTTTTCCCAAGTCTCCAGTGGAAAAGGACATTCCCGGGGTCAAGTCTGGCCTCTCCAGGTATCATCTCAGGGAACCACCTCCTGATCCCCCCGGGGCCGGCCCCCAGTGGAGAGCAAAAGGGGAGAAGACACAGAGGATGCTGCCCACTTCATCATCCTTCCATGGGCGGGGTCTGGGTGATGATCATCTTCCTTTCCTTCACGTAGCCATCACACGATGCTGAAGAAACACCTAGAAAGGGGGACTCCAATGGCTCAGGAAAGAGCCTTCACTCATTATTTGTGCCACTTCAGAAACAAAATTGCTTCTTTCTGGGGCTCATTTTCTCATTCGTTTACTCACTCAACAAATAAATACTTGGTGGAACGTTGTGTGTCCTTGCAGGCAAGGCTCTTAGCAACAGCATTGCCTCTAATCACACAAGGCTGCAGGTCTCTCCTGGGCCCAGCCAGGTGTGCCCAAGCCCTGGATACCCAGGGTCTGCCTCCTGGGCCCGTGTAGCTGAGCCAGTGGTCACCAGGGCTTGCTGGCCTTGTGGCAGAGCATGGAACACCAGAGGGCTGAGTGGAAATGCATGATGCCTCTTGTGACCCCCTGGCGTGGCTCAGTGCCACTGCCACGGCATTCCATGGCCAGGCCATGTGATGCATTGAAGTCTAGCCCCTGTGGGTGGGCCATGCACTCCACATGGAGGTCACCTAGTGGAGGGCCCACATGGGTAAGTTCAACATGGGAAAAAAAGAACCAGCTTCTGGAGGAGAAGTCAAACCAAAATACCTACAAATGATGTACTGTGAGACATGTTGAGACAGGGCAGCAGGGGTTGAGAAGGTGACAGGGTTAGCAAGTGGAACGAGGGGTCTGGGTCTTTTCCCATCACTACCCTCCTAGTACCTGTTGCTTTTCCCAGCCTTTGCCACCTGGCACCAACCTCTGGGCTGCAGATGCCACTGGGAGGGGCCTCTTTAAATTTTCAGTCCCTAAGCCAGGAGGAACGGAAGTGTAAAGCACACGCCGATGACCAAGGGCCCACTCCATGCCCAGGCCTGGGTGAACAGCATTTGCATCTTGTCTTGTTATAACTCTAAACTGACAGTGTCACTTCTTTGCCATTTGGCAGGTTGGAAAACTGAGATCCCAAGTGAGGACACAAGCGGGTCACAGACCTGGTATCAAGAGGAGCGAAGCAGTGCCCGACCTTCAGATCTGCAGCCCTAGGCCTGTGCTCCCACAGGGTCAAGAGAGGTCAGGGCTGTGATCCTGGGGTTGGTACTCCTGGGTGTGAGGGACCCATTTCACAGAGGGAAGCCTGAGGCTCAGCAGGGAACTTGCTCCGTGGAAGCAGGAGTATCAGGACCACAGCCCAGGTTCAGGAAAGGACTGAGTCTGCAGAATTCAGACACCTCCCTTTACATTCATTCAATTTTCTTCCAGGCCAACTTCCAGTCACACCGGGCCCGTGCAGAACCTTCCCAGTGGAGTTGGAAGCAGGCCAGGGTAGGAGGTGTGACCCTTTGTCTTTGAGAGGGGTCTAAGCACACACACAGCCGCTTGACTTTTCTCAGAATGAAATTGAGTTTTATATGTCAGCGTTTGGCCAGGAAGAAAAAATAAATGCCATTGAAGGCCAAGTTGTTGCGTCTACATCGCCATCATTTACCAGAGCTTAAATGCAGCAGTTAGCACAGAGTGAAATAAGAGAAGCCCCAGGAGGAGATAAGGCCTGGCGTCTCTCAGCGGCATCCAAGAGCAAATGGATGTCACGGTTGCCAAGGAGTTTGGGACGGTCTGGACAAGAGGATCGTTGTTTCTCTTGGCAGAAAAATGAGTCGTCCGTGAACAGCTAAATACCAGCAGCTTCTGCTTAACCACCTTGTGGCCTCTTTGCAGCAAATCTCCTTGACAGGCTGACTCGCTCTCTGTACTGTTCCCTTCTAGCCCTGGCCACAGCGGGGGCCCCAGTCAACATGGAGCATTCCTTCTTCCCCGGGGATGCATGGTCTCTGATCCTCTCTGGTTTCACCATTCTGCTTCCTTGTGGGGCCCTACTCTGGGTCACATACAGACATTTGCCTGGGTTCTCACCCTGAAGTCCTCCTCTGGTCACCTCTGGGGACATTTTTCCTGACGCTAAAGATGGCACCGAAGGAATCCACTGGGCAAGAAGGCAGTGCCTGTGCCTAGAAAATTTCGGCTTCAAAGCCCTCTGTGCAAATCCTCCTCTGGTGGGCCACCCCGTGCAAAGGCCCCAGGAACCTCTCTGTCTGGATTAGGCTAAAGAAAATGTCCAAGACCCTAATCATGTCTGGGGCCACCATGATCTCCTCTCCAAGTCTAGCCTCCTCTTGGTCTTCACCACTCCTTAGGGTGCAGACAACCAAATCTCTTCCCACATGCCAATGGCCACATTGATGCCCTTTTAGCTCCCAGGAGGGTCCATGCCTCATGCATCCTCTGCTTCTCTCTGATTTCACCGTTCTGCTTCCTCTTGGGAACCTACTCTGGGTCACATACAGACATTTGCCTGGGTCCTCACCCTGAAGTCCTCCTCTGGCCACCTCTGGGGACACCTCACTCCTCACTCCCTTGTTCCTCATTGGGCTGGCTGGAGACATAGACTGGAGCTTGCCTTCATATCTGCCATGGCCTTCTCCAGGGCTCAAACAGACCTCTGGTCTTGCCACTCAAGGCTGTTTCAGTCTGAACTCAACCTACCTCTCAAAGGCAAACTCATCTTGTTTGTATGTACACTCTTCCTATAAATATCTTTTTTTTGAGTCAGGGTCCCACTCTGTCACCTAGGCTGGAATGCAGTGGCAAGATCTTGGTTTATCGCAACCTTGACCTCCTGGGCTCAGACGATCCTTCCACGTCAGCCTTCAGAGTAGATGGGACTACAGGCATGTGCCACCATACCCAGAAAAATTTTTTTGATTTTTTTTGTATTGACGAAGTCTTGCTATGTTGCCTAGGCTGGTCTCTCGAACTCCTGGGCTCAAGCAATCCTCCCATTTTGGCCTCCTAAAGTGCTGAGATTGCAGGCATGAGCCACTGTGCCTGGCCTCTATCAGTATCTTGAGAGTAGCGTCAGTCTCTGGGAGCCCCAGTAATCCCTGTCTCCTTGTGCACATGCCCAGTGCAGTCCCTTCCACATAAGTGTGAGCAGAGCTTACTTTTAACCAATAGAATAGGGTCCAGGGGATACGATGCCATTTCTGTGATTCTGTTATAAAAGATTGTCATATTAGTCGTGCTAGCAGATTCTTGCTGGCTTTGATGAAGCAAATGGCCATGCTGGGGATATCCACACGGCAGGGAACTGGGAGTGGTTGATGGCCAACAGCCACATGAAACCAGGGCCCTTAGACCCACAGCCCCAAGGAAGTGAACCCCACAGCAATCAGGTAAGTGTAGGAGCAGAGCCCCAGCCAACGCTTCAACAGCACCCATGAGGCCTTAAGCAGAGGGCCCAGCTAGGTCATCCTGGATGCCTGACCTACAGAAAACATGTGTTAGTTTAAGCCACCAGCAAATGCTCACCAGCTTGTGGTAATTTGTTTCACAGAGGTGGTAACCGATTTCTGTTTACTGTGGGCTGTGCACAGACCTCATCAGAATCTGAAGAATGGTGAGATATTGTTTCTGCTTTGACTTTCTCAGTCTGATGGGTCAGCCGACAAGCAGGAAGACAGGGATGAACTTTGTGGAACACCCTCAGAGGAGGTCAGCAAGGGAGGCCTGGGAAGGTAGACATACAACACACCGCCTGAGGGGTCAGCTGGGGCCTACTATTGGGGGCCAGGAGAAAGAACCTTTGGAAAAATCCTCCCCCTGGCTTGTGGAGAAGCTGGCACTGTGGAGGGTCAGAGAGATTTTCATGGCGTGTTGCAGTGGCAGAGAATCCATGGAGACTGAGGGTCCCAGTGAGTCTTTAGTGACTCACAGGGTCAGAGAGGCAGCTGGGGCAGTGGCCACTGGAAAGAGGTCACTGTAGTCTTCAGGACTTCATGGATGGCTGGGCAGGCCAGGCCTGAGGGAGGCGCTTTGCTCTGGGGGGTGAGGGACTCTTCTTTGATATCCCTGTCTGCCAGTCAAAGCTTAGGGCTGCAACCTCTCCTGGGCCCTTTGGCTCTGAAGTTCACTGGATGAGCTGTGAGCCTTTGTGAGTTGAGCTGATGGGGAAGTCATTCTTCTCTCTCCCTGGAGAAATTAAAGATATGGAAGCTCACAGCTGCAACAGCCTCAGTTCCAACCAATCGGCCCAACAGAAAAATATCAGGTCAAAAAGACTTACAAAGAAGCACTGGGCAGTAGAAGCTAGAAGGTTTCTCCAGCCCCAACCCACTGTGGCAGTGTAATTTTAGACAAACTTGCATTCCTTTGAACCTCCTGGCCTCAGGATGGGCACAGGTGTCAAAGGCCTAGAGCAGGAAGGGACCTTCCCCCTGAACCTGGGCATTACAGCCAGGGCCAGGCCGATCCCAGGCCTCTGCCCCCTGTCCTTCATTTGCCCTTTGGTCATGTGGAGATGAACTTGCTGTCTACTGAGGTTTGGGAAAAGTAGGAATGAAATGTTTGCAAAAGCATTTAGCGAATATTCTATTTATAGACACCACTGTTAAAATGATTATGTATTTTAATAGGCTTTATTCTTTAGAGTAGTTTTATGCTTTAGGAAATTTGTACAAGCTACACAATCTTGAAGGTATTTAAGTAGATGAATGAGCAGCCACTGGCTTAGGAGACCCAAGAAGTCTGAGCTCTCAGCCAGCAGTGGGAAACAGCAGTGTCATGGAGGTCTCTTAGGCAACGAAAGGCACAGGAATGCTGAGGGGCAACTTTGAGTCTGCAAATGGATCAAATGGACAAGCAGGAAGACAGTGTAATACTGTAAGTCTTTCCCCAGAGCTGTAAGTCTTTTCCCAGAGCTGTAAGATCCCAAGATTTCTTTTCTGATTCCGAGAGCCTGGGGGATTGTCCTTTATGCACCCCAATAAAAGAATGGAAGCTTATTTTTTTGGAGAAAGCCAAAAAGACAGTGTCTGTCTTGGGGCCAGCCACTGCTGGGCTCAGAGTACAAGCAGATATCATCCTGGGAATGGGGTCTGAGTAGGATCCTGCATGCAGTCCCTTGTGATCTGACCCAGATGGGTACTAGGGAAGTCTTTGTCGGGGAATCTGACCAGCCTAGAGGAGACCTGCAGACTCACTGACTCAGGTGTCTCTCAGGGACATGCCTCAACTGAGCCACCCTATGTGAAGCCACAGCAAGGTAGCCCCACACCACAAAGAGTCCTTGTTCAGGCTGTGTCCCCCCAAATGCAACATGCAGCCTGGGTACCCCAATACCAACAAGAGTATCTGTCTTAGAAAGAGAGCACCCAAAATAACAGCAACTTAGGAGAAACAGACACTAGGTGGTTGGATGAAATCCTCCTCAAATGATGACGAGCATCCTTAGAGGTGCTGATAAAATACAGACGGGAGGCCAGGGAGCTCAGGGAGACAAAACACAGTAGTGGACATGGAAAACACAAGGCGGCGAGAGATGAGGTTGTGGAAGCACCTTAGAAAGTGGAAAAAATATGCAAAGAAAATAAAGGGCTGGATCAGGAGTGCCAATATTTTAATAATAAAAATTCCAGGAACAGGAAACCAAGAAAGCAGAGGAAAAAGTATCCAAGAAATAACTCTATAAATACTCCCCAAAGGGAAGGGCATTTTTATGGGGTGAATCATGACCTCCCCCAATTTATATGTTGAAATCCTAACTCCAGTACCTCAGAAAGCAATCATATTGGAGAAAGGTTCCTTAGTGCAGTTAAGGCAAAATGAGACCATATTGGTGGGCCCTAATCCTGTAAGACTGGTGTCCTTATAAGAACAGGTGATTAGGACATAGACACACGCAGAGGGTCGACCCTGGGAGGATACATGGAGAAGATGGCTGTCCACATGCCAAGGAG
Source organism: Cephalopachus bancanus (assembly GCA_027257055.1). NCBI lineage: Eukaryota > Metazoa > Chordata > Mammalia > Primates > Tarsiidae > Cephalopachus > Cephalopachus bancanus. Next base: position 5,848,785 of record JAPVLO010000072.1, read on the forward strand.
AGAAGCCTCGGGAGGAACCTGCCCTGCTGACACCTTGATCTTAGACATCCAGCCTCCAGAGCTGTAAGAGAATTAACTTCTGTTGTTTCAGTCGCCCAGTCTGTGGTACTTAGCTATGGCAGCCCGAGACGGGCATGCAGTTCCAGATTCAGTGAGCCCACTCAGAACGCAGACTGAAATGTACCCGCAGCAAGGCACATAATTATGACATCTCAGAATACAGAGAGTAAAGAGAAAGCCTGACTAGCTTCCAGAGAGGGTGAAAAATAAAACAATGAACAAACATGCTTCACACGGAGGATAAAGAATCAAAATGGCGGTGGTCTTCTCAACAGCAATGCCAGATTCCAGAGGACCAGGACATGATGCCCAAACCTGCTCAGGAAAATACATTTCCTCTTGAAACCCCACACCCCGCCAAGCTATCAACTTAATTCGAGGGGACAATAAATATATTTAATCGACAAAAGCTCAGAGATGCCTCCTACGCAGAATTTGCCCCTTCGAAATGAGGAACTAAGACAAAGAAGTGGAAGAGAGACATTCAGGAATCCTGGGATGAGGCTGAATGTGGCTCCTGAGAGGAGGAGGTCTGGACGCTGGCCTGGAGACAGACCGGGCCAGGGAGAGCAATTTCTTCCAACAGATCAAATTAGGAGGATGTCAAGTGTTTAAATGTCCTGATGTGTTGACACAACTGGGCGAGAGTTTGAGATGGAATTAACGCTAAGTGTACAGAAAACGAAGCAAATGAAAAAATAAGACCATTATTAACTCCGGGGGGAAAGATGTTGATGCAGGAGAAGGAAGAGAAATAATGTCTGACGGGCTCAGCTTTGAGGCATGTTTGCAATATCGATCTTGTGGAAATGGCATTATTATTGTACTGGGAGGGCGGGAGCAGGCAGCAGGCAGGCATGAGGAGGGGCTCGGACAAAACCCTCTACCCCTGTCCTCCACGGCAGAAGTCAGTAGACAAAGAAAGCCCCAAATTGAAAAAATCAACAGGCCGTGTGTGCATGCCATTTGGAGACATGGAGGTAAATATCACCAGGGGAAGGAGGAGAAACATTTGCCTGTGGGGAGCCGGAAGTGTAGCGGGGGCAGCCTGGCCACATGGTTTCATGGCAAGCCTTGGAGAGCTTGCAAGCCGAAGACCTCTGACGGTTAATCCACGTATGTGACGACAGTGTGTGTCTCCTAAGACTGCTGTAACAAGTACCACAACCTGTGTGGCTTAAAACAACACCGATTCATTCTCTCACATCTCCAGAGGCCAGGAGTCCCAAGTCAAGTCCCTGGCAAGCAGACACACCCTCCTCAGGCCCTAAGGGGTGTGTCCTTCCTAGTTTCTTCCAGTTCCGGTGACTCGAAGCTCCTTCACTCAGGCTGCGTCTCTCCCATCTCTGTCTCATCTTCATAGGACCTTCTCTTATCGCCTCTAAGAGTCAAGTGTCTCTTTTAAGGATACTTGTCATTGGATTTAGGGCCCGTAAGACTAACCCAGGTAAACCCATCTCAAGATCCTTGACTGAATTTCATCTGCAAAGACCTTTTCCCGAATAAGGTCATATTTGCTGATTCTGGGGTTAGGATGTGGACATTCTGGGGAAGGGGAGGGAAAGTCAATCCACTGTGATTAACTTCAATAAAAAACAGAGATGTTGCTTAGATTCTCTGCCAGGAGCTGTTCTTCTTCCTGCTGGAATGCCCCCGGAGATGGGAGGGTTACTGCATTCCATAGCTGTGGGTGGGTTCAGTTGGAAGTGTGTATTCATGCTGGGCTCTACTACCCTGAGACCTCAGCCTGTCCGCTCTAAGGCTAGTTCCTAAAACCACACAGTGCCTGGGTAGGGAGGAGCACTGGGTACCAGAGTGCTAGCTGCCAGGACTCAGACAGATTCTCGGGCTTGGGTCTGCTCCAAGTGTGGTCTGAGAATCACGGGGTATTGTTTTTTGCAGCAGTATTAGGGGAGAGTGACAAGAGCTGAGCCCCTCAAAGCCAGAGCTTCCTGCGGGGATTGAAGTCAGACAGGGCTGCCTGCGGCCCACTGCTGAGTCCACAGAACTCTGGGAGTTTCCTCCAATGAGCTAGCTCCTCTGTCTTCCTTTCAATACCGAACTCTATTCCTGGAAAGAAACACTGAGGTCATCTGGCTTTTCCAGCTTGTGTTGTAGTGGCTGTTCCCTCCACGAGCTATACCCGAGGCCAGACCCTCTCCTAGCTGGCTCCCCGTGGACCGACAAGATGCACATTCTCAGAGGAGACGTCAGAGGATCCTGTGTGGAGTTGCTTCACACACACACACACACACACACACACATCCCTACCTAATCACACATACACACATATATACGCTCACACATACCAAGGTCTACACACTTACACACCCTTACGCTCACACCACTTCACTGTCTGCTTCTCTCCCTGGCTGTGTGCTTTTTCTCATAGTCATGTGGCACCTGAAGTCCCCACACTCATGCATGTGTCTGCTAGTGTCTTGTCTGTCTGCTGTAGGTAGGATGCTGCCTGACACGGGGCCAGTGCCATTCGTTTCCTGAGTTAGCCCCTGGATTTTCAGATGACAAAATCCAGGCCCAGAGAGGGGTTGATGTGCCCATAGTCACACAGCAGAGGGTGTGGAGTGAGCCCACATTTTGGAGGTTGGTCCCGTGCTTTGTCCAGCTTCTGTGCTGCCCTCCACCTAAACCCCACCTCCTGGGGCACTGTCCTCCAGTGGTCTTCTCACCATGGGGCCATTGGTCCCAAGTGCTTGCCTGCTGCCTGCTCCACACATGCTCCCAAGCCAGCCTGGCACTTACTCGTGCAGGGGACATGCCCAAGTCCCCCACTGCCCACAGTGTAGGGCTCTCAGCCTGCTCCCCTACCTTCATGTGCACCTGGTTTGCTAGAATGCCCAAGGGACAGAAGGTCAACCACTGGGAGACATCCCTTTCCTTCCCCTGCCTTCCAGAGTCACCCGCCCGCAGGTGAGCACTTCAAGGATCTTGGGCCATTCATGGAAGGACATTTCTGCTTTAATTCCAAACAACCATGCAAATCACAAGCTGCTTTCACGAAGTTAGGCCACTGAGAGACCGCCAGGCATGCCCACAAACAGGAGCAAGGTCCCCGCCCGGGGGTCTCCAGCCTGCCCTGGCTCCTCTCCCCACTCACCCAAGTGGAGCAGGAAGAGCTGATGCCCAGGCGGGAGTGCAGGGCCTGGGTCCTCCTGCCTGCATGTCCCAGCAGGCTGCTGCTTCCTGATCGCTACTCCTTGTCTGTTTAACAAGTATCATCCAACGTCTGCAGGTATATGCGATGGCCGGTGGTGATCAGGTCAGACTGATGCTGGAGGACCACTCTGGTGCTGCTGCCATTTGGAGACAGGACTGGAGAGTGACGTAGAGCTAAGGGTGTGGGGGCCACTGCCTCACAAAGGGAGAGAGGTGGCTGGGGGAGGGGGTATGTCATGTGTATTAAAAATAATAATCTGTATTTGCAAGTGAAGAGATAAACCAGGTCGACTGGCCTTTGCTTGTCCACTTTGGTTAGGATGAGAAATAAGACATGACACAGGGAGATGAGTTTTGTGGTGCCAAACCCTCTGCATTGCTGGCTACTCTTCCTGAGGCTGGGGTCTAAAACACATCGTAAGTCTATGCAGTGTTCAGAGATAGACCTGGATCCCCGACTCTCTCTACCAAAAAGAAAAAAATAAAACTGGAGAAAAATGGCCAGGCACAGTGGCTCATGCCTGTAATCCTAGCACTTTGGGAGGCCAGACAAGAGGATGGATGGATCAAGCCTATGAATTTGAGACCAGCCTGGGCAGCATAGTGAGACCTCATCTCTACCAAAAAAAAAAAAAAAAATAGCTGGGTGTAGTGGTGTATGCCTGAAGTCCCAGCTACTCCTGAGGTGGAGGTAGGAGGATCGCTCAAGCCCAGGAGGTCGAAGCTGTCGTGAGCCGTGAGCCGTGAGCATGCCACTGTACTCCAGTCCAGGCTCAAACAAACAAACAAAAAAACCAAACAGAAACAAGCTGGACAAAAAAGAATGCTGTTACTATAGTTTGAATGCTTCCTCCAAAACCCACATTGAGACTTAATCTCCAATGTGCGGTATTGAGAGCTGGGGCCTTCAAGAGATGACTGGTCTCTGAGGCTCTGCCCTCGTGAATGAATTATGTGGTTCCTGGATTAACGGATTCGTGCCTGATCATAGGTGTGGAATTGGTGGCTTTATAAGAGAAGAAGAGAGCCCTGAACTAGCCTGTTAGCACGCACAGGTCCCTCTCCATGTAATGGCTTGTGCCACCTCGGGGCATCTGCAGACAGTCCCCACCAGAAAGAAGGCTCTCAATGGAGCAGCCCCTCAACCTTGGACTTTTCAGCCTCCATAAATGTAAGAAATTGATGCTTTTAGCTATGAATTGCCCAGTTTCAGATACTCTGTTGTAAGCCACAGAAAACGGGGCAAGGAGGTAAGAGTACAGTTGACTCTTGAACAACGCAGGGGTTTGGGCGCTGACCTCCTTCCCCATCAAAGTCAAAAACGTGCATACAATTTTTGACTCGCCCAAAATGGAACTGCTAACAGCCCGCTGTTGACCAGAAACCTTACTGATAGCATAAACAGTCTGTTAACATGTATCTTATGTATTGCATACAGTATGCTTAGATTTCGAGAAACTAGAGAAAAGAAAATACTATGAAGAAACTCATAAGGAAGAGAACATATATTTCCTTTTCATTAAGTGAAAGTGGATCATCACAAAGGTCTTTGTCCTCGTCATCTTCATGTTGCGTGAGCTGAGGAGGAGGAGGAAGAGGAGGGGTGGTTCTTGCCGTCTCAGGGCTGCCAGAGGCAGAAGAAAATCTGTATGTAAGTGGACCCCTGTGGTTCACACCCACGTTGTTTCAGGGTCAATTGTACTTAAAAGGAAACAGATGAAGTGTCTTTAGGAAATCAAGTTCCCAGTGCTTTCTCTTGCTTGTTGCCTCTGCTCGCTAGAGGGTCGGCTTCAGGTGGCAGAGGCTTCTGCCTTGTGCTATGGAACAGGGCCTGGCATACAGTAGGTGCCCAAGAGGTGCTGGCTCCACACAATAGCAAGAGAACAAGGAAACCACATGTATACTCACACTTGCCACTGCCGACTCACACACCCACACACATTCACACATGCACACACACTCACACATATGCTCACACACATTTGCACTCACATTTGCATACTCATACATAGGCACACACACATGCTCACATATACACTCACACACATGTATATTCACACACATTCATACACTCACTTTACATGTATCCTCACATATTCACTCACATATATACACACATACATGCTCACATACACATACATGCACACACACACACTGACATGTACACTCACACACACTCATATACTCACATTTACATACATACTCACACATTCACTCGCACACATGCACACACATACACACATGCTCACATACACCCTGCTATCACCCCTCTACATTTTCCTGCTGGCCCGTGCATGCCCAGACTGGACTTCTCCCTCCATGTGGGCGACTTACCCCCAGTATAGGATGGAGGGGTCAAATTAGCTGAGGACACGAGTGTGTGACCATGGTCAGCATGGGACTGTGTCTGAGGACCCCAGTTCCTAGCAGGGCCTCCCTCTGTCTAAGGGTGTTGGATTTAGCAAATGAAAAAACAGCGTACTCAGTTACATATGAATTCCAAATACACAAAGAATACTATCTTAGGTTAAGTATGTCCCATGTCAGATTTGGGACATACTTATACTAAAACCTTGTGTGCCGTGTATCTGAAATTCACATTTTATTGGGAGTCCTATACTTTCCCTGTTTACCTTAGCTCCATCTTGTGCATCCGGGTTTCAGGACTCTGTTGTCTGAGGCCCCAGAGGCTCAGTCTTGGGGTGCCAAAATTGCCATGAGAGCCCAGTGAGTCCAATACTCAGAATCTCAGCAGAGGAGGACTGTGAGTGGGATCGAGGAGGAGGAAGGGCATCTCTAGCGAGCTTGACTCCTGCTCTCTGGCTCAGCCTGGGGCAGGAGTCTGGGCCCAGGGCAAGGGAGTCTAGGGTCACAGTCAGTGGTTCCATCTTGGGGCAGTGAGGACCAAGAGCCCCCTGAACAGGGTGAGTCCTCCACTGTCCCTTCATGGAGTTTAGAGGAGATGTGGCCTTCTGTTCCCAGGGAGGAGAGACAAAGCCCGGGAGGCACTGACCTGTCGCATGGCCTCTCTCCCACCACCCTTGTCTGAGGCCCAACTGGGGAGCACTTGAGTGGTGGGCATGGTGGCCTCTGCCCATTGCTCTCCAGGTGGCAGCCAGACAGCCAGAGTGAGGACTCGGAAGTGAGGGTGGAAATGTTGTCACTCCCCCTTGGGCTTGCAGAAGCCCAGCTTGGGGGAGGAGGCCGTGGGCTCCTTTCTGGTGCTGATAAGCATTGCTGCTCAGGGCCAGCTCTGAAGATTTCACGGTCTTCATGGGAAGGGTAGTGGGCCCCCGACACACTTCATCTCTCGATGCAAATTGATTTTCCTTTTCCTTTCTCATTTTTTCCCCTTTCAACAATTAGTGGTTGAAGAGGCTGATTTTAAACCCAGGAAAATTAGACTTTAGGATTTAGGCTGCCAGAGAGGCTGTTGCCACCTGCAGGAGTCCTGAGCCCCCCACACTCTGCCCAGACATCACGGAGGGGCCATTGCCTTTGGGTGCAGGGGACAGGGGGCGCCTCTGCTTGTGGTGAGTACAGGGCAGTGTCTGGGGAGGCGAGAGTCTCTGCCCTCCCCTGCCAGCTCCTGGTCTTCCTTGTTCACTGAGTGGGGCTGGAGTCCCAGGCTAGGGGAAGGAGAGTGAGGCTGACGGAAGTGCCACTAGGAAAGCGGAGGAATTGGAGCAATGAGAGCCTGTCTCCTGGGCATGGGGGTGTGGTGAGGGGAAAGGGACCTGATATCGACAAGGGTGAGAAGTACTCCTGGAGGCAGAGGGACAGGCAGACCCCACAGAAGATGGGCCCTTGGACAGAGGAGGGGAGAGAGAGGAAGCTGAGGTGGGGGAGTGACATCATGAGAGGTGGGGGCAGGAGAAGAGGGGAAGGCAAGCACTGGAGAAGTCACAGGTGAAAGGGAGGGAGGAGGCAGGGCGGGGCTGTGAGAATGTGCTGCCCATTCTTCCACAGTCGACCTTCAACACGAGCACCCTGATCCCCACCCTCCCTGGAGCATGGGCTAGACTTAAGACACACTTCAAACAGATGTGGTGGAAGGGATGGTCTGTCCCTCGTGAGACTAGGTCATGAAAGGCACTGCGGCTCCCCCGCCTTCTGTCTCGGTCTCTCTCTCTCGTCACTCGTTCTAAGGAAAACCAACTGCCTTATTGTGTGGACACTCACACAGCTCTATGGAAAGGCCCAGAAGAACTGAGGCCTCCTGCTTGCAACCCCCTGAGGAGCGATCTGGGTGGCAGACCCTCTGCCCTAGTCGAGCCTTCAGATGATGCAGTCCCGGCTGATACCTTGACTGTAAAGATTGAGCCGGAACACTCAGTTTAGCTGCTCCCAGATTTCTGAGTCACAGACCTGTGAGATATGAATGTTTATTTCTCTAAGCTTCTAAGTGGTGGGGTACTTTGTTACACAGAGATAGTTGTACCAGTATGGTTGGGAGCATAGGAGGAGCTGAGAGGACATGGAGAGACGGCGGGGCCAGCACTTCCCCAGTTGACTGACCAGGAATTGGTGATGGGCACATGAAACTGCTTCAGAATCAGGAGTGACTTGGGAGATGCCTTCTAAAAACCAAAGCAGCCATCTTGGTTGAGGCAGACAGATAGAGACAGAGACAGAGCATCAGAGAGATACAGGGATGCAGCATGAAACAGGTGGCGGCAGGAATGAAGACTCTGCAGACTTCAGGTTCAGACCTGAGATTCTGCAAGTGTTTCAAAGGTGCAGAATATTTGAGCAGGGGCAGGCCCTCTGGCCTGACATTCATTCCACGGGTGAGGAGTGTGAGGCCCTCAGAGGGCTAACTTGTCCGGCCACAGGCAATGGCTGAGCAGAGTGAGGGGCGGATCTGAGGGCCCTGCCTGACCCTGTGCCTGATCCTCAGCCCCACCTTGGCTCTGGGGTGAGAAGATCTGTGAACTTGACCACTCCTTGCTGTGTGACGAGTCGTGCTGGGAAGGGCCGTTTGAAGGGCGAGTCCAGACTTCCTGACAGTCCCCTCTCTGCTTCTGCCTCTGCCCTGGGCCTGTAGGATGCCCGTCAGTGCTTCCCAGACTCCACACCCCCACCCTTCCATGCCAGCATAGACGCCAATCCTCCGGCCTTCGATGCCCTTCCCTCTCCCTCTTTACCTGCCACTTGCCTTTGAGCCTCAGCTCAAAACATTTCTCTGCTGAAGGCCACTCTCACGGCTCCTCCTATCCCACATCTGCTACCCCTCACGTGGCCCTGGCTGTGAGTGTCACCCTTGGAAGCTGGTCTCTTATGCGTGCTGGACAGGGAGCGGCTAGGGGTCAAGGGTCATGGCTGTGACCCTGACTGCCTCACTAGTTTTCTAGCCTAATATATCCATGCGTGACTCAAGCAAGCTGCAGGGAGGTGGGGAAGCCTCCCAAGCGAGGGGAACCCTGGGCATGTGAGTTTTCATCATCGCATTAGAAGAGACGCCCCTTCCAATGTGGGCAGAGAGAGTTCCCCAACCATGCAGAGAGCCGGACCAGTCACGTGGTGAGTGCTTCGTGAAGCTACAAAAATCCCAAAGTGCAGAGTGTGATAGAAACTGGGTGGGTACCCGTGCAGGTAGGGTGGCCCAGCCAGGCCTCTCTAGGGCTGACCGGAGAGCTGAGATCTGAAGTGTGGGAAGGTTTCGGGAATGAACCTTCTGGGAGAGAGAACAGCTGGTGGAGAGACCCTGGGGTGGGGGTGGAGGGATGTCAAAGCAGAATGGGGTGTCTGAGACACAGACAAGCTGGCAGCGCTGAAACCAGAGTCTAGAACTTGGGGTAGGTCCTTGGCAGGCTGAGGGGCTGGCCTAGTCAGAGTGGCAGGTATTGGGACTGTGGTCAGTGCAGGGGGGACCCCACGAACTGTGATGGGCTTGGGGCATTTCTAAGTGTGGTGGGACACTTCCAAGGGACTTTGCTTAAAAAAATACTGACAACCATAAGTCTCAGAAAACCAGAAAGGATTGTATTATAAACCCTCACATTCCTGCCACCCCAAGTGAAAGTATCCCCTCCTGGAGGCAGCCAACCATCATGAATTAGGGAGTAATTAGTCTATGTTTTATACCTTTCCTACATATGAGCACATAAACAATATGTTCTATTGTTTTTGTGCTTAAACATTTACATAAATGGGATTATGCTGTAAGTAATGTTCTGCAATTTCTCTTTTTACTCAACATTTTATTTTTAAGATCCATCCATGTTGACAATATAGGTCTATTTTGTATGTTTTTAAGTGTATAGTGTATTCCATCATGTGAAAATATTGCAATGTATATTTTCATCTTTGTGCTGATGGGCATTTGGCTCGTTTCAAGTGTTTTCTGTTACAAATAAAGTCACGTGAAAATAGCTGTCATCTATTAGGCTTATTGCTTGTCACATGCTGTTCTAGTAATTTTATACACATCTTCTCACAGAACTCACACGATGAAGATCAAAGGGAAAGCATCCATTTTTCAGCTAAGGAAACTGAGGCACAGAGACCCTTGGTGGCCTGCCCTCGGAGGCCCGCCATAGGATTTGGGCCCTTGGCTATGATGCCACGCCAATCAGCATCCCTGCTTTCTGTAGGGCACACACATGGAAGGGGATGTTCAGGATCTTAGACTCATTTGTTCTAACTATATGTCCCCAGATGCATTTCCAGGTACCTGTGCTACAAATTGCTCACACCATCAACATGCGTGATTTCCCATCTCTCTGTACTCTCCTTTTGCTCAGCACTGTCAGACATCTAGATGTTTACCATTCTGGTAGACGTGAAATGATACTCCAGTGAATATTGATATAATCCTAGCGTGTTAGTGAACATGTTCTCAGATCTATTCATGATGAAGACGCCTCCTTTTGAGAACTGCCTGTTCATATGCTTTGCCTGTTTTTCTTCTGGGTTGTCTCCTTATTAACTTGTAGATGCTCTTTATGTATTCTGGCTATTGATCCATTATTTGTTACCTGCTACAAAAGTCTGTCTCACAAAGTCACTTATCTTTTAACTCTTTGCACGGTACTTTCCAGACAGAAGTCTAAGTTCCTAACTTTGACATATTGAATTTGATTAATTTTCCTTTTAGAAATCTTTATTTCTGCCTGATTTAAATATCTTTTCTTATACTGAGATCATAGAATAGTTTTCTGTACTTTATTTTGAAGTTTTGTTATGTTTAGGCCTTTAATTCATGTGGGTTTTTTTTTGAGACAGCAGGATTTACTGAGAGGACAGAAAAGCTCCCACAGTGGGAAGGGACCCAAAGAGGTTGCCAGGTTTTTGTTTTCTTCCATGGGCACACTTAGTTATCCGAGCACTACTTATAGTTAGCTGCTATAATGTAGATATCATGGGCAGTCATGGGCATTCCCTTCTTACGTTTTGACTGTAATGGAAACCCTTCTAAAGTTTCATCAGTAAAGATGATGCTTCCTGCACATTAAAGCAGAAATTCCAAGTACTATCATCACCACTGCCAATATCATCAAAAAGCTTTCATTGGCTGGGTGCAGTGGCTCACGCCTGTAATCCCAGCACTTTGAGTGGCTGAATTGTGAGGACTGCTTGAGTCCAGGAGTTCAAGACCAGCCTCGGCAACACAGCAAGACATCGTCTCCACAAAAAATCAAACAGTTAGCTGGGTGTGGTATTGTGCATGTCTAGCCCCAGCTACTTGGGAGGCTGAGGCAGGAGGATTGCCTGGGTCCAGAAGATGGAGTCTGTGGTGAGCCGTGATCATGCCACTGCACTCCAGCCTGGGCAATAGAGTGAGACTCTGACTCAAAAAACCCCCCCAAAACCTAAAAGCTTTCATTAAGTCATGGAGTGTCCACGTGGTCTGGGTTCCTGGGGCAGGAGAAGGAGAAGACAGCAGCCCAGGCCAAGGGTTGGTATGGAAGGGATGGGTGGGGACCTTTAAAAGGTGAGGCCAAACCTGGAGGTCACCTGGGGTGGGTGTCTCAGAGAGTGGAGGCCTGAGTCCAGAGTGGGAGGGCAGGGGTGGAGACCCGCCAGCATCAGCATATGAGGAGAATGAGTGGAGGGATAAGCGGCAGGCAGTGACGAACATGGGTGGGGCTAAGTCTGACTCCTGCCTCTGCCACTAACAAACAGTGCAGCCTCACACAAGCTGCTTGGCTTCCTTGGGCCTCAGTCTCTTCATCCGTAAAAGGTTGCATGTAGCAACTCCCTTGCAGCCTCCCTGGAGGAGTGAGATAAGTCAATGTGCAGAGCGCCTGGCACAGAGCACAGGCAGGCTGGGGTGCCGCCGCCGCTGCTGTTGACTGCCGTGTGTGACCAGGGGTCAGCGTAATTGGTGTCATGCGGCGGTGGCACAGCATGGTCCCTCCTGTGCACCGGCCAACTCAGCTCAAGGCATTCAGGCCTCCCCCCAGGTCCTGGACGGCACAGGACATAGGTAAGAGGATTGCTGGGAAGGCTGTGGGCCTGGGCCTGCCCTCCTGGAACACTGAGCACCAAGTACAAGTCCCCTGGGCCTGAGGACCTGGACCTGGAGGGGGCTTTGGGCCTAGGCTGCCTGGGTTAGAGTCTGAGCTACTGATCCATCCATTCCAGGATTTCCACTGGTGAGGGGGAATGGACCTTGGGGATGGGGTTTCCGTTTAAAACACAGGATTCCCAGTTAAATTTTAACTTCAACCAACTAAATAATGAATGATAATTTTTTAGCGTAAGTATGTCCTAATTATTGCACCAGACATACTTGTACTAAAGAAAAAAATTGCTTATCTAGAATTCAAGTTTAGATGAATTTAAATTCATCTGAATTTAACTAGGTATTCTGTATCTTTTATTGACTAAATGTGGGAGCCATGTTTTAGGGAAGGGTATGGATAGGATCCGGGCAGGCCTTAGATCTGCTGAGGTTACAAACAGTTGCAAATGGGGAAATCAAGGCAGAATCCATCTGGGAAGGAAAGAGACCAGTTGTGAAGTGTTAGCAATAACTCACAGGCAGGGGGCATGGTGGCATGTGGGGAAAGGCTTCAGGGCAGGAGGCCCGGACCGGCATGCTGCCTCCCTCACTGACTCTAAGACCTCGGAAAATCATTCTCTCGGCCTCTATTTCTTTAGCCGTGAAACGATGGTGATTGTACTGTGCCCTTCTCACTCAGGGCAACAGTTCAAGGTGGATACCAAGGGGGAATGAGCTGTAGGGGAAGGAAGGTTGATAGATGCCAATGTCCAGACATACAGGTTAGGATGCTGAACGGGAGATATTAACCCTCTGGGTGGGCAGGGAGGGCTTCCTGGGAGAGGTGACTGGGAGCTGAGCCTGGGGGGGTGGACTGAACCAGCGCCCTCCAGGAAGAGAAGCCCCTGTTAGCAGAGTTGGGAGATTCCTGGTCCCTCACCATCACCCTGCACAGTCAGGAGCCCAGCTCTCACCCCAGCACCTATGACAGCTGCTGTGATGTGCTAGAATCCTTGAACCATACAATTTTTTTTAACTCCTGGGTGGGTGAGTGGGCTTAGCCTGAGGATGGGGGACTGTGTTGGAGCTCAGGTGAACGGGAAAGAGGGTGGAAGACAGATGTTATATCAGTAACCGCCACAGTGATGCCCTGAGCCCTGCTGCATGTGCCCAGGACTTGGGATCTTCCAAGGGTTTCCAGCGACTGGCCACTATCATCTGTGAAGGCCCCGGCTTTGCCAACAGCCAGGGGCCCTCCTGAGAGCTGGTAAGAAGGAGAAGAGGAAAGGGGGAAAAAAAGCATAGAGCCCCAAGGCCTCGCAGGCGCCCTCTAGTTGTTTTGTATCTGGCTCTCTCAGCAGCCTTCAAAGGGCCTCTGGGACCTGAATAGGGAGTCTCTTCCCTCCAGAGTTGCTCCTGCTCAGAGAGCTCTGCGGATGCCCTGTGTAGCCACGGTTGCTGGGAACTCAAAGCTTTGAGTCATCTTTGCTGGAAGGAAGGGGGCAGCCTTGGAGCTGGAGCTGGGGACCGAGTCCTCCTAACTGGCCACAGAGCTTTGAGAGTGACTGACACAGCAGCGGTGACCGTGAGTCAGATGGGCAGAGAACAGTGAGGGAGGGAGAGAGGTGCTCAGTGATGCAGGGGAGGGGCTGGCAGCATCCAGGCCACCCTGTCTGTGGGTGGGAGCTTGAATTACAAGGTCACGGGCAAGTAGGGAGCGGTGTGGATCCCAGAGCTCAGGTCAGGCTGCTGGTCCAGTCCTGCCCCCATTCCAAGGCCAAGTCCTGACGTCCTATGTCTCTGACTCGCGCGCCCAACGTGTGGACTGTTCATGAGATGTTTCTTGGTCACCTGCCTAGGGTCCTTGGTCTCTTAGATAAACGAAGACCAAGGTCTCACATCTCAGCTTTGTGTCATCCCTGCCCCCACACAAGCCCAGCTTCCTGGAGGTCAGAGTAATCCCCCCATCCCAGTTTACTGTCATTCTGCCCTATGCATTCATGGGGACATGGGGAGGCCTGTTGGACACTCAGTGTCAATGGGAAGTTCTCAGGAAGGCCCCCTCCCACGTCCCCTCTGTTGCCCGCTGGCATTCTTTCACCCCATCCCCAGGCAGGAGCCTGCTGGTGCAGGGTCCCAGCCCCAGGGACCTCAGCGCTGGACTATCCTGGGTCATGCCCCCGTTTCCCCAGAGGGCCGAGCCAGGAAGCAGGTGAAGGTGAAGTGCATTGCCCAGTCTCTTCCTTCCCTGCCCGGTTCTCCTCTCTCTACCTGCAGGGCAGTTCGCCTTTTTAGCATCTCCCCTTCTCTCCGCCCACAGAAGTTGCCTGACACACAGTCAAGGTCTGAGGGCGCTGACTCAGTCCCTGCCGGCCTGGCTGCCCCCTTTGTGGCACTGCACGACTCATTTCCGCGCAGACCCCTGGGAGGCTGACTCACATGACTTAGCTCACCCGTAATGGGCTTATAATGGTCAACGGGCCTGGCAGGAAAACAGGCACCGCGTTCCTGAGCGTGACGTGCCCATGTCTCCTGCCCGAGAACAGCTGTTTGTCATTAGTGGTGAAATGGGGACTGCAAGCTGACGTCCCGCACAACTGGACACACTGCGGTCTGGCAGCCGAGGCCATGCCAGGTGTCAGGCTGTCACCTGGGGCACAGGCCACCCCAAGACTTCTCCAGGGATCAGAGGGTGAGGGCCACATGCCAGGAAATGCAGAGCTGGGGACAGAGGGACCCTCCTCCTGTGTCCTTATCTGCCTGTATTGAAATCCTTCCCCTCCTGGGGCTCCAGCTTTCACCTTTCCAGGAACCAATGGAGAGACAAGCATGGGAGTTGGAGTGTTTTCCAGGAATCTTTGCGCTTTAGGGGACAGAAGCCCATCTCAACTGGTTCAAGCTGAAGAAGGAAGTCTAGGGCACACTGATACCATCATCGCCGTCTGTCATCTCTTTTCCTGGCTCCAAAGGGCACCATCCTCTGGGCAGCGCCAGGCTGATACCCAAGCATTTGTCCAGCCCAAGAAGAGGTTTCTTTTCTCTGCATACTTCCAGGAAACATCCCAGAATGGAGACACGTGGTCATCCCTGAATCAATCACCCAGTCCAGAGGATAGGCTGGGCTGAGGAATCAGGCAAGACCCGGCGCAGCTGTCTGAGCTGGGGGATGCCACGTGGAGGAGTATGGCAATGTCACAGAGCTACACAAGCAGGAGAGCTGGGGAGGGAGACCCTCCAGGGAAGTGCTGGGTGCCACCACCAGAATGGGACAGATGCTGGGCAGGCGAGTATCAGCGACCTCTACCGCCTGGGCTCCTGCTCTAGCTCTGACTTCAGTTTGCTGCTCTAAGCTCCCTCATGAAGGCGCTTACCTCCCTGAGTGTCCGTACTCTCCTTTGAGAAACAGAGCTTGTGCCAGGCCTTTCTCAGCATGCTGTTGTCAGGAGCACAAATGCAAATATTTGTACCACGCACGTTGCCAGCTCCAGCAAGCAAACGTTGCAGCGAGATCAGGGTAAGCTGTCTTAGGGATGGCAGGAATTTCAGGTGCACCTGTGGTGACTTTGAAGCTTAAAATGGTGTCCCTCTGGCAATGATAATTGATCCCTGGAATATAATCAGTGGATGGAGAATCACTCCCCCATACACACAGCACATAACGGCTGGAGAGCGGGGAGGGGGGCAGGAATGAGCAATCTCCCTTCCCCTGGAGTGGAAGAGACAGAGGTTCCGAGAAGTCCTGAGGTGGGTCTGAGTATCCCTGGGTCCCCTCTGTTGCTTCTGCCTCACCAGAGCTTCCATTTGATGAATGCCCACCATGTTCGAGGTACTGTGTCGAGTATGTGATGCCTCGCATGCATTCAATCTTCACATCAAGCCTATCGGGTAGGTAGAAATGTTGGCCCATTTGACAGATGGGAAAACTGAGGTTTCATACCTTGTATGCTCTCCTGCTTTACCATGCCAGCCACCTCCAGAGAGCACCCTCTTCAGTAGGACCACAGGATCGCCAGCCATGTGGCCTCCTTAGGCACCAACTTCAGAGGTTCTTAGAATAGGCTCCGCTGGATCTCTGACCCACAAGCTGTGTGATCTTGCCTAAATTACCTGGCTTCTCTGAATGTCAAGTTCCTTATTGGTCTAGGGTGAGTGGTGCAGACAGCAGCTCAGGATCCTTGGGATCTCTGTAAGGACCATGCCAGCCAGGTTCCCTGCCAGGGATGGACTTTTGACTGGGGTGGGGAGTGCAGAGGGCCAGAAAGCACAAGAGGGTCTCAGGGCATTGGTAGCCACACCCCACACAGGGCTGGAAGGAGGTCCCTGAGTGAACAGACCATCTCAGGGAGAGGGAGCCACTCGTGCAGAGGTCCAGAGGCTGGTCTTGAACTCCTGATCTCAAGTGATCCTCCTGCCTTGGCCTCCCAAAGTTCTGAGATCACAGGCGTGAGTCACTGCACCCAGTCAGCTAAGTAATAGTGTCATTGACCCTGAGCAGCATTGCCTGGGCAGGGTCCCCTCTGGCTCCAGCTGTGCCCTTAGGAGGCTTCTTCTCTGGAGAATTCTAGAAGGTCCACAACTGGGCAGGCTGGCTCACTCTCTGGATAGCCATGGGACAGGCTGGGGTCTGCTCACTTTGCCCTGCTCTCCTTCACTCTCAGGAACGCCGTCTGGGCCCTGTGATCCTGGTTCTGAAGATCCAAGCCCTGGTGAATATGTTTCCACAGGAATGAAGAAGGTAGGTGCCTGGAGCCCAGCACGACCTGTGGTGGGGAGGCCGTTCCTGTCCAGTAACCACTGTGTCTTTTCTTCTTGAGCAGGGACTGAGAGGCAGGAGGAGCTCTCAGGTCTATGTAGTCCTCCCACCTGGCCCCCCCTGGTGCCCACACTACCCCTTCTGCCTCCTCCCTGGCCTCTGGACATTCAGGTGCCTCAAACCCTTCCTGCACCTAGTGTGCACTGGCGCCCTCCTGGGAGCTCTGCCTGCATCAGGTCCACTGCCTCCCAATCCTGGGAAGAGGTCCAATGGGCCCATTTCATGGATGAAGAAACTGCGACTCAGAGGGGCGGGCACTGGGATGGCATGAGGTCCCTTGGCTCATGAGTAGGCTGGCTTGGACTCCAAGGTGCTGTTCCTCCCCAAACCCGTAGTCCGCTACGGGCTGTATGATGCTGGGGGGACAGGACTGGGCCCCGAGACCAGACCAGTTCATGCAGCCCTGGTTCCATGCTGTGCTCCTCAGAGCCCCCTGAGGGCTACAGTGTGCCTGGTGTGTGTGGTGTGAAGCTGTGGGATGGTTGGAAAAGTGGGACTCCAGAATCCCACCCCTCCTTGTTGGTGGTCCTGGGATTCCTTAGGACAGGTGATCCCAGGACATTTGCATGCCTCGGGGCCTCCAGGAGGGCAGCCTGGATGTGGGGGCCCAGGAAGCTGGACATGAGCTCTGGTGGCGTCTGACATTGTTAATCACAGCAGAGGGAAAGTGCCTTCCCCTCGCTGGGACTGTCTGGAGTTGGGTCCCAAAGTTGGAGGAGGGTAGCATTTGGAACCACCAAGACTGGCATGCCAGCAATACGCTCTGCTCCCTCAGGGAGAGGCATGGAAGGGCACAGGGACCTGTCAGTTCCCCGAGTGGTTCCTGTACCCAGCGAGAGGCTTGGGCTGCCGTCATCGCTCCCTCTGCCCCCCCAGATGATACGCTTTCTGTAGCTCACAGATGTTTGAAATTCTGGGCTTTTAATAAGCTAAGATGCTAGGCTTCTAAGACGGTGTCAAAGATTAGATTTACTTATTTTACCCTAAACTTAATCAGAATAAAATTTGAGGTGACTTCTAAGAGTCTAAGCTTCTAAAAGGATGCATCCTTAAAATTCTAACACCCTAAGCTGATTTTTGGAGAAGATTTGATGATTCCATGCTTCTGAAAACCTGTGCTTCTTAGAGCCCGTGCTTCTAAGAGTCCAATATGCTCTAATTCTGTGTCTTCGCTGAGGCCCAGAGTGGCCAAGCATGGCTCACGCGCTGAATGGCGACAATGCCCTCGCTGATGGGCTGCTGCTGTTAATCTTCCCTTTGAGGGGCTTTGATGAGCTCTGGAGGCAAGCATGCAGCTTCTGAGCACAGCTGCTTCCATCAGAGGGGAATTTTGCTGAGCATTGGGGATTTGGAGGCTCAGGAGAGAAGCTAATAGCAGCTGCTTCTGGAGGGCGATTAGAATCTGGAGGAGGAGAGGGAGGCGTTAATAAAGCGAGGTGCAAAAAGCCTGTAAGCAGACCCAGCCCCCAGAAAAATTAGCAACGGAAAAGCCTGACTTTGCCTTCCCTGTCACTCATGTGCACAACACATTCCCTACATTTCTGTGAAGGTCCCCGTGTCCCCCTCCCATGCCACCCTCGCCCAAGATCCATCCTGCACAGCTAAGCCCCAACTTCCCATAATGGCAGTCTTTAGACTGGCAAGGTGAACCCTGTGGGAGGCCCTTGGTGGAGGGACAGCTGAGGGAACAGTGTCTGCAACAGCACCTCCTACCCATCTGACTTCCCTGGGTGCCTTGTACTACCCTAGGGTGCCGTGAGTGTGTGGGGGCATGGTGGGGACTGAGGAGAGGTTAAGGAAGGTTCTAGATATGTTCTAGCTTCTAGGTTTCTCTAGGCCTGGGCTCAGTGGCTAAATCTCTCTGCTTTTCATGCATGCCTTCATCCATTCATTTGTGGACTCATTCATTCATGCATGTATTCAACACCGACGCGGGGTCAGAACTGTGCCAGGACACTGAGATCAATACCAGTGACAGACCTCAGGTGCTCAGAATGTGTCTATGTGTCCCAGGTGGGTGTGCAGACAGAGAGGAGGGGGATGGTTCTGTTTTGCCAGCAGGACCTGTATACCATGGAGCCTTGGGCTGGACAAAGCTGAGAGGGGACACTCGTGGAGGCTGGGTAGTGGGTCATCTCTGCATTTTGCAACACCATTGCTGCCAGGATCCTTTTCACTAAGAGTTTCATGGAGGGAGGGAAGCACTTAATGGACAACCCTCCCCCGAACCTTTTGTTCTTTTTCCTCCCAGTTGAAGCCTCTGCCCTGCGCTTGGGCCAAGCCGGGTCTGACCCAGGGGCTACTTAAGGACTTCAAGAGTGTCCTTGAACTCCTCAAGGTCAAGGACTGGGTTGAGCTGCTCTTGTATTGCAGCATCATTCCTGGTCCCCAACATTGACTGGGGCGTGATGGTTGCTTCCTGTCCTGCAGTCTTGAGCTTCACTGTTGGTGACTTGGTTTTGGCCTTGCTCCTTCCAAGTCCTGCAGCTGAAAGGCTCTGCTGTGGTTTTAATGTTGTTTGTTGCCTCCAGACTCATGTTGAAGTTTAAGAGCCAGCTATGCAGTGTCAGGAGGTGGGGCCTGGTAGGAGGAGTTTGAGCCATGGGGGCGGATCCCTTTCGAAAAAGATGAGCTCTCACTCTCTGGGGACTGGGTTACTGCTGTCTCATAGTTGGTCTCTTTGCACGCAACTACTTCCACTTTCACCCTCTGCCATGCGTTGAGGCAGCATGAAGCTCTCATGATAAGCTGCCCGATCTTGAACTTCTTGACTTTCAGAATCATGAACTAAGTAAACCTCTTTATTTTTATTATTTTAAAATTTATTGTAGAGGCGAGGTCTCGTCAAGTTGCCCAGGCTGGTCTTGAACCTACAGGCTCAGGCAATCCACTGGCCTCCACCTCCAAAGTGCTGGGATTACAGGCTGAGCCACCTAGCCTGGCCTCTTTTTAGAAATAAATTATCCAGCCTCATTGTAACAGCACTAAAGGGACTAAGACAGCCTGCCTCTGTCAACTTGGTTCTCCTGGCCTTGTGACCCTGGTGGCACTAGTGTGTATGTCCACATGGTTGAGTCCTGTTCCAGGCTCTGAGTCCCTGGGTCCTGCTGCTCAGTTCTTAGCCTAGTCTCCTGCTATGATCTGCCCATTTGTCCAAACCCCTGCTGACCTGGACCTGGCCTGCTGTTCACTACGTCCTTTGGGTATGGTGTCCACTCCTCCCTAGTGGACATTCTTCTAGCCTCTGAGACACAGAGGAATCATTTTCCAGAGTTAGTTGGGCTCTTGCTCAGTTTCCCACCTGTGTCTGGCAAAGGGAGGGGCCTACTGCCCTTGTGCCTTAACCCACAGGACAGAGAAAAGCCCCCAAGTCTGCCCTGCCCATTGTCCCCTCCCTTCTCTCCTGTCCCTTCTACTGTGAGGTCAAGCAGCAGAGTGAGATGCAGGGGCCATGGTGGCATTGAGACAGCCCTGGACATGTAGCCACCTGGTTCTGAGACCTTTGGGGTGGAGGGGAGTGGTGCAGACCATCTGGTCAGGTTTTTACCCCATGAAAGAAGCTGGACTTTTGTCAGGACAGGCTACCAGCCCTCTCACTGTGGCCTCCATTGGGGCCTGCAGGACTGTCCTTTCCAGGGCGGACACTTTGACCCAAAGGATGGCTGAAGCATACGACCCTGACCTCCACCCCTGGCCCCAGGCTTCCTGTGAGGGTGGTGGTGATTCTTTGTGAATATTCTGTGGGGTCGTGGTGTGATGCAGCAGGCAGAAGGCCCCATGGCTTGTAACCATGGCAGTGGGCGTGTTCTTGACCTGGATCATGGCCTGTGGCTGGTCCTCTCAGCATCGCACTGTGAGAGGGCAAAATGGCGTATGTTCTGAGCGACGGAAGCAGAGGTAGCAAGGGTTCATGTGCCTGATCCTAACTAGGACGGTCTGGGGCAGTGGCACTGGCAGAGGAGGGGCTCATGAGTCTGAGAAGGACCGACCTGACCCCTGGGTCATCATTCTACTTTCTGTCCAGGGCAGTGCCTCAGCTGCGCAAGAGCTGTGATCCTCAAGGACACTGGAGACTGGTCCCGAGCCCCTGTCTTCTGCCTGAGCCACTCCAGAGGAAAGGGGTCCTCCCTCCAGATGTGAGATGTGCTGTGTGCAGCTGGGCGGATTCCCTGCACGTTGCCTGGACCTTGTTCTGCAGAGAAGGTTGTCCCTTCTTGAACAAAAGGGCCCTTCAGAGGTCAGGAGGGCCCTCAGACCCCCCTCAGCCCTCCCCATTTCACGCCTCTTTCCACCAGGTGACTCGTCTCTGAGCAGAGTGTGGGTCGCTAGGGCTGGGGGTATGGCTGCTTAAGATGCACCCTTGGTATCTGGGCTCTAATTCCCTCTCTGAGTCCTGTGCCGACCGAGATTGAAGAGCAGGTGTTTCCAATTAAATGGGGCCTTTCAATCTCTCCCTGGGCTGTGACTCGGTGTGGGACTCAGCGGGCTCATTCATTGGCCCCAAACTCGGCTCCGTGCAGAATTTCCCTGGGCAGGCGGTGGCTGCGTGCTGAGGCTGCAGAATCCTGCATGTTTAAGGAGGCTCTGCCCTCTTCCGAGGCCCCAGCCTGCTCGGCCCCCAGCTCAGCCCATGTGTGGGGAAATCTACCCCAGAGTCACTGGACAGGTCTGGGCCAGCAGTGAGGCACAGGTCACCCCGAAAGCCCAGGGATGCATAAGAATTGGGCGGCGCTGGGGAACCAACTCTGTCACGCGACTCTCAGAGGGGCTGGTGTTTTACGGCTGCATCTGGCCCCGGGAAGTGGGCTCTGAAGGAGGGAACGGAGGCAGCACGCAGGCCCCGCATGGCAGCAGGGGAGCAGCCTGGCATATTTACAGCCCTTGCAGGCTCGGTTTCCCAGCTCAGCTGTCAGGGCCCGTCAGAATTAGCACCTTCCAGAGTGGGAGGTGGGGAAGGAGGGTGTGCGGAGCAGAGGGCTGGCTGGTGCCCTGCCAGACTGGAGCTGCAGACAGGAGGCGCAGGCGGCCCCAGCCCTCAGAGTCCACAATGAAGGTCATCAGGAGATTTGTTCTGTTTTTAGAATTGATTTGGCATCCACGTGCCAGGTACGGAAATAAGGTCGTGCGTGCTGAAGGAGTGGCGCTCAGGGCTCCCTCAGAGCCAGTCCCAGCACCGCCGGTCCTCACACTTGCCTTGCGTCTTAGTGCCCCGGCTTAGCATTGTGATGTTGGGAGCCTGGCAGTGATGCTCCCATTTTACAGGGGAGAGCCCCGAGGTTTGACATCTCTGCTCCCTCAAGGCCACATGTCTTGGATATTACAGAGCCAGGTTCTAGATGAGGTCATCCTTGGTCCTGCAAAAGCTGGGATCTGCCCATGGCAGATGCCCACGTGTGGCCACTGGGAAGATGGTTCCTATCCCACGGTCCCTGTGCCTGGTGTCACTCACAGCATCACTCACATGTATTCATTCATTCATAAAATCATCTGTTTATCAAAGGTTTGCTGACCCTAACTATATATCAGGCTCTGTGGCTAGCAGAGAGAGAGAGAGAGAGAGAGAGAGAGAGAGAGAGAGAGAGAGACAGACTGACTATACTGCCTCCCTGGCAGGAGAGAGAAGGAGAGAGAGCCAATCATGGCCTCCAGTGGAGAATGTTCTAGAACAGGGATAAGTTTTATGTCTGAATGACAGTGTGAGGGAGGCTTCTTGGAGAAGGCAGTATTTTAATAGGAATGTGTAGGAATTCCCCAGTGTTACAAGGAAGGGAAGGGCATTCCTGACAAAGGAACAGCACATACAAAGGCCAGGAGGCAGAATGCAGAGCACAGGGGGAGCACTTAGTAGCTCAAAGACCTGAAGACTAGAGGCGAGGTGGGCAGGAGCCCCGGGGGGGAGGATAAGGCAGGCTGGTGGGGTGGAGACAGAGCACGGGTCCTTGCATACTGTGCTGGGTGGCTTGCCATGAGGCTCCATTCGACCTTCGGGGAGACGCACACCACAGTCAGAAGATCACAGGTGGGCGCTGGCATCGTGCCGCTGGGCAATCCCAGGAGATCGGGTGACAGGAAGTTGGGAGGTCAGGGCAACAGCTGGGCAGCCACCAACCAGGGTGGGAACCAGCGACTGTCCTCGGAGGAGGGGGAAGGAGGAGATTTGGTCCCCGGGGCCTCCACAACCCTGCCCTGAATAAAGGTCAGTGTGCTGCGGAGAGGGGAGGTGGCAGGCTGGCCGTCTTGTATTTTGCTCTGTGGTTCAAGGGGTCTAGGGTGGGAAGGTGGGGGGAACCGGGCCTCAGACTTTGAATGCAGAGCAGGGAACACAAGAGAGAGTCACGGAGATGGGGATACGGAGGCAGGATGGGTCAGCTTGTGGAGGGCTTTGAATGCCAACTGGGAAGTTTGACTGTGCTCTTCTTGAATTTCATTCTGCTAAATGGGATGCCATTCGAGGGATCTGAGCGCACATTGGGTGCGGCACAGGACCGGGGTGGGCCCTGGTTAACTCCCACTAGCCTGGCTCACCCTGGAAGGGCTTTGCTCAGCAGGTTGGAGCTCAGTCTTCAGGTCTTTGAGCTGCTAAGTGCTCCCCCTGTGCTCTGCATCTTGCCCCCTGGCCTTTGAACCTGCTGTTCCTTTGTCAGGAATGCCTTTCTCTTCCTTGTCACACTGGGGAATTCCTACACATTCCCACTAAAAGACTGAGCCCATTAAAATACTGCCTCCTCTGAGAAGCCTCCCTCACACCGTCATTCAGACCCACAACATAACCCTGTTCTAGAACACTCCACGCAAGGCCCTGGTTGGCTCTCTCCTGGCTTCGCTTGGGGACAGGGAGGAAATACGGTCAGTCTTTCTCTCTCTCCTTCCCTCTCTCCCTCTCGCCAGGCACAGGGCTGAAGAGGGGAGAAAAGGGTCTAGGCTCTTGCAGGCCTGGAACCTTCTGGACTTGAGGCCTGGGAGCCTGGGGAGCATGGGGAGCCACAGGGGTGAGTGGCAGAAATCCAGGATGCAGACTTGGGAAGAGCCTCTCTGAGCATGCTGTAGGACAGAGGGACCCACCCAGAGCGGAGGTGGTGGGGCCAAAGGGAAGGGCTGGCATCAGTCACCACTTTCAAAGTCTTCTCCTCGGACCTGGTGGGGAGGCTGAACAAAGACCCCCCCCCCAAACTGGAGCCTGGTAAGCCAACATGTGGCAGGACTGAAGCTGATGTGGGGGAGGGGGCTCAGGGCTTAGGGTGCCCTCGGAGCCATAGGTCAAGGTGGCCACTGTGCTGGCCATCATCATGCGTTGTTCCCACACAGATCCCTGTGTGGCCATGGCACACACGGAACACTGGGGCTGCATGGGGTGGGCCACGTGTCCCCGGTCACAGCTCAGCAGGAGTGGACTGGAGGTCAAACCTGCCTCACTTATTGCCTCTCAAGACAACTGTCCATACAAGGCTTGGGGACATTCCCAGAACCCACGTCACGTCCTGGCTCAGCTGTCCTCTACATCCCCACATGCATTCCAGGCTCTGTGGGAGGCTCTGCAGGGTTCTCTCTCCCTCCCTCATGGCCCTCCGGCCCTGGCACTCTTGTCCTTGCTGTCTCCTCTATGCAGAATGCCTCAGTGCTTGCCTCATATAATCCCCAAGAGAGTCCACCCTGACCCAGTGGACACTGCACCGCCTTGGCTGAGGCATCTCGTCCATAGCCCTCCTCCCCGCTGGGGTCCTCTCCTTTATTTGTGGCTTCTCTGCCTTCCCTCAACAGGGCTCCTCTCTCCTTTGCTGTTGTTTCCCTGCCTGGAACAGTGCCAGACATGTGGGAATGTTTACTAAGTGTTTGCTGAGTGAGTGAGTAGATGGATGGTTGGTTGGATGGATAGATGGATAGATAGATAGATAGATAGACAGACATGTAGAGAGTTATATATATATAGAGAGAGATAGATACAGATGGGGTAGACAGATACAGAGAAGCCAAGACAGAGAGAGGGAGAGTGTATGGGGGAGAACTGGAGGAAGAGAGACAAAGAGAGAGAGGAATCTGGGCTCCTTTGACCCCTCTGAGCATAGATGACCCTTTTCAGTGGTAGAAAAGGGAAGGAAACATGCAGGAACAGAAGCACGGCCATAGGAGAGGCTCTATTGACCATCCTTCTGTGTTCAGCCACAGGATTGATCCCCGCATGGTGGGGGTACAGGGGCAGCTGACACAGGAACAGGGCGGAATCAGTCCCAGGGGACTAACTGGGCAGTGGGATGAGCCTGGATCCAAGAGTGTGATTTGTCCTTATAGGTCTGGGCTCTGAGGGCCAGAGTCAGGCAGGGAAAGGGCGGCTCACTGTTCTGTCCTGCTGAATTTCTGGGTTCTTCCTGGACAGGCTTGCTTTGATCTGTCCACAGCAGGCATCTGATACAGCAAAGGCTGGGCATTGTTTGACGGTGGGTTACCCAAGCAGCATAGCCACACCGGTGGCCACCAGCCCACTCCCCTGGCCCCGTCATCATGACGTTCATGGCATTATCAGCATCGAGGCCATCACCATAACTCCCAGACAGACAAACTGAAAGCTCGAGGCTCGAGGCGAAGGCTCCAGCCACCGCTTCTGTCTTGAGCCACCATGGCACCATGAAACACAGACGGTGGTCCTTCCTGGAAGTCCTTGCCCTGGGCTACGTGCAGAACACAGCCCCCTCCTGACGTCTGCACCTCACACCCACACGCAGGGCACCCCTCAGGAATCTGTCAGGAGAATAAAATGCTTCTGGGTGTCGCATCTTTGTCAGCATCCCTGCGGGTTCTCAAGGGGGGCTGTAAAGGGGCCCATCCAAGGCGTCAGTTAGCAGAAGATGCTCAGAGCATATGTTGTGCTATTTCTGTTTTTCAATAAAATCAACATTAAAATTGTTTTTAACAAAGCACCAGGCACCACTGAGAGCAATTAGCATCGCATCATGGGCCAAATGGTGGCTTTGCAGAGGTACACAGACGCGGCTACCCCATGCTGCTGCCCTGACCTTTCTCCGTGATTCACATACCTGGGCTGTATGCATGAGGATAGGTTAGCTGGTGCCTCTGCCTGAGCACTTGGGGGTGAGAGGTAGAATTTCCCACCAACAGAGCTAGTTACAGTCATCTTTCTTTCTGATCTTCCCTACCCTCAAAGCAGCATTTTGTAGACAGGTACAAGGAAGGCTCAGTATATGACCAGCATTCAGGACTCATCCCGTGACTAGTAGTCAGGAATAAATCTGTAACCAGAAATCAGGTCTCACTTTATGACCAGGGATCAGAGTTTGGTTTGTTATGAGATTAAGGTTCATTCTGTGCTGGGGTCAAGTCTCAGTGTGTGACCAGGGCTCAGTCTGTGACCGAGATCAAGTCTCAGTGTGTTGAAGGATGAAGCTTCAGTCAGTGGTTAGGATTGGGGTTCAGCCTATACCTTCTTCTACTTTAACTCCAACCCTCCTACCTTGATTAGTCCCCAGTCACACTGGCCTCTGCTGTGATCCTTGAGCTCACCAACACCTTTCTTGACTCAGAGGTTTTTGTAACGTTTGTTCTCTGCCTGAAAAATCATAATAATTTCCCAAATTACTGGATTTTTCTTTTCTTTAGTTCTCAACTCAGATGTCAGGTCCTCGTGGAGATCTACCTGGTCCACCCACAGCACTCTCTTCATTTCCTTCAGGACAGTCTTATAACCTGATCACAGAAATTACTTCAAAAATATGAGTGGAGAGCAGAAGCGTAGGATCCAGGCCCTGGGAAACAGCTGCAGGAAAGGTTGGGCCAGATGGCCCTGGCGCATCTTCTGCCTTTTTCTGGCCCCAGGCCCAGACCAGGGCTGGACATGTAATGCTGGGAGCCTGGGGACCAGGTGGGTTCTTGCTGGCTCTTCCAGGAGGGCCACCTCCTCCTCTGATGGCCACTTGCATTCCCATGGGCTGGCCTCTCTACAGGCTCTGCCCCCAGTCTGACAGACCTCTCTGTGCTGGGGGCTGTGTTCCAACCCTTGTTGGGTCATCCTGCAACAGCTGCAGAGAGACGTGAGAGCGTCTGTGATTAATAATCACAGTTTTCAAAGATTTTTTCTTAAATGTGAAAAACTTTCATCATACAGAAAAGCACAAAATATAATGTAATTGACACGTATATAAATCCTGCCCCAAACAAACAGGTGTTAGCAGTTAACCATACTTTTTTTCAGTCTCTCTTAAAATGGCAAAAGGAAGATCACCTTACAAATAGAAGCAAAGCCTCCTTCTTGTTTCCACCTTTCTTTCTCCTCCCAGGCAAAGGCTGCCCTGAAGGCAGTGTCTGTTCATGAATAACGTATAGTATTATTTTGTATATTAAAATAGTTATACATGTGGTTTGGTCTGTGTGCATCCTTTTGTCACTAGTTTTTTTTCTTTTTAACTCAATATTGTTATCCAAGCAGATATATGCACCTCCAGTTTACTCGTTTCAGCTATTGTTGAGTATTCCATTGTATGAAAAGCAAGACTTTCATCCACTTCCCCAATCAGAGTCCATTTTTTGTTGTTGACATTTTTGCTATTACAGATAATACTTGATGAGCAATCTTGAACATGGGAGTATGTATAAAAATAGCTGTGAGGAATCACCTAGAAGTGGAATTGCTGGGTTGTCAAGAGAGCAGGAGCCATTTCAACTTTTGTAGGGATTGCCAAATTGCTCTTCAGAGTGGTTCTGGCAATTTGCCCACCCACCGGCAATGTGTGAGATTACCTGGGTCTCCATTGTCTGGCCAACATCTGACATGATCAGACTTCTTGGTGCTTGTCAGCTGATGGATGTGAAATGGCAGACCAGGGTGGCTTTCCTTTGCTCTTCTCTGATCGCCAGCTTGGACTGGCACCTGCTTGCAGCTCTACAGGTCACCGGGGTTTCCTCACCTGCAACTTGCCTGTACCCGTCCTCTGTCCCCTTCTCTTTGGGTTATTTAGTTTTTGATGTGTGCGTGTGTGTGTGTGTGTGTGTGTGTGTGTGTGTGTGTGTGTGTGTGAGTTTTATTGTCTTGCCCCTACCAAGACGCAATAACAACATTCTCCTGTGCTTTTTTAAACATCTCGCAGTTTTGCATTTCTCATTTAGGTCTTTCATCCATCTGGAAATTATTTTTGTGTTTGCAATGAGGTATTCATCTAATTTTATCTTTTTGGTCATTTATTCTTCACTGTCAGAGGCAGATGCTGAGGCAGAGCTTTTGAATATGGTTCCATGAACCTTTGATTTTGGCAAGGGGACCATGAACCCTAAAAATCATGAGATTTATAAGAAAAATTATTTGTGTGTGCATGTGTGGGTGCGTGAGTCTGTGAATTTTTCTGGAAAGGTACAAAGACCTCCTCTGATTCTCCAAACTCTTTATGACCCAAAATAATGTTAATAACCTCTGCTGAGTGCCCAGAGGTGCCGGATCAGAGACCCAAGGGTAAATAAGATTTTCTGGCTCTTTCTTCTCTGAGGCTTATTTTGTGTCATCGTTCCTTGTGGATTTGTTCTCTTTTGGAGCCCACCTGGGGCCGAGGACAGGCTGAGGACAAAGCCTATCACCAAAAAAAAAGGTTCCCCTCTGTGTTTTTTGCTTGTGCATTTTAGCTAACTCCATTCCCTCAGAGTTATGAAGTCCCTGGGTTGGCTGATAGCTCCTGACATTGGTGACATAGGGCGTGTCTCTTCCAAGGCTCCAGTGGACCAGTTCCACTTTCCTCTCTCCCTGTCCCTCTCTGATAGACCAGAGGGAGGTGAGACCCAAGACCATGGCCAAGGAGCATCCAGCACGAGAGGAGGCACCGAACGCCAGCCCTTGTGCAGGAAAGTGGCTCCTCATGGCCTCTCTCTGTTCCAGTGGGGGAGGAGACCATGTGTGCAGGGATAGGTGCCTGGAGCTGGAATGGGTATGGGAGCCCTAATCAGCAGTGCTGAGCTGTGTGCTCTGCCCTGTGCCTGTTTCCCTGGGGAGTTGGGCTGAGGAGGCCCCTGGAGAGCAGAACTAGGCCCGCATTTCTGTCCACTGCCCCCTCATCCAGGCTAACGTGGGGCAGCCTGGTACTGACTTATGCATGTGGGGCCTGATATTTGGGGGGCAGGCTCAAGTAGGAAGCCTGCCTTACAGGAGTGAACAGATATCTTGTGATACAGATGTCACCCGGATCCAGGGGTGCTGGTAAATGTTTAACAGCCGGAGGGGGTACAGGGAAGATGGGGGAGGCCCTTATCTGTGGCATTTGGCAATTTCTGTGGTATAAAGCCTACTTCCCATGGCTAATGCCAGGCTACCGATACAATGTCGCTGAGCACGGTCTGGGAAGAGAGGCTAACAGGTGAGTCTGTGGAGCTGGTACCAGCTAACTCCAGAACAGCATGGCCAGGTCACTCCAGACGCTTTCTGGGAGAAGTTTCCTAGCTGGAGTGTGATATTGCTAGAGCTCAACTCTGTTTTCGAGTCCCTGGGAGTGACCCTGGACAGGCATGGGCTGCCTGGAACCCAAGCAAATGCAAAACCACAAAGCCTATCACCAAAAAAAAGTTTCCCCTCTGTGTTTTTTGCTTATGCATTTTAGCTAACTCCATTCCCTCAGGAAGTCTGAAGTCCCTGTGCTGGCTGATAGCTCCTGATGTTGGTGACATAGGGTGTGTCTCTTCCAAGGCTCCAGTGGACCAGCTCCACTTTCCTCTAACCTTCACCTCCACACTCACCATCCCCCTTGTGTGGTTCCTCCCCCTTCTCCAAGCTCCCTCTTCCTGAAGAGCCTCCCATCCTACCCACGGGTAGGGAGAACCCCACCTCCCTGCAGCTCCCCAGGTCTGGGTCTGGCTCTTTCTCTTTGACTCTCAGCTTTTGAGCCTAGCAAGCAAGGATGGCCATCACAATTCCCAGTTTCCTTGTCTGTTTCCCACTAGACCATGAGCTTCAGAGGGATGAGGACAAGGTCACATTTAGCCTGTGTCCTCACATTCTAGCACTGAGTCTGAGCACTGAGTCTAGCCTGAGCCAACTCATTAGATACACCACGAAGGTAAAGAAACTGCCCTGGACACCTTCACGTGTGTCTTCTGCATGGATGTGTGTACTTGCTTCTCTTGGGTGTGACCCGAGGGTGGGTTGCTGGGCCATGGAGGGTGTGTGGTTTTCACTTGGTACATGTGGGTGAAGAGGTTCCCACTGTGGTTGCACCATCTTATCCTCCCTCCCACGGTGTGTGGGAGTTCTGGTGTGTGGGAGTTCCACTCTGGCTTGCCTTTGTAATTTTCACCACCCTATGGGGTGCCAAGTGTCTCGTTGTGACCTCAGTTGACCGATAATGTGAACACTTTTTAATTTTTGTGGCCTTCCTGTTTAAGTCTTTTGCCTCGTCTTTTGAAAGTGGGTCACTTGTCTTTTGCTTACTGATTTTCAGGACTTTATATATTCTAGATTGTTAGCTCTGTGCATTGAGAGTGTCTTCTTTCAGGGACCGGTTGGCCTTTTCACCCCAATAAGGGTCACCCTTAATGAGTAGAAGTTCTTAAATTTGAAGTTTAATTTGACCCCTTTTCCTCTTTCAGTTAGTTCTGTTCACATCTTGTTTAAGAAATCTTTGCCCACTCCAAGTGCCTGATTTTTCAAGGCCAGGCTTAGCACTTTCTACCTGAGTGATCATGAGAAAATTATTTAACCTCTCTGAAACGGGATGAATGAGAGAAGTTGTCAGTTCTGAATGAGATGACATATATCAGCTGTCTGCCACGTGGTGGACCTGGAGGTAGCATGGGCTGAAATGCTGGCAACGTAATCATCATAATGAATCCTGCTGTTGACTGTAGACACAATGTGTGCCAGTCACACACTCCCTTTCACTAAATTCTCAGCTTGGTCCTCAAAGCAGGTATCCGTTTGGGTTGCTGTAGCAACAGCAACAACAACAACAACAACAACAGAATGGCTTATAAACAACATATATTTATTTCTCGAAGTTCTGGAGGCTGGAAGGTCAAGATCAAGGCACCGGCAGATGTGGAGTCTGGTGAGAACCTACTTTCTCATAGACAGCACCTTCCAGCAGCTTCCTCACACAACAGAAGGGGTGGGGGAACTCTCTGGGGTCTCCCTTAAGGGCACTAATCCCATTTATGAAGGTTCTACTCTCATGATCTAGGTCTAATCACCTTCCAAAGGCCCAACCTCCTGATACAGAGGAAATATCAGTGCATACACTAACTCATGTATGTATGATGTAAATACTTCCATATGCATTCGTGTCTATATTAAACTAGACATGAGTTCATACTGATATCTCCTCTACTGACCCATGGCCACATGGGTCCTTCTAGCCTCCTCTGGCTTGTCTGTGAACTCCCTCTCTAACCCTGGGATAACCAGCTTCCACAACCTGCCATCCGCTTAGTTGTTCCATTCCAGGATACATACGTGTAGAGGCTTTGTATTTGTTAAGCCATATCCCTGAGGGAAATAACTTTTCAACTAGAGTGCAGAGCGTAAGTGCGGTTCCTTTTTAGAACAACTGCTTTCATTTAGTAATATGTAGTCAAGACTCACTGATGTCTTTGCAAGGCTTAATAACTCATTCCTTTTTTATTGTAGAATAGTACTTCATTATATGGAAGTGCTAGTTTATTTATCCATTTACCTATTAAAAGATATTGTGGCTGCTTCCAGTTTGGGGTGATTATTAACGCTGCTATAAACATCGACGTGCCGATTTTTGTGTGGACATGTTTTCGAATCAGCTGGGTAAGCACCTATGGGTGTGGTTGCTGGATTATATGATAAGAATATGTTTACTCTGTAAGAAATTGCCAGACTGTCTTTCATAGCGGCTGTGCAAAACAACCTCTTTTTCTGCCACTTGTTCACATGGCCGTCACTGCTTGTAATTGTGAATGTGTCTCTGAAGGGGAGAGAATCAGGTCCCAGGCCCTTAGTCAGAGACGTTTATGACCACAACTCTCATGTTTCTGGTGGGGATTTAGCTGCAGAAGAATAAAGCCTAGAGCAAATGCATGAACCATGGTTGGGACCCTCACTTAGGATTATAGAAGTTGCTTCCTCTCCGTCCTCTACTTCCTGCCTTCAGGGGATGCTGGCTAACAGCTGTCATATGATCCAGGGCTAGAAATGTTCAGGACGTACCATAAGGTGAAGGAAGATGGCCTGGGTACCTGTATCCTCCATAGGCTAATCTGTGTCTGGGTCACCACCGTGAAGACTCTAAGGGTGCAAACAGCAGCAAGAACAGTGCAGGCCACTCATTCTACCCCAAGCTTTGTCCCACCCTGGAGAGCTTTTCAGGGTAGAAGTGGAATGTGGTTGGCAGAATTCTTGGGAGGCCACCAAGATCCCCTCCTCCCCATCTGTGCCCTCTCCCTGTATAATCCTCTCCATTGAGTGTAACAGGAAGGCAAATATGATGAGATGATCAGTTAGGTCCTTGGTTAGCTCCTATTACATGGTAAGTGGTGTGGGAGTCACTCCCATGACTGCATTACTTGATGTAAGACTTTATTGTGTCACGCAGAGGGAGCTGTCTTGCCAGCTTGGAGGTCAGGAGACAGCCTGGCTGTGAACTGTCACTAGAGGTGCCATAGGGGACCTCAGTCCTACAACCACAATGAACTGAATTCTGCCAACAACATGAATGAGTTTGAAAGGGGACTCCGAGTCCAGATGAGACCACCAGATATAATGTCATAATTGTGGTCTATAAGACCTTAAGCAAAGCACCCATCTGCTCCCACCCAGATTTCTGATCCATGGAAACTGTGAGACAAATCTGTGTTGCTTTAAGCCACTCTGTGGTTACCTGCCACACCACAATGCATAGTCAATACTGGAGTCTTAAGCCCTCCAGCTGCCTCTCTTCTCAAGAACTGTCACTTGCTTATTGTGTGTGGCTTTTCTTTCTTAATGGAGGAAAGTGAGGACTTAAGTCTAATCAAATGTGAAATTTAGGAGAAACCCCAGTAATTGTTCATATATATTGAATTATGCTATAGTCTCTAAAATGCCTAAAAGGCCAAGTTCATATTAAAGGTGGTAAACCCATCAGAATGTCAATTCTTAATTCTGTAAATAACTGTTATTGTCCAGAAGTGTTTGAGAAGATGCCTTAGAGTCTGTGAGGAAAAAGTCAGACTCCAACTTTGCTGCTCAGAAGAAGCAGTGAGGTTGTGTGTAGGCTCTTACAGTGAAAAATGTTATGTGTGTGTTAGTCTTAGTGTTTCTCTTTTGCCCTCAACAAACTGCTGTTTAATTGATGATGTATCTTACAATCTGGCAAACATGAGTCAAAACAATGCATTTTCAGCAATCTAAGAATATACCAAATTTCTTCACAAAATGCGAGAAGCCTTCTCCCACTCCTAAGTCGAAGTGACCCCCAGCTGCACCAGTGCTCCCCACTCTCCTTCATTTCATTTCCTGAGCAGGACCCCACAGAAGGGTGCAACCCAGGCATCAGATTGAAACAGGGGACTTTTCTTTGTGTTCTCAGCATGGAGAATCATTCAGAGAGCTGCCACAAAGTCACATGACCACATGAGCACAGGTCCCTTCTTCCTAAGTGGCCCTTATTTCTGAAGTACCAGTCTGCTATCAGGACATATAAGAACAGTCCATCACCAGGCAAACTGGCACAACAAACCATGTCCCTGAGGTCAATGTGACCCTACAGCACCTTTCACTCAAAGTCTCCTTTCCCTCACCTCCTCAAACTGACAAAGTCACAAGGTGGCACTCCTTTTTCTGTAAGGGTTCTGCACATCTCAGCCTGTATCACCCTGGAAAGTGGGGTCTGAGACCATGGCTTGCATGTACAAAGTTTTCTGAGGCAGCCTTCTTAGGAACAAGAGTGGGTGACTGGGAACCAGGGACATGGAAACAAGAAACACCAATGCTGGGTGTCATCAAGTTGGTTACTATGATGGACAAGGGGGTTTTCATCCAGCTGGGACCCTAGGAAAAGCCCAGTGGAATGTACTCAGAATTGGCCATCCGTTGGAATTGGAGAACATCATCCTAAGCGAATGAATGCAGGAACAGAATACCAACTACCATGTTCTCACTTATCAGTGGAAGCTAAACTAAGGATCTGCAAAGGCATAGAAAATGCTATGCATATGAAAAATCACCTATCAGGTACAGTGTGCATAGAGTGGGGCAGTAGTGGGTACCCTTAAAACCCAGACTTCTTTGTCACTATACAATGCATCCATGTAACCAGAAACTATTTGTGCATGCTAAAGCTATTGAAGTTAAAAACAAAAAAGAAGAAGGAAAAAAGAGTTGGTCATCCAAAGGATGGAAGGGACACATGTATGCAGCTTGTACTGGCTCTCATTCCCCATGGGGCAAGATTAACTCCCGTGCTCTTCCAGCTCATGCATCCCCAAGGGGCTGGCAGGATTCTGGTGCATTCTCCTGCCCAGATGTATGCAGATCGTGGGCTGCCACAACCAAGCACCACACACTGGGCAGTCTCACAGCTCTGGAGGCTGGAAGTCAGAAATCAAGGTGTCGGCAGGGTTGTGTCCTCCTGAGGTTGTGAAGGAAGAATCTGGTCCAGGCTTCTGTCCTTGCGTGTAGATGGCAGTCTTCATTTTCACATGACATTCTCCCTGTGTATGTGTCTGTCTCCAAATCTCCTCTTGTTATAAGAACACCAGTCACATTGGATTAGGACCACCCTAAGGTTACATCCTGAGGTACTGGGGGTTAGGATTTCAAAATGTGAATTTTGGGGGTATACACTTTTTTTTTTTTTTTTGAGTTGGAGTCTCACTCTGTCGCCCAGACTGGAGTGCAGTGGCCGCTCCTGGCCACCGCAGCCTCGACCTGCTGGGCTCCGGTGATCCTTCCACCTCAGCCTTCCAAGTAGCCGGAATTACAGGCATACGCCCAGCTGATTTTTTGATTTATTGTAGAGATGAGGTCTTGCTGCCCAGGTGGGTCTCAAACCCGCGGGCTCAGGCAATCCACTCACCTCAGCCTCCCAAAGGCGTGGGATTACAGGCTGAGCCACCGAGCCCGGCGGGGGGCGGGTATGCACTTTGACCCCTAATGTCAGGACAGAAGGCACAAGATATTCAGAGCTGCTGTGATGATGTGGGGAGAAGCTTGCAAAACTGTCTACCATGATGGCTGGAGGGAGAATCCATGATGGCTGGAGGGAGAAGTGAGGCAGGACCCAAGGGTGCTGGGTAAGCTCCATTGTATCACCAGCACTAACCCCAGGTCATGCTCCCCATAAACCCATCAATTCAAGGGTGCTGCCGCCAACAGCACACTAAGTCCTTACTAGTCCAGAGAACCTCCTTGGTTGTAGGTGACTTCCTTAGGGCCATAAGAAGCACAAGAGCCCAGGGGACAGTGAAAGATGACCTCTCAGTAGGAGTCTTCTTCATAGCTGCATCAGCTCAGCATCCATAAGGTGTGTCTCCTGCCAAGAGCTCTATGGCATTCCCAGGTCTCTCCAACGTCGTGTCTCAGAATGCTCATCTTATCATCCAAGAAAGAAATCCCAGCTCTCCAGTGCCCTCTTCAGCCTCAGAAAGCAGGGACGCTGCTGCAAACATCCAGATGTGCAGAGCAGCCACTGGAGACTCCTTTCTGTTCAACCTCCAGCTGGGCCCTTGTCTATTTCTCCTTAATTCCAGGAGCACTACCTTAACTGCTTGGTAATTTCTAACAGACCATTATCCTTTGCTTGTGGTTAGAGCAGAAAGAAGGCGGGGCATGGGAGTGTGTGTGCTGGGGAGGAAGCGTGGGGAAGAGAGGAGAGGATGGGAAATCTGTTTACAATTAGTCAACTCTCCATCTTGGTCCTCTCTTAAGGAGATAATTAGATGTCGTTTGAGGAGGAGCGTTTAGCTTATTTGTGGCTATTAATCCCCTGATGTGCTCTTACTCCTTCAGGAGGTCTCCAAGAATGTTAACATATGGGCTTTCCAGAAGGGCGGGCATGGCCTGGAACTGCAAACACAGCAGCTTCTGCCTCTTCTTATTGCTGCTGTCATCCCCACTGTCATTAACATCACCAGCATCACCACCACCACCATTATCATCATACAAACATAATAACCATCATCCCCAGCATGATTAACAACATTGCCAGCCTCACCAACACGACCATCATCACCACCATCACCGACAACATCACCATCGCCACCATCACCATCACTACCCTCATAACCATCATTCCATCATCATGAACAACACTACTGGCATCACTAACACCTCCATCATCACCACCACCACCAGCATCACCGCCACCATCATTCCTATTCTCATCATTATCACCACCATAATAACCATCACCATCATCATCACCGTGGTCATCACCACCATTGTCAGCATTCTCATCACCACTATAATTATCATCACTATCATCATCACTACCGTTGCCACCATCATCACCACCATGATGGATTCCAGGGCACTATCCTGGACACTTTGTAACAAGATAAAGGTGCAAGACATATAAATAACTTCACCTCGGGAATTCTGGGATATTATGGGAAGTAGCTCAAGCTGCCATCTGCACAAAATTACCTTAGCATTCTGGGGTGGCTACCGAGAGACCAAAAATGCTTTGGGGGAAGAAACGAGAGAATGGGGGAGGCAGAGAGCTTTCCATGGATAGAACTGCACAAAAGAGGCCAAGACAGAAAAGTCAAGGTCTTGTGAGTGAGCAGTTAGTATCAGATGGTCAGGGTGACTTTTAGGTGGGCAGTGAAGGACGAGGCTGGAGAGGCAAGATGAGACGGAGGGCCTATCGAGCAGATCCTTGGGTTGGGAATTCACGTATTCAAGCCATGATTCCCTGCAGCAGAGCTGAGTGACTTTCTGGATGCCTGGGTTTGTTTCTCACACATGAGACAGAGGACACCATGAAGTCTCAAAGATGGAGGCGGGAAGAAAACCAGGAAGACTCCAGAAGAGATTCAAGTATGAACTGGTCCAGGGAGCAGGAACTGGAAAATGGAAAGGCAGGACAGAATGTAGACCTTTAAAAAAATTTTTTTTTACATTTTAAAGATGTGGGATATGATTCAGGGTTAGGTACACAGATGTTCATTATACAGGTACCCTTGTTGATGAGATGTGTCCCCCCCGGCAGTTTCCCACTACTGCCGATCGCACTCCCTTCCCCTGGCAGTTTCCCACCAGAATGTAGACTCTTCATGTTTACATCTTTCTCTTCCAAATGAAACCAGGCTCCTTTGTGGCAGTGCATCCCAACATTTTTCATGATGTAACAAATCAGGAAATAATACTAGTCGTCTGACATGTTGAGGTATATGAACTACACTGCTCTCAACTGGGCCAACCAGTCCATGTAGGGGATGCGCTGTCCCCTCTCCAGCCCTGCTGTTGCAGAGTCTGCTTCAAGACAAGTGTGTCTCATCCAACTCTCTGTCCCCAGAGCCCAGAGCAGGGTCAGACTCAGAACCAGCAGCCAATCAGTGACAGCCGAGATAAGGAAGAGGTCTTACATACCTAATGGGGCTTTTGGGAGTGGGAGAAGGCAGTCAGAGTTAAGCTTTGGAGATGGCTGCTGGAAAAGCAGATGGTACCTTTCTCCCAGAAACCTGAAGCAGAGATTCTTTGGAAGAAAACACAATGAACATTATTTTAGTTGCTCTGAGCAACACCTGCATGGAGTTTTCCACTTAAGAGAATGATGGGAGCACAAAAGAAGGCCAGGCATGGCCATGGAAGCTTGGGCATCCATGGACTCAGAGATGGTATAAAAATGCCCAGGAGTGGTTGTACTCCCCAGGAAGGAAGGAGACGGAGCTCAGCAGAACCTCAAGGCCAGAACTGCGGATGCTCATTTGTGGACAATGCAGGCAACGGTCGTGAAGCTCTAGTGGGAGACAGAATTGGGGACAGGACTCCTAGGGAAGTGTTTCAAGCTGAAGTGACCAGTGAGGATCACAGGGTGGGTAGAGGGGTCTGAGGGAGGCAGAGGGGTGAGCAGTTGTAGAAGGGTGACAGGAATGAGGAGCCAGAAGACCAGGGACAGGGTGGCAATGGTTCCTCCTGTCATTAGGTGCAGAGCGTGTTCTTGCAAATGCAGTCAATCGACCCATGTTATAAGGGGACCAAGTCTCAAAAAGAGGCACGTGGAAGTGACTTCTGTGAATGATGCCACCCAGCTCCCTGGAGCTTTCCAGGTGTACTTTCTTCCCCTGTGTCAGAGAGCTTGCCCACAGTAGCTCTGCCAGGAGCAAGACAGACATTATTATTTCCACTGTGAAAATGACTTCCAGTGACTTCAAGAGCTTGTCATTGAGGGACGTTGCCACTCTTCCTGGTTCCTGTACTGTGTCCTGTTTATTCCCACATCGTTGATGTGTTGGGGAGGATGGGGTCATTTAGCTGGCCGTCTCTTCCCCCTCCTAAGTTCTGTTTTGGAGACTCAGCCCTTCTCCTGACCTCGGAGTTCTATACACACCTGGTACCTCCTCAGCTGTCTTTGACCCCGACCTCTCTCAAGGGTCTCCACCAGCTACGGCGAGTCTTTAATAAGGTGCTCCACAGACTTCCTAACTTTGTCAATATTTAGTATATTTCACGCAAAACAGGTCCTCCCACCATTTCCATAAACGGTGCAATGCAATCTTTCTCCCAGACTGATGTTCCAGATACCTGCTTTCTCTGTCCGCAGCCACTCTGCACTCTACGTCTCCTGAGCCCTCTCTTTAATACCTTCCACATCTGTGCCTTGGCCACTCCTCACTGGTGGCAAATGAGCCCCCTTGACTCCTTCTAAGTCTTTCTACCCTAGAAGAAGTTACTGAATAAAGGACAAGCATGAGCAGACATGAGCACTACTGAAAGATGGCTCTAGCCAGTAGGTGAAAGAGAAAATAGATGGCTGGATGAACGGTGAGTAAGGACCAAGAATACCGGCGTGAGTGGAGCATGTGACAGACCGGAGAGCAAATCGGATTATCCTTCCCAGATATGAAGAGTAGTTGACAGGGAAGATGTAATAAAATTTGGGGTTAGTCTCAGGGGAGAGAGGCTTTGAAGGGCAGAGGGAAGGCTGGCATTTAATTTGGAGACTGACAAGGCTCTCTGTCCATTCTTCATCTTAACTGGATGAGCTGGTGAAGAACCGAGTCTTTGTTCTGCCAATTACTCTTCGTTTTGGCCACAGGAGTCATGAGTAAGTGTGGATGGTGGAGCCAGAGGTGGCCAGGCTAACCCAGACTGTGTAGTACAAGCAGAGCTGGCAGGGCTTTCGGCGCCTCTGAGGCATAGGGGGCCAGCTGGGGGGAGGGTTGGTTTGTAGACATCGCTTTTGTGATATTAGCTGGTAAATAATGCATGAGTCTGGATGATGTTTGGCAGAGAGCTCTCTCTGTGCAAAATGTTACAGCCAACAAAGTTTAATAAAACAAAGAGGCCCATTCGGAGGAACAGAGGTCCTGTCTCTGCAGTAATCCCCATCCAGCCCCACCCAATTGCTCCAGAAAGTTGATGCTTCAAGGGCAAAGGCCAATAAAAATGCAGCAACCACCCCGTCACAGCCCCAAGCACACTGTATGGGCAGAGTCAGTCAGCTACTTCACCCTCTCTGGCCTCAGCACCCTTGTCTGTGAGATGGAGGTGGGTGAGAACCTTCTTTTCGGGGTGATCATGATGATCAAATGAGGGAATTTTCAGGGCTATATTCTATTTGGAATATAGAGTCACAGTATTCCTCCAACAATTTTGGCCAGCAGACAGTGCACCCTTCGATTTGAACTTTGGTGCTAAGACTTTTTTTTCCACTTGTGTGTGGATTGTTCATTTTCACCAGGTCCATAACTGCTTTATTGGTGAGCTGGGGTTGAGGCATGAGCAAATCTCTTTTCTCTCCTTGGAGTGGTACGTGGATGACACCATCGTGAGCTGTCCAGCATGAAGCCACCTTGTATTTGAGAGTGGTTGTCCTGACAAATCTGTCAGACAGACACTGCTTTCTGATAACAAAACTAATAACACCTCCACGCTGCCTTTCCCTGCTGACCAGGATGATGGGCCTGAGTGTGGAATCTTAGATGCCCCAGGGTCAGGGGCGGAGAGCCCTTTTCCCTGTGGGGCCACACTGAGGGCTCCAGGGTAGGCTGCAGAGCCATGTGGGGTGCCTGGCTGGGAGTGACAGGACAGCAGGGTACTCCTGCTCTAGCCTAGGGGGATCTGGGCCATGGATCTGCCTGCACAACTCCCTTGATTTCTGCCTATTTCTTGGTCTTCCTGGTGTTTCACAAG
The DNA here is from genome assembly GCA_027257055.1 of Cephalopachus bancanus. Lineage (NCBI taxonomy): Eukaryota > Metazoa > Chordata > Mammalia > Primates > Tarsiidae > Cephalopachus > Cephalopachus bancanus. The sequence goes on from JAPVLO010000072.1 coordinate 5,888,568, forward strand.
CTGACTCTAATCTGCACAATAAACGTCTCTGGTGCATGAACATACTCTCAACTAACAGAGTTTCTGTTGCTGCCACTAGACATCCCAACAGATGGTATGTCCTCTGATACATTCCTCTAGCAGGCTGCGTTGCCAGCAAAGTGTCCAGTCACTGGACCCACTCTATGGAATCTGAGGCCTGCAGTTCTGAGGAAGTAATTCCAATGGTTTACAAGTCATCGCCATGAGGTAGTTGCAGAGAGTTGCAGAGATGGGAGACCATTTGGCAGTGGTGCTGGTTGTCCACCAATGCCCTGGTCTCTATGTGTCTCCTGTGACTGTTATGGATGGGCATATGTTCTGTGTGGGGTTCTCTCATCTTCCTGGATCTTTAGTTTTGTGTCCACCATTAATTTGGGAAAACTTTCAGTCATGGTCACTTCAAATATTCTCTCTGCTCTGTTCTTTCCTTCTGATACTCTAATTATACATATGTTACATCTTTTGATAGTGTCCCACAGTTCCTGGATGCTTTGCTCTGTTTTTGTTTGTTTTTCATTTTTCGTTTCTGTTTGAAAAGTTTCTTTGCTAATTCTTTCCTGTCCTTGCTAATTATTTCCTTGACTGTGTCAAGTCTGCTCATGAATCTATTGAAGGCATCCTATATTTCTGTCACAGTGTTTTTGATCTCTGATTCTTAATTAGAGTTTCCACCTCTCAGCTTACATCACCTCTCTGTTCTTGCATGATGTCTACATCCTCCATTTGGAATCTTAACATATTAATTATAGTCATTTTACATTTCCTGCTTGATAAGTCTAATATCTGGGTCCTATCTGGGTCTGGTTCTAATCATTGCTTTGTCTCTTCAGACTGCATTTTGTATTGCTTTCTGCCTTGCTTTGTACATTTGTTGTTGTGTTAGATACTAAGAACTGAGGCAAGCAGGCCCTCGGTTTGAGAATTTGTGTCCATGTGGCCAGTAAATGGGCTGTGTTTCATATTTGCTATAACTACATGTGCCAGAAGCTGGGTGAATATTGGTTTTTCTTAGCCTCTTCTCCTATCAGACCTCACAAGAAAAAATATTCAGCCACCAAACATTTACTGAGGACAGGAAGTCCTCCAGGCCTGGGGAATTCGGTGATGATGAGCAGGTCATGTCCTCACTCCACCCTGAGGGCTTACAGTGAAATGGGAACGATGACTTACCACGCTCCCCTGACATCTGTGAGGGTCGTTGGGGGCTGGAGGCGAAAAGGAGTTGAGTGGAGTGGAAGAGGCAGGCACAAGTTCCACCGGGCAGCCCACCCCTGAACAAAGTGCTGAAGGTTGTGTTGGAGTTCAAGAAGAAAAGGGAAGGGAAGGATTCTTGTAAATATTATATCCAAAGCAGTTAAACTTGAAAGGGAATTGTGATGTGAATCATGAGAGCTGGGACAAAGTGGAGTTGACTCAGGTCAAAGGTGGGCCTTCTCTTTGTATTATCCTCAACACATCTGCCCCACCCCCCACCTTGGCTCTGGAAAACAGGTCGTCCATCCACTTCCCCACGACATTCTCAGAGCCAGGCACAAAGCAAGTGTTGGATAAATACCCATGGAGTCACAGAAAGGACTTGGGTTTGATGGAATGGAAACAAATCAAGGCTAAGGAACCAGAAGACGGCGGGGCAATCCACCTCATGCTCCACATTGTGAAAGATTCTGTCAGGAAAGCAGCGCATCCCCTGGTGGACAACTCCAAGTATTTCTCCCCAGGTTCATTCATTTAAACTCCATTCACTCATTCCTTTCTAGCAAAATATTCCTCTAGGGAGAAAAATGCATGCTACTTAAGATCTTCCCTCTGGAGTGGACCTAATTCCAAGGCTCCCATTTTACATATATAAACTAAGATGCAGAGAGGAGATATGAACAGCCAACCAGTCCTAAAGTTTGGCCTCTTGGATGCCAGGTGAACTCTCTGTGCTATCCCCAGGGGCCTATCTGCAGGTGCCAGAAGCTGGGCGAATATTGGTGGGTCTGTCTGAGTTGGTGTCTTGGGCCCCTGCCCTGGGCAGAGGGTCAGCATGCCTGTCTTCCCCTTCTGCCCTGGGCCTCCAGCCTGGTCAGTACACATGACTTCCTGAGGCTTCCAGTTCCTCCCTCAGCAGGTGGGGATAATACCCTTCACTTGTGGACCTCGCTGAGTTGCCATCAATGGCAAATCAAATAAACCTTCTTTGTAAGATGTGAGGCATAATTACTGGCACAAAAGACAAATCCTTTGGGGTGAGATTTTTGCAGAAGGTTGGCTTGGGGGTGATGAGAGGGTAGAAGAGAAAGAAGACCCTAGAGGCATGCACTTCTTCTGCCCGAGGGGAGGGAAACCCAAATGTACCATGGAGCAGAGTGGACTTTGGACGGGGAGGTGGGCGGGAGCCAGGCTTCTCAGGCCACTGGCGGCAGCTTCCCCCATCTGCTACTACTGCTACTCTTGTCTCTCCCTCCAGCAGGAAAGGAGGCACTCAACACTCTAACTGAACCCTTCTCCCAACAGTTGCAGCCCCCCACCACTGTATCAATATTTATCAAGTCTTCTGGGGCTCCTGATGCGTGTGAGGTATTAAATCAATTTAGCCGGGACCTGAGGGCTGCGTTGCATTTTGAGCAACTTCAATATGTCTGCCTGTGTTTAGGCGCTCGCTCCCATTACCAATTCATGAAGTGTCTGCTGGAATTAGTAAATCCCTTTCATTTACTTACGTAGGAGAAAATGTTTAATAGCTGCCACATGAAATTTGCAAATTGTGCTCCATCAGAGGCTGATTAATAAAACACCATGGAAAATACATCAGTCATTTCGGGATTTAAATTAGTACCGCATTCTACTTGAATCATCCTCTTTTGAAAATTGTTATGGCCTCGCATCTCCCTCCCTGCTCGCTCCTTCTCCTTCATCCCCATTTTTTTCCTCCTCCTTCCAATCTCTGCCGTTCAGTTGCTCAGTTGAGAGAACCAGGTGGGAGAGTGATGAGGTTACTTGCGGATGTGCCTTATCGCCTGCAGGAGGCGTGTGGCAGCCTGGGAGGTCATTCGTCTCCACGTCCCCCAGAAGGTGAGTGAGAATCGAAAGGCTCACTCTGATCCCGGGATTGTGGACTTTTCTGATAGGGTGTGGTGTGCGTTGCTATGTGCTTGCTGAAGGCTAAAGGTAGTTACAAATTGCCAAACACTTCCAGTGTGTCAGTCACTGTGTTAAACAATTTGTGTACATTGCTTCAAGTTATTACAATCAGCCAGTTGAAGACCCGTGCACTTCTATGCCTCTATTATTCAGATGCGGCTTAGGGATGTTAAGTAACCTTCCTGAGGTCACTCAGCAATCACTGGAGGAGCAAGAAAGTGAACTCCTGTCTTTCTAAAATGGTCAGTTGTCCTTGGTTCTTCTAGTCCAGCAGCTCTACTTTGGGGATGGAGAAATTGAGGCATAGCGGGAAGCTGCACTCACAGCCACATGCTGGTCGGGGGTGCTCTGGATCTGCAGTCTGGAGCTCCCATTCTTCCAAATACTGTTCATCTGAGAATGCTTGGGAGCGCCTGCTGGGTGCTCAGTCATGTGCTGGGTGAGCAGCAATCAGCATGAGGGGCAGAGTCCCTCCCCAGGATACGTCGGGCAACCAAAGGCGTCAACAAGGAAGCAAGTCCATAGCGATGCGTAAGCATTACACTAGGAGAAGTCCAAGTCTCCCTTGGCACAGAGAACAGTGACCTGAACTGTCGGCCAGGAGGAAAGAAACCCATTCAGACCCCACTTTCTGGCCAAGTGACCTTACCTTTCCAAGACTCAGTGGCACCATTCTCGAAATGGAAATAATCACACATAGCCTACTAACCTAAGAGGACTTTGTGAGGGTCCGATCTGAAAAAATTACACATGGAGGACTTTGGGACGAGTTAGCCCCACACATGTGCCTTGGAATGATCCTACCCAACCCTCCACATGTCCTGGACAATTGCAGTTCCTGGGGACAGAGGTGCTGCAGATCCCAAGGCAGGTCATCACCCCGGGGCAGCACACACTTTCAGCTGGTAGCACACCCAGAGCCCTAATTGTTAACAGGTTTTGTATTATCCCCTGAATTACACACCCATTAGCAGCCAGTCTAGTCAAGATGAAGGCGTTAAGGCGTGACATTCGCACAGTGATGGGAATCAGGCCCCAGAGGCAGTGGGGGCTGGCTTAGTGAGCCAGCAGAAGCTCAGTTCGCCCCATTTTTGGGTCCCCACCCTCAGCCAAGTGTTCTCTTTAGAATCTCCTCAAAAGAAGAGGCAACTTCAGCTGGCTTCCTGTCTGGTTAGAGCCACAGGTCACGGGGGCAAGTCGCTGCATCCTTCAAGGGACCTAGATGTTCTCAGAGAGCAGAGGTCCCCTTGTGGACAAGAGGGGCTCTGCACATGTCACGTGGGCCCTGGCCTCTGGGCCTCAGCGTGGGTGTCATTTCCCATTGGGGTTTTTTTTGTCCCCCTTAAGCTAGTCCCAACCTTGAGGTTCTTATCGTCTGCCTGCTTATCCTCTTTCATGTGAGCCAGGAGTGTGTATACTCCTCACCCCGGGGTTTTCTCTAGGAAGGAAGCAACTGAGGCATGTCTGTTCATCTCAGGACCCCGGCCTGGCAGGGTTCGCATCTTTAGCAAGTGTTCAGTGAGAGTTTGTTGAATTATTGAGTGAGTTTCAGGACTAAACTCTGACCCTTTTCTTTGCTCTGCCAAAGTCCTAATGAAGGGCACTGGAGAGACGGGTTTTTAAATTAATCCTGTACAATGTTTACTTTCCAGCCTGGCTCTGGTGTAACATCACATAATAGATAAAGAAGGAAAATCAAAGTATTTTATGACCCTGCAAAGCTGTCTCTTGGGGATTCCAAGCACCTTTTAAGACACTTACCTATTCTCTCTGAAGTCTGCCACCCATGAAACTTTATCTCCATATCAAGAAACTTTACTCCCTTATCATTCCTCAAGTTGGCTATTTCCTTTACTGCTTTCAAAATAACTCTAGCTAAAAAACTGCCAGTCAGGGGATCTTTGAATCCACCCAGAGATACCCCATCTCCCTGGATGAAACCAGTATAAATCTCCCATGATTTGATTCATGGTTTTCCATAACTTCCATCCTTCTAAAATATGTATAACCAAGCTACAATTTAACTATAATGAACAGACGTTCTCAGGACCTCCACGGGTTGAGTGCCATGGGTCTAAGTTCACCCACATCTGGCTCAGAATAAAGCATCTTAAATATTTTACAGAGTTTGACTTCTCTCATCAACAAGTCTTATCTACAGCCTGAGACCTGAACTCACCACCAACACTGAACATGTTTATGGCAAGACACAGTGACAGCATGAGTGACTTGATGGGTCTCATCCCGACTGATAGAGGCATGATGGAAGACAGGGTAACTGGACCCACCCCTGGGGTCACAGCCTCCCATGCATCAAAGATAGACCCTGAGCCCTGGGGGCCAAAATGCTGGGATGGATTAGAGAGCTTTGAGAGCTCAAGGTTTCTACTGGCATTTAAACCTTCTTTTATTGGCCCTACAGATTCCAAATTCCTCCAAGCCTTCCAGGGTCGCCTCATTAGGAATCAGAGTCCTCTGTCATAATTTTATCTCCATAAACTCACTTTCCTGGTCCCAAACTCTCCCTCCACAACATTCCCTGTGAACATTTGCATCCTGGTCCTGGCAGGGTAAACAGTGGTGAATCAGTCGGAGTCCCTGCCCTGGAAGTGCTCACAGCTTACTTTGGAAGAAAGTAATGTGTCCACATAATTAGGGTATAGTGAGACAAATGTGATTATTGAGATAGGAACAAAGATTTGTGGTAGCACAGAGCAGAAATCTAAACTCTGGCTGGTGGATGGGTGAGAGCTGTAAGAGGATGTCATTTGGTGTGAATTTCGGTTATGAGCTATGGCTGTTCACTCATCATCAATCCAAGGAAGGGAAGGGGTGGCAGAGCCTTCTAGGCAGAAAGGACTGCACGTGCAGAGGCCAGGAGCAACAGAAGAGATTTCAGTGGAACAATAACTAATTTCCTGGGACTGGAAACTAGGCTGTGTGAGACAGAGTGTCAGGTGCTGTCGCTGGAAAGAGAGGTTGGGGTCAGACTTTGAGGGGCTTTGAACATCTTACTAAGATTTTTTACTTTATCCGGTGGGCCATGGGGAGCCCTTAAAGGGCTTTAAACCGGAGGACTGACATGATGAAATCTGTGTTTTAGAGAGATACCTCTGGCAGCAGCTTTCCATTATTAATGCAAAACTCCCCATTGTGAAAGCTTAGAAGGCAGCGCAGTTTAAAGCAGCTTTCCTATAGCCCTGCCTCCCACTTCTCATTTTATGAGTGGAAGCACTAGGGTCGGACCTGAAATTGATTCTGGTCCTGCTTCTGATTCTCCGAGTGACCTTGGATGAGAATGGAGGTCTCAAGTTCCTCATCTCTGAAGTCAACACAGAATCTACTCATGTCTCAGTGTCATTGTTAGAGTATGATAAAAAGGAAGTGAGGAGCATTTTTAATGATAATTGGCTTTATAGCTGTAAGAAGTTATCAATTTTATTTTATCAAAATGGAGCCCTCTGTCAAGGCAAAGGCAAGTGGATATTTGAACAGGGGTAATATTTTGGACAGGCATGCAGCTGGGCAATCATCTACCCCAACTTCCCTCAAGTTATGGAACAATGCCCCAACCTCAACCCCTGCTATGACCCAAATCCATCATGGAAGAAGATCTCCCAGACTAAGGACTCTACATCCAGTGAGGGCCTACAAGTCTACCTTCATGGGCTCCATGGTAGATGGGAGCTCTGTCCGTGGTGCTGATCCCTTTCTGAGCTCTGCCTGCACATTCGAGTTTGCTGTGAGCTCAAACAGCAGGAATACTCCATTTCTGAGTGCATGAACTAGAAAGAACGTTGCAGCTGTCTGTCGCTCTGAACTCGATTTTCCCCAGTAGATTTACAACCCATAAACGCAGTCGTCAGAGCAGAGTGAATAAAGCCGAGGACCCGGTGCACTTCAGCATCAGCCATGAGCGAGTAGGAGGGCTTCGAGCGTCTTGTATCCTAATTCCAATCCGTTTATGAACTTGCTTTCCCAGTGAATCATTTATCAGACCCACCCCCACGCTCGCTCGCTCTTTACTTTCTTCGCAGCGCTCACAAAGGAAGGAAATGAACACTGTTTCAATGGCTGCAGCTGCTGCCCAGAATCTCCAAGAACCAGTGCACAAGGAGGAGGGAGATGGAACTGGCTTTGGCTTTGACTATGCTATGATGAGGTTTTAGATATAAATGTAGCCAGAACTCAATGATCACCATCATTCCTTTCAGTCGTTAAGATTCTTTGCTTTTATAATCCCCATCCCTCTGCAGAACTCCAGGCATTCCCCCAAACGGCGCCTGAACCTTGATTATAATATGGAGTGTATCTATGTTCTGAAAACCTTTCCTGTTCCACCCTCCTTCTCTAAGACTCTGTTTCCCTGCATTCTGCATCTTCAGGACACATCCTTCCTGAGGTTTCTCTTCCAAAAACACGCCTGGGGTAAATCCAACTTTGCAGATTGGTAGCTTTGACATTGAGCAAGTCATTTCAACTTTCTGCATCTCAACTTTCTCTTTGGCAAAATGAGGACACTCAGAGATATACACCTTCTTAGATACAGATGATATGTTATGTATAAACCATCTTCTCTGGTGCCTGGCTTAGGATGTGCATAAAAGAAATATTTTCCTTTGTCTCTTTCTTCTAAGTCAATGAGTTCATGACACAATCTCAGTTAATGTATTAATTTTAGTAACACATATTTGCATGTTTGCTGGTTCTGGTGTGTGTGTGTGTGTGTTTGCGTGTGTGTGTGTGTGTGTGTGTGTGTATGTTTCCTCTAGAAAAATTAATCTCATTAAAGTGGATGCCTGGTCATTGGTGCCTTTTTGTAAATTCCAGAAATAACACAATGTGGGGAGCTCATTGCTTTGCCTACTCACAAAACCATGGCAGGGGACACAGGATCTCGAATATAGTGCCTTTTCTTTTGGCTAGTGTTTTTTTCTAGACTGACAGAGTGTTTCTTCGTACTCCTCCAACTTGGGAGAGGATTTGAGGCTGAGAAAAACCACCTTGTCCAGCTGGAATGAAAGTAAATTGACTAATTTATAAGCCTGGGCTGTTGTCTGGACTGGAGTTTCTGTCCTTTGAAGATGTCAAACAGTAATAAGATAAGGCTTCCAGCACCTAACCAATACGAATTATTCCAATGCTGCCAGAACACAATGACACAGATAGTTTGGTCCTTTGCCTGGTGATGGAGAAATGAAAAGATCTCTTGATGGGGACTCAGCTGGCAAACCTCCTAAATTAGGTCTTGACCTTGGAGCAGTTGACTTCTTTTTCTTGCCTCAGCTCTCTTTACCCCCAAATGCCCCAATAACTCCCCACATACTCACCAAATTTTTTCCTGATGCAGTCCTATTTCGGCAGGATGTTTGGTTTTTCATCTCCCCTGCCAAGTTCCCTCTTACACAGCATGACAACTGCCAGAATTTAGGCCAGTATCATTGCTCACCTGGCCTGCTGAAAGTCCCCCAGATGGTTTCCATCTGTCCCAGTGCTCTCTCCTCTAATTCATATGCCACATTACTGCCTGGGCAAGAATTTATTACGTGCAAATCTGGCCACATCCTTCCACCACTTCAAATCTCTCAACGACTCCTTTTTGCCCAAGAATGAATTCATAGTTTTTTATCCTGACACTCAAGGGCCTTCACAATCTGTCCTGGCCCTCTTTTATATCACTAGATTATTTCGCTTTACCCTTGGGGTTTTTATTGTGGGGACCTCGCTACTTGTCTTTTCCCACACTGATTTCCTGATCTTCTTCTAACACTCTGAACATTCATTCTCTGCCCAGTGATGCTCCAAGCTCTCCTCCAAAACTGAGTGGGAAAAACCACGTTCTCTTCAAGGCCTTTTTAGATATTCCTGGACCAATCTTCATACTCTTTTCCGAGACTTTTCCTAGAAACACATGTCCTCTAGTGGTCCCCAACAGCATGACTAACGGAGCAAACCCTCCAGTAAGAGTAGGTAGTTGGCGCCCTGTCACACCCATTGTCACCTGCCAGGCCCATCCCACATGAGTCTTCCCTCTGAAACCATGTTAACTGCATCAACTAGGTATATAGCCATTTCCTGTGACTGCCAGCACTCTGGGGGTGACATCCACTCCTTGGCACCAAGTTGCCTTTAGCATATGCTCCTCTGGATGGTCAATGGCATTCTGTGGTTCCCAGACTTAGTAGCAGCTGTGGTCATTGACTGAGCCTGCTGCTGCTACTGAGAACAAATTATCGTCTCACCTGGAGGGTTCCACCGCCCCCACTTGTCTTCCTGCCTTCCACCTGTGGACCATTGATCCTCAGTCATGCTGGAAGAATAAACTTTCTAAGATGGCCCGTGCTCTGTATATCCATTCCCTGTGATGCACACGCTTGTTATGGAGAAGGTAAAAGCCAAGCTCCTCAGTGTACTCTGCAAACACGCTCCCTCCTGACCTGGCCAGCTCCTTGTGGACCTGTCTTGAGTCACTTCCTTCCCTGGCAGGAACCACATAGTCCAGTCCCACTACCCGTCTTTGGGTGTCGTGGCTAACAGATCATGCACTTTCACAGCTGTGTGCCTGACATGGCTCTTCAGAGAAAAGGGAATACCTTTTCCCTGTATCTTTTTTTTTTAAGTTGGAGTCTCACTCTGTTGCCCAGACTGGAGTGCAGTAGCACGCTCCCAGTCACGCAGCCTCGACCTGCTGGACTCCGGCGACCCTTCCGCCTCAGCCACACACTACAGGCACACACTACCACACCAGGCTAATTTTTTATTTATTGTAGAGATGAGGTCTCACCAAGTTCTCCGGGCCAGTCTCGAACCTGGGGGCTCAGGGAATCCACTCGTCTCGGCCTCCCAAAGTGCTGGGATTACAGGCTGAGCCACCGAGCCCGGCATTCCCTGTATCTTGACTTGAAGAATTCCTGCTCATCCTAAAAATCAGCTTACATTTTACTCCATTTCCAATGCTTTTCTCCAAACCAATCTTCAGCATTACTTCTGTTCTTATTAAAGTCAGACACACATACAAACACACACACATGCGTGCGCACACACACACACAATTTGTCAAAGCTTATCATGGGAACAGAAGTCTCTTGCTCTAATCCTCCCTGCTCCCAGCTCTGGATAGAAGGGATAATTGCTCCCCATGTTTCTAGTTTCCAGGAGAAAGATTTGTTTCCCCCAAACACTCCTGTACCAAGAAGGTGAAATGAGGTCCCTAATTGCTGGCACTAGCCGTTTGTCCATTCTGTTGGGCGAACTGCATCACTCCTGTAAAGGCCTATGCAAAGTATGAAGGATTTAGTCTTATATTCTTCCGGTCTCCTCTTGGGCCACCCTGATGCCGGACTTCTAGACTCCAGAACAGTGAGAAGTAAATCCCTGTTGTTTATAAGCCACCCAGTCTATGAGAGTTTGTTACTGTGGCTGACATGCAGTGACACATGCTCTTTCTCTCCTCCATGATAGAATGGCTCATCCTTCATGGTTATCAGATCTGGATGAGAAATGAATCAGATGATAGTATCAATACGTATTAAAACTCCAGGGGCAATATTAGTATTGCATTTATACTGGGAAGACCCTTGCCCTGCGGACTCAAACTCACCCACTGACAGATTGCTCTAGGGTCTAGAATGGTGGGAAAGGTCAGTGAAAAGGAAGTTAGCAGACCGCATTAAGCTGTCACATCAACCACCCCCTCCTACTTAACCTTTGTTAGAAATAAAGGGGATTTCTCCTTTGTTGTATCCCTCAATTGAGTCAGAGCTTGACTAGGAAGAGGATCATGGTTTACTGGCCTTCTTCAAATGTCTTCCCCATTTCCGCTTTCCCAAAGAAACCATTCTCCTCACTGAAGTGGGTTCTTCTGTCACTCAACTCCATATTTCTCAATAGTGTGCTTCTACTGCTTTTTCAGTTTGAGATCAAGTCCATTGCCTCAACAATAGCAGGTAAGGACGCAGCTGTCTTGACTCCCACACCCCACACACTCTTCCTCTTCTCCATCCTTCCAGGGTAGCTCATCGACACTCAAGCTTGCATTGACTGTGCAGCAGCAGTCATATGGCCGAAGATGATTTTATGCATCTTTGTTTTTCCTGGAGTTATAATCACTACATGATTTAATTTGCTTATGTGCCTATATAATTCAGCTGGGCATTCCAGTAGAGATGAAGTGTTCTCAGTGTGTTTGAACCATGTTGGCTAATCCATCAGCTCATTTTATTTCTTGGAGCCCTCTTCCTCCACCACACTTTCGTCCCTGTGGCTCCCTGTGGGAGAGCTGCTCTGCAGCCTGCCACCTGATCTCCCACTACGCCGTCACTCTGGGGGATCTCTTATCTTTTTTCTATACAGATTCCTATTGCCTGGATCCCATGTCTTCCTCTGTTATCATTTATGTTCACGTTCTTTTGGAGTACTTCTGCAGGAATTTCCTGAGGACGGGTACAATAAAAAGAATTTGGGACCTCAAAGTTTGTATTCCTTAACCAACAGAATTTGTGGTTTGGCTGGGTCTACAATTCACATTTAAACTCATTTTTATTTAGAATACTCAGAAATTCTTTGTCTTCTAACATTCAGGGCTGCTTTTCAGAGATCAATGAATTATAATAATGCCTGATATTTGTGTTTTTTCACCCTACCCCTCTCAAAGACTTCAAGGTCTTTTCCTTATTCCCGATATGTTAAAATGTCATAGTAATGTGGACTCACTCAATGGGAAGCCATTTTTCTTAAATTGTTTCTTGGCTAACTTTCTCTTCCCTCAATTTTGTGCATTTTATGTTCTTTTTTCTAGACTTGTTATTTTTTGGACAATGGACTCCTGAACTGATCATTAACTTTATTATCTTTTCTTACTTTCTATCTCTTTGTTATTTTGTTCTCCTTTCTAGAAAATTTCTTTAAAATATTCTGTTGAGTTAAAAATTCAGTGCTCTAATTTTTAATTCATAAGAGTTTTTGTGTTGTGAGTTATTCTTTTTCATAGAATCCTCGTGCTGTAAGGAAGGTAATACCCTCTATTACTATGCTGGGTGTATGAATTTAGTGTTGTTTAATTTTTCTTTATGCCTTATTGTCTGACTTATTTAGGATGTCTTGGTTCTTTTTTTTTTTCATTTAAAAATGTCAATGGTTTTGGAGTACATGAATGCATTGCATAGTGGTGAAGAAGTCTGGACTGTAAGTATTCCCACCAGTGAACACTGTACCTAATGGATGATTTTTTTAATCCTTCTCTTTCCCATCCTCCCCCTTCTGAATCTCCAGTGATTTTTCTCTTTCAAATTAATAGAGTATAAAGGAGTTCTCCTCAAGGTTGAGTACCCTTGGAAGTCTCCTCATTTTTTGTGAGTTGATCACAAAAAGTTAATTGGACACTCTGTGGGCTAGGCCCGAAGGGCTCCCAATGTATCATGACAAGGTGGCATGGTGGCTTTTTTATCAAGGGGCTCTTGATTGTCAGTGTTTGTGGGTCTTTCCTCTTCAGCCACGAATATCCTTAGAGAACATCCCTCTATTCTGCTTAGGGTGCATAAGCCTGGTTCCAGAAGTCTAAGAGCTGAGGGTGGAAGTGCTCTGAGGGCACACTGGTTCATACAAGTCATTTCAGTTAACCCTCCGTTTCCAGAAAGATGCTCTGCCCTCAGTTTTTCTAGTGTCCAGCCAAGAACCCACCTAGTTCAAAATCTCCAGAAAGTAAGTCTCAAGGCTTCTGCTGGGCATGGGGAGATGTTGTTGCCTGGATACTTAGGGGTGAAGGGAGGAAAGAGAGACTCCTATCCTCTTTTTATAACAGCAACCTGGATGGAATTAGAGCTTATAATACTGAGTGATCTCTCACAGAAACAAAGAGCTGAGTATCACATGTTCTCACTTATAAGTGGTCCTTGAACAACTACCGTATAAAACTGAAAGAAAAGGATTGAAAGTAGCGGGAAACTACAGGGGTAGGAGTGGGGAGGTGGGATTGACAGTAGTCAATAAGTGCCTGGGGAAGGGTGGCACACCTCATCAACAAGGGGAACTGCACAATTAATATTTGTATACCTAACCCTGAATTGTACCCCACAGTTTTAAAATAAAAATTAAAAGAGGAAAAAAAAGACTTTAAAACAATTTTCCCTTTTCCTAGCCCTACCTTTCTTCTACTGAACCTGGAGTTACCAAGTGTCCCTGACTCTTGAGTCTATCTAGAGCTCTAAGGAATGAATTGACTTGCTTACCCTCGCTCCACTGGCTGAATCTCAAGTTCCCCTATCTTTGGTTGGCCAGTTCAGCTACCTCCTGTCCATCTGTTTTCCACCTTTGGCCACTGTGCTGACATTTTGTTATATTGCTCCTGACTTTAACCTTGTGCTTGTGATTTTGAGTCCTTTCACTCCCTTTCCTGTTATTTTAACAGGACTTTCTAAGAGAGCTGGAGTAGATGCATGGATTCAAACTACAAGATTTAATAAAAGTTTCTATAACACATGCTACGGTCCCATCAATATCTGACCTGGTGTAACTGTTTACCAGGTTGTGTCTGCCCCACACTTCTCCATTTGAATCAAGAGTTCCTCGAAGGACAAGTTTATACCTCTCATTCCATCTCCTTGTTTCCCGTAGTACTTGGCAAGGTGTCATTAACAATTGATAAATTGAGATGAGCCCTAATAACACACCACAAGCTCTTTTTTCCTAGAGCCCTGAAGCCACATAAGAGGGACAGTGGTCCTTGGGCTCAGGTCGTAACACCATTTTCTTCCTTTGGGGGACAGCACGATATATAGCAATGATCATGACCTTGGAGTTTCATCTTTGCCCAATTATTAATTTCTTCATCTTAGTTTTCTCACCTGAAAGATGGGCATAATACCTGCCCTGTGAATGATTTTTGAGAATTAAAGAAAACGTACTTGAGACAGCTCAACACATACCATGCTATTTATTTTCCTGTTACTCCCATTCTACAAGAAGTGAATGGTCCAGAAATATCGGGCATCTCATCAGAAGTGACCATGGAACCAATACAAGTTGGGGTGCCAGTGCCCAGGTTTCCCATGGCTTTCTGTGGGTTCTTTGAGAAAACAATTGCCTCTAAAGAGCCAGCTCACTCTGAAGGAAAATGAGCTAAACACCGTTCCTTCAGAATAATTTCCTTAGAGATATTTAATAGCCACTGGAGAGGGGGAAAAAGTTCAGTCTTAAAGACAATCCCAGTTTATGACTTAGTGATAGCTGAGCGCTCAGGATTGTACAATTTCTTTACATCTTCTCTATTAAAGATCCATCTTCACAGTGTTCCATGCACACTGTGCTGATGTCTCACCCCCAGAAACAGCCCTGAGGCTCATTTACAAGCCCATTAACTTATATTTTCGTCATTAAGAGGAGGGAAGGGAAGTATCTATTCAAACTGAATGGGCCAAGGAGAAATTTAAGAACTATGCCAGGGCCAGGGAAGGGTATGACATCACTGTAGGACAGCCTGAAAAAGAATGATAATGATAATAACAACAGCAACAACAATAATAAATGCAATACTAATATTGCCCCTGGAGTTTTAAAACATTTTGATACTATCATCAGATTCAGTGCTCATCAAGATCTGGTAACTATGAAGGATGAGTCATTCTGTCATAGAGGAGAAAAAGAGCATGTGTCACTCCATGTCAGCTGCCATAATAAACTCTCATAGACTGGGTGACTTATAAATAACAGAGATTTACTTCTTACTGTTATGGAGTCTGGAAGTCCAACATCAGGGTGCTTTTTGGGTAGGGGTCTGGTGAGGGCCCATTATGGGGTTGCAGACGACTGTTTTCTTCTTACATCCTTACATGGTGAAAGGAGAAAGGGAGTTCTCTCAGGCTTTTTTTTTTGAGTTGGAGTCTCACTCTGTCACCCAGGCTGGAGTACAGTGGCATACTCACGACCACACCAGCTGGCCTCTGGCGATCCTTCCACCTCAGCCTTCCAAATAGCCAGAACTACAAGCATGTGCTACCATGCCCGGCTAATTTTTTTTTTTTGAGTTGGAGTCTCACTCTGTCGCCCAGACTGGAGTGCAGTGGCCGCTCCCGGCCATCGCAGCCTCGACCTGCTTGGCTCCAGTGATCCTTCCGCCTCAGCCTTCCAAGTAGCTGGAACTACAGGCACGCGCTACCACGCTCAGCTGATTTTTGATTTACCATAGAGATGAGGTCTCACCAAGTTGCCCAGGTGGGTCTCGAACCCGCTGGCTCAGGCAATCCACCAGCTAATTTTTTATTTATTGTAGAGATGAGGTCTCGCCAAGTTGCCTGGGTGGGTCTTGAACCTGTGGGCTCAGGCAATTCACTTGCTGCGGCCTCCCAAAGTGCTGGGAATTTAAGCTGAGCTACTGAGCCTGCACTTTTTTTTTTTTAAGTCAGGGTCTCACTTTGTTGCCAAGGCTGGAGTGCAGTGGCATAAGCATGACTCACCACATCCTCGACCTGCTGGGTTCAGGTGATCCTTCCTTCTTAGTCTCCCAAGCAGCTGAGACTACAAGCATGTGCCACCACATCTGGCTAATTTAATTTTTTTTTGTAGAGATGAGGTTTTACTGTGTTGCCCAGTCTGTTCTCAAACTCCTGGGCACAAGCAATCCTCCCATCCTAGCCTCCCAAAGTGCTAAAATTACAGGAATGAATCACTGCACCTGGCCATCTCAGTTTTTAAAAAAATTTTAAAAATGTTTATAAGGGTTCTAATCCCACTCATGAGGGCTCCATCCTGATGACCCAATCACTTCCCAAAGGTTTTACCTCCAAATGCTTTCACATAAGTGTTTAGAATTTCAACATGTGAATTTTACAGGAACACAAACACTCAGTTCATCACAAGGCGTGGGGAGTAGAAAGGGAGATAGGCTTGGAGTCTCAAAACCTGGGTGGAGTCCCAGCAACCCTGCAGGAGTATGAACTTGAGTGTCATAAAGGTGGAATGGTTTTGCTCAGGTCTTCAGGTGAATGAGAAGGAGGGCTAGAAGCCACCGTTTCCAAACCCCACGTCCTCTGCAGTTTCCCAAGCCGCACTGGCTGCTCCATCATGGGCCGCATGCTGTAAGCATTATAGGTTACAAAGCATCCCAGCCCTGTGGGAATGTGAGGTGAGTGCCGCAATGGTATGTTGTACAGGGCTTACTGTTGGATTGAATTAAGGGGAATGCTCAGCAACATAATTACCATGGGATTGATGAGAAGGGGAAGCATTTTCCAATAACCTGTGAACCAAAGATGGGCAGAGTCAGTGTTCTGTGTTCATCACCCCGTGTCGTCTAAAGGCCCTACAGGAAGACTGCATTTCCCATTCTCCCTTGCAGTTAGGTTGGCCAGGGGAATGTGAGCGGAAGTTATATAAAACACTTTGGGGAGTGGCTACTTTTCTTGATGGTTCAGCCCACAGTGACTGGGAAGCCTTGAGCTCCAGGTGACAGAGTTGAGACAGAGGCAGCACTTACCCACTCTGGTCTGTGACAGAATGAGAAACTGTGCATGAACCACAAGATGTGGAAGTTTCTTTGTTACTGCAGCACAGTCTACCCTTTCCTGGCTAATTCACATGGACATAAGAAAATGGATGAAGAAATGAAGAAGTTGCCTGGGCAGAGGACCACATTTGGATCAGACAGGTACAATCACTCCGCCAGATTGTCTGACCATCTCCTTCTCCATCTGACTCCCTCGTTCTTCAAGTGACTATTTCAATGTCGTGTCTTCAGAGAATTCCTCCCCAGACTGCTTATCTCCTCTTTACACACAGGGACTTAGTAGCAACTTTTCTTTAAGTTTGCACTCTTCACATGTAATTATACAGTTTATTTAAATACTGTTTATCTCTCCGGCTCATCATAAAAATGTAAACTTAGTCAGGGACTCTGTTTACCTCTTTTTTTCTGGTTGCAGCACAGTCACAGCTACTAGTTCAATGTTAGTTTCCCTCACAGAATAAAATTAGACCTCATGTGAGAACTACACAGATTATTGTTTGTAATAAATATTTTAAATACACGCTTACATGCTTCTTAGGCTAATGGCTGGCTAATATACTATGTATTTATTCACATGTCGAAGACTTTTTGTGTGTATCAACTGTATTAAAGTATAGGTTACATACAACAAAATGCACCCATTTTAAGTGTACATTTTGATGATTTTTGACAAGTTTATATACCTGTGTGACCAACACCAGAATTGTGTTAAAGAACATTTCCATCAACCCAGAAAGTTCCCTTCTGCTCTGTCCCAGACAATTTATTCCTACTCCAGACCCAGGCAACCACTACTCTGCTTTCTGTCACTATTGATTAGATTTGTGTTTTCAGAGACTCATAAAACTGGAATCCTAAAGTATGTGCTCCTTTGTGTGTGGATTCTTAAGCTCAGTGTAATGTTTTGGAGATTTATACATGTTTTGTATATATATCAGTAGTTAACTCATTTTTATTGTTGAATAATATTTCCCTAGTATGAATATACAACAATTTGTTTATCCATTCATTGTTTTACCATTTTAATAGCAGCTTTATTGAGATATAATTCACAAACCATAAAATTCACTTATTTAAAATGTACAGTTCAGTGGTTTTAGTATATTTACAGAGTTCTACAACCAGCACCACTATCCAATTTTAGAGACATTTCATCACTCCAAATAAAAATCCTGTGCCCACTAGCAACCTGCCCCCATATCTGCTTCCCCACAGACCCTGGCAATCACTAATCTACTTTCTGTCTCTATGGATTGGCCCATTCTGGAGATTTTGCATAAATGAAATTAAACAATATGCGGTCTTTTGTGACTGGCTTGTTTCACTTAGCATAGTGTGTTTTCATGGTTCATCCATGCTGTAGCGTGTGTCAGTACTTCATTTCTTTTTAAGGACGAATAATATTTTGTTTACAGATTTACCACACTTTGTTTATCTATTCACGAGTTGATGGACATTTGTTTAGTTTTTTTTCCCCACCTTTTGGCTTTAATTCACAATAAACATCTGTGTACAATTTTTCATGTGAACCTATTTAAAATTAAAAAAAAAATTCTCTGGATTATATACCTAGGATTACAATTGTTAGGTCCAATAACTCCATTTAATTTTCTGAGGAACTGCCAAATTTCCAAAGTGCTGCATCATTTTATATCCTCACCATCAATGTATGAGGGGCCCGTGCAACGCTTGTTATTGTCCATCTTTTCAATTATAGCCATCCTAGTGGGTGGGAAATGGTATCACCCAGTTTTGATGTGCATTTCCCTGATGACAGATGACATGGAGCATCTTTTCACGTTGTGTCAACACCATGGGTTGAAGATAATTTTTTCCCATTGAATTACCTTGGCATCTTTGTGAGAATCAGTTGAACATCTACGGGTGGGTCTGTTTTAAGATTCTCCATGCTGTTGAATTTAATAGCTGTTATTAGACCACACCACACTCTCTTGATTAGATTTCATTCAAATTAGGGGTATCTGTCTCCAACTTCATTCATCTTTTTCAAAATTGACTTGAGTAATCAAAGTTCACTAAATTTTTGAATCAGCATGGCAAATTTTATTAAAAGAATGAATGCTTTATTCAGATTGTGTGCACTCTAGAGATCAGTCTTTGGAAAATTGCTGATTTAACAATATTGAGTCTTCCAGTTCTTAAATATTTCTTATAGCTCTTAAATACTGTATATTTCTCCACCTATTTAGGACTTCTTTAATTTCCCTCACAATGTTTAGTTATTTTCAGTGCATATGTCTGAAATGTATTTTGTTAATTTTGCTCCTATATATGTGATAGTTTTGATGCTATTTTAATTGGCATTGCCTTTTAAATTTTTTAATATTTCTTTTTCAATTATGTATTACTAGTATGTAGAAATACAATTGATTTTTGTGTAGTGCCTTGTACTCAGTGTTTTTGCTAAAGTCATTAGTTCTAGAAAGTTCTTGTGAACTTTTTTGAATATTTTTTCTTCACAATTATGTCATTTGTAAATAAAGTACATTTCATTTCTTCCCTCCCAATTTGTATGTGTTCATTCCCATTTCTTGCCTTCTTATGTAATCTAAGACTTCAAATATGACACTGAATAGAAATGGTGGGAATGGACATTCATTGCCAATTTTAGAAGATAATATTAGCTGTAAGTTGTTCATGCATACTCTTTATCAGATTGAGGAAGTTTATTCCTACTTATAGTCTGTTGAAACCTTTAACCATAAATTGCTGCTTGATTTCAGCAAATGCTTTTCCTGTATCTACAAAGGAAATCATATTGTTTGCTTTCATTCTTATAATAAGGAAAATTGCATTGCCTTCTTATAATATGGAAAATGTGTTATGTAATAAACTTGCTACATAATGTATTTTCATATATTAATCTTTTTGTATGCTAGATTTCTGGAATAAATCCCACTTGGTCAAAGTCTATTATCCTTTGACATATTACTATTTTCTTAAAGCTTTTTGCATTTGTGTTCATGAGATATATTTTTCTCTAATTTTCTCTTGTATTATCAGGGTAATGACGGCCTCATAAAATGAAATGGGGAGTGTTTATTCCTCATCTATTTTCTGAAAGAGTTCATATAGGATTGATATTATTTATTCCTTAAATGTTTGATAGAATTCTTAAGTCTCTGGGCCTGGAATTTTCTCCATGAGGCTTTTCATTACAATTCATTTTCTTTAATAGATATAGGACTTTTCAGATTTTCTAGTTTTTCTTGTGTTAGTTTTTGTGATTTTTGTCTTCCAAGAAATGTATTCATTTCATCTAGGCTATCAAAATTATTGGCATAAAGTTCTTCATAATATCCCATAGTCCTTTTAATGTTTACAGAATCCATAGTGACATTCTGCTTTTATTCTTTACGTTGGCAACTTGTGTCTTTTCTCCTTTTTGAACAGTCATGTTGTTAAATGTTATTGATCTTTTCAAAGAAAAAAATGTTTTTTTGTTTTATTGTTTTTTAAATTGTTTTTCAGCTTTCTCTTTCATTTAATTTGCCTTTTTCTATATTTTATGATTCCCTTTACTTTTGCTTTATCTTCTTTTTCCCCCTAGTTTCTTATTATAGAATCTTAGGTTATTAATTGGAGATGTCTCTTCTTTACTGAAATAAATATTTAATGTAAAAAATTTTCTTTTGAGCACTGATGTAGGTATATCCCACAAATTTTCTAATATGGTTTCATTCCATTTAAAACACTATTTAAATTCTATTATGATTTCTCCTTTAGAAGTGTAATTTAAAATGTCCAAATATCTGTGTATTTTCTAGATATCTAATTAAAACTTTATTTCTAATTTAATTCTCTTGTGGCAAGAGAACACACACAGGATGATTTCAGTTTTTAAGAAATTGTTGAGGCTTATTTTATGGCTAAGTATATGATGAATCTTGATAAATGTCCCTGTGAACTTGAAAAGAATCTATTCTACTATTGTTGGGTGGAGTGTTCACTTAGTGTTAATTAGGCCAAGTTGTTTGGAGGTATTCTCTAAGTTTGCTGTGTCTTTACTTTCTATCAGTTATTGAGGATGGCTATTGAAAATTTAAAATATATTTGGGGATTATTCCATTTCTCCTTTAAATTCTGTTAATGTTTTTCTTCTTTATATTGAAGTACTGCTATTTGGTGCATACCCATCGAAGCTTATTATGTCATCTTGAAAAAAATCTATCCCTCTATTATTTTAATATGTCCTCTTTTACTGCTAATAATTTTTTCTGAAGTCTACTTTTCTAATATTAATGTAGCTATTACAACTTTCTTTTCATTAGAGTCTGCATGGCATAGATATTTTTATTTTTAAATTACATAGGCTTTCATTTTGAAAGTTGGTTTGTTGTAAGTAGTAGATAGTCAAATCTTGCTTTTTTTCTAGTCTCACAGTTTCCCTATTAACTGGAATGCTTTTATCATTTACATTTAATGTAATTATATATACAATTGGGTGTAAATGTATTATCTTACTATTTGTTCTATGTTTGTCTCTTCTGGTTTTTGTTCCCCTTTCCTCTTTTCCTGTCTTCTTTCACGTTGGGGAATTTTTAAGATTCCATTTTATGTCTACTCTTGCTTTATTAATTCTACCTCTTTTTCATCCTGTGTTTGATCTAGTGTTACAAAATATGAGTTTAATTTATCAAAATCTGTCTTCAAATAACATGGTGCCAGTTCACAGATAATATAAAAATCTTACCAAATGTTATTTTCTCGTCCTATCCTTTAAGTTATTATTGTCATATATTTACTTCTACATATGTTATGACTCCACATTGCATTATTACTTTCACTTTAAATACAAATTATTCTTTAAATAAATATAAAATTTTTAAAAAAGAACTCTTTATTTACCCACATATTTACAATTTCCAGAACTTCTCTTTCTGTGCAGATTGAAGTTTCCATCTGTTGTCATTTTTGTTTCTATCTGAAGGATTTCCTTTAGCAATTTTTATAACACTATTCTGCTGGCAATGTATTCTCTCAGTTTTTGTTTGTCTAAAGAGTTTTATGTTGACTTTATTTTTGAAGAACACTTTGCTGCATACAGAATTCTAGATTGACAAGTTATTTTTTCTTTTTCACACTTGAAAAATATCATTCTGTTGTCTTCTGGCTTGCATAAGTTATGACTAGAAGTTTGTGATTGTACTTATATTTGCTCTTTATTACATGACTTCCTTTTTTCTAGCTGGTTTTTAAATTTTACCTTCTTCTTGCATCTTGGTAATGATGGTGATGATGTCATGGTGGTGATGACGGTGGTGGTGGTGGTGATGATGGTGTTAATGGTGATGATGGTGGTGGTTATGGTGGTGGGGGTACTGGTAATGGTGGTGGTGATGGTAATGGTGGTGGAATGGTGATGGTAATTATAATGACAGTGGTGATGGTGATGGTTTTGATGGTGGTGGTAATGGTGATGATGGTGACTGTGGTGAGGGCGATGGTTGTGGGGATGGTAATAATGGTGATGGTGGTGGTGATGATGTTTATGATGATGGTGGTGATGATGAGGATGGTGATTGTGGTGATGGTGGTGGTGATGATATTGGTGGTGATGGCGGTGGTGGTAGGATAATGATAGTGGTGGTGATGGTCATAGGGGTGGTAATGGTGATGATATGATGGTGACAGTGGTGGTGGTGATGTTTGTGACGGTGGTGGTAATGATGATGATGGTGACTATGGTGGTGGTGGTAGTGGTGATGTTTGTGATGGTGGTGGTGATGGTGATATGGTGGTAGTGTTGGTATATGTTTACTCTGCTTTCAGTTTAATAAGATGCTCCGATTTGTGAGAAGTTTTTTGAAGGGAAGTGTAAAACAATGTTGCCGTTATTTCTCCAAATATGTCTTCTGTCTTCCCCACCATAGTACCCAATGTTCTAGAATTATAATACCAGATGTCAGACCACTTGATATTATCCCACAACTCACTAAAGCTCTGTTTATTTATTTGATACTTTTTGTTCTCTGTGTCACTTCAAATAGATATATTGCTATGTTTTCAGTTTTACAGGTCTTTTTTCTTTAGTGCCTAATCTGCTGTTAATTCCATCTGGTGAGATTTTCATTTCAGATATTGGTGGTATTACTCATCTCTAGAGGTTCCATTTGATGTTTTTTATGTCCTCCATTTCTTTCCTCATTATTTTCATGTTTTGCTTTACATTCCTGAGCATAAAAATCCTGTTTTTAGTACCTTTAAATGTCTTACTAATAATTTCATTGTCTCCACTATTCCTAGGTCTGTCTCACTGAACTTAGTTTCCCTTTGGCTATGTATTAAAATTTCCTGTTTTTTAAAACATTTTTTTTAATGAGTCAAAGCATTGTGAATTTTATGCCCCTGAGTGCTAGATTTTGTTGTATTCCTTTAAAGATTTTTGAACTTTTTCTGGCAGCCAGCTATGTTATCTGTTAACTATTTTGATCCTTTGAGTCTTTTTTTCCCTCCTTTTGGTTAAAATTAGCCTCCAATTTAGTTCTACTTCTTAGGCCCAGATCTTTCTGAGCATTGTGCTAAATCTGTGTATTCAGTGAAGTCCTTCCATGATGGCTGGAGGAAACGCCAATTTCTGTGTAGACTGTGTATTGTTTAATTTATTCCTCCCTGCCCCATACATGTGCATGTTGGTATGTAGCCAGACTCTAGGGTACTCCATGCAATTTCTAGAAATTTTCCCCTTCTTAGCTCCCTCCTCTCTGCCCTACAAACTCTAGCTGTCCTGTCCTTCCTGAACTGATGTCTATCTACTCAACTTAGCAAAGTTTCCAAGCTCTGCTTGGGTGCCCTGTTCCTTTGTGACCCCAAAGTTGTTTCCAGGCAGAATGCTGGATGATGGTGATGATGGTGAGTCTCTCTTTGTCTGTTTTCCTTCTTCCTGGGATCTCAGTCCTGTACTGCCCAATGTACCATATCTATAAAGAGTTATTTCACTTATTTGTACTGATTTCTGATTATTTTTTTTAATGCCAGGGGGGTAGTGCCATACCTTGTTGCCTCTCATGACTGGAAATAGAAAGAGGCTCTGGTTCTTTATCACTCATCTTTTATTTTGCCCTTTGAGACCCGAGTGACCATTATATCCCGAGCTCTTACTAGTGAGAGGTACCCGCACTTGGTGGACAGATCTGTGCTGAACAGACTTGGACGTGAGGTTTCCAGATTTCATTCCCACACCAGTCCCCACTCTTCTGGAATCAATCAGATTCAATCTGGTGTCTGAGAAGGCTGGTGTTACAAAGTAAGTAGTTCATGATGAAGTTTACTGTCACTTAAGATCATTAGAAAACTGCTGGAATTCATTGAATTACAAGCAGCTGGACACTGGAAATAAACGGTTCCAGTGTAGATGTGTGAACCTAACCAGAAAGTGATCCTATCACCACCCTGGGCTCAAAATCCCACTTTGGCTTTTATTGACTGTGAATTTCACTGTGGTAGGGCATTCAGGCGCCCTCTTGGCTGCATCCCTCTCTCTTCCTCACACTTCCAGTTCAGAGAATCTCTTATCCTAGAAAACATTTTGTGCTTTCATGCCTACAGAGCCTGCTTAAATTCTACTCCTCCTCTAAGGCCTATTTCAGAAGTTTTCTGCTCTATAAATCCCCAATCCCTGCTTCTCAGTTAAGATGATCATATTCCTCTTTAATAGCCCTAATTTAAAAAAAAATATCAGCCCTCTTGTAGATTTTGATTCCCACACATTTACTAAGTTCCCACTATGTGGCCGTAAGCATGCTAGGGACATTCACATTTGATGGATCATCGAATTTTTACAAAAACTCTGAGAAGCAGGCTTTACTCTAGGCATTTAGCCAATAAAGATAAAAGACTCAGAAGGCCAAGCGACTTGTCTCATTTAAATAGCTTTGATACTTATCATTTTCTCCCTGATTTATGGTTCCTTGAATGCGTGCCTCTAAGGAGACAATTCTTAGTCTGTGTGACCTTGGGCGAGTTCCTTAAGTTCATTGAACTTCAATTTCTTTTGCAAAACACAGCGAATTTTACACATATCAGTGTGCTGTTGCAGTGAGGACAAAAAAAACCCAAACAAACCTGGACTGTCAAGATGGGAATGAACATCTCAGCACACAGTAGGTACACATGCATATTTGTTCCCTTCCTTCCCAGCCCTTCCCCCAGTACGCTCTAAGCTCCTCGGGCCCAGGGATGATAAGGCGATGTCTCAATTATCTCTTTTCCTGGCAAACTGTAGAAGTGACCTGAAACATAATAAGAGCACACACAAATCTGACCACATGAATTGCCCAGACAACTCCATTTTAGACAATCAGGAGGCCACACCAGGGTCACTCGGAGTCCCTGGAGGCCTATGCTTTCTCTCCAGGACACCAAGGTTTAACAGAGCCACAGTAGCTGCTGAAAATGACCTTTACTTGGGCTGGGGCTTTCTCTACATGCCCCAGAAACATTGCCTTATATAAGTGATCCTAGGAACACAGGCAGGAGTTTGCAGTATTGCCATTTTAGGCAGGAATCGATGGGCGGTCAGAGTCTAAGTGAGTTTCCCAAGGTCATGGAGCCATTGGACATCAAAGCCAAGTCCGCATAACTCCAGCCTTGCCCTTCTTGTGTTTCTATGCCTGAGGTCTTTCCCCTGGAGGAACCAGCTGCCTGCCACCCCGTGGACAGAAAGATGCTTTCTGGAGCACACAGGAGGCCGTTTCAGGTCTGACTCACCCCCAGAGGGGCTGCTAGGAGGCAGGGCTTACATTATTGAACCTTCTGGTGCAGTTTTTATTTTGACAGGAACCAAATGAAGTAGGTATTCTTAGCACAGTCCCCATTTTTCAGACAAGGAGACAGGTTTATAGTGGTTAGGAATTCGCCAGCGTAGACACAGATCTGGGTGATGACACAATGAGAGGGGCAGTGTGGTGCAGTGGTTAAACATGCAGATTCTGGAACCAGGGCTCTGACCCTGCATGGCTGTTTCTAGCTGTGTGGTCTGGAACATGTAATTACAGTTTCCCGTGCTTTGTCTTCCCATCAGCAAAATGCAGTTACTGAGAGCTCCTGCTTCATCAGGGTATTATGAAATCTGGATGGGTCCAAACACATGTGGGTTTCCATGATGAACGCATAGCAAGTCCCACCATAAAGGTCAGCCTACTCCAGTTGGGCGTGGGCCACATGATCAGTGGGGCCAGAGCCTGCCATGTGGGCCATGAGAGTGAACGAGTGGAACAAAGTCTTTTATCTCTGAGCTCAGCTGTATCAGCTCCACTGGCCCCTGGGCCCTTTCCACCTGGGCGGAAAATGGGGTCCTTCCAGGAGCACGGTCCCCTGATAATGACTTGAACTCAAGCAGAGCAAGAGGAACTATTCTGAAGGGCACTGCAAGTGGGGCCATTCTCTCTCGCTCAGCCTCTTCCTGGACTATTGCCAGCTGACTTCTTGTACGAAAGCAGGACCCACGAGTCATAGGGGAGACTTCTGAGTCCCTGTGACAGCAGCGACCCATGACCTGGCTGGTACCTGCATCACTGCAGTGTGTCCGCCCTTCAATATGCAAACTGTGCTTTAGGGCGAGGGTCTGGGTGGTGCTGCTTGCCTTCTGGGTGGGGTGGTCCTCCAGTGTGAGGGAGTGGCCAGCACACAGCAGGAGTACATTGTGTTTTTTGTCTATTGTTGTGTGACAAATGACCATATATCCAGTAGTTTAAAGCAGCATACGTGCACTATCACAGTTTCTAGGACTCGGGAAGGAGTTCATGTGTGGCTTAGCAAAAGTCTCTGCTCTGGGTTTCCCAAGACTGCAGTCAAGCTGTTGGCTGGAGTGGGTTCTCATTCGGAGGCTAGACTGGGGAAGAATCCACTTCCAGGCTCACTCAGGATGTGGGCAGAATTTACCCCCTTACAGTTGTCTGGCCCTGTCTTCTTACTGGCTATTGACTACAGACCCGTAAGTTCCTGACAGTCATCTGCATTTTTAGAAGATGCTGACAGTTTCTCATCACATGGGTTTCCCCCACATAGCTGTTTATTTCACCAGGTCTGCAAGGACATAAGCATGGGACATCACCCTTGCTATATTGTATGGTTAGGAACAAGTCACCATTTCCACCCACACTCAAGGCAAGGATTGAACACAAATGCAGACACCATGATGCAGGGACAATCAGAAGATGCTCTCAGCTGACAACCACTTGCCCATAAGCTTTGTCTGCCTAAAACCCATCCTTCCTCTGTTTCTCACTTTCAGGAGCCCACCTACAAGCCTCCTAACCTGAAAGCAACTTTCTTTTAGGAATGCCTGTGGCTGGCACTATGTACCTTGCCTTTGACCCAACTCTAGAAGCAAGATCCAGTTTCTCAGCCCCAGCAGTGTGAGGGAAGGCTAGGTTTGCCTCATGAAGGGCTAAGTCAATGTGAATAGAACCTTGTGAGACTATTCCAGTGCTGGGGTAGTTGGGGGGTATTTGTGCCTTTCTCTCTCTGAGTCATGGCCTCCTTAAAGGAAGAGGTCTTCTCATCGTGGGGAAATCACTTAACCGACTGTGATAATAATTGCTAACATTTATCCAGCACTTCTTATGTGCCAGGTACTGTAAGATGTGCTTGGCATATATAATTGTGTTTTAATCCTCACAACAATGACTAAGAGATTTTAATAAATTTCCAGAAGACAGCAAGCAGAGAGGTGTGAGCTGACCTATAAAACAGGAAGAAGCTGTAGTTGGGATCCTGGCAGTAGGACACAGCCAAGATTCCACCCACTGGAACACTGGGGAGGCACAGAGACCAGAGGCAGTAGGTGTGTGCAGGGCTGGGGCGAGAAGCCTGGCCGAAAAAGGTCTTTGCTGAGTTGCACCTTGAACCACTCCCCAGGCACTCCCCAGCCTACCGTACGCATGAAATCAGAGCACAGGCAGAGGGGTCAGCTTGAGGGCACATCCTAATGGTTTGTAACTGAAGCCACGGATCAGCACCACAGGGAAAGCCAAAGCTGGGCTGGACCCCAGAATGTAACCCTTTCCATTCTGATGTTGGGAGTCCAAACCCCCTCACTCTAAAAAGAATCTTGCAGCAGCCACAATTCTCCCTGCCCCACTCAAAGCCCAAAGTTAGAATTATTACCCCAGGGGGAGGCTGAGCCAAAAAGAAAGTCCTGCTAACCAAAAGAGGAAACACACACCCGTGTCCCTGTCTTTAGCTTTCTTACATGAATAGGCAACCAGCGACCACCAGGCACATGAGGCAAATCAGCGGCATGAAAGAGGAAAACGATGATAAATGCACTGAAAAAAAAACTAAGACCAGAGGAAACAGAGCAAATTAAGTGAAAAACACTCTAAAAATACTCTGATTAACATACTGAGAGATATTTGAAATGATTATTATATCCATAAAGTAAAAAAACAGCACGCACTGAAATAGGAACACAGACGACCAAAATAAGCACTTGGTTTCTGAAAGATCCCTATAAAAACACCAGGAAGATGAGAAAATAGTGTTCAGTAAATCTCCAAGCACAAAGAGCAAAAAGACAAAGTGATTGCACTTTTAAGCAAATAGATAAGGAACACAGGAGGCAGCTTCTAGGAGGCCAACATCTAGAAACAAAATGGAGGGAATAGATGGGGGGAAATGGTCAAATAAATAAAGTAAGGGTATTTCTGAGCACTAAAAGAAAAACACTAACTTGTGAACTGGAAGGGCCTCCTACAAGTACCAAGCAGGATGAATAAAAAAAGAGTCACTGTAAAGCTAATTATCATAAAATTATATAACATCTAAGAAAACAACAACAATTCTAAAAACTTTTAGAGGGGAAAAAAAGTCATTCACAAAGACACAAAGAACAAATTGATATCTGCCCTGTTGTCAACAATTGTTGGAAAACAAATGTACCTATGCCCCTAACATTCTGGTCAAATTCTATTCATGGCTGAACTAGTAACCAAACATGAACCAAATGGGAACGGTGATGAGAAGAAGGGAGGGTCTTTAAAAAAGACATTTTTCTACACTTAAAGTCAACCTTTCAACTGGCTTCTCTTGAGAAATAACTTGAGGATATGCTCTAGGAAAATGAGGAAGTAAATTAACAAAAGGCAAAAAAGAGGACAGGGAATTCTCCAGAGAGGAGGGTGTAGTGGCCCCGGAGTGAGGAGAGAAGGGAGTGAACAGAGAGGCTCATTCTGTCAAGGACAGGAAGCTGGAAGTTCCCAAAAGAGAGGGAACCTGATGCGACGTATGTTGTGACCGAGAGTTTGCCGAAGGAACTCAGGTTATGGTACTGGCAAGAAGTGCAAGATAAAACAAAGGCGATCACAAATCCATGAACACCATACAAAATGAACACAAGTGAAGATCATCATCCAAACAAAGGCAAACCAGCAGGCAACCGAGTAAGAGAAAGCATGTCCTTGATGATCTGCATTTCCTCTGGCAAGCGACTCAAGAGTATTGGAAGTACACTCACAGAGAAGGAAGGCCATCTCAGCAATCTACCAGAGATGGGTCCACTTTTTCCTTCCCTTCAGTATTTATATGATCATAATGACGAACACCTTGCTTTTTGCTTTTCTGGTTTTGGTTTTCTTTTTTTGTTTGTTTGGTTTTTTTTGTTGTTGTTTGTTTTTTTGAGTTGGAGTCCCACGCTGTTGCCCAGACCGGAGTGCAGTGGCTGCTACCACGCCCGGCTGATTTTTTGATTTATTGTAGAGATGAGGTCTCGCTGCCCAGGCGGGTCTCAAACCTGTGGGCTCAGGCAATCCACTCACCTCAGCCTCCCAAAGGCGCGGGATTACAGGCTGAGCCACTGAGCCCGACTGGTTTTGGTTTTCAACTTTTTTTTTTTTTGAGTTGGAGTCTCACTCTGTCACCCAGGCTGGAGTGCAGTGGCCGCTCCCAGCCACCGCAGCCTCGACCTGCTGGGCTCCGGCGATCCTTCTGCCTCAGCCTTCCAAGTAGCTGGAAATACAGGTGCACGCCACCATGCCCAGCTAATTTTTGATTTATTGTAGAGATGAGGTCTCGCCAAGTTGCCCAAGCGGGTCTCAAACCCGTGGGCTCAGGCCATCCACTCACCTCGGCCTCCCAAAGCGCTGGGATTACAGGCGGTTTTCAACTTTTAAAGCATAGGAAATGTAAATCAAAATAAAACTTTAAGCCTCCTAATTGGCTAAAAGGAAGCCCCTGGCCAATGGAAAACAGTAAAACAAAATTCCAGGCTATGACAGAAAAGGAGATCAGATGTACCATCATACCACCTCCCTTGAGTTAGACACAACAGACCAGCATTAGCATTCAAATAGAGATCATAGGGCTGAAAAAACAGACCATGACAATAAGATACCAAATTTCAACCTGACTTTGGTATAGCATCATATGATGGATAGCAGGCCTTGAAGGAAATACAAAATTTACCCCCAAATATATATCTTTAGTGTATTTTGAAATAGCCCTGCAAAGCTATCTTTCATGGGGAAATATTTACATCTATAGAGAATCTCCGTTCACATAGCCAGATCTTTCCTTTTTCAGGCCTTCCCAGGTCTAGGAGGGGTTAACTGCGAATCTGATCATTTAAAGTCTGAATAACAGACATTTGTCATCTATTTTCTCTATGAGCTGCCACTTAGGACAGGGGTCCTAAGCCCTCGGGCCTTGGACTGGTACCTGTCTGTGGCCTGTTAGGAATCGGGCCGCACAGCAGAAGGTGAGTGGCAGGCAAGTGGGAAAAACTTCATCTGTATTAACAGCCACTCCTCATTGCTTGTGTTACTATCTGAACTGCTGTCAGATCAGAGGAGGCATTACATTCTCGTAGAAGCACAAGCCTTATCGTGAACTGCACATGAGAGGGCTCTAAGTTGCGTGCTCCTTATGAGAATCTAGTGCCTGATGATCTGAGGTGGAGCTGAGGCAGTGAAGCTAGCCCTGGGGAGCAGCTGCAAATACAGATTAACATTTAGCAGTGAGGTTTGACTGCACAGAGACTTTAATAAACCAATGTGTGAGGGCTCCTATCAAAACCATATCAGTGAGTGGCATGTGAGCTTGATGCACTTCAATTGTGCAGCTGCAGGCTTTAAGTCAGAATCAACATTTATTTAGTCTACATGTGGTCTGCCCATTATTTTATCTACCACTTCTGTCTGTGGCTCTTTTTTTTAATGGTGAGTTGTATAATTACTTCATTATATATTACAACGTAATAATAATAGAAAGGAAGTGCACAATAAGTGTTATGTGTTTGAATCATCCCGAGACCATCCCTCCCACTCTGGTCTGTGGAAAAATTGTCTTCCACAAAACCAGTCCCTGATGCCAAGAAGGTTGGGGACTGCAGTCCTATGAGGCTTCATATCGAGAACTTTGGCTTCCTCAACAATACCTCCCATTTTATCTCAACTTCACATTCCCTTTACTGATCTCAAAATCCTTCATAGATAGAGCTTAACTCTTTTTATCAATTGCCAGTCAGAAAATCTTTAAATCCACCTATGACTTGCAAGCCCTTGCTTGGAGATGTCCTGCCTTCTGGGCTGAACTGATGTGAACCTCAAGTGTATTAATTTATGTTTGTCTGTAATTTCTGTCTCCTTAAAAATGTACAAAACCAAGCTGTAATTCAACCATTTTGGGCAACTGCTCTCAGAACCTCTTCATATGGTGCCATAGGCCCAGGTCACTCAGATTTCGCTGGCAACAAATCTTTTGAAATATTTTATAAAGTTTGGCATCTTTCATCAGCAGATACTTGGTTTTCATAGCAGAACAGAATGCAAATGTTAAAAATCTTGATAATGTAAAAGTAAAATATAGCTATACATGTAAGATAAACAGAAGGAACAGTGAAGAGAAGAAGAAAAGATCTTTAATAAGTGAGGAGACAGGAAAAACTGCTGGGAGTGGATGGGAAAAGAAAGAAAAGGGTTTATGTTCGGGACTTAAAATTATAGATATAGGCCATGCGTGGTGGCTCAAGCCTGTAATCCTAGCACTTTGGGAGGCTGAGGCAAGAGGATTGCCTGAGTCCAGGGGCTTTCTACCAGTCTGGGTGACTTGGTGAGACCTCATCTCTACAATAAATAAAAAAATTAACCAGGCGTGGTGGCGCGTGCACCTGTAGTTCCAGCTACTTGGAAGGCTGAGGCAGAAGCACGTCTGAGCCCACAGGTCGAGGCTGCGGTGGCCATGCCCATGCCACTGCACTCCAGCCTGGGCAACAGAGTGAGACTCCGACTCAAAAAAAGAAAAAAATTACAGATACAACAAGGAATACTGAGTACACTCATCTGAATATCAAATATTAGGAAGGAAGAGAAAAAAGAAGGAAATGGTGGATTGAAATTAATCTTGTTTTTAATTGGATAAATTATATAATAAATTAATTAAGGCAGTGGATATTGTTTAAAGTTATCCAGTGAAAAATTGATTTTTCCACTTTCTGATTATGGATATAAGTAACAGAAGAAATGAAAGCACACACCTTTAGAAGAGATTTCCTCTAGAAGTAGAACTGGGGTGAGAAAGTTTCAGCAGGGAATCAAACTGATGTTTTAAAATATTCTAATTTTAAAGATACCTAAATCCAAATGTTCAAGTCCCTTAGATGACATGGTATAGTTTCTCCATATAATCTAGACATATTCTTCTGTATACTTTAAATCATCTCTAGATTACTTATAATACCCGATACAATGTAAATGCTATATAAATAGTTATACTGCCGGGCTCGGTGGCTCAGTCTGTAATCCCGCGCCTTTGGGAGGCTGAGGTGAGTGGATTGCCTGAGCCCACAGGTTCGAGACCCGCCTGGGCAGCGAGACCTCATCTCTACAATAAATCAAAAATCAGTTGGACGTGGTAGCGCACACCTGTAATTCCGGCTACTCGGAAGGCTGAGGTGGAAGGATCACCGGAGCCCAGCAGGCAAGGCTGCGGTGACTGGGAGCGGCCACTGCACTCCAGTCTGGGCGACCGAGTGAGACTCCAACTCAAAAAAAAAAAAAAAAAATAGTTATACTGTATTTTTGTTTGGATTCTTTTTATTGTTATTTTTTCTTGACTGTTTTTTATTCATCAGTGGTTGAATCAAGAGGTACAGAGGACAGACTATGTTTGATTAATTTAAAAGGATCTACTGAAGTGAAGGTTTATAAAAATAAAAGAACCATGATCTTATACTCGGCCTAACAGTTAGAACATTTTTGTTAGTCAGAACTGACTGACTGCAAAAAAATGCCCCCCCCCAAAGTCTCAGAGGCTGAGCACGAGAAAGGTTTGTTTTGTGTTCACATCACTATTTGGGGGATAGTGTCTCAACATTCTTCCGGGCCCAGACTCTTTCTCGATTGTGGCTCTTCTGTTTCCTAGGAACATTTGAGTCCTCCCTGAAAGCCCTGCAGCAGGTGACAGGAGAGAGAGCATAGCCTGGAGATGGGACCCACACCTGCATTCCTCTTTTGTGTACCACTGGCAGGCACATGGACCACCTAAACTTCAAGGGTAGCTGGGAAGTGTGGCCCAAGCTCATACCCTGAAATAAGGGGATACTGATAGGT
Source organism: Cephalopachus bancanus (assembly GCA_027257055.1). Lineage (NCBI taxonomy): Eukaryota > Metazoa > Chordata > Mammalia > Primates > Tarsiidae > Cephalopachus > Cephalopachus bancanus. The sequence goes on from JAPVLO010000072.1 coordinate 5,921,781, forward strand.
GAGCTTCTGTCATTTCCTGCTTCTGCTCCAACTCTGTGTCCATCCCTGGCCTCCTCCAGGAAAGATCATTTTCTCTCTGTTGCTGTGGGTTTACCATTCCCCTTCTTTATTTTATATGGTTATATCATATGTGTTTGGGTCCCTAAATGGAATACCACTCAGCACTTGTTTTTGAGCTTTGTGAAAATGGAAACATTCAATATCAGATTATAAGAATCCTTCTGAGATTTGCTTTTTTATTCAATATTATGTTTATAAGATTCATCTGTGATGGTGTGTATAGTGGTGGCTGATTCATTTAAGTAAAGAACAATATTCTACCACATGAGCATATCAGAGTTTATTCATTTTTTTGTCCTGTGGATGAGTACTTTGTTTCTATTGTGAAATCATCTTTGCAACTTGGATAAGATGCATTATCATTGTATCTTGGACATGACATATTGTCTTTTAAAAATATATGTCACTGAATATGATGCTGCTGTGTGAAATGCAAAACTTAGATCTCCTGCATCTCCCTTGTGACCATGAGGGAAGAAATGCAAGCCAACAACTTGAGGATGACAGTTTGGAAAGATGGGAAAACTCTAGCCTTCAGCTACACATCTCAATCATTGACTTAACTCACTCTGAAATAATTCTATCTCTTAGCATGCGAAGTGAAACCCATGTTGTAGCCATTGTGAAATGGATCTTGTGTTACCTTCAGTTGACACATATATCCTGAAGCCATTATTTTTTATATATGATGTAAGCTATATTTGCCAATGGAGAACAATATGAATGTATGTTATTGAGTAAAAAAAAAAGAATATGAACAGAATGTCCTGTTAAATATTATCAAGTGGATTCATCAGTGTAGGTTGGAAACAAATAAGAAACAAATTTCAGTGGCCATGCAATTCAAGTTTATTTCTCATTGACATGAATAGTTCATGTAGTTGTTCAGCAAGTGAAGTTCCACATGGCAGACCCAGACTCCTTCCATTTTGTGCCTCCTCCCTGCTCTAGGTCCTCCAGGTCCTCTCCATTTAGCCAGAGGGCAAGTACTAGAGTGGTGCCTTTGTGGGATGGGCCAGGACTGGAAGAGGCACATGTCACTTCCACTGGCAACAACAGTCACGTGACCATTAACAAAATTATTCAGTGACACTTAGTAGAGCATGGTAAGGAAGACCTATTCACAACGATCACCATCAGTATAAGAAATATTGCAACTAGGTCTTGCAGTGGAGGAGAGAGACTGGGCTCAACTCCAAACACAGCGGGGGCCAGTGGGGATTTATAGCCAAGAAGCAGGGTGGGCTCAGTGGATAGAAAATGACTAAGAGGAAACATCAGGGGTCAGGGAGATCTTGGCTAGACGGACCTAACGGGATTCTTGCTAAAGGCAGGCCAGGGCGATCAGACATCACCTGAGGGATGGTGGGGATGAGGAAGCTGACCAGATATTAGGCATCAAGCCTGGGGATTCTTGCTAAACTGACTTAGCAGGATTATTTACTAAAACTGGATTTTATAAGGAAGGGCACAGAGGAGCCCAGGAGATGTTTCAAAAGCCAGGGTACAGTGTGGCCAAATAAAGCGTCTTTATTACCATGCAAGGGAGGCTGAGTTCCCAGGAAGAGGAGGAGAAGGCAGATGTGGTGAGCTCTTATCAGTATGGGTTACACATATATCCTTAGAAATCTGATTTTAATGGTTGCCTCTTGGGGTCTGGGTGGATGTTTCGAGATCCTTCCTTTGTTTTTCATTTCTCTCTGCACTGTTGTTTGTTTTCAATGAGATTTTATGTATTTTAAAACTAAAACATAGGGAAGAACGAAAAGGTTCTGATTGGGAGAAAAAAAATCACATTTATTGGGCTCTTTGGGGGTGGGGGTTGGTAGGCTTCTCACACCTCTTCTTCAAGTCCATAGGACAGACCGCATCCTGGGACCCTGGGTGTGACTATCACCCCCACTTTACAGGTCTAGAAACCAAGGCCCCAAAGCCAAGGCGATGTTCTTCAAGTTGCAGGGCCAATCCCTGCCCAGCTAGAGAGTTCACTGTCCCGCATACCCTGAACCTGCAGTGTAGACTGCAAAGTGAGAGTTCAACCAAGAACTCACGATTTCTTTGAAAAGAAAACAAAAATTTTCAGCTTTCCAGGTTTATATTTACAAATCATGAAAGAATTCTAGGAATACTGTAGTAAAGTTATAAATATAATTCTGCAGTTTGAAAAATGTCGATTGTATAGTAGAGTGGACTGATGTGTCCACCACAATCTAGAGGTTGAAGTCCTAGCCCCCAGTACCTCAGAAGGTCACTGTATTTGGAGATGGCGCCGTTCAAAAAGTGATTAAAGGTCTAAAAGGGGGACCCAGTCCAATCTGACTGGTGTTTTTGTATTAAAAGAGGAGATTAGGACACAGACACTCATTGAGGGTTGACAAGTGAGGACACAGGAAGAAGGTGGCCATCAGTATACCAAGGCGAGAGGTCTCAGGAGAAACCAACCTTGCTGATACCTTGACCTCAGACTTCCAGCCTCCAGAGCTGTGAGAAATACATTTCTGTCGTTGAGGCCGCCTGGCGTGTGGTACTTTGTTAGGACAGCCCATGTAAGCTGATACATATGATTTGGCGAATGGATTGATCCCAGAAATCTCCAGGATTGGGGAAATTAAAAATGCTGGCGAGTTGGAGAAGGGAATGGGTAGGAAAGTGCATTTTAATGAATGTGTGTTCTGGTCTTGTGTGTTGTCTTTGGGATTTTAGCTTGAAAATGAAATGTAAAATGCACGTAGGAGGCTTAATGAATTGAAAATGTCTGCCTTGTGGCTTTTCCCAAGGGGAGAAAAACAACTGAATTAAAATTAGAAGGGAAAGTATTTGTACTATTGGGGAAACATTATAATGATAGATATTAAATTCAGAATTCCCAAAGGCTGGCCAGATTGGAAATGGACCCGGCCCCATGGCTGGTATCTGTTGAGTTTGCCAGCTTGGACCGGCACACCATGGAGAGTGACCATCTCATCACAGGCTTGTGTCTAGCTAGGACACTGAAGGTAAAACTCGCCAAAACCCACACGTGAGCTGTGCATGTGACCACAGTAAAATTCAAACCTCATTACTCAAATGATAACTTAAACACAATTAAAATACAACAAGAAACTTGGGAAATATTTCACAACATATGTTTAGACAAAGGGTTGATGAGCTAAAGACATAAAAATAGGATCATAAATAAACGATAAAAAACCTGCCACGCAGAGACTGTCATTAGGTCTGAGCCAGAAAGTGACCAAAGCAATTGCACACATGGTCAGTGCACCAATAAAAAAAAATGTTTAGATTCATTATCAATGGGGTACCTGGAAATCTCAGCAAAGATATGTGAATAAATTGCCACCCAACCATTTGCAAGTATGAAAACATGCTGTTAACCAGTGTCAGTCAGTAGGTGGGCCACCCCAAGGGGCGCCCACACTACAGTAGGGGTGGAAGTGATGTCTGCGTTTCTGAAGGGGATGGGACAATGCATAACGGCCCTACTGAAAATACACTTATGGCTTTATGCCAAGACGCCAGTTGGAGGACTTTATCCTGAAGAAATCGCCAAGGCTGTGTACAAAAATGTGTGTTCAGCGATGTGTGTTACAGTGATGTCCACTCATTCATTCACCCAGGAAACACAGAGAGAGCTTCTGCTATATGCCAAGATCATGAGAAATAAAGTCATGGGCAAAAATCAGACAGCCCCATGCTGCAGGGTCTGGGCCCTGCAGAGCGGATGAACATTGAACATTGCCCAGGTAAACAGAGAGTTGCTTTGAAAGTATCCATGAGGGTGGTAGGAGAGAGGGAAGTGTCCCTTTGGTGAGCCATGCCAGTCAGCAGGTCAGCAAAGGGGGACGAGCATGTCTGAGAGTGGGCCTGTGCACCCAGGGAGGCTGCAAGGGTGGCCAGGGAGGCCTCGTAGATGCCCATCCACACGGGCTTGGGGCTTCATTGTCAGAGCAACAGCAGGCCCTGAAGGAGTTTGGACTTGCTTTTCCTCTGAGTGGAGATGGGCTGGGGAAGCAGGACACAGCAGTTTCTGGGGTTAGGAGGCAGGAGATGAGGACATCTTGGACCCAGGGAGAGTTGGAGATCCAGAGGGTGGATAAGACAGCCTGTGGCATGGCTTAGAAATGCAATGAGCATTGTGTCCGTGAAGTAGGAAGCTGCCAGGTCCATTGCCAACACAGACTGAGGAGATAAACAACAGCAGTGTGTGCATGGAAGGAGGCTGCTTTTGAGAAGACGGAAGCGAGGAAGAGGGTAGGCAGGGAAATCACACCCCTAAGTTAAGAGTGTTTCTCTTCATGCTGTGCAATTATGGGTAATTTTTTCCCTTCCATTGTTTGTTTCCCGAGTGTTCGGCATTGAACAAATATTGACTTTGTAATTTTAAGAAATGTATTATGAAAAAGATAAAAGCAACTCACAAAGGTTCTTTGTTCTACTTTGCTGGGTCTAAACACCTGGCTGTTTGGGCCTCCCTGTGCGTGGGCAGGCTTCATGCCACCTGATCATCAGGTATGTGACCCCAGGAGGATGTAGCTCAAGGAGCTGACACGACCACCACTGAACAGCTGTGAGCACTCTGTGTGCCAGCAAGTGGACTCCTAGGGAGAGACACAGGCCCACCCAAGTACCCCAGTCTCACGTCCTGTGAGTGAATCAGGGAGATGGTGTGTCAGGAAGTGTGTTCTGGGCCAAGGGCCAAGCAGTGTTTACACATGCACACACTCACACAGAGCCTAACACAAATGCACAGACAGAGCTTACACACACATAGAGACACACACCTATACAACCTTGCGCAGCACATCTACACATAGCTTTACACACACACACAAGAGCACTCAGACTTACACAATGTGGCTTTATACACAGATGCACACACAGAGCCTTACACATACATAGAAACGTACACAGATACAATCTTGCACATTGCAGCTACACACAGAGCCTTACACGCACACATGCACAATCACAGACTTATGCAATGCAGTTTCACATATGTGCACGAACACTGAGCCTTACACACATGCATATACTCACACAGACTTACAAACTGCAACTCGCTCACATATGCACACACACAGGGGACACACAAGTACGTATACAGTCTTACACAACACAGTGTCACACACATATGCACACACAGAGCCATACACACATGCACACACTCACACAGTCTTGCACAATGCACCATCACACACATATGCACACACAGAGCCTAACATACACACATACACACACTCACATAGTCTTGCACGATACAGTGTTGCACACAGCTTGCAATGAAATGGTAGCAGTGTTGACAGAGAACCAATGGTTCTTCTTTCTGTCCCCTAGCTGGAGGATGTCACATGAGAAGATGAATGGAGGAACAGTACATGTGGCCTGTGGTGTGACCCCCATCTCTTTGTGAAAGGCCACCTGCGGGGGTGTCCTGGATAAGGTGTGAGGTCTGGGTCAGGTTCCTGGCCCAGGTCCCCTCTGGAAGGCAGGCTAGGGAGGGCTGGGAACACAGAATTTCCCTTGTATACATCAATGGATATTTATTATATTGAGTGCATTTCTTTTACAAAGTAAACACTAATAGACTTTTTAAAAACCAGCTAGAGTCAAGACCAGCTCCCAAGTGGGCAGACTGACTTTGCAACAAGGGGGTGAGTGCAGGAGAGCTGGCAGGTCCTGGGGGCATCCAAGAGGGCATCACAGGCAGGGGTTGCAGGTCAACTTCTGTTTTCTCTGGGAAGAGAAACAAATGCTATTGGCTGCAAGTCTCAGAAGGAATTTCTGGAATTTTGGCATTATGTAGGGATGTAGAATTGCCACTCTGGACAGGAAAGAGAGGGTTTGGCAGACAGGGGTGTCAGGAAGGGTGCAGGGCTCCACCGGAGTGGAAGCTGTAACCCTGTGGGCACTTTCCTGGGGGCGGCAGCAGCAGGGGGAGGCATAGACGAGGCCGTTGACCAGGACTTGGTTTTCCCATCAAGTCCCTGGGAAGACAGGTGGCAAGGAGGTGATGACCAAGGTCGGCTTATGGATGAGAGTGTGGGCCTGGAACAAGCAAACCCAGAGGCTGGTGGACCTGGGAGGTGGTGGGAGGTCCAGAGGCCAGGACCTACTGCCACGGGAGGGCCAGAATTGTGGGCTGGAAAGCCAGGAGGCCAGGCAGAGGGTGGTGTTCTCTCATGTGACATTTCAGAGATGGTGAGGGTGAACGGAATCTCCAAAGACTAGGGCAAAGACCATCCTGGCTAAGTACTAGAGTTATGCTGAATGATGGTGGCGGCACTTGGGAAGGGACAAACCCAGGGCAGGGGACAGAGGTTGAAGACTCTGACTATTTATTTACCATGTGAGAATTCCAGGGGCAGAATGGAGAGGCTTGGGGGACATGTACCTGGGATAACGGTGAGGGTCCTGGGGAAGAAGGGGCTGAGCTCTCAGGTGGTCACCCACAAGGCAGCGATGGGAGGCTTGGAACTCTGGGGCCAGGAGCTTCTCCCTGGGCCTGACCTTGGTCCCAGGGGGCATCAAGAATAGGGATTCTAGCAAGCGGGCTGCTGGCCTTGCAGGGGACGGGAGATGTGTTGCTAGAAATCCTGGCTGGAGTCAGCATGCAGGAAAAGGGCATGGAATGCCAGGCCCAGGAGCATGGGCAATATGACCAGACTATGCAGAAACACTGCAGATGCCTCACATGGAGTGATGGCGAGCAGAAGGATGACTCTGCACAGTGAGACTGGCATCAAGAGGCTGCCAAGGGTTGTAGCCGAGAGAACACAGGGCAGGGACGGCTCCATGGAATGAATTCCTGGCTGGTCTGCAAACTCTGAAGGGCTATGTGCAGGAGTTCAAGGGAGGATAAATCCTGGGAGGAGGTGGGTTTACTTAATGATAGGTACATACACTATCTGATGGCAAATGAGACAATAAAACATGCAATTAGCAGATGCACAGCACTGGCTGCCAGAGATTACAACGAAAGGCACTTAAACACAACCAAGATTAAGAGTCAGCTTGTAAGGAAGCAAGTTAGAAGACTGACAGCATTCTGGAGGTAAAAATAAAGGCCTAGTGGGAGCCTGGGCTCTGGAGTTAGACAGAGAGGATGCGAATCCTGGCTCCACCTTGTGACCATGACCATGGGACTTAGTGTGTTTACTTTCTTTATCTATAAAGCATATACCTCAAAGGGTAGATGTGAGGATTAAATGAGATGAAGAATCATATGCATTCAGCAAATCTCCTGGCCCAAGGGCTTAATCAGCGCCGCCGTCAATATTAATACCACCATCATTGTCATCTCATCATCACCACTAATATCATCACTGTCACCATCACCATCACCAACTCCGTTACCATCATCAACATTAACACCATTATTGCCATCAACACCACTATCATAAGCATAAGACTATCATCACCATCACCATCAACACTATTGCTCTCATCATCTTTGTCATCACCACCACCATCCACACCATTACTCTCATCACTTCATCATCAGCATCACTATCAACACCATTGCAATCGTCACTCTCATCATCATCATCACCAGCACTATCAACACGATTACTATCATGTTTGTTACCACCAGCACCATCAACACCATTACTGTCATTACTTCATCACCGCCACCATCAACACTGTTACTCTCATCATCATCATCGCCATCACCATCAACACCACTACTGTTATTACATCATCACCGTCACCATCAACACCCTTGTTGTCATTATTTTGTAATCATCATCAGCATCAACACTACTGCTCTCAGCATCGTCATAACCATCAACATTACTATCATTACATCATCATCATCAACACCACCAACATAACCATTACTTCATCACATCATCAACAACACCATCAACACCATTGCAATCATTACTCTCTTTTTTTTTTTGAGTTGGAGTGTCACTCAGTCGCCCAGACTGGAGCGCAGTGGCCACTCCCGGCCACCGCAGCCTCGACCTGCTGGGCTCCGGCGATCCTTCTGCCTCAGCCTTCCAAGTAGCTGGAACTACAAGTGCGTGCTGCCATGCCCAGCTAATTTTTTTGATTTATTGTGGAGAGATGAGGTCTCGCTGCCCAGGTGCGTCTCGAACCCGCGGAATCAGACAATTCACTCACCTCGGCCTCCCAAAGCGTGGGATTACAGGCTGAGCCACCGAGCCCGGCTATCGTTACTCATCATCATCACTATCAACACGATTACTATCATCCTGTTTGTTATCACCAGCAGCATCAACACCATTGCTGTCATTACTTCATCATCACCGTCACCATCAACACTATTACTCTCATCATCATCATCACCATCCCCATCAACACCACTACTATTATTACATCATCACCATCTCCATCAACACTCTGGCTGTCATTATTTTGTAATCACCATCAGCATCAACACTACTGCTCTCAGCATCGTCATAACCATCGTCATCAACATTACTATCATCACATCATCACCATCGCCATCAACACCGCCAACATAACCATTACTATCATCATCACCTCTGTTACCATGAACACCATTGCTGTCATCATCATCTTCATCACCATCGACATCACCGTTATCATTATCACTGTTGATACCACTTCTACATTTTTATCATCCTCATGACGACCACAGTTGTCACTGTTGTGGTCATCATAATCATCATCACCACATCTTTTTTGTATTGTTGTTGCTGTTGTTGTTTTTAAGACTGGAAGTTAGGAGCTCCTTAGGTCTTCTGGAAACAACTGAACACAGAGATATGTTACATTTTAAACCATTCCATGGCTATAAAAAAGAAAGAGGACTAGAGGAACTACATGACTTGTCCAGTGTCATGGAGGTTGAGTGGGGCATTAGTTGTGAACGTCAGGTGGCTTCCAGCCCTTGTACCATGCCAGACCCCTCCTACTATGTGGCATCTCTTGTTTGCATCTCTATATCACCATAAGCAAAATAAGGGAAGAAACAGGCAGGACTCACAAAATCACTCACCCATTTACTACTTAAACATAGTTAGTATGCTTACTGCACAGAGCCCTTGCATTACACACTGGGTATCTGATGGTAGGACCCTGCCCTGGAGGTGCTCAAAGTGCAGTGAGAAAAGCAGCAAGGGTCCCCAGGGATTCTCACCTTGTGTGAGGAGGCAGAGGAGCAGTGACATTTATCCTGTTGGCAGAGGGTCATGGAAGGATATGTAGTGGAGAGATTCTGAGGTTGTGGCACCCAGGGTTCTGGACCAGCTAGAAGGCAGAATTGGGAACCATCTGGAGACTCCTGGAGGAGGTGGCCCTGGAATTAGATGCTTGGAAGGATGCTTGTGAGGTTCGAAAAAGGCAGGGTCTTTCCACACTTCTAGGTCTGTTCAAGATGTTGGCTAGAGAGGGGAAGGAGCCCAGTTCATGCCTCAAACACTGGGGAGACTAGACTCAACGAGGGGGGAAGCTGTCCTCAATAATCTGGAAAACATCAGGGGCAGACCACACCCCTCCAGAGGAGACCATGCTGCCATCCACCACATCTTAGGCATGTGAGGAAGATGTCCACCACCTGAGATCAAGTTACTCCTTCCGCCTGCCTCTCTTCCACCTGCTGGCCAGGTCCCAACTTTCAACAATGGTCACTTGGCCTTCACTGAGGTCTGCTCTAAAGTTCTACTAGATTTCTGGGTTTCAGAGGTGCGTCCAACTTTCTCCTCTGCAAATCCTCCCAAACTTGATTTGTCCAAGTCAAATTCTCCCTTGGCTCGATGGCTGGGGGGATTCCAGCCTCTTTCCTCAGTTTGCTGTGGACTTCCTTTGTAGGGAACTCCTCTCCTTACCATTCGCTGACTCTGGCTCAGTGTTTTGAAATTTCAACAAACACTTATTGAGCACATACTATTTGTCAGGGAATCGTTATGGGACTTTATAGCTATTGATTCTTTTACTCTTGAAACAGCCCTCCATGTTGGTGATACCATCTTATCATGGAGGAAATTCAGACTCAGAAAGGTTAGGTAGCTTCCCGAGAGCCATAACACATGTATGCTTATGAGGATAGAGAGTCGGGGAGAGGCTACAGACCTGCGAACTCTCAAGTAGAAGGAGCCCAATGATACAGTAGCTATGTTGTACCAAAGTCCAGGATGTAGGTTTTACCATCTAGAACTATTCTAGCAAGTGGTGCGTACACCATCTTCATCCAGGTGATTCATGTACTCAGTGACAGCTACCTTGGGGCTGTTGAGAGGCGGGAAGGGTGGGGTTAGTAGAGACCCAGAGCTCCTACTGGTGTCCAGACACTCTCTGCTACTTGCTTGCTCTGCGACCTTGGGCAAGTTCTCCGCCTTGCTGTGCCTCCACCTTCCGACCTTGAACAGAGCTGTCATGAAGTCAGTGCTCAGTGTGTGCCATTGACTGTTCCTCCCACCTCATGATCCCTTCGCTGCCTGGGCCCTCTACCTGCCCTCTTGAGAAAGCAGTGAGGGCCAGGAGTCCGTGTCCTCAGGGCCCTGATGACCTCAAGGGGAGCACAAACCCTGACTCCTTGAGGGCCCAGCGGACTGACCTCCACTGACCTGCACCCCCACCCCACCCGAGAACCACCAGGGCTGCAAGGGTAAGCGACGGAACCTCATACCAGGGCCACCATGTCCTCTCTGCCCCCTTCCCACATCTATGCCTTGGGACTACCATGCAGCTGGCCACCTCCTCCCTCTGGGCCCCCATTAGTCTGTGATTAGATATACATCTTTGCCTCCTATCAAGAAGCTCCTGAATTGGGCCATTATGCGGAGGAAAAAGTGTTTTTCAATGATCACCAGGGAGAGGCGACGCCGCCAGCGCTGAGTGGAGAATCAATTTGAGCCTGGGAAGGCCTGGCCATCCATCTCCCTTTGCTGGGTAATTTAGGCCTCGGAGCCGACAGAGCAGATAGCAGAGCTGCAGTGGCATCACGGCCCGGCCAGGGCTAAAGAATGCAGCCTCGCACTGTGGTCATTATCTTGGGGAGGCCACTGTGAAGGGGGAGGGGTGGGAAGAAAATTGGGCCTGTGGGGACAGAGGGATATTTCCACTCTGGATGCACTTGGAGGAGGCAGTGGGTTGCACAGCTGTGTGGCAACCTCTATGCAGTCTTTGGTTTATGGGTTTGGTTCTGAAGGCAGCTGCAGGGACAGGTGAGGTGGCCCCGGGGGATGGACATTGCCCACGTCGTCCTGTGCAGGCTGGCCTGCTGCTGCTTCCAACCCCCTTCCAGGTTGTTCTCTCTTCACCACTGAATAATTTGAGTCTAAGACAGGACCCACCCTCTAAGCCCAGCCCCAACATGGAGGGATGAGGGAGGGAATGAGCAAGGATGCCTGCTAAGCTGATACCTGCAGTCCCCACTGGACCCCTTGCCTTGGTTCGTGTTAGCTTACTGCACCTGAGCAGCCCATGCCCAGGGTGGGCATTGTGGCCTCAGCTCACACATAGGAGGAATCTGAGGGTCAGAGTGGTTCAATGACTCTCCAGGGAAGCTCAGGGCTCAGGGTGGAGCTGGTTCAGCCCATGGGATCGTGGTCCCTTCTAGAATGCCAGTTACTCACGGTCTCTGACACCCTGGGATGGTCAGAACTGCTACTCATGGGAGAGGGAGACTGAGGCTTGGTGGGGCTGGGTCATCAGCCAAGGTCTCAGAGCACAGGAGGAGAGGCCTGGGGCTGTCTGATGCTGCAACCTGTTTGCGGGTTGTGTCCTTTGGGAAGGCAAGTCCTCAAAGGACGCATCATCTGACCCTCAAGGCCTTGTGCCGAGGGAAGCTGCTAGCCCTGGCAGCCACAGACTCCTGTAGCCCCTCTCGAGGGTGGAGTGAGAGGCTTCCTGGAGCCAGATGGATAAGTCTCCCTTGTAGAATCTCTTCTTTCTTTTGGGGTTCTGCCAGCCAGGCCCTGGTAAGGGGCAACCTCCCACTAGCCTGCAGGGGATAGGTCCCTTGCTCCTACAGAGTGACTAAGGACAGAACCAAGGCCCTCTCCAGCCTGACTCCTGTCTGTGGGGGGAGGGTGTGGGTTGGTCTGTTTTGACAGGACAGCTGCAGGCTGTGCTGTGGGACTTGGACTATGGCAGAAGCCCTGTGGGGGGTGCAGAAGACGACCCTACTCACCCCTCCGCCTTGCTCCCTGCATCCCTGGCATTTCCTCTAGTTGTCTTCCACCGGGCCTTACAGGCTCAGGCTCCAGGCTCCTCCCCACTACAGGCTACTCCCTCAGCTACTCTCATGCCCTGAGTCAGGGCACAGGATGCAGGGACTGCTGCATGCCCGTCTCCACACCTGGCTGAAGCATCAGCTTCCCCTCCCCAAATAGAGCAGTCCAGGCTCAGGGAAGGAGGGTCCCCCTGGCCCCTGGACCAAGCTTTCATCCTGGCCTTTGCCTCTCAGTTCCCCTGCCTGGAGCTGGTCTTCAGCCTGGCTTGGGTCCCATGTGAGCCCCTTCCAGATACTTCCTGGGGATGCTGGCTACACTTCTCTGTACGGGAACAGGCCCACACTGGCCTGAAGGTGAGTATGTTTCATTGGGGGTGGCTGGCACACAGTAGGTGCTCAGTGGCTTTTCCTTGAGCTGTGAGTAGGTGATCCCTGACTGGGGGGACCCAGGCTCTGTGTGGGTGGAGTGAAGTGGGTGTTCACAGAGTCAGGGCTTGTGGTGGGGATGGGGCGGTGACCCCAGCTAGGGGAAGAAGATCTGAAAGCACAGCACAGCGGGGAGGGGTGCTCTAATCAACAGGGGTTGGTGAAAGTGACCAGCCTTCCCAATGGGAGGTAAACATAAGTTAAATTTTCTCGTCTATAGAAAACTAACACTTATCACCACCTGCGCTTTGCCCTCCCTGGAACCCTGACCTGGGAGTCTGGAATAACATCCCACTGGATGCGGGAGCCACCTGAGCCCTCGGGGCCCTTGGGTCCATTGTAGAACTCAGGGCCCCACCAGCGCCTTTCTGGCTCCACTTCAGGGTATCTGGGCCTGAAGTTACAGTGGTCCATTACCCTTTGTCACATGACTGGAACTCTGGGTGGGGCCCAAAGGAGACACCTGGTTGGACAGGTGTGAATGGAGCAGCCCTAAGGAGAGGGTGGCCACCAGCAGCTTCTACCACACCTCAACCAGGACACAGAGTGCCTGTTCCCTCTCAGGAAGTGCCTTGCCAATAAGTGCACAGGCCATTATTTGCTGTGGAACTGCAGTAATTGGAAAACTAACCTCTCAGCAGCAGGCCACCTTCACGACTGCTAGCTCTGTTGGAAGCACCCAGGCCATTCTGGATGCTGGGCAGGATTCAGAAGAAGATAACAAGTGGTTGGACCTGGATGCCCAGTGAGCAAGGCTTGCCCTCTCAGCCAGCTAGCAGCAGCTGGGCGAGGGCCCAGGACTTTCCCAGAAGGGGAAGCACCCAGATTCCAGCTGGGCATGCACTTGAAGCTTATCCCAGTTTGACAGGAGCCTGGCCCCAAACAGGGCCCAGCCTCAGCCCCTGTCCCTTTCTCCCAGGGTCTATAGGCTTGTACTACCTCTAGAGAGGGTGGGAAGAGCTCTGGATGGGGTCTGAGAGACCTAGGCTCAAGTCAAAATCCAGTCACTTGGTGATATGCATGCAGGGAGATAGCCCCAAACCCCTACCCATTGCCAAGACTGGTCACAGCTCCTCCTTTGTGAGCTCCCTGCCTCCACCTCCAGGCCTGTCTTCCAAACCCACGGGCTGGACACCTCCAGCAGAGTGATGAGCTTCTTGCATGAGTTCACCTTACTGCCATTCTGTCTGACATATACAGCGAGAACTGGTGCCCCCATGTCTACTAAAGGGAATGCATACAGTAAGTGCTCAAAAGGGGAGTGAACATAAACACTTGCGTGAAGACCACATGCACTAAGTCTCAGAGGTTTTGCATAGTCAGCATTCAGGGGTTTGGAGGAGGGAGAGAACACATCTAGGTGGGGTGGTCAAGGTGGACCTCTGGAGGAGTGGGGAGGGGACTTGGGTCTGGCCCAATAAGTGGCAGAGGATTTGGGAAACAGGCAGTGAAGGCTGGCAGGTGGCGAGAAGGGGCCAGCGGACAGCTAAGCATTTATACACTCATTATGGGGATCTGTGCTTGCACTTGACTTGTTTACGTAACGCATGACCCTCAAGTACCCACATGCAATGGGTAGAAGAATAGACTAGCTAGTGACGTCCGAGTGCTCATGTTGCAGTAGCAGACAGCCCCAGCATCTCAGTGACTTTGACACCAGAGTGGCCCTTCCCTTCCTGTCCAACTGAGCACGACCATCCCAGGTCAGCAGAAGCCCTGCTCATTGCTGTCACTCAGGGCCCAGGCTGATGTCACATGTACCTCTTGAGTGTTGCTGGTCGCCATGCTAGAGGGAAGGACAGTCTGTCAAACATTTCTTGGCCGCGATGGCACCCACCTGGGTGTGACTGTTACATTGGGACACAGCTCGAGGCTATGGCAAGTCACAGATGTACCCGAGTTCAACAGGGTGGGGAGTGCAGTCTCCAAGCCCTGGCAGGAGAATAGCCACATGGGCAGGTCTGACCATCAGCACATGGAGGGAAAACAGTGCCAATCACTGCCAAGTACACAAAAAGTATTCGTACACGAGGATGTATGAGCTGAGTTTTTTAGGCAGGCCACAACTTGATTCAGAACCTCTGACTTCTTGACAATTGGCGCAAGGGATGACACGCGGGGCACCGCAGAACCCTCACATCGAAGGGACTAACTAACTGTTCAAGGGTAAATGACGTTTCCTGCTGGATACGGCCTGAGAGTTCCTGGGTCCTTGGGATGTGAGCATGATGTGAGCTGGACCATCCCTGGACCCCGCGGATGAACAAGAGGGTGAGTCTCTGTGGACGATTCACAGGCAACCCACATGACAAACAAAGGTCATGATGTCAGACAGCGATCATGGTGTCACAGGTGAATTCAGAAGATGTCAGTTAGGGAGAAGCCAGCATTCCAAGAACATGACTGCATCCAGGATTTCAATTTAAAATACTGGAAGGAAGGGAGGGAGGACGGGAGGGAGGGAGGGAAAAGGAAAGGAAATATAAAGAATGTGGCATATAAACTAAAGATGGTCCAATAAGGTTGTGTATCAAAAAACCCAAGTGTATTAGTCTGAGTTCTCCAGAGAAACAGGATAGATAGATAGATAGAGATAGATGGTAGAGATAGATAGATAGATAGAGGTTTACTATAAGGAACTGGCTCACACAGTTACAGAGGCTGAGAAGTCTAAGGTCCACAGTTGGTGCCGGGAAATTGGGAGAGCCAGTGGTGTTGCTCCTGCCCAAGTTCAAGTCTGAAGGCAGGGGAAGGAGCCCAATGTCCTAACATGGAGGTGTTAGGCAGAGAAGACATCTTCTTTCTCACTCAGGCTTTTACTCTGTCAGGTCTTCACTGACTGGGTAGGGCCCACTGCACTGGGGAGGGCAATCTGCCATACTTAGTCCACGAAATTTGATGCTAATCTCATTCAGAAATACCCTCACACCCACACCCCTGTGCCCAGTCAAGCAGACACGTAGCACTAGCCAGCACACTGGGGGCTTAGAACAGTGATCGTTTATCCTTAAGACTCATGGATCTGACAGTAGCGACTGATCTCGCCTGGGGCCCAGGCAGAGTCTGTCTGGCCAGCTCACTTCCACTGTCTCTTGTCCTCCCCTAAGACTGGATAGCTTACCCGGCGTGTCCTCAGACACTGAAGAGCCAGCAAGAGGCAAGCCGAAGCATGCAAAGCTTTCTTGGGGCAAACCTTCACTATGACTTTGTCTGGTCCTCTGGGAAGTCACACCACCAAATCTGAATCAGAACCTACCCCTCCTCCACACATCCACACACATCCACAGGTGAAGACATGTAGAGCTTTGTGGCAAAGGGAACAGACACAGGGAGGGGTGAAAAGTTGGACCAGTGATACAAACCTCCCTGGGTGGTGTGTTCTCCACCACTGTCCTCTAAACCACATATATAAGGCAGGAGCCATGGGTGTAGCAATCCAGCAGGCAGGTGCGTGCATGCCTCTGTGTGTGTGTGTGTGTGTGTGTGTGTGTGTGTGTGTGTGTGTGTGTGTGTGTGTGTGTGTATACCTGTGCACATGTGTGGATGCCGGAAGGGAATGGGGTCTTGATAGGTGAGAAGGAGGACTTACTTGAGACCTGTGCCCAAGGTTGTGGTGAGGCCCAGGGGCGGGGCAGAGAGCTGACCTTAGAGGCAGGGGTGGGGGAAGTGGGAGGATGAAGGGATACAATAGTCAAGGAATGTTTCAAAGTGCTTTCCTCAGCAGCCATGTTCCTTCACATCCATTGGCTCTTTGGAGCCCCCCAGAATACTTGTGGATTCTGAACCCAATTCTGAGCTCAGTAATGTAGTAATAAACAGTCCTAAAGGTGGCCATTGCTCACTGAGTAAGCCTGGGAGGCCTGGTGGAGGACCCTTGCTTTTCTCTTGACCTTGACAAGTAGACCAGCCTCCAACAGGAAGGCAGTGGATGAGGGCATTGGAGACCCATGTGACGGTGTCATGAGGGTGACAAGGGCCACAGTTTGATGAGTACCCACATCTTCCAGGAGCTTTGCCTGCATTTGTTTTCTGACCTTAAAGCCCAGAGAGATGGGCACTAGGTCACAAGGTGCCTAAGACCTGAGCTGGGGCTGAGCCCCAGTCATTCCTGTCCAACCTGGGCCACCAGCAGGAGGCCTGTGCAGGAAGAGGGATCTCACTCTTGAGACACCAATATCTGCTCCCTGGCAAGGGCCCTCCCGATCTGTCATCAAGGGCTATGTGTGAGCAGAAAACCAGGCTTTTGGGTGGAGGTGTCTGAGGTGGGTGAGCTGCAGGCCGGAGGGGTCTGGAGAGGCGGGGATGGGCCTGAATCTCAGTGGACAAGGTGGGAAGGCTCTGCTCACACCCATGTCCCTGAGTGTCGCTGTCACTGTCAGCTCTGCTGTGAGCTGCAGGCTGACCCTACCCGGACCCAGCAGTGGGGGATCTTGGGAGATAATGGCTGCAGGGTGGTGGGCCACACAAGAAAGAGCGGGAAGAGCCGATGGAACCTGGGCTGGGGCAGGGGCAGCAGGACCCAGCAGGATTACCTGTCCTGACCTGCAGCAGGGCCATCCTCTGAGCCAGTCCTTCTGTGGGAGTCCCACACCTACATCCCAGGTCAGAGTGCGCAGGCTCAGGGAGATGCAGCCACTGTTCCTGGGCACACAACCAGCAAATGGTAGTGGGGAGCTGAAACTTCAAGGCTGACCCCCCAGGGCCTGCCCTGCTCCCTATATCCCAAAAAGAGGCAGTGGCTGAGAGGTAGGGTGGGGCCCTATCTCTGGGGACCAGAGGGTAGTGGTGAGGCAGAGGGAGGTGGGGCCAGGGGACTGTTTTTGTAGCTGTGTGGTCTAGTGCCTATGGATCACCCACAGGAGGCCAGCCCTGAGGAGATGTGGCTGTGGTCACTCTCCAGCCACAAGCACTGCCCAAAGGCCTGTGTCTATGGTGAGGAATCTGGCAGCATGCATGTGCACCCAGAACTCTGACTGAATCATGTCTGCGCCCGTCCTGCCTTTACTTACACTGGTGAGTGGGAAGAGAACTTAATTCTTAACAGACATACATGCCTCATCATGAAAATATTAGCCAGTTAAAGTGTCTTTCCCAGAGGGGAAAAAATTTTCCACGGAGAAAGTTCCAGGTCTTGTAAAGAATACAAATGAGTCTTGTCTGGTGTTAATTAGGACTCTGGCGCACAGCCTTCCCCGAGACAGAGGAGCAGTGGGCCTCTGGGCCAGGGTGTCAGGGCTAATGGCCGGGAGCAGGCGAGACTCACATTGTCCCTCTCCCCCTTCTACTTCCTGTTAGAGATGCTTCTGGAGGCCAGGTCCCTCTGAGCATCTCCTCTGTCCATCGGCATGTCCCATTGCCCTGCCCTGCCCTGTGGATGGCATGGCTGCCCAGATGGTTGAGCAGGGGGACATTTGCAGAAAAGATACAAAGGAGGAGGGTTCTGAGGACACCAGCAAGGAGTGAGAGAGGTGTGACAGACTCGTGCAGTGGGCACAGGACTGCTACAGCCAGTTCTGGCATCTGACCGTCGCCCAGCAGGGGACACACTGGGCTCCACATCTGCACTGCACAGGGATCTTGCCCTGCTGGCTCTGCTACCCACTGAGTCTTGCTCCCTGGGTTCACTTTTCCTCCAGGGTGGCATATAGGGTCCCTAGCCTGTTCCTCTTGGGCCCTGTTCTGTCCTTCCTGTGCCCAACTTTGGGCCCCTTCTGCCTCTCTAAGGAACCCAGGAATTTCAGGGCTGGCTTGGTGGGTTATCCAAGGATGAGAAACCATGAATAGGGTAGGGATAACTGAGAAGACTGATAGGAATGGAGCAATAGAAGTGGCCAGGAGTGGGGCTGGGCACTTCCCACACAGCCATGGAGAATTTCTGCAGCAATCTTGACGGCCCAGCGCTCAGCTCATCTTTCAGGTGAGGAGCTCAGGGGTGATGGGCCCGAGGCCAGGAAGGTGGAAGGAAGCTGATGATGAGAGGCCAAACTTCAAGCCAAGGTGCGGGCGGAAGCTCCGAGGACCCCCGGCCTGAAAGCCTGCAGGCTGGGGAGTCAGGAGAGGTGGGGGCTTTATGTTGTGCAGGATCTTGATGGCCAAACCAGCGCCTGAATTAGTATGTAGGAGGGAGAGTCACACGGCAAGGAAGGGATGTCCTTTTACTTGTCTTGTTAAGTAAATGTTTAATTTCAGATGCGTTTGGGTGCGTAGAATCACTGACAGAGCCTTCTTGTGTATCCCACACCTGTTACGCCGTGATTAGCTTCTTACATCGGTAAGGCACATTCACCGCCATGCATGAATCTGAATAAAGTATGGACTTTCATTGTTCGCCAGTTAGGAACTAGAGTTCGTGCTTTGTTCAGATTGCCATAGTCATCCCCTAACATCCTTTTCCTGTTCCAGGGTTCCACTTTGGACACCGCATCCAGGCATCGTGTTTTCTATTGCTGTCTATGGAGATGAAACAGATCCAGAAAAGTCCTAAACACATTGCTCTACCCATGTTCACATTTGCTGTGCCCACAGGTCTAAAGAGAATACCCCATGTCCCAGAGGCTCCCTGGTGACCTTCCTGGCAGTATTCCCGCCACTGAGGAGAACCGCCCTTCTAACTTCTCAGGCTTTCATCTTCACCTAAGGGGACCCTGCAGGATGTGTGTTTCCCGTCTGACTTTTTCACTATGAGAGGCATCCATCTATGAGAGGCATCCGTGGTGTTGTGGAGAGTAAAAATGATTTCATTGAGAAACAGTTCAAATGTACTGAGGAGTACAGAGATTAAGATCAGGGATGCTCTCATGCCCACAATCCACGTGAACAGGCTCTTATGTTTCACTTTAGACTCTCATCCCCCCTGCCAGGCTCCTCCTCTCTGTGTTTCTGGGCACTTGGGACAAATGTCCTGTCCTATGTAAGATGTTAATAGTAGGAGCGTTGGGTGTGACCTATATGGGGAATCTCTGTCCATGAAGTGGTATTGCTGGGTTTGGAAGTATCTGCACTTCCAACACTGCAATCTTTTTTCACACTTTTGCTTCACAAAATGCATGGAATCTGTCATTTCCCTAAAATCTCACCAACATGTGCTCTCACTAGAAACACTGGTCATGTCAGTCTGTTGGGAGTGAATTGGCATCTCCTTGCTTGTGATTTGCGTTTCCCTGATTATTTCATGCAGTTTATTGGCCGTTAGTACACCTTTATTTCTGGGGTATCACTACTGATATATTTTGACACATATTTCTTGGAGGTATTTTGTCTTTTCCTTAAAAATATATGGGCTTTGTTTGTATATTATTGATACTGATATTATATTAATGACATATATTAAAAGTGCCTCCTCCAAGACCATGACATATCACTTTATATGTGTACGCAGTTTTTCTATTTTCTTTCTGTGAAATTATCCGCTTTATCTGAGCTTGCAAATTTATTGGCATAAAGTATCTCATAATATTTCCGCTTTTGCATTTCTAATATGTTTATTTCCGTATTCGCTCTTTCTTTTCTTCATTCAAGTTGTCAGAGGCCAGTCTATCTTATTATTCCTCACAAAAAAGGCCAAAAACAAAACAAAGTTGAAGCTTTGATTTGGCTACTTTGTTTTCTATTTTTAAATGTCTGCTTTTATCTTTGCTCTTCTCTTTCTTCTGTCCCTACCTTTTAAAAATTTTTGTCATTGTTCTTTTTTTAGCTTCCTGAGTGAAAATGTAACTCAGTTTTATTCTCTATTGTTTACTGAATGCATTTAAAGCTAAGGTTTACCATGAAATATTAACACGTATTTATCATTTACCTCTAAGTATTTTAAAACTCTCTTCTCCAATGTGATTTTTAAAAAAATAAGCGATAGTTTCATCAAATTCTGGAAATTTCCAGCCATTGTTTTTTCAAATATTTATTTATGCTTCTATATGTTAGACTGTTTGATATTATCCCACAAGCCCCTAGGGGTCCTGTTTATCTTTCTTCAGTCTTTTTCTTTGTTCTCCAAACTGGATAATTTCTATTGATTTGTCCTTAAGTTCACTGATTCTTCTGCCATCTCTAATATTCTGTAAAGCTCTTCAGTGATGTTTTCATTTTGGCTATTGTAATCAACAATTTCCATGGCTTCTTATTTATGTTTTCTATTTCTCTGCTGGGGTTACCTTTCTGTTTATTTGAAAATTTATATTTCCTTTAATTTTGTGAAGAAATTTTTCCTGTTATAAATGTGTAGGCATTGCTTTAAAGTCTTTATCTGTCGTATCTGGCATCTGGGTCATCTCAGGTTGAATTTCCATGGACTGTTTCATTTTTCTTGACCATGATTCACATTCTTCTATTCCTTTGTTTTGTCTGGTGACTTTTATGATTAAATTCTAGCCATTGATAGTTGGTGGTATTGACTTTGGATTCTGGTTATTTTCTTCTCTAATAAGAGTTGGTTCTCATTTGGCAGGCAGTTCAATTATGGGCTGACAACCTTGAACCCTTGCAGGCTTGCTTTTATGTCTTGTTAGTGTGAATCTCACAAACCTCTCTGACTTGGGGGGGATATAACTGACAAATTCTGTCTCCCCTGAAGCTTCTGTCAGGGCTTGGTTATAAGCTTTGTCGGGCCGAGTCCACAGTATATCTTACTCCTGTACTTGACCTTGACTCTAGAGTTGCACCACTTCTGGTTTCCTTTCTTTGCACACTTCCCTGTCCCCTGATTACCTGAATCACAGATTCCAGATACTTCAAGTGCCCCGCACCACCTGCTGTTTAGGGAGCTCAGAGGTACTACTATGTTCTGTTCAAACCAAGCTCTCTATGTCATGGAATAAAAACTGAAGATTTTTTTTTTTGCAGGGCAAAATTGCTGGACAATCTTGGGTCCTGACTGCAAAGTTCCCCTGATCTTGTAAATTGCATTCTCACACTACCTGCCACCCACTGCTGAAGAGTAGCTTCGTTTATTTTGACAATTTGCATGCTTGTTGATGGTGAGAGGATCCATCTGCACAACCTGCTCCATCATGGTCAGATGCACAAGTTTGCCTGCAAGATTTTTAGGGCTGTGCTTACGAGTCTTCTTATAATTGTCGAGGTGGAATGAATCTAAAATAGGATGCAAAATTCCAAGTGTCCAGCTTGATAAAAATTGACAATTGTGTGCAGAATGTTTCTAACATCCCCACATTTCTCACACACCACTTGGCATTTATCTCTTCCTACTCTCAGAAGCAACTGCTGTTATGGTTTCTATCACATCCGCATTTACTAGTCACAACTACCCTAGAATGTCATATGGATGGAAACATACAATACGTGTTGCTATTGTCTCTGATCTTTTCAGGCAACATGTTTTGGGGATTCATTATTGTCAGTGAATATATTAATAGTTCATTTCCTTTTGTTGTCAAATAACATTTCATTGTATAATATCCTCCAATTTTGTTTATTCATTCTCTGGTTAATGGACACAGCAAAATAATATGTCGGATAACAACAAAATAATAAGAGACAAAGAGGGCAGGAGAAGTCAGAGCTAATCTACAGGTGACGGAATGGAGATGAGCACATTATACTTCCCCAAGGTCACACCAGTGTCTTGGTGAGCAGAGAGGCCAGGTGAGGGGGTGGTAGGCACACTGGGTGAGTGACAGTCGTGCTGTCGGCATAGTGGGTACATGGGGGTGGTGATGATGGTGTAGTTCAGATTCAGGATGCTGGCACAGTTATGCAAATTTGAACACAATGACGTCAGTGACCAGGAGAAGGGATGCCACCATTGCGAGATTGCTCAGGGATCTTTACTAGCACAACTGTGCCCTCTGTGGACAACCTGGGCATCATCTAAGCCTCAGAGTTGTGAAGGGGGCAAGAGAGAGGGTGCATTAAAAGTTGTTGGCTTCCACTTATCCAATGAGCACCGTGTTGGAGGGCACAATTCAATGCAGCTCCTGTCGCTTCTGCTCAGGACTGTGCAGGGGCCATAAAATTGATTGGAGGAGCAGATGCCTGACTCAGGGCAGGAGATGGGCATCTTCCCTGGCAGAGAAGAAATGGGACTTGCATTGAATTTGACTGGAAAGCATCACACACGGCCATCGACTGGACCTCAATGAGCCTGGACAGCTGAAGGATGAAGAGGGGCCCTCCTGGCCTAAACTGTGTTCCCAGTTTGCTGTGCCTGCAAAGGACTGTGGGATCAGGTTGCCAGCTTCTGGCTCCAGGGAAAGAGAGGTTATGTGCTCCCTGCTGTGGTCTGGCTGCCCTCCCAGTCAGCACTCACAGGGGTGCCTCACTCCTGGCCAGAGCTGTGTGGATGTTCTTGTCTGAGCAGGACAGGCTCTCTTCGAGGTAAAAGACGCGCTGTGCTGCTGACTTTCTGATTTCAGACTAGATCGATTCCATGGACAAATGAGAAGTCTCCAGGCTTTGGGGCAGAGGCTGTGCCCCTTGGAAGGAGTGCCTTATAGTATCCAAGTGCATAGCTGGGCTTGGAGACCTCTGAGTCTCCTGAGTCCCCTTCCGTGTCTATTAACACACTTCTTTCTCACTGGACCAGGCCAGGTTGAGGGGCTGCCCTGGCCTCTCTGTGTCTTGACCTGCTGCGAGATCTGCTTTGCTTTGTGGTCAACAGTCAGCCTCAATGTCTGAGAGATGCAGGTTCAAATCACAGTCGGTCATTTTCTAGCTGGGACCCTTGACCAGTCACTTAACTGCTCTGAGTCTTGGTTTCCCAATCTGCAAAATGGGAGTTATCAAACAGAATCTACCTACAAACAACCCTTAAGGCTGGAGGTATAGACAGGAGGGTTGAGACTGGGCTGTGGACCCCTCTGATGTCTTTGTTGTGGGTACTTGAGTTCCAGCCCCAGCACTGTGACTCACAGGCTGTGTAATCTAGAACACGCAGTTGACACTCTACTGAACCCTAATCACAAAATCATGAGCATAAATTCTGACCATGCAGTCTCCTTTTATGCACTGGTGTTGAGCGCCCACGAATTAAGAATCTCCATCCAGGTTCTGCAGATGCTACCCAGGGGGACCGGGCAGGTGCTTGTCTCACGCAGTGTGTGCCATCCTGGAAGGCACACAGAGGGTGCTGACATGGGGTAGAGCTGGGAGGGGACAGGAGAGCCAGGAGGATTTGGGATGAAAGGAAGGGTGCGCGTGAGGAATTTCACCACCAGGAAACATGGGAATCAGTGGGATGTATGAATTCAGAAACAGACAATAGATCGGGGAGAAATATAAAAGGTTCAGAAACAGGCACCTGCAGACATGGGATTTACTCTATCATAGGGGATGCCATCTTAAATAGTCAAGGATAGGAGAGGCTAGTCAAAAATTTGTGTTTGCAGGGTGGGCAACGCACCTGGAGACAAACCATTAAATTAAATGTGTACTTTATATAATGCTCAAAATAAATTTCAGGTAAATTAAAAAAACTAAACTTATTTTTTTGAGAAAAAGTGTAACAATTTTAAAAGAAGATATACGATAATATTCTTAAATTTTCAAAATTCAGAAAATCCTCTAAAAAGTCATGGAAGCTACAAGATAGAAAGGAAAATATTGAAACATTTGAGACCATAAGAAAATAAAATTTTCTGAATGTGATCAAAAGTCACCATAAGCGAGGTTAAAAAGACAACAGAAATCTAGAAAATATATTTTCTGGGTATTTAAGCAGAAAGAGCTAATATATTCGTAATATATAAAGAATGTTCATGCATCAGCAACAAGAAGGGAAATCACACAAAACTGTGGTCAGTTTGGGACAGAAAAACCCAAACTCTCTATATGACATTAGAGATGCTCAGTCACCAGCAATCAGGAAAATGCAACTGGAAGCAACAGTGAGATTTTTCTTTTTATGCTGCAGTGTGAGAAACATAAAAGTTGGGTCACATCACATCCCGTCTGCAAGGGCATGGATTAGTGGAGCCTCTTGAAATTCCTACCACAAAGAAATGTGTTTGGATTGCACCCCAGAATACAGAAGGATGGTTGGCGTAAGGATGTTATGAGAATCAGAAATTGCCTAAGTTCTCGCTAGAAAAGGAACAGTACCCCCAACATCACCATGTCTGGGAATAGTGGACAGCGGGGATGAAGGAGACAGACCTATATCTACCAATATGGCACCAGCTCCAAGACCTAATATTTAATTTTAAAAAGTAATTTGCAGTTTGGGTGCGGTGTCTCTCGCCGGTAATCCCAGCACTTTGGAAGGCTGAGGCAGAGGGATTGCTTGAGCCCAGGAGTTAGAGACCAGCCTGGGTCATAGTAAGACCTCATCTCTACAAAAAAATAAAAAATAAAAAAATTAGCTGTGCTTGGTGGTACATACCTGTAGTCCCAGCTACTTGGGAGGCTGAGGCAGAAGGAGGGTCTGAGCCCAGGAGGTCAAGTCTGCGGTGAGCTATGATTATGCCACTGCACTCGAGTGTGGGTGACAGAGTGAGACTCTGACTCAGGGGAAAAGAAATGATTGGCAAAACAATCTACTATGCACGAATTTGTGTGGGTGACATGTACACAGCAGCATAGAAGGGTACAGGGAGGTGCCCCATGTGGCAACGGCTCTCCCTAGGTGGGTGACAGGAAACTGGGGATGGGTTTCAATGGGAACATTTTCCATTTTTTTCTCTATCACCTTCCATTCAATTTAAATAGTTTGCAATGAGAACATGGTATGCATTCCTTGTTGGCAGAAAGCGCAAGAGCAAAGAATATTCCATAGAGGAGTGAATGTACTAGCCCAAGGCCTGGCCTCTGCCAGGGACACCATGAAGGCTAGTATGGCTCCTGTCCCTCCGGGCCTTGCTTGGGGCTGGGACCTCCAGGAAGGCTCGGCTGGGTGCCGTTGCCCACACTTGAGCTACCTTTGCTAGAGCTAGGGTCCCTCAGGAGAATGCTTGGGTAGTCACTTATCGCATACCAAGGGCATTGCCCCAGACTGGGCAATTTCTGAACAGGAACTATACTCAACAGAATTTTCCAGACACGTAGGTATGTAGGTTTTACTGATCTCTGCATTCGTGTCCAGAACTGCCTTAACAAATGACCACAAACTAAGTGGCTTAAAAAAAAAAGAAATGGATTCTTTCATATTACTGGAGGCCAGACGTCCACAATCAATGTGTCAGGGGGCCACACTTCTCTGGATGTGCCAGAGGAGAAATCTTCCTTGCCTTATCCAGCTCTGGGGCTCCAGGTGTTCCACATTTCTAGGCCACAGGTTGTGCTGCCTCCTAGAAGGACACTTGTCATTGAATTCAGGCTCACCCGGATAATCAAGGATGACCCTGTCATCTCAAGGTCCTTAATGGAACCACATCTGTAAAGACCCTTTTTCCAAATAAGGTAACAGTCACAGGTCCGGAAATTTGATGTGGTTGTCTTTTGGGGATGACTTTTGGCCTACCACAATCTCCTTTCCAATCCCCTGAACTCTGACAGCCACAATGACACTGCTCCATGAGCATGTGCCTGGCAGGCAGAGGCAACAGATCACAGCTCTTGCCCCGTGATCCTCCTCTTGAAAGGATGATCCTTTCAAACAGAGCTCTGGACTGAAATGGCAAGGGGCAAACCTTGCAGAGACTAGAGATTTGCCCAGGATGCAGCATATTGAAGAAGAAAATAAGAAACATCCAGGTCCAGACAGCATCTTCCCTGCTCACCCCAAAAGTTCCTTACTGGGGTGCAGCTGAACATCCCCATGGTGACATCCACCTGGCCCTCAGAAGTTGGAATGTGTGTTCAGTGGCCCTGGACCCTGAAGGGCCGTCGTAGGGAACTGAGGCCTTCTTGGCAGCCACAGGCTTGGTAAGGCCCCATCTGTGTCACATGGTGTTTCAGTAGGAGAAACCTGGAGGTTCTGGGAGGCCGGGGAGGGCTGATCTGCATTCCTCATGAACTCCAGAAGAGCCCCTGGGCACCTCCCCTTTGACTCTAGTCCAGAGGAGGAAATACTCAAGGCTGTGGCTGAGCAGGACAGTGAATGTTTCCTGAGTGTTTTTCCAGCACAACCTGTGACCCACAACCTGAGAAATGGGAACTATTGCCAATACCCAAAAAGAGCAGGCAAGGAGTTAATGGTGAACAGACTGCCAGTCTTAACAAGGTCCCTTGACTTGCCCAAACGAACTTGATCCTCAGACCTACCTGGGAGAGGGAGACCGGTGTTGGTCACTGTCTCCATCTGATTGCAGGAAGAACAGGTGCTGAGGGTGACCTGGCTTGACTGAGGCAAAGAATCAGTCTGTGGCTTGGCCAGGAGAGACACCTCCATACCCCAGAGCTCAGTAGTCCTCTGGCTGAATGTGCTGATGGTCCAGATGATGCCATAGTACCTGTGGACCCCATGGCTGGGACAGCAGCCCCGTTGGAGCACAGGGCATGGATCTAGGGCCACAGCTCCCAGCTCACTGCAGAGTGGTGGCTGTCCTGGGCCTGTTTGCAAATGAAGAGTGACCCTGAAGTGGCTGCAAGAAAAGCTCACCGACTGTCCCCCCACTAGGAAGGAACAGAATGAGGACCGGAGCCCAGGCGGCCACCTCACTTGCCGGCCGCCACCTTGGTCCACGGGTCTGGAGCAAGGGCAGGTCAGGAGGGGTGTGGTTCGGCTAGCATGTGGGCAGAGGAAGCAGGGCACCGAGGTGGGCAACCTGAAGGCTGGGAAGGGCTGGTCTGTATCCCTCACAAATTCCATTCAGCCTCCTGAGCTCCTTTCCTGTGTAGAATCCCTGAGCTCCTAGGTGTGGGAAGAGCCCTCAACTCCCTAAAGTACCAGCTGCTGCTCAGGGTCAGCCCAACCTTGTCCCCAACACTGACCCCTTCTCTCTGCACAGACTACTCCCTCAAAACCCAAGGCAGGGCTGAAGCTCTCTGTCCCTTCTCTAAACCCTGCAACATGGGCCTCCAGGTATAGGGAAGAAAGGTAAACAGTTGGCATGCATCACATACTTCCTTTAAACAAGATGCATCCTAAATGGCAGGTGATGTCTTTCCTCAAGTCTTTTGATTGTCCCCATTTGGAGCCCCGAGGAGGGGAAATGACTCACCCAGCATACGTAGGACTGGGCTCCAAAGCCTCAAGCCTCTGCCACACAGGGGCCTCTCCTCTTCTCATCTGCCCTCCTGTTCCATTTCCTCCTGTCCCCATCTCATAGGCTGGGCTTAGATGTACAGTCTGCTGGCTGTCATAGGTTGGAGGGGAACAGAGTCAGAAGGTGCCAGCCCCATTCTCGGCTCAGGAGAATCTCCTCCCCTCTCTGGGTTTGGTCTAGATCCTGCCCAGGTCCTGTGAGCCCAGCACCGGGCCTGGGCCCTCCCAGGGGCTCCTAGAGCAAGATTGTCAGAATTGACAGTGGGCACAGTGTGCGCCCCACCCTGCCTTCTCCCAGGGTTGCTGTGAAGTCCAGATTGGAGGGAGAGCTCACAGTCAGGTGATTACAGGCGTGAGGGAGAGAGGGAGAGAACAAGTCAGAAGACAACAGAAGAACCAATGCCTGCTTGCTCCAGAGTTGCCTCCTGGAGCCTTCTATGGGCTTTCTCAATTGTTTTCTGTTTTGCTTCTAGTTTTTACCAACCTGAGATACACTAAATGGCCATAAGTGAAAACAGAAAAAAGGACATCTCAGTTTGACGAAGGGATGGAACACCTGGTGGCAGGGCCCCTCCCACCACCTTCTGAGGAGAACTATTCCTGCCAGTAGAGTAGCTCAGCCCTGCATGCTGGCTGCTGCGTCCTGGGGGTCACAAGGCAACTCAGCAACTCCTGGTGATGCCAGTGGGCTTAGGGAAGATGGCACCAGTGAGAGAGAGAAAGAGATAGCACTTCCCAGTTGGGCCCAGTACCGGGCTGCAGCTAACACCTTGGGGAGTTGGAAGTCTCTTCCCAAGATGTGCTACCCTAATTGGTACAGTATGTGGGACGAGGCTCTTGACTATGTTGCAGGAAAGAATTCAAAGGCAAGTCACATAGAGTAAAGGAAGAGTCTTATTACAAACCGAAAGTATACACCCAAGAGAGATCTCCAAGAGGAAGATGGCTTGAGGGAGTGTGGGCTTTTGTCTAGTTTTTTGGTGTCAGTTACAGAACACGGGTGAGTTTCTTGACTTCCAGTACAATAATTTTCCATTTCCCTCATGCCTAGGTTAGCTAGCCTGCCTCACAAGGATCCGTGGTGGGTGTCCCACAGGGCGGAGCCTTTAGAACATTCACAGTCACTCAGTGATTTCAGCCTTGTGTCCTCCCAGACGTAAGATCAACAGGAAACAGTAAATCTTACCCCAGAACCTGCTAAAGTGCTGACAGACATTCACACTGGCTGGACGGCTTAGGTCACACGCTCATCTCCGAATCATTCATGTGGCCTGCAGATGAAGGTCTGTGATTGATGAATCACTTACTTCTCTCTGGAATCATGGGGGTCTACCCACACCACGGGCAGCAAGACTGGGCTAGGAAAGGGGTGATCCAGGAAGAAGGAGTGGAGTAGCAGAGCTTTCCATGGATGTCCATGTGAGAAACCACATCTTCCACTGACCTAGAGCTTCCCAGGCAGAACAGCCCCATGTGTCTATGTAGGTGGGAACAGGTGCCATGGCCTCATAGCCCATGTGTGGTGCCTACAAAGCTGCTCAAGGCGACATAGCCTCAGGCCTTGGAAGGGCTTATCCAAGGTTCTAATAATTCTCCTACAAATCCTGGCTTTCTCCCAGGTAATGCAAGCAAAGATCAGCAGAAGCCTTTTAAGAAATGAGTCTGAGTTGTCTAGAAATGAGTCAGGGAGTGGCAGGGAGAGAACCTGGTTGCCAAGGTAAGGGCATTAAGGGTGCACGCCAGGGGCTGGAAGAGCAGAGCAGAAGGCTGACTCCGCCCACAACATGGAGGCTGCGCGCAGGGGACTGTGCTTTGAGAGCAGTGACTGAGAGGTCCCAAGGATGAGGAGGGCACCGTGGTGCAGGGAGCAGTCCCTACAAATGCTGGGCTAGGAAAGGGGACAGGGCAGCAGAGGCCAGCAGTTCCAAAGTAGCTTCAACACTGGCCCCTTTCGTTCTTGTCCTCCTGCCATTTGGAGCCCTCCGGGCCATGCAGGGAGAAGACCCGGGTGGGCTGACAGCCCAGCGCCTGCCCTTCCCGAGCTGGGGATAATGTGTGGAGTCTGGGCTGTCAAGCTGACATCTTCCATTAATGCTGCAATACATTTTTAATACATTCCATTTTTCTTTAATTTCAGATTATATTGAGTCTGGTAGACTCTCCCTTTATTATTGAGTTGTGCATCGTTAAGCAGTTAGAATGGTCTCCTGCAAAGCGTGGTGGCCTCATTAACTCTTCCAGAGACTCCTCCCTGGGAATCAAGGCTTGGTGGCTTGGTTTAAAGACACAGAAATGTGAGATGGCCTCCTCTGCGCCACACGGAAAGGGCTGGATCAAGACATCAGACCTCTTGCCTCCTCCCTTCACACGCTCTCAGCCTCTCCCCAGGGACCTGGGCTGAGAGATGGTGACCAAGGCTGTGCCCCTAAGTAGGGCACGTTCACCTCATGGTCTATCACTTGTGTGCTCTGGGCCAGTGTCTCCCCACTCATCTAATGGGAGTCCCAGTGGACTGGAGAAGTCTGACCACCTCCCCAACCCTGCATCCCAAATCAGAAAGTCACCATGTGGTTTCCACTGACATTTAATCCTGAGTTGACTCTCGTGGAAGAAACAGAAAAAAAAAGGGCTTTCTGTTCACAGAGGCATCGGGATTTTAGTGGGAGAACACAGACTTCAGTAGCAAAGTCATGTGTAGTCGGGGCTAGAGGAAGGGGGGGCTCTCTGTGGGTGGCAGTAGTCAGGATGGGCTTCCTGGAGGAGGAGAACTTGTGGACCATACTCTGTCTTTCCCCTTGTGCCTTCTGACTGGACTCATTTGCCCAGATTGGATATGGTACTCATTAACAATGTATTTCCTTTGAACAAGTGAGGAAATAAATAAATAAATGAACAAAAGGAACAAGCAGGTGGGAGAAAGGAAATAGAGCCCCATTGTAACACCCCTGATTAGGGGGGGTCCTCTGGGGAAAAGAGGAGGAAGTGAAATGGCATCTGTCCCTTCCCTGGCTTGGACTGCCATGTCCCAACTAGATCCAAAGCAAGCTCCTTGCTGGTCCTCCTGCCTTCAGGCTATCTTCTCCTTTCAAATTGGCAGCCAGATGGAACTTCCTACACTCTCCCTTTCTCAGAGGGGTTCTTTGATGGACAGCTTCAGCATCACCTTGGAGCCTGGTAGAAATGGGGACCGCAGAGCCCTGTTCCATACCTGCAGGCTGGTCATTCATGGGGATCTGCATGCAGGCTGCATTTTGAGAAGTTCTGCCCTAAGACACCAACATAAGGCCTTTGAGTCCCAAGATAAATCCCCTGAGCACTCCCCTGCCCTCTCCAGGATGAATCCGCAGGCTCTTCACTGAGGACCACAGCCCAGCCAGTGTCGTCCCATTATCCCCCTCCCCTCCTGACTTGGCCCAGTGCCAGCCTCACAGGGCAGCTCAGGCTCCGCCCACTCCCTGTCTCCCTAGTCTCCGAGTGAATATCTTGGCCTCCTTGAGACCCACCTGAAGCCTCCCCTTTAGTTTGTAGTGCCCTGTGTCCTGCCATGGTCTGTGGTCATGGCCTTATTACAGACCCTTCAATGCAGTGGATTCCGCTCCAAGTGTGGGCCATGTTAGGTTCAGCTCTGACCCCCAGCCCTGTGCAAGCCTGCCTCATGACAAGTGTGCAGGAAATTGCTCCTGAATGGGTGGACGTGTTCCATCCCAGGGAGCCCCTAATCAGATGGTGAGATGCAGTCCCCACCCTGGAGGTTGCTGTCCTGAAGGAAACAACAGCTCCAGCCTTCTGCCGCCCACTATCTGGTTAAGGATAAACAACTATATGCATGAAAGTGACTTGAGAACATTGACAGAGACCCACGCAGACCAGTGCAGATGAATGCGGTGCACCCAAGGTTGAAATTAGGGGAAAAAAATGCATTAACCTGGTGGCTTAAATTAAATCACAGCCACATCTCTTTTTAAATTAAGTCCCTCATTCATATTGTTCCTTGTCACACTGGAGGAGCTGCTGCCAATGATGGTACTTCTCATCCCCTCCCCATGAATTGGGATGTGGTTTAAAAATGAAAAGGAGCCAGCCGGTGTCCTCAGGAGGCACCTTGCCAGGAACAAAAAGGCGCCTCAGCACAGGTGCCTTCCCTGCTGTGCTGGGGTTTCTGTGCACCGGTTACACAAGGGAGGAAATTCAAACATGCAGAGTGTTGGCACGGAATATAAACGGCCCTTTCAAACCTGGAAGTTCTTGTTTTCAGGGCTTTCCGTGACCTAGGTATCTGCAAAAAAGACTCCCCTAACTGTCAGTCAGGTGCGAAGGTCTCTTGGTGCACCGGAAGCCCTCCTCCGACCTCCAGATTTTCTAGAGCTGAGTGTTCTGTCCTTTGTGTGGCAAGGAAAGGGCCCACCTGGCCACTTCTCCAGCCTCACCCCTGGCCCACGGCTGCAGCCCCTTACACTTGGTCCTCTCACGGTGCCCATCTGTTTGTTGTGGGCCATCCTGAGCGGACACTGCTTCCCGTTGGCCTCTGTGATGCTGGGCCTCTGCCGAAACTCACTTCTGGAAGTGTTCACTTCTGGAAGTGCTCACTGTCATTTGTTTATTGTGCTCGACTGCTCTGCCCCCATCGGCTTCCTCTTAGAAGGGGAACTCCCCACACAGCTCGGTCAGCAGGACGTAAAAAAGAGGTGTTTCGCTCCTAGTTCTGGCATCTAGATGCCGGTGTTCTGGCTTTCCGGTTCCTTCTGGAGAGGCTCAAGGGACATTGTGATCAAGCACATCAGTCCGGGGGACTTAGATGGCATCTTCAAATCTCTACTGGGCCACTTGCTATCTGCCTGGCCTTGGGACCAGGCTCACTGAGCTGCTCTCACCTACGTGTATCCTTCTTAGATGAGAATAGGTAACTGTGCCATCCCATGGGGTCACAGTGAGAACTAAATGAGATAATGCAGAGAGAGTGCTTTCTATGGGGACAGGCAAGTGATTGCTTTCCAACACACATTGACTGAGGCCCTGCAGCGTTCTGGGGCTGGCCACGTAGCAGGGAGATATTGCTACTACTGTTACTGTTAATAGTATGATTACCAGTAATGTTACTGCTGTGACTACTACTATGACTATTATGCTAGCGGTGGTAGTAGTAAGAGTAGTATTAGAAGGAGGTAGAGGAAGATTTGGAGTAGTAACACTAGTAGTAGCCATTACTGGAGTGTACCTCCCCCTCCTACTAATGCCACTATTACTAGTAGCAGTGGTAGTACCACTACTACCCCAAGTAGTACTGGGGTGGGAAGAGAAAACTCCCTAGAGGAAAAAAAGGTGAAGATTTTTGCTGCTTTTGTTTCCTGAGCCTTCCACACCATGATGAATGAAATGATG
Organism: Cephalopachus bancanus; assembly: GCA_027257055.1. Taxonomy (NCBI): domain Eukaryota; kingdom Metazoa; phylum Chordata; class Mammalia; order Primates; family Tarsiidae; genus Cephalopachus; species Cephalopachus bancanus. The sequence goes on from JAPVLO010000072.1 coordinate 5,954,909, forward strand.
GATGGGAGACAGAGACTACCTGGCCCACATGGGACTCAAAGCGCCAAAGAAGACGAATAAACTAGTGCAAGAAATCCTCCCTTTTATTTCAAACAGGTAAAATGTTGATTAAAATGAAACCTTCCTCCTAGTTATTCACATATGGTAAAGCCTTAAACCAACAGATCATTTTAAAGAGATGCATAATATGTGAAAAAGAGGTTGCAGCTTGGAGGGTGGGTTAAGAAGGTTCAACACAGTTTCAGAAGGAGACAGAGTGAATTGGAAAGAGGACATATTCATGGAGATCATGGCTAAGAACATTCTAGAATGAAAGCAAGCTGTAACTCCTCAGCTAAAAACAGCACAATCCATTCCAAGCAAGATACATGTAAAAAAAAAAGCCCACAAAAAGACATATCTTAATGAACCTGCAGAATATCAAAGAGAAAACCTTGAGAGATATGAGACAGAAGAGATAAAGGCATATTTCTCATAAGCCAGCAGGGATGCTGGAGACAATATAGCAATAAATCCAAATGACTGAGGAAATATAAGACTTCATCTAGAATTCTATACCCAGCCAGACCATCACTCACTCAAGGAGGGTAAAATGAAGATTCTTAAGATTTAGATTTCTGATCCTCAGCCCTCACTGAAAGGACTAATCAATGATGTCATTCAGCAAGGAGAAAACACTCACATCAAAGGGGACAGGAAAATTCAGGAAACAAAAGTGTGCATTGTTTGTTAAAATGTATTTGTAAGTAAAATTCACTATTAGCTTTTTTAAAAGCTCACTAGCTTTTTATGCTTCTTTAAAAAGTTAAAATAAAGCCCTATGCAATAATTAGTGATACTCTGTGATTAGTTAAAGCAGGCAAAAGGTCCTGATGAGGGTCAGTAGGAAGATGAAAATTCTAAGTAACTTTATCTTTTTTGAAATACTTTAATTATGTGTGTTATAATTTTAATAACCACTAAAAGGCTTGAAATATAATCTATCTTTTCAAAACTTGCTAAAGTATAAAAGGGAAAGGCATCAATCTAACACAAGGCAAATGAGATTGTTGTGGACTGAATGTGTGTGTCCCTCCAAATTCATATAATGAAATCCGAATCCCCTCATATGATAGTATTGGGAGGTGGGGTCTTCAGAAGGTAATGAGCTCTTGAGGCCAGAGCTCTTGTGATGTGATTAGTGCCCTCATGAGAAGAGACACATGAGAATTTGTTTCCTCTGCTCTCTGCCATTGAGGGTAAAACAAGATGGTGGCCGTCTGCCAACCAGGAAAAGGGCCCTTACCATGTCCAATTTGCTGACTCCTTGACCTTAGACTTCAAGCCTCCAGAACCATGAAAAATAGAGCTTTTCTGTTCAAGCCACTGTGTTGTTTGTTATGGCAGCCCAAGCAGATGAAGACACAGGATGGAAAAAAAAGATAAAGAACAACAAAGGCTGTAAAATCAACATAAGATGAGAGAAATAAGTTCAATATAATGGTAATCAAGTATAATAAATACAACTGTGCTTAAAAAAACAAATAAAATGGGAATATAAGTGAAATTTATCTGTATGTATGGAATGTTTAAAATAAAAGCATGAACTACTAATCCTAGTAAAACTATTCTAGCAATATCAATACCAGGTGAAATTAAATTTGAGAAATTGATGGTTGCACTGGAGAAGCATTTCCACCTAATTAAGGAGTAAGACATGACTGACTGTGATCAGTGTGGCAATTCAACATTTCACTGGAGGCGTTGTCTGTGCAATAAGAAAGTGAAAAACATATAGACAATGGAAAGAGCTAAAATTGTCATTATTTGCAAATTACATGATTGCATGCTAAGAAAATCCAGGAAAATCTGAACAAATTATTAGAGTTGAGAAGAGAATTCAGCAGAGTTCCGGGATACAATACTCAACATATAAAAATAGAGTAGTTGAATATAGAACCATCATTTAAAAAATAGTGTGCCCAGATACCACCAATTAGCAAATAAGGAATGTAACAGAAAAAAACATTCATCACAACAGCAACAAAAGCTATGTGTTACCTATGAATAAATGCAAAAAAGATGCATAAGAATTTGTATAAATAAAATGATAAAATTTATTAGTGGACATAATGCAAGATCCGAATAAATGGAGAGATTTTCATGGATGAGTAGACTTGTCATAAATATGACAACTTTATTCAAAATTAATAAATCCAATGGTATTCCAATAAAAATACCAGTAGTATTATTAGTAAAAATTGACCAATCAATTTCAAAATTTACATAGAGTAGTAGAGGTCCAAGCATAGATAGAATAATTTTGAAGAAAATAAGTTTAAGCAGGGAACTCCCAGACTAGAAGTAAAGAATGTTGTGAAAAAATAGTAAATAAACTGGGCTATATTGGTACAGGGAATTAACAAATGGATCAAGGGAACAAAAACAGAACACATGAGAGCCCTGAAACAGGATGATGCATATGTGAGAACTTGATGAATTACAGAGGTGGTATTACAAATCAGTGAAGACTGGATGGATGACTTAATATGGGAACTTTCCATCAGAAAAAAATTTAATTAGATTCCCTCCCTCACTCTATTCAATATAATGAATTCCACATGATTAAAGACAAAAATGAGAATTTTTTTTAAAAAAGACTTTTCAACTTCTCAAAAGAATTATAGGGTGTTGTTTTTGTTATAACCTAAGAGTAAGAAATAATTTCTTAGAAAAGACACAAAGAGAACAACATCTAAAGCAAAGATTGATGAATGTAACTACAACAAATAAAAAACTTTGGTACCCCCCCAAAAAATCCATAAAGACAAAAGAAATACAACCACAGGCGAAGAACAATTTGCAGTACATATAGCAGAGTGCTAGTGTCTAGAATATATAAATAACTTTCACCAATCAATAAGATAAAAGTGAATAATACAATCAAAAAAGGGAGAAAGGATATGAACTTCAATTCACCAAAGAGCATTCCCAAGCGGCCACTAGCAGAAAAAGATGCATAAATTCACCAACAAACAGGGAAATGCAAGTTAAACAAGAGATATTACTTCACACCCATTCCAGCAGCAGCTGAGGATGAGGATGCTGTGAAGGAGATGCCTTCAGGGAGCAGGGAGCGGGTCTCTGTGAACAGTAGCCAGGTGCTCCCAGTGAGGGGGAAACCGTGGACGTCCTCTGTCCCAGAAATCCCATCTCTACCCCTTCACACCCAGCAAGTCCTTCTCATTACAAGTAACTGCTACCCTCCTGAAGTGAAAACCACAGGTAACCTGTGCATATTATTTCAAAAAAAAAAATCAATATAATGCTCTATAATGTAAAGTGAAAGTAAAAGGAGAGCAATTTGTCGTAAAATAACATGTAATTCAACATGCAAATGCTCAGGCACAGCTAAATGAAAGACTCAATGAAGGTGTCAAACGCTTCCGTTTTTTATAATGAGTAAGTTTGTAATTTAAATATTTAGCTGAATATTGTCTACACTTGCCTTGACACATGACATTTTGAGATAAGACTAAATAAACACTTGCATGAATATGTGTGTATCATCACTGTTAGTTTTCAAAGGGTGTACAGACTAAAGGGGGTATCAGTGCCTGGAAGACAGGATTATGTGCTGTGGCGATTCTGTGGGGATGACACTGATGTGGAAAAGAAGAAACCCTGCGTGAGCCGACATGATGGCACTGCACAGGTACTGTGAGTAGCATTCCATCAGCAACATGATTATCTGGCATGGTAAACACCCTTGACGAAGTTCTGAACAAAACACAGTTCAATCTGACCTCTACTTGAAAGGTAATTGCATTCCTGGAAAATTCAGCATGTGTGTTCAGCTTATATTAAATCCATGCAAACATATTTCAATCGATATGTTAAATTGGGTAATGAAATGTACCTTCATGAATGTTTGGATGGGACATTTGAAGACGGTGTGAGATGTAGGGTGATTTTTCATGTGCACACCGACCCACACATCATAGGGTGTCTAGCACCCTGGTCTCCCACCCCTAATTGGCAGTGCTGTTATACCAAGGATTCATGAGAGCAGCAGACACTCCCCATAAGCAGGTGATGGCAGGGACAGTGACACCTGCCATGCACCAGTGCCCTGGGGGATCCTCTCAGGCTCAAGAACGGGGAACTATGCACATGGCTGCTTAGAGTAGTGTTTGTGATGGTGAACATTTGGGAAATAATCACGTGTGATGAGATGTCAAACAGTGGTTAAAATAAGTCAACTTTGGGCACTTATGCTGCTGGTATTGGTGGCAGTTCAGTGATTACCACCAACTTTTCTGCTAGAATTGCATGGAAAAAATCAAAACAACCTCTTAAAAGCATTAGATGATGGTGCAGAAGAGGGAGTCAAGAAATTGACTCATGTAAATATGGTCAGGTAACTTTTACTAAAATGCAATAGTAATTGCCTTTGCAATGGAGAAAGGATAGTCTTGTCAACAAATGGTGCTGAAACCATTGGACATCCATACGCCAAGGTTGTACCCTGACCCATGCCTCACAGGTTATACATAAATGAACTCCACGTGAATCACACGCTTGGAGGGAAACATAAGAGTATAAAAATTCTAGAAGAAAACATGGGAGAAAACCTTTGTGACCTTGGGTTAATCCAGTAGTTAGCAAACTACAGCCCGTGTATCAAATTCAGTCCAACATTTGTTTTCATATGGCTCCTGAGCTGAGAATGGCTTTGCGATTGTAAAGTCTCATAGAACACACACACACACACACACACACACACACACACACACACACACACACACACAGCAAAAGAAAAACTAAAAATACGCAATCCAGATAAAAATCAAACATGGTCAACAAAGACTAAAATATTTCTTTTCTTGCTCTTTGTAAAAGTGGTTTGCCAATCCCTTTGTTTGGTGAAGGGATTTATCAAACTAAAGTTTTTTTCTGTGTAAAAGATACTATTAAGAGAATGAAACGACATTTTCATGGGAGATGTATTTGTATCTGGGAGAAAATGTTTGCAAATCATTACATATCTGACAAGGAACTAGTATCTAGAATATAAAAAGAATTTTCATAACTTAATAAGAAGGCTAACAAACCAATAAAAAGTGGGAGAGAAATTTGAGCAAATATTTTACCTAAGAAAATATTTAGGTGACAAAAAAGCAGATGAAAATGTTATACAAGGGGGCACCCCAAAAACTTGGAATTTATTTACTTAAAAATGCTGTATTTATTCTTAGATGTTTAAACTTCAGTCACCTGCAAAGTACTCTGTCTGATGCAACACACCTATCAAGATGCTTTTTCCATTGCTCAAATCACTTTTTGAACTTGTCAATTTTGATGCCTTTTAGTGCTTCTGCTGTTTTTGTTGCACCTCTTCCACTCGGCAAAACATTTCCCTTTGAGGATTTTTTTCAACTGGAGAAACAAACAAAAAAAAGTTACTTGGGGTGAGATTGGGTGAATAGGGAGGGTGGGGCACAGCGGTCATGACATTTTTGGTTAAAAACTGCTAACAAGCCGGGCTCGATGGCTCACCCTGTAATCCTGCGCCTTTGGGAGGCTGAGGTGAGTGGATTGCCTGAGCCCGTGGGTTCGAGACCCGCCTGGGCAGCGAGACCTCATCTCTACAATAAATCAAAAAATCAGCCGGGCATGGTGGCGCATGCCTGTAATTCCGGCTACTTGGAATGCTGAGGTGGAAGGATCGCCGGAGCCCAGCAGGTCGAGGCTGCGGTGGCCGGGAGTGGCCACTGCACTCCAGTCTGGATGACAGAGTGAGACTCCAACTCAAAAAAAAAAAACCAAAAAAAACTGCTGAACCGTCAGCACGGTGTGGGCAGGTATACTCGCAAATCACCCATCATGAAATAGACAAATGTGTTGAAAGAATCTCCCCCCCAAACTTCACGGAAGCCAAGCACAGCCTCTCACAACAATGGTGGCTGGCACACTGATGCCAAAGGGTTCCTAGAACACTTTTCTAGTGAGGAAAGCCTGTACTACAAGAGGCCTACTCTCCAAAAAATAATTCCAGTTTTTTGGGGGGTCCTCCTTCATATATATATATATATATTTCCGTGTATGGCTGTATTTGTGTGTGTGTGTGTGTGTGTGTGTGTGTGTGTGTGTGTGTGTGTGTGTGTGTGTATGCATATACTTACATACAAATGACAATACCAAGTGCTGGCAAGGATGCAGAGCAACTGGAAGTCTCATACATTGCTGGTGGGAATGCAAAATGGTACAGCAGTAACTTTGGAAAAACAGTTTGGCATTTTCTTAAAAAGTCAAACATGCATTTACCATATGGCTCAGCAATCCCACTCCTAGGTATTTTCCCAAGAGAAATGAAAACCTATATTCACACTAAAACCTGTATGTAAATGTTTATTACAATCACCCAAATTTGGAAACCACCCAAGTATTCTCCAACAGGTGACAGGATAAACACACTGTGATCCAACCCAACCCTGGAATGCTTCTCAGCAATAGGAAGGAGCAAAATTATTGCTACACATGAAAGCACGGAGGAATCTCAAAGGTGTGATGCTGAGTGAGGAAGGCAGACCCTGGATGCTACAAACTCCTGGATTCCATTTATAGGACATTCCAGAAAAAGCCAAACTCAAGAGATGGAGAAGAAATCAGTGGTTGCTGGGAACTGGAGGCGGGGGAAAGAATGACCACAAAAAGGCAGGAGCAGGGAATTTTGGGAGCTGTTCTTTCTGGAACAGCTCTGTTTCTTAACTGTGATGGTGGATATGTCTAAATCTGTTCAATTATATACCACAAAGAGTGAGTGTTACCGTATGTAAATTAAAAATAAATTTAAATAAGCAAGCACAGTGTAGATGTTCAAATATTTGACTGGTCAGTTCTACTTAGAGGAATATAAAATCTTACAAAACTCTGAATGAGAAGAATGCAAAAATAAACACATGAGGATGTTCACTGCAGAGATGTTTGTTACAGGAAAGGTTTAAAATAAATCTAAATGTCAGGGATCTGTTTGAATAAATTCTGACATAGCTATAAGATCTTCACAAACTCTAATGAATGATATGAATGAATCTCAAAAGCATATTTGAGTGAAAAAGTGAGTTGTACAATGTATACATCAGGAGAACATGTTAATTATCACAACTTTATAGTCTTGATTTGTAATTCACTCTTATATGATTTTTAACCAACACAAAGGCAATAGTATGTATTTCTCATCTATACATATATCATAGTGCAAATACAAAGGTATTTTATCTTCCAATGTTTGTCTTCCACAGTTAAAACAATAATTTGTCTCTGGGTTTGAAGAAAACAAAAAGGAGACTTCAGTTTTAGCAGAATTATTAATGTCCTTTATATTTAAGAAATCTGGAGTAAAATAGACTGTTATGTTGGGTGGGTAGATATGTGTACTTGTTTTTAATTTACTGCAAAAAAAGATGCAATATCAGTGATCCCCCAATTCCCTTCCTGCAGGCCCAGAGCTGGTTTTTCCTGTGTCTCTTGGCTTTGAGCCCGCCCTTCCATACCCTGCTCCAGGGCTCTGGGGCTGGGACTCAGCAAACCATATTCCCCAGCCTCCCTCACCATCTGGCTTGCTCTTCTTTTCTGCCAGTTGGAGACAGGAAGGCAGAGGTAGAAGAAAGTGCTTCATTACTATGTTCCAGGTCCTTTTGTGCCATCTCAGCATTTTTCAGGCAAGTGGCTTCAGCTCCCCGCTTCTCCCCACCCCCTCAGAGGTGCCAGCAGTGCCAGGGTCTGAGCCTCCCCTAGGGGATCCCAACACCAGTCCCATTAGGCATTCTTCTGAGCTCTGGGTACTGCAAACACCACCAGCTCTAGGGCACAAAGCTGCTTTATGCAGTGACTGTGGTGTGGGTCACTCACTGTACTTGCCAATGCCTAGACAACTAATCCCAGGGATAGCTTCCCTTGGATTTCCACACCCGATCCTGGCTGATGCCCCGTCTGCAACTTCTTGTGCAGGCTTTGACTTAGTCAGTTCCCACACTTTTGTTTAATCTGACTCTCCTACCATCCTCACCAAACCAGATTCAACTCATTGTTTTCTCTGAGCATCTCCCGGGTGGGATGCTCCATAGAAACACACATGTTGACATCTATAAAGTCCAATTTAGCAAAAACATATCTACATGGGCATAGCAACATAGCAAGTTTGGTGGGAGCATGAAGAGGACAGTTCTTGCCTTTTAGGAATGCAAAACCCTTTGTGAAGACAGGCAATAAAACAAACAGCAAACAAGAATCTATTCTATATGTACATGAAATAAAGAATACCTAGTCTAATTGAGTGCAGAAGGGCCTTTCTTTTCTCTAATGAGAAGAGCCAAGGGTAATCCTAGAAGAAATTTGCTGGGTCTCTGAAGCTGAGGCTAGGCCCCTGCGGGGTAAGAGGAAGTCAGAGATTATCCCAGGGAGTGGGAACAGCTTGTGAAAAGACACAGAGACCTGACCCAGTGAAACTCAGGGCAGAGAACTCCAAGCAACACAGGCAACCTGAAGAGCAAGGGCCTGAGGTGAGTGGCAGGGAAAGCCTGGCAGTGGGGTTCATGCAGCTGGGGCTGGCCAAGTTCTGTGTTGTTGGCAAGACACCAAGTAACCCTGGACAGGGTTGCCTGGGACTATGTGCTAAGTGCTGTGTCCACAAGGTGGTATTATGCCTAAGGAAATGATGAGGGGGGGTGATATGAAGACTCCTGTGCAATCTCTTGAGTTAACATGTTGACTTCCTGGGAAACAGGTGGCCCATTAAAAAGATCAATCTCATGACATCTCTTTAGCTGTCTCCCTGATATCAATCTATCACCAAGCCTTGCAGATTTCATCCCCTAAATTGCTTTAAGCCACTCATGCTTCACTTAATCTCCCACCTAGATGGTCTGAGCCATCCTTGCTTTTGACCTTGGCAACTGTGATGGCCTCATAATTGGTCTAGTCTCTGCCACCCTGTCCTCCCACTCTCATGCCGTTGCCACTAGAATAGAGACTGAAACCCTTATTGTGGTCTCTGGTGGTGGCAGAGTCTGATCCCAGTCTGTCTGCCAAGACTTCTTGCCCTCCACACTCTGCATTGCTTTTTGACCTCCCTGGCTAAGTCTGCCTTCTTCATCAGATCCACACTCAGATGGTTTCTTCAAGGCCTCCTTCCCTGGTCCTAAGGCAGGGCTCTTCATCTACTTTCTCATCATATTCTATGCTCTCCTTCAAAGCACAACCTGACTGTGTCATTTTAACAAAATTCAACACTCGTTTATGACTAAAAATGCTTAGAAAATTAATAATAGAGAGGAACTTCCTCAATTTGCTAAAGGATATCCACATAAAACTTACACCGAACATCAACATCAGCTAGCATCATAGTGGTGATAAGATGAAAATTAATGCTGTCTCCTTGATATCAGAAACAAGACTGCTAGTTGGTGTGGTAGTGAAAGGTCTAGCTAACGAAATACAACAAGAAAAGGAAATAAAAGGCATACAGTTCAGAAAAGAATAAATAAAACTATACCTGTTTACAGATAACATAGTGGTGTAAAGGAATGTACAAAACACACACATGCAGCTTCTAGAAGTGGTAAGTGTGAGTTCAGCAAGATTGCAAGTCACAAGAGAAGTTTACAAAAATCCATTGTACTTCTAAATACTAGCAATGACTATTTGGAAAAGTAAATTTAAAATACCATTTATAATCCCCCCTCAATAAGCTGGTTGAAATCTTACAAAACATGTGTAGGGTTTGCATGCTGAAAACTACACCATACTACTAAAGGAAGTAAAAAGTCTCTGAATAAATGGAAAGACATACCATGTTCATGGATTGAAAGACTCATAATGATAATGCTATTTTTCCCAAATTGATACATAGGTTTAATGAAATTTCAATCAAAATGCCAATAAGATTTTTTACAGGCATAGAAAAATTATTTTAAAATGTATATGGAAAGGCAAATATCTACAATAATTTTGAAAAAGAAGAATAAACTAGAAGGAATCAGTCTATTTGATTTCAAGATATATTATATAGCTACAATAACCAAGACAGTGCAGTGTTAGTGGAGGGAGGGAAACACAGATCAACAGAGTGGAGAATCCAGAAATAGATTCTCACAAATATATTCCACAGATTTTTGACAAAGATGCGAAAGCAATTCAAGGCAGGAAACCAAACACCTATGGGAAAAATTAAAAAAAAAAAAAAAAAAAGAAAACCCTTAACCTAAACTTTGCACTTTATATAAAAATCAACTCAAAATAAACTACATATTAAGTATATAAAACTATAAAACCTTTTCAAAGATAGTATAGAATAAAAAAATCTTCAGGACCTATGACTTGGTGAATAGTCCTTAGACCTGATACCAAAATCAAGACCTAAAAATAAAATGTTAAAAATGGTACATCAGACCTCAGCAAAATTAAAAGCCTTTGTTCTGCAAAAGAACTTGTTAGGAAGATGTAAAGACAGGCTATAGACTAGGACAAAATATTTGTAAACCACATATCTAATAAAGGACTCATATCTAGAATATATTAAAGGCTCTCAAAATTAAACAGTTAGAAAATCAATTAGAAAAAGGGGAAAAACTGACGTGGCATTCACTGAAGTAAATGTACCAATGACAAACAGGCACTAGGGATGCTCAGCATCACTAAGGGAGATGCAAATTAGGACCATAATAAGAAGTCACCACACACCTAACAGAACAGCTAAAATGATCTACACGATATATCCTTTATATGTAAATACAAAGTGCTGGTGAAGATGCAGAGAACCCAGAGCACTCACACATTCCTGGAAGGAATGTAAAATAGTATAGATACTTTAGAATATGATTTGGTAGTTTTTTTTAAAACTAATAAAATATTTACCATAGACCTAGCAATTGTACTCCTGGGCATTTATCCTAGAGAAATAAAAACTTGTGTCCACATGCACACTTATCCATGATGATTTACAGCAGCTTAGTTTGTAATAGCCCTAACCTAGGAATAACAAAAATGACCTTCCATAAGTGGATGGTTAAATAAACAGTGACCTATCTGTAGCATGAAATATTACTCAGAAATAAAAAGGAACAAACTCCTGATACACACAAGTTGGATGAATCCTAATGGCATGCTGGGTAAAAATAAGACAACCTCAAAAGGTCGCAGACTGTAAGAATTCATAAATAAAACATTCTTGAAATGACAAAATCACACAGATGAAAAACAGACTAGTGGTAGCAGCCAGGGGTAAGTGCTGTTGGTGAGCCTGGGTGGTGTGACCATAAAGGGGGCTTTGAGAGGGACTTTGGTGGGATGAACAGCTCTGTGTCTCCATTGTGGTGGTGGTAACATGGATCCACACAGTAAACAAATACCAAAGAACTCAACACATCGTGTTCTAATGTCAGATCTCTGTCCTTGACAGAGAACTGTGTATCTTTCCTATGTTATATGTATTACTGTGTAAGATGTAGCCACTGAGGGAAACTGGGTGAAGGGTCCATAGGACCCCTCTGTACTATCTCTGCAACTTCCTGTGCTACTATAATGATTTTTAAAATGAAAAGATTTTCAAGGGTCCATAGGATCCCTCTGTACTATCTTTGCAACTTCCTGTGCCACTATAACGATTTTTAAAATAAAAAGATTTTTTAATGTTAATTGCAAAAAATAAATAAAAAAATAAAAAATAAAAGACACTATCAGTTTCATGTCTTGGAAGAAGAGAAGAAAAAGACACTATGAATAACTTTACATCCAGCCCACTGGTGTGATGGTTCTTTTCCTTCCGTGTCAGCAAAGAAGGTTCTGGAGCCTGAATACTGGAGACTTGTGGGATCTTTGTTTTCACAGCCTGCCAGGATGTAGGAGAAAGACCCCATATCTAGAGCCTGAGGCTCAGGCTTCTCTCACTTCTTGGCACTTTCTGAGTCTGTCTCCTGGTTCCTGCCTGTGGAGAGATGAGGATCAAATGGGATTCTGACATCAGTCACTTTGCAAGCTGAAAGACCCTGATGTGCTACAAGTGGAATATTTTGAATGTTCAGGCCTTTCCCTTTTAGACTGAGCTCCTAGAAGTCAGGGGCAGTGTCATGTCCTACTAGACTCTGCGGGGACAGGCAGGACATTCAAGGACAGGTGCCTGGATCTAAGATGGGAGAGGGGAGGTGGGCAATGTCACCTTTCCTTTCAGGGACTGTAGGGACTCTTCAGCACAGAGATGAGGTGCTCTGTCTCTATTTCCAGGGTCCTCGGGAGTGGCAGAGTCATGGGCGGGAGGCTGGTGACAGCCACAGCCTTTCAGAGAGCTGGGAAGGGCCAGCAGGACAGCTGGAGCCCTCCCACTGAGAGGTTTCATAATTAGAAGCAAAATCAAAGAAAACCCCAGTCCAGCAAAGGCTTCAAACAGGGCTATTTTTAAGTCATCTAATGCCAGGGCTTGTCAGATGGGGATCGTGATTAGGTATGGGTGTGTGTGTGCGTGTGTGTGTGCATGTATGTGTGTGTGTGTGTGCATCTGTGAGCTGTTAATTTTCCTATAAAGATTACTTGCATTTTCCCAGAGCCCAAGTATCTCACAAGGCTCTGATGACACCTCCTGTGAGTGTCAATGACTTGCAGTTTGAGATCTACTGGGCTTTTTTCTACTGGAGTCAGAGGAAGGAGTCCCTGTGTGACTCCTCCAGTTACAGGCTTACTGAGTGGGGTCAGGGCCAGGCTCCCACCCCACCCTCCCAGAGATCATGGTCCTGGAAAACCCAAGTTCTAGGGTCACTCAGAGGAGCAGGGAGATCCTTCTAGAAGGCAGGGCACCAGGAAAGTTCACCTCCTCCCGCCAGGACACTGACTTTGGGCTGCATTGCCTAAGAATGAGGATTCTTAGGGGATCAGGCTGGGGGACAAGGCCCAGAGCATGTAGCAGGCCGCAGGGAGAGCCTCAATTTTCCCCTCTGCGGCATAGATAAACCCACAACCTCTATGTCTCTTTCTACCTGGGAGCCACTCCTGGTCATCCTACCCCACGTTGGATGCCTCAGAATGCAGTCCAGCCTCACATCCCGTCGTCCTGGGCAGGTCTGGACAGCCATGCTCCATGGTGCTGTGCTCTTTCTCTGACCCCTTTGCACTGGCTTAAGCTCTGGTTCCGTCACCCAGAGCCTCCTGCACACAGCCTTCCTGAATTGAACTCAGTTCCCTGCCATCCCTCACCAACTAGCTGGCCTCATATCCCAGCCAGCAGCAGGTGATGGGGCACAGTTAGTGACAGGTCAAGCTATGCATCGTCCATCAAGGAAGCCAAGCGCAAAGAGGTACAGCAAATTGCCAGGGCACTATCCCAGTTCTGGAACCTGCTGGAAGTGAGATAAGCAGAGGTGATCCAGGCTAAGGAACCACAGATCCCCCAGGAGGTGGGACTCACGAGTTTATGCAGGGCTGGGGGGATAAACCTGGCCTGTGTGGAGCCTTCACAGCCTCCCTGCAGCAGAGGCCTCGCTGGACCAGTGGTTGAGCCCTGGCCCTCCATGCGCCTGCGAGGTCTGTCAGTGCCTTGCTTTTGAAATGAAGCTGCAAACGGATGAGAGGCTTGAGAAGGCTCTGACGGGCTCCCTGCTGAGACCCATCAATTGTCCCAGTATGATTTCTTAATCATCTGGCAAGTAATTAGCTGGCATCCTCATTAGCACGCGGGAGCTTTGTAAAAGTTTCTGGGAGGAGGCAGCTGCATTGGGCAAAATTCAAATTGGGTGATTTTTAATTACAGATGAACCTACCAGGGACAGATGCCTTGTCAGTTTTGCCGCCTGTTTATTTTTCACCACTTCTGGGAGATGAAAAGCAAAATGCTTGTCACTCACCTTTGTGCTCATCTCAAGAGACAGAAAAGGACGAAGAGAACAAAGAGGGATGGGTGGGACAGTGCTGGCCACTGGCGGGAACGTGAGAGATGACTGGGTGCGGATTGTGGGGGAGAGGGCATCTTGGTCCTTTCAGGATGCTGTAGCCAAGCACTGTAGACTGGGTGGCTTATAAAACACAGAAATGCATTTCTCACAGAAATGCTCTGAAGGCTGGAAGTCCAAGGTCAAGGCAGGTTCAGTGTCGGGGAGAGCCCCCTTCCCAGTTCACAGACACACATCTTCGGTGACCTCATGTGGTGGGAGGCGAGGGAGCTCTCTGGCTTCTTCTTCTCAGGGCACTGATCCCATTTGCGAAGCTCCGCCCTCATGACCTCGTCACCTCCCGAACACCCCATATCTCCAACCATCGTTCTGGGGGTAGGATTCAACACAGGAATTCTGGGAAGTACACAGACATTCAGTTCATAATAGCATAATAGATGGTCAGAAGAGCCCATGGGAGGGATAAGCATTCAGTCTCTCAGCGGTATGCGTGTGTGTGTGTGTGTGGGTGTGTGTGTGTGTGTGTGTGTGTGTGTGTGTGTATCAGTGTGCTAATGGAAGTATGTGGTGTGCGTGTGTGAGTACATGTATACGTGTGTTGGTGTCATGAGTGAGAGTTTGTGTTGGTGTATTAGTGAGAGTGTGTGGTGTGTGTGAATGTGTGAGTGTGTGGTGTGTGTGTAAATGGGTGTAAGGGTGTGAATGTGCTTATGTGTGAGGGTGACAGTGTATGTGAGTGAGAGAGTGTGTATGAATATGTGTTGGTGTGTTAGTGAGAGTGTGTGAGTGTGTGTGTGTGTGTGTATGTGTGTGTAGGTCAGAGTATGTGTAGTGTGTGTGTGAGTGTGCAGGTGTGCGTGCATGCTTGTATTCCCTGATTTATTCAACATGAAGGAGCAGGGTGTTACCCTCCATCAGCAGACAGCTGGGGAATACAAATTCCATTAACTGGAGATGCACAATGCACATTTCTGTATGAAAGCCCAACAGAAATCCTGCAATTAAGAAACTTTTGTTAGGTTTCTCCTTGTCTACCATTTCTCGGGTATTCTGCAACAACATAAACACATTCCCTAGGCTTGGGTGATGGGAAACACAGCGCCCTCCTCACCCCCCAAAACCCATCTTTATTAAAAACTCCCACATGCCAGGCACTGTGGTTCCACTTTAACCAGCCCTAACCAGAACCCTGCAAGGGCCATTTCCATCTTGTTGAGATGAACATGGAAGATCAGAGAAGTGGTGTGTGCAAGGTCACTCTGCTGACAGGTGGCCCACACAGTTTCTTCCCGGGGCTCTCAGATGAGAAGCTCTGCAGCCCTCCACCCCCTTCGCCATCCGAGAAGGCAGTGCTGCATCGATGAGGCTCCTTGGTTTCCCCCATCTTCACCAGTGGTCAGAGAAGGAGGACCAAGTTCTCTCCACACCACTGAGGAGGAAGGGTGGGTGGCAGGACCCAACCACACCTGGGGCGTGGGTCTAGGTTTTTCTTGCCAGGCTCCTGCATCTTAGCGCCACACGGTCCAGCCTCCCTGTCATCACACCAACCCCAGCCTTCCCCAAAGCCTGACCTCCACTGAGCCAGCCAAGGAACTGTCCAACATGGCGGCCGCTAGCAAGTGCAGGACTTCAATGAAAATTAAAACTAATTAAAATCAGACACAATGGAGAAATTGGTTCCTCAGTTGCACATGCCACCCAGTAAATGCTCAGTAGCTACACAAGGCTATCGTGCTGAGCAGCACAGATTCAAAACACTGGTCCTCTGGAAAGATGCACAGGGGCTGCCCCACAGCCCACAGGCCCAGCAAACTTTCCTGGAAAGGGCCAAGTGGTCAGTTTTCTACACTTTTCAGACAGTCACCACTGCTCAGCGCCACTGCTGAAGAGTGAAGCCAGTCACAGGCACCAGATAAACTAACGGACTTTTCTGAGCTCCAGTGAATGCACAAAAATAGGCAGTGGACAAGATCTGGCCCAGGGGCTGTCACCCGCAGATCCCTGCTCTGGATGAAGTCACTCACATGTATCACAAAGCGGGAAGTAGAAATGGTTGAAACTGATTCTAAGTTAGCATTCTCTTTCCTCAAATACAAAATGATTATAGCCTTCAATCTCTGAAACTAAATATCTCCCCCCCAAAAACACCTTCCTTTGTACTTTTGAGGATGTTCTCCTCCAAAACAAAGGCATAAACCCAGACAGAGGTGATCCCAGGAGCCTGGGAGGGTGGGTCAAGGTGGGAGGTGGGTCTCAGGACAGCAACTGCCCAGTGGCCATCAGAGCAGGACTCTCAGACTGGAGCAAAATATAGGGTCCCACAGGCATGCCCCTGGGGAATGATCAGAGAAGAAGCCATGGAAAGACTCCTTTCATGGATGAAGATTTTGAAAAAAAATAATGAAGAGATGATCAAGGTAGTGCTGGTGAAAAAGGTGAACAGAAACTTTAGGAGGCACAGCAAAGCTCTGCAAAAGGAAACACAGTAAGCGAGTCCAGGCGGTGTTCGCCGGGCTGAATTCAAATGGTGTGATCATTCCCGATCGATTTTCAGATTGGAGAATCAACTTGAAGACAAAGTGTGGGAGACTTACAGAACCAGGTATAAACATTACCCCTTTTCATCCTAATAGAGGCTAGCTGTAGAAAGGGGGGAATGAGTATCATTTGATCAACTGGGGAGTCAGTAGCTACCCTCTGTATCTGCTGGGTAAAGACATAAAGGGTGAGCATGTTAGGGACAGTTACAGGAATTAAATAATGATAGCTTAGTTAGTGAATGTGGGTCTGGGGTGATTTACAAGCATGATCTTATTTACTTTTCACAGCAACCCTATACTCACAAACTATAGTTTAGAGTAGTTAAGCAACTTAACCCAAGACCACACAGCTAACAGGAGGTGAAATCTGCGGTTGAGCCAGGCAATGTGGTTTTACAATCAGCCTGGGCGTCTTCTCTGTGATGGATGCTCTCTGTCCCACCCCCGCCCCATCAGCTGTCTTGTCTGCCCTTTTCCACCCACAGAGCTGACTCAGCTACATTCCCCTTGAGCAGTGGGAGTTGGGGAGCAGGAGAGGAGGGAGAGTGGGGTGCTGGCTCTCCCTTCCCCTTCCTGCTTGTCCAGGGTGGGCCACGCCCCTCTCCCATAGACTATCGGCTCTTGCAAATTCCGGCAACTCCTCCCTCCCTGGTCTCCTGTCCCCAGGACGACTCTGGGACGACTCCCTGCCCGTGCTGGTTCTGTTGGAGTCCCTCGTGAAGCCTACACACTTGTAAACAGTCTCCGCAGTGAAGCCCCCGTGAGAGCCTGCCATATGCTTCCTGGTGGGACCCTGGTGCGCAGCAGAGCTCAGGAGACGTAAATTTGAGAGCCATCAGCATCAATATGATCATTAAGCAGCAGGTGTGATGATTTCCCAAGGAGGGATTGTGGAGAAGGGGTGAGAAAGGTTTCTCAGTCAGCCACAGTAGAGGCTGAGTTTGGAAGGCAAGTCAAGAAGAAGAAACTGGTGCAGGGTGGGGGGTTCAGAGAAGGTGCTGGAAAGGTGGGAGGGGGAGTTGGGGTGGTGTCAGGGAAGCCAAAGGACAGGATTGCTCCAGGAAGAGGGCAAGGCCTAGAGCTCTGCTGAGCCACACAGTGGCCCCAAGGAAGACAGCAGCAGTCTCTAGAAGGGCAGACTGGGCAGAGGTCGGGCCATGGGCTACAAGTGAAGGCAGTAGAGGGGATGGAGACGGTGAAAAGAGATGGCTTTGGAGAACTGAGCCACTGAAGGAAGGGAGAGAGGAGCGTAACTGGAAGAGAAGCAGGGGTTCAGCAGTGTGGCCTGTGTTCCTTTGCCCCTCGGGACATACCCTCTGCCTTCCTCCTGCGCTTTGTGCAGGAGCTGGGCACTTGCAGACTATACCCCAGCCTCCAGCTTTGGGTGGGATGCGGTCAAGAGGGCACCAGGGGACACTGGGGTCAGAGAATGAGCACCCAGGCTGCCATCCCTCAGCTTTCCCCTGGCCTGGCCCTGTTGGCCACCTCTTCCCTAAACCGAGGGCCACAGCAACCAAGGGCGCCTTCCCTGGCCAGCACCTCCCTGAAAATGATCTGGAACAGCGTGAAGGAGCTCAGGGAGGGCTGGAGGCTTTGAGGATGCAAAGGGGTCAGGAGAAAGGACTCCATCAAGGAAGAAGGTCTGGGGTGGGGGTGGAGGGAAAATGCCAGACAGAGTTGGAGGTTCGAATCTGAGGTTCTGGAGTTGGGATTCTGAGAGTGGGCAAATTTGGAGAGATATCCAGGAGCAGGGAGTAGAGTGGGCCCTGCGTCCAGAAAGAGAGGAAAACAGACACTTGTGATGCTCTGTGCCCAAAGACGTGCTCCTGCCCAGAGAGACATGTTCAACTGACGGATGTCTTTGTGATGAGCACAGCCAGGTGAAGGGCACGTCAGGACCAGGGAAGCGTGAAACAGGCAGGACAGAAAGGCAGAGCCGAGAGATGGGCAGTAGCTCTGGGGATGAAAGTCCCGACGGCAGGCCTCAGGCAGGAAGCGTCCCTGTCTCTTCTGCAACCCAGTCCATGGCAAATGACCTGATTGTGGCCGGGGGTGGGCCCAGAGGCAGCCCCAGGAGACTTGCACACGAGGCCCATGAGACACAGGTCACCCTGGCCTTCTGTACCCATGGATGGGCGCCCAATGTGTTCGTTCCCGTCAATGCCAAAACTTTATTTTCTGCTCCGCTCCTCCTGGAGGAGCCAGACAAGCTGTCAGGGCTCTTTCATGAGGCCCTGCCTGCTCCTGTTCTGTCCCCAGGGTGCTCTGCAGGGGGTGGAGGAGGGGCTTGGGAGAAACTGTTATGATGTGGGGGAGGGGAGGGAAAGGAGGTGGATGAAATTGGGTGCCCAGCTTGCCTTCTCGCTGAGACACACTGTTGACCCCGCCATCCTTCCTGCTGGTACCCTGGACGCCTGCTCCCCCTGACCAGTTCAGCCCTCTGGACAGTGTTCCAGCCTTGAGGGTGGGTGAACCTCTAGCTCCTGGCCCTTGGGCAAGGCTATCTCTGACCCCAGCTGTGCCAGCCACTAATGCTGGGTCAGGGGCCGTGGTGCGGCCCCTCTTCTCCCACTAGGTCAGAACTCACCAATGTTGGTGTGCACCGGGACACCCCTGTAACAGATGTGGGGCTCGTTACCAACACGGCCTCCCGGGTTCCATCCTTGACATTCTGAGCTTGTTTCTCCCATGCCAAACCCAAAGCTTATTGCCTCATTGGCCAGGAGCCCCAAGAATGAGTCCTGGCCATCTCCACCGGTCTCATTAAACACCTGTGGGTTCATGATTCCAGGAGGCCTGGATCCTTCCTGCCTTCCAGGTAAGAGCCCCCATTTCAAGTCCCCAGGAGAACAACGGGTTCAGGCAGCCAAACCCCCTCAGACAGTAAGGCCGCCCTCCTTCACGTGTGAGTGGACACATCTCTAGCAATGGGCTGGTGGCCCCCGAGGGCATCATGCTTTCCAGATGCTGCAGGCAAGGGGCCCAGATGAGGCATCTTTCCCTGGGGACAGAACAGAGACTGTTAGCATCCCTTGATGCTTACCTCCACACCCCCCCACCCCCGCACCTCTGCATCTCCTCAGTGTGGCTGATTCTGTTGCCAAGAATAGATTTCTCCCCCTAAATTACCTCTGATACATTTCCAGTCTTTGGGAACCACACCACCTGAAAACTGCTGGTGCTGAAATTGTCAAGTGAGGGGACTTTGATCTGCAATGGCTCCCGTAGACCCCCTGCCATGCTGAGAAGTCATTCCCACTTTCTCTCCCCTTTGGTTTCTGAGCCCCATTGCCTGAATCTGGTAAAAAAAAATAATCTGTTCATTTGTTTACTTAACAGCCACTGCAGGACCCGCTTGTGGTGATCACAGTACTAGGAATCAGGGGTGCAAAGATAAACGAGCTGAAATCCTCTGACCAGGGACGGCACATCTCAGCCAGGGAGGCAGACAGGAAGCCGGAAGACCCCAGTGCGGGAAGTGCCCACCCAGACTGCACGTCGGCCTCTGCCCAACCCTGCAAACAGCTCTGTCTACCCAGAGCACTGGGCAGAGCAGTTCCCGACCCCACCCCTTCAGATTTGCCAGCCGTGGGAACCAGCCGTTTGATCTCTCAGGTTTGGTTTGGGAGGCCTTCTTCTCAGGGTTGTTACAATGATTAAGTAGGTTACTGCATGTGAGGACTCTGTGTTGTGTCTGATGCATAATCGGAGATTAATAAATGATGCTGCAGAGGGAATGTAGGATGCATAGGGGTCCGGATAGCAAGGGAGGGAGGTGAAAGGCCAGCTGTGGCCTGACTCTAAGGGTGCACTGGGGCATCGCTCATTCAAGTGGCAACCATTTATTAAGCACCTACCATATACCCAGGGTCATGTTACTCAGGTAGGAAAGGATCCAGTCCAGATCTCAGGAGAGAGACAAGGATGCAGACATTTGCCACGTCTGACTTGAGAACCATCCTTGGGGGTCATCTGTGTGTTCTAGGGCTGCCCAGGTTAGTAAGGGGGCGGGGCAAGAGTTCTGCAAAGAGGAATCAAAATGTGCAAAACAGAGACAAAGATAAGACAGAAAAAGCAGGTAAACAGGAACGTGTGAGTCTGAGGATTGCCCGTGTCTTTGACAGGTGGGCAGGGTGGGGCATGGGGAAGGATGGGCCCAGGGGCTGTCTGTGGTTCTCTAGAGTCTGGGAAGCCCTAGTGCAGCCCACAGCCGACAGTCCAGGGCACTTGCCAGTCTCCAAGAACTGGAGTTCTGTGAGTTCTGTGATTAGAGCTGCCCAGGGAGAATGGATTCCTGTGGCTGGGCGCATAGAGAGCCCCAGGGGGCTGTTGAATTGATGCTAAGTACAAACAGGAGAGGGGGAGGGAGCTTATGGGCATTTAGGGGGTGGAACAGCCTGTGATGGAGACAGAGGTGTTAGGGTAGAGAGAGAGAAAAAGCCCCAGGCCTCAGACACACAAGGCCAGAGAACTGAGGGGCAGTTGCTGGAATGAGAACACAAAAGGAGGTACAGACTGGATGGGTGGTGGCAGCGTGTGAAGGGTTCACTGTGGGACACGCTCCATCTGCGACACACTGGGATGTCCTGGGAGCCCTGATGATTCAGGTCTGAAATACAAAGCGAAGGTCTGAGGGTCAGCAGCCCACAGGTGAGGGGGAAGCCGTGGAGCTGGCGGATGGGAGCCAGTGAAAGCCCTGGTGGACCAGCAAGGGAGGAGGAGCCCACAGGGGAGGTGGGTCAGACAAGGAGACTGAGGAGGAGCAATCTGAGAGGTAGGAAGGAGAGTGGAGCACGCCACAGCATCTCTGAGGGAGAGCGCTCTGCAGGCAGTGCTGTCAAAAGTCCAAGGCGGGGCCAGAAGAGTTCACTGAGCCAGCAAGATGTCACCTGGGGCCTGGCTGCTAGAGGTTCATGCAGGAAGAAGCGAGACTGCTATGAATTCAGGAGCAAATGGTTCGTGGAGAATCTCAAGGTAGAAGAAGCCTGACTGTGAAGGTGAGGAGAGAGAGGAGGCCCAAGGAGGACTATGAAGCGGAGATCAAGCTTGAATTTTTCTTTTTAAGATGGGAGAGATTTGGGCTTGTTCAATGCAGATATCAAAAGTATCAAGGAAAGCAAGAGATTTTAGATATAGCAGAAAAGAAATGAATTCTTTGTTGTTTGTGTCTGAGTCAATAAGACACAAAATGACAGCATAATGCTTATGGAAAAGAAATATTGTAACCTTTATGTCAGGTGAAATGGTAAATTTGGTAACTAAACATTATACACAAACACATGATTGAAAGTCTTCTAAAAGCATCTATAATCAGGCAAGCTCATAAGAATTTTCAGCACAAATAAACAAGAATGGGAACCCAGAGAGACAGGCAGAGGACTAGAGGAGGCATTTCCCTGATAGAATTTTCCAGCGGGGTAGCCTGGTGCTTCTGTTCTCAAGATCTCTGGAAACAAAGAACAACGCGCAGGCCTACCTGAGGGGACAGGGCCCCCAGCAAGCCATTCCTCCACAGCACTGTGCACTCATTATCTATGTCAATCAGATACAAACCCATGCCTGCTCTCTGGCATATTGCAAGGACAATCAACTAACTAAGAATTTGGCACAAGAAGGAAATAATTTGAACACAGGCCTTATGTAGGCTTAGAGACTGAATTCATACTACCCGGATGGTCTCAAAAACCCAGAGGCCATAACCCAATTTAAAAGACTGTTAGGGTCCCCCAGATTCTGACAAGCAAATTCAAACTCTGGAGGAGCCCATCTTTAACCGTGACTCAAATTAAAATTTTAAGAAAAGGATAATGAGAATAGGAAAATATTTAGAGCTCGATGAAAATAAAAATACCACCAGGAAAAGCTTTTGAGATACAACTAAAGCGATACTTAGGAGAAAATGTATGACTTTAAATGTCCATATGGAGATAACAGAGAGTCTGGAAAGTAATGACTTAAGCTTCTACCATTAGAAATTAGGGTAAAAAATTAGCAAAATATACCCGACATAGACTAGAGTGATGAAATCAATAATAAAGATAAGATAAATTAATGAAATAGGAAAGAAATGGATAACAGAGAGAGTCAACAAGGTCCAAAGCTGGCCTTTTGAAAAAGATGAATACAAATGACAAGTCTTTGGTAAAACTGATCATGAAAAGAGATAAGGCACAAATAAGCAGAAAGTAAAGAAAAGGGGACAATTACAGGTGTGGAATGCAGTGAAAGGACAATGACAGACTTTCACTTCCAGTCATGATCAGGTAACAGGAAAGGAACTGTTTCATTTGAATGAACAACTGAAAGAGCACACAGCATATATGAGATAACGTTTCTAAGGCCTTGGGCATCAGATGAGGGACAGTAATCTCTGGGAGATGGGAAAAACTATGCCTTCTGATCTACCCAGATTATTGCCTGGAGACAGTTTCCAGACCATGGCACAAGGAAGAGGGGCCCAGGCAGAAGCAAGAAGATTGAGCTCAGGGTTGGAGATGAGCATTGAGAGAGACCAAGCTGGCTGGAATTCAGAGCACCGGATATCCAAGAGGAGAGAGGTGCTTGGAGAAAGAGCCCTGGCGAGGGCAGAAGGTCCCCAATGAGCATTCTGTGGTCATGCATGTGAGGAGGCCACCCAAGGCTGGGGGAGAAAGCACCAGGGAAGATGGATAGCACCAAATGCACACACAGGCCTGGGAATGATGCCCATCCCTATCAGCAAGACTGGAAAGCCTCAGAAGTTATGACGCGTTGGGGACAGTACACAGCCTGGTCTTGTCTCAGATGTGGAGAATGAGTAGTCCTAGATTAAATGCTGCTCTGCTTCTGCCTAAAAAAATCTTAAAAGGAAGACTTGGAACTGTTTCCATATAATCTATGTCCAGAATAAACTTCGAGAATTTATAGAAACACAGACATATTTAGCACTCAAAAAGGTAAAAAATCACAGTGTAGTGAATTAGACCCAAAACTATAAGGTATGCAAAGAAAAAGAGAAGTATGGCCAACAAGGAGGAAGACATCAACCAGTTGGCTGGCCTGGAACTTACACAGATGTTCTAGCTAGCAGATACCAACATTAAAACAACGATTATGAATGTTTCAATATGTTCCAAAAGCTAAATAAAGTATTGAATGTATCAAGTAGAGACATGGCAGATACAAAAAGTATTCAAGTCATACTTCTAGAGATGAAAATGTATAATATTTGAGATGAAAAATACACACTGTGAAATAAAGAAAGCATAAGACATTGCAGGAGCAAAGATTAGGGAACTAGAAGACAATGCAAAAGAAATTATGCAAAACAAAACACAGAGATTTATTAAAAAGACAAAAAAATTTAGGGCGACCTCCTTGGGTCCCCTCCTGCTGTGGGAACTTTTCTGTCCTCTTAATAAAGCCTACTTTCTAAAAAAAAACCAAAAAATTTAATTGAGCATTACTGAGATGTGTGACAATATCAAACAGCCTAATATATATGTAATTGACATCTCCAAAGGAGAGGACAGAAAGTTAACAATAAAAATAATATTGAAATAATAATAGGAGACATTTTATGAATTTAATAAAAGGTATAAAATCCACGGATCCAAGAAGCTTAATAAATTTCAAATGCATGACAAAAACAATACCAAGGCACAGTATAATCAGACCAGTCAAAACCAACGATAAAAAGGAAATCTTACAAGTAGTAAGAGAAAAAGAACACATTACATATGGGGGGGGATCCAAAAACACCCCAGAATTTATGTATAAAAAATTGTGTATTTATTATTACATATTTAAACTTTCATCACCTTCAAAGTACTCTCTGTTTGATGTAATACACCTATCAAGATGCTTTTTCCACTGCTCAGAATGGTTTTTGAACTCATCAATTTGCTTCTGCAGGTTTTTTGGTTTTGTTTTGTTTTTTCATCTCTTCCACAGCAGCAAAAACATGTCCCTTTGAGGATTTGTTTTTGTCTAGGGAACCAAAAAAAAGTTGCTTGAGGTGAGATTGCATGAATAGGGAGAGTGGGGCACTGGGGTCATGTTGAATGCTCAGCACAATGTGGGCAGATTGTTCATACAGATCACACATCATGAAATGAACAAACACACCTCCAAAAAAATTCCCTGAAGCAAAGCACAGACTCTCACAACAATGCTGGCTGGTACACTGATGCCTAGTGAGGGAAGCCTGTGGTACAAGGGGCCCGCCCTCCAAAAAATAATTCTGTTTTTTTTTGGTTTCCCCTCATAAAACTCAACTTTTATTCATGATTAAAATCCAAGGCAAATTTGAACATAATTGAGAAAAACAAAACCTATGGCAAATGTCGTATTCAATTGTCAAATGTAGAAAGTATTTCTTTTGGGATCAAGAGAAAGAAGAAAACTACAGATGCTATCACTCTTTCTATCTGACATGGTACTGAAGTTGAAGCCAGCGCACTAGGAAAGAAAGGAAAATAAAAGGAGTAACTTTGAAAAAAGAAAGAGAAAATGAATCGTGTTTGCACACATGGAAAATACAAAAGAATCTGCAGATAAATTATTGGAATTAACATGATTTCTTAACACGATTGCTAGATTCAAATAAAAATGCCAAAATTAATTGTATTTTTACATGCCAGCGATGCAACAAAATATGTACAAGAACTTTTTGGATTAAATATACAGATATTTCTATAATTTTGGTGAAAGTTCTATAAACTTTGGAGGAAGTTCTACAATACCATTGAGAATCATTGAGAAAATCTAAATGAATAAATAACATTACATTTATATAGATTGGAAGATTCAGTGTGGAAAATGTCAATTCCCTGAAATTGATTTATAAACTCAGTTCAACAGTACAAATCATCACAGTTTTCCATGCAACATATGGGAAATTAACTGTAAAATACATATAAAATACAAAGGGCCAATAAATACCAGCACTCTTGAAAATTAATGCCATAGGCAGGCTTGTCCTTCCAGTTAGCAAGACTTTTCTCCAAGCACATTAGGACACAGTAATTCTTGTGCAGGGACCAACAATTGTTCTGACAGAATGGAATGGATCCCAGAAACAGACCCACAGCCAGATGGTCATTTCTGGACATCACAGTTGTTATCAAAGATCAGAGAGCAAAAGTTGGGCTTTTCAAGAAATCATGCTGGGAAAATTGGATGTCAGTGCAGAAAACAAATGAAATTGAATCCCTACCTCATGCAAAATAATAATTTCACATGGATCATAGAATTAGGAGATGCCAAGCTACAATGCTATTGAAAAATGTTATGGCAGAACATCTTCCAAGCCTTTGGTAGAGAAAGAGTTTTTAATAAGACACAAAAGGTACAAACCTAAAGGAAAATATTTATTAATTTGTTTATATAAAATTGAAGAACTCTTATTTATCAAGATAAACCTTTAAAAATAAAAGAAGCCATATGTTAGGAGAAGAAATTGGCATCATATTTAACCAACAAAAATAATATTAAAAGCAGTGATTCCACACACATGAAGAATTCCTCTTAACAGAAAAAAATTGAGCAAAAGACCTTGAGACACCTTACCCCATAACTCCAAATATCTTGTAAACATGAAAATACATTCCATTTGACTAACTAGTAATCCAAAAAAGAGACATTAAAATCAAACAGAGATGCCACTACACAGCCACTGGATTGGCAAAATTCAGGAAGTTAAACACATCCCAAACACTGAAAAGGACAAGGAGACATGAAAATTTCCCAATGCTTTGAAAAACAACCATTTGAAAAATAACCAACATCCTTGAGAAATCTGAACAGACCCACACGTTAAGGCTTAGCAATTTCACCTCTAGGTCTTTAGCCTCTGAACACAGGACACATGTACTAGAATGTTCATTGTGTATAATAGCCCCAAAGCAGAAAACCTCAAATATCCATAACAAATGAAATGAGTAAGTACACCGTGGTCAGTGCATACTGGAGACACAGTGCATGGGCTGTGGTCACAGTATGTCTTGTACATCAACCTCACAAACATGACAGTGAGTGGAAAAACAAGTCCCTAAAGGTCACACACAGGCTGCTTCCATACGTGTAGACTTCAAACGTAGCAAGATTAAGCAAAACACTGTTTAAAGATATATACTAGAAGGTGAAACTGTAAAGACACAGCAAAGGAAGATGGCCACTAAAACCAGGGCAGTAGTTACCTCTGGAGAGGTGGGGGTAGGGGGAGAAATACGGGTCTCCAGATGCTGACGGTGCTCTGATTTCTAGCCTCCATGGTGAGTATATGGAGATGCACTTTATCATGATTATTTAAATGTCTCTGTGTTTCATATGCATGCTGTGTATGTAATGTATTCTACAATGGTTGTCTTATTTAATAAAGAGCATTAGCTTGAAGATTCCAGAAGAAATGACTTTTGGAAAAGGATTACCACTTAAACCAGAAGAGCATACTAGAAAACTGGCATCCTTCATTGGATGCAAAATGCCATGGCATTCTGAAAATCAGGGGCAGAAACAATGAGAAGAAAATGAGGGAGACGAAAAGACAATACTTGTTGATGGGGGGAGGTGAGCAAAGGTTGTAGGAAAACCAAAAATACAGTCATAGATTGAACATCAACATGGGGACGGGAAGAAAGAATGTGATGGAACAGAAAAGCAAACCAAGGATGACCTCGAGACACTGTCTCACCGTTTAAAGGGAAATTATGAAGATCGAATCTTAAGGGGAAAAAGAGTGTTTGCTTAGGGGAGCACCGAGAAGAGAAATCTAAACTCTGGGCATATAGAAATGTTTCTAAGGAAGGAATCGGATAACTTGGAACTGGAGCAATTATCAAAACCATAATTGAAGAAAAATGTCGCTGGATACAAAAAGAGCAGAGCGGGAAGGTCACAGGGACATCTTCTTTCCCAAACTAAATCAGAGAAACTGCCACAGGCCTGGCAGCTATTTTTCTATTTATTTTACTTCAAGAATGAATATGTCATCTTTTAGCATTCTGTCAGGGAAAAAAAATGTACTACAAAGGAACAAAAATAACATTGGCCTCTGATTTCTCATCTGCAGTAATAAATGCAAGACGACACTGGAGCCAGGTGAGCAGAAATCTGAAGGAAGTCTATGTTTTGGTTCAAGAAAGGTTTCCAAGGGTGATGAATGAAGGGTAATAACCCACAGACAAGTGAGCATAGATGTTCAGGGCAGAAAGAACATGCTGGAAATCTCAAAAGCATGAACTAGCCTAGAGGCGGTCACCGTTTGGGGGCTTGAAGCTGCAGGTGTGTCTGCGAGCGTCCAGGATCTGGGAAGGACAGTGAGAGGGGGAAGAGAAGAAAGCAAGGGTGATGTTAAGAGTGATGTGGCATGTCTGGGAATGAGGAGGATGGGGGAGCATCAGGAGAGAGTGGACTCTGAGCCAAGAGGAATATGTTGCCAAGAAGTCAGGCTGGATGTCTGAAGACATAAGGGGACAGCTCAGCCCAAGTGGTGTCAGTGACCGGCACGAGGTGGAGAGGTGGGGAGACACCAGGCAGCAGATCATGTCTGGGATAAGACGGAGTGACCCCTGGCAGAAACCCAAGCGGAGTGGTCCTGGCAGCTGCTTCACACTTGTACAGCCATGCACGCGACATGTGGAGAGGCTCTTGCTAGGATATGCATGCCCTTGTTACCCTAAGGCATTGGCCTGAAGCCCCTGGCCAACTGGACTGGGTAACTGATCACAAGGAGGGTCCAGGGGCTGGGTCAACAGATGCAGGGATATGGGCGGCACATCTCTGCTGTGTCTGGGTCCAGCTTTGCTGGTGAATGATGATGGATTTTCCATGGTGCCCTGATGTCTCCTTCACAGAGGTCAGGCAGCCACGTTCCAGTCAGCAGATGGACAGGACAGTCACTATCCTTCCTGGCTACAGGCATTTCCCCTCCTCCATGACTCGTGCTGACCTGATCCAGAGTCAGGTCCAGCCCACCCCTGGCTTTGACAGAGGGGGCTGCACAAGGCTCCATGACTGGGGTCCCCTTCCAGCCTGTGAGCCTCCCAAGACCAGAATTTCTCTGTTGTAGGCTTGGATGTCTTCCCTCCATCCACACCTCCCCGGCTGCAGGCACAGAGACAAGCCTAAGGTGCCTCCTCTCCCCACAGCCACCAGCCCTACTCTCACCGGCCTTTCATGACTCCCACCAGCCTCCCAGGACGCCCACCAGCTTTCCGTAATTCCCACCAGCTCCCCATGGCTCCCACAATCCTCTCATGATGCCCACCAGCCACCAGTCTCCCATGACTCCCACCTACCTCCCATTGCCCCCACTAGCCTCCGATGGCTCTCACAACCCTTAAATGGCTTCCAGTGACCTCTCATGACTCACGGCAGCTCTCTAGGACTCTCATGAGCCTCCCATGACTCCCATCATTCTCCCACGACTTTCACAAACCTTTCATGTGCCCACCAGCCTCGCATGCCTACTACCAACCTCTATGGCTTCCGCCAGTCTCCCATGACTCCCAACAACCTCTCACAACTCTCACCAGCCACCGAAGGTTTCCGTCAGCCTCCCATAGCTCCCACCAGCCTCTCGTGGCTCCCACCAGCCTTCTGTCTCTCTCACCACCTTCTCATGGCTCCCGCCAGCCTCCCATGGCTCCCATCAGCCTCCCATGGTTCCCTCCAGCCTCCCGTGGCTCCCGGTCCTTTGACTGACTCCCAGTTTCCCTTTCTAGATTGGCAGTCTCAGGCAGACATCACAGGAGGGGTCAGGGGTCAGGCAGGAAATGGCTCCGTTCTTGGCCCACCCAGCTGGCAACGAGTTCACTACCAATTACTGTGTCCGCTTGGCTGGGTTTTTCTGCCCCGTGTAGTCAACACTCCCAACCTTTCCTGGGGACCAGAGGTCACAGCTGAACCAATTAATTTGAACCAGTTCATTCTACGCTTAATAACTCCCCGGCACAGAGCTCCTCTTGGTGTCAGCCGTCTGTCTTCATTGGGAGGCTGATGGATTGGCGATGTTTTATTGCATTGTATTTTTTTTTTTTGCCTGCCCTCTGCAGGGGCCAAGGCAGGGAGGGGAGCCTGGTTTCCCCTGGGGGAATAATTAAAGCTTTTTGGTTCTAAGCCAGGTTTGAGGAGGCTAATGGTCCAAGTGAGCCAAGGCTCTGGGAGAAGGATCTGCAGAGGATGGAGGAAGCCCCTGCTGTACCACCACAGCCACAAGGAGAGCACACTGAAGGACTCCAGGCTCAGCGCTACTCACGGCCACTCGTGGCCACTGTGAAGCCAAGGACGGCAGGTCCCTTCCTTCTATGGGTCATTGTTTGCCTCTGCCAACCGGGGCAATAAAGACCATTTACATACTTACGATGTCAGGTTGAAGGATGGGTGGGAAACAGCAGCCGCTGTGCTGGTCCCTTCAGCAGGGCAACGAGATGGGTAGAGGTTGCTGTTGGTCACTCACGAGTTCATCCAAGAAGTGTCACCCGAGGGCCAGACCCATGCCAGGGCTGAAACAGGAGAGAACCCCTGGCTCTCACCGTGCAGCGCTGGTGATTTCCTTCTCCTCCGCTGAGGATAGATGCCGAGAGTGGGCCAGACCCCATCCCTGGGAAGCAGCCAGGGTGCCCGTGAGGGCGGCACATGTGTCCCCCACCTCAGCCACTGCTTTTGGCCACCTGGGCTCTCTGATAAGTGGAATGACTCAGGATGTCCCCAGAGATGGTGCAGGATAAAGGGTAACTCAAAAACCTGGACATCCAGACACAGGACGTTTGACTCAATTCAATGTAATGCAGCAAAATACAAGGAAATCCACACATGGTCATGTAGCATCTTAGTACGTCAAAACTGCGGCATTGATCTCGGATCTCACTATCCTGGGACCTATTGCCATGTGGTACAGTGTTGAATAATGTCAGAATGTTGTGAACGATACATTGTTTCCTTTTTGCTTATTTCATCCTACAGACCTTAGGTTTAGGACTTGCTCTAAATTCTTCCCTCTCTAGAACCTTTAAGATGATTAGTTTTTTTAAAATTTTGGTTTAATTTACTTGCACGTACATACACCTCTGCGTAGTTTTGCATAAAAGTGAGCATGTGGCAGCTCCTGGCGCAGTCCTTTTTCTTCTGTGCGGCTCTCCCAAACACTCCCTGCCCTGCTATCCCCAGAAGCAACATGCGTGTCTGCTCTAAATGAAGATTTATGCCATGCTGTGCAGGGCTGTGCAGCCACGTGATGGCTCCCCCTGCCTGACCTCACCTGCCTCCTGAGGACATGCCTGAAGGCAGAGCAGGACTTGGAGGTGCACTTCACAGGAGGGGGCAGGGCACAGTCAGGGGAAGGGCTTCCCTAGCCCCCCAGCAGTTCCCAGGAAGCTTGGACAGTGTGCAGAGTGGCAGACTCCTTCCCGCTATCATCGACAACCGAGCGACACACAGAAATGGCACTTACCATCTCAGGGTGTTCTTAGACCAGCCCCCAAGGGGCTTGGTGCAGAATTTTTAGCCCAAGTGCTCTTATCTGAAAGTGGGGTTAGTGCCCGAGCCTGGCTCCTGGTATGGTTTTGTGGATCAGGGAGACAGGCCTGGGCAGCACATGAGGAGTGCCCTGTGGGAACCCACAGGAACCCCCATCACAGGTTCCTGCTGCTTGTCTGCAAGAGCAGGGTCGGAGCCTACAGTCTTGGGTGCCTGTGGCACAATGCCTGCACTTGGAAGGCCCTTAGATACTGTTTCATTAGATACTTTGGGTAAGGAAGGTGGCTGGGTCCATTAGAGAACGATGTTCCCACATCTGCTCTGGCCTTGTCTCTCTCGCATTGTCCTGTCTACTCAGTTGCCCGTTCACTGACTCATGGATACACTTCTACCTGCCAGTTAGGTCTGTCTCCAAGAGAGAAGAGATGGTGAGATGGCCGGGACCTAGGTCTGCGTCTCCTCCACCCTCAGATGCCTACCCACCCCTGCAACAAGGCCTAGCAGAGGGCCCTTCTAGCAGGTACCTAGAGAGCCCATCGTGCTGGGACTTTGACTCAAGGCCATGAACCGTGTCTCCCCTCCTGCTGGCAGGCAGGACCACGGGGGATTCTCGTGGGCCCTTTCCTCATCAGTTGGAAGAACTGCAGTGAAGTCAGCCCTGTGGCCTCCCCAGCTCCCTCTCCCGGACACATGCCCTGTCCTGGGGCCTCAAGGCCCTTCCACTCACATGATGAGCTGCCCTCTAGAATGTGAGCCAAAGGCCAGTTTCTCCTATAGGAATGGGTGCATCCCCTTAAAGCTAGAACAGAGTGGGCCCAGGCCTTCCTGGGCTCTCCCCACCAGGGCTGGGAATATAACCTCCCACCAGCAGGGCCCAGTCCAGGGCTATCTTCTCACACCCACTGCATGGGAGCCTGATGGACAAGTCAGCCAAAGATAGGGAAGGCAGAGAATGTGTCAACAGAAGGATGAGGTACCAACTGCAGCCCAACCAACACCCCACCCAAGAGCCGGGGCTGAGCTCCACCCAGGGAGCCTTCTTCTATGCTGTTCTGAACAATCAAGGAACAGAGATGTAGACCACATGGACTGGGGAGATGGGCTGGCCCCGGGCCGCAGGGGGCTTGGGACTGAACACCCCTGTGCCAGGAAGATCTTGTTCACAGAGCATCTGGGTGACCAGGATCCTTTGCTGCAGGGAGTTTCATTGCAATACACTCACGCCCACTCATTCACATGCTTTCTATGGCTTTTCCCACTTAACAACAGAAAAGTTGAGATCATTTGGCCCACAAAGACTACCTGGCGATTTACAGAAGAAGTTTGCTGACACTTGATCTAGATGGTAGGGGCTGTCTGGCCTCTCTGTCCTCCATTCCCTGCCCAGGACCACAGTATCTTGATCCATTACTTCTGATGCTTCCTGTGGCCCTGTATCCTGTATCCTGGCTTCCTGTATCCTGTACTCTGGTTTCCACTCATCTGTCTCCTCGGACACAGCCTGCATCACCTCCTCCGTGGTGGCTCCCCACACCCTGTCCTCAGCAGGGGCTGGTGGGACACAGTGCCACCATGCCCAGGCCACACTGTATTGGCTGCCAATGACAGCCCAGCCTAGCAAGGATGTTTAGTGGGTCTTTGACACACACCAGTGAAGTCCATGAAAGGATGGATCCAGGAGGTCGTCATGGGGTTGAGAAAGGGATCTAGGTTGGTGCAAGGGAGGCGACTTGAGATTTGGATCAGCAAACCCCAACAACCTGGCGGAGTGCCACTTTGACGCAAACCCTGCCACCTGTAGTCATGAAAACCCTCAAGGGGGCCACTGTCACCCCCACTGGCTTGCTGAGCACCAGGGAAGGCAGTTGCATGCAGAGCCATGGAGGTCTGGGTTTGAATCCAAGGGCACCACTTCTAGCTGCTTGCTCCTTCAAGAAAGTATGCAGCCTCTCTGTGTTTCAGGATCCTCATCTGTAAAATGGGCTTAATGACTCTCTCCCTGTATCTTGGGATTTTTTTTGGGGGGGGCTTAAGTATTAGCTCACTTGGCACACATTAAGTATATATTGAGTCAATTCTAGATACCATTCTTGGAGGAAGGAAGAAAGGCAGGAAGCTAAGGCGCTATGGACTTTTCATACTAAGAAGGGCAGTATGATTGGATACTTTTTGTATCAAAACAGGCCTGGCTACATGTGAGATTGACATAGAGAGCTGTTGGAATTTACTTTGAGGTTGTGGGATCCCAGCTTTCACAGACTGTCAAGACAGCTGTGAATGCAGACGCTGCCTTAGTGTGATGCCTATCTGTAGGGGACACTGTGGTGTGTCTCCAGATGTCCCCTTCAGAACAGGGGCATTCCCTCCCCCAGTCATAGGATGTTGCCTGCTGGCAGGTCACATCTGTGTCCCTTACTGGGAATGCCCCCCCTGGGAGGGGAAGCCCAAGTCTAGTGACTGGCCCTTGGGGTACAAAGGCATCATCCCCTCTCCTATTTCAGGACAACTCTCAGGGCCCTCACTGGACCACAGCGCCCTGCCGGGCCACAGAAGCCTGTTTTGCAACCGCATGGCAGCCCTGCTTCCCTCTGCTTGTCTTGCCTCCCCCCCCCGCTCAGTGCTGATCCTGCAGGCATGTCTGCCTCTCAGTGTCCGCCTCCAGAAAGCCTCGCTAGTTCAATCCATTCTCTGCCAGCCTGAAGGCGTGGCCCCTCCCTCGTCTTCATCTTGGTGAATGGCACCACCACCTGAGATCACCTGAGAAGCCCCATCCTCTCCTCCACACCTTCCACAGCTGAGTTGGATGTTGCCCAAGTATTTACTTCCCAGCATTTTTTGAATCCTGTCAAGCCTCCTTGCCCTTGCCCGTGCTGTTGCCCCCCACCTGTAATGCCTTTCCTTTTGCGCTCTGCTCAGAAATAAGCCATCCACTGGCCCATGACACACGAGGCAGAGCTATCTGTGTCCCCTCACTCCCTTCTCTCTGTCAATGCACATCTCGTCCTGCCTTTTTCTGTCGATAACTCCCCTATGCTGCATGAGGACACCTCATGACACGACTCCTGTCCCCACTCCAGCATTCTCTCCTCTCCCCTCTCACCCCGTTCCTACTGTGCCCCAGCGCCACCCACTATCTCCCAGGGCAGAAATGTGCCTCCCTCTACTCATGCTGGCCTGCCTGCCAGGATCACCCTCACCCTTTTGCCCTTCTGCCCTATTCCTCTGCATCCTTAAACAATTGGTTTTGCTGTCCCTGCCCCGTCGCTCCCGAGGCTTCCCCCGTGTACATGCTGAGTGCTGTCCTGGGCTCACAGATTTAGCCACTGCGCCTATCTACCTCCCATCTTCCCAGACAGCTCTCCCTGTCTGTCAATGGCAAGGCCAGCCACGAGGCACAGTCAGCATTCCACCGAGTGTGGACTGTTCTCAGCATCACAAGTACTGACCCACTCATTCCTCACTACAAACCAATGTGGAAGGGATTATCTCCACTTTACAAGGGGAAACTAAGGTACAGAGCGTTAAGTGACTTGCCCCAAGTCAAACAACAGTTAGGTAGCAGAGCCAGGATTTGAACTCCAGCTGTCTGGCTATGGGTCGGCACTGTCCAAGAGAAATGCCAGCCACACACGTGATGCAAAATTTTCTAAGTGACTACATTAAAAAAGGTAAAAAGAAACAGATGAAATACGTTTCACTTATGTGTTAATTTTGATCTGGGGTTTTACTCTGTCACCCAGGCTGGAGTGCAGTGGCACAGTCACAGCTCACTGTAGCGTCTAGGCTCAGGCAATCATCCCGCGTCAGCCTCCCAAGTAGCTGTCTACAGGTGCAGTCCACCAAGCTTGGATAATTTGTTTAATTTTTGTATAGAGACAAGGTCTTGCTGTGTTACCCAGGGTGGTCTCGAACTTCTGAACTCAAGTAAATCTCCTGCCTCCCAAAGCGCTGAGACTATAGGCGTGGGCCACTGCATTCAACCTCAATTTTAATAATATATTTTATTTAGTGCAGGATATCTCAAATATTACCACATCAACATGTAATCAACAAAAAACTGCTTGAGACATTTCATACTGTGTGTTTTTGGATGAAGTCTTTGAAATAATGTATGCATTTTGCGCATGCAACATCTCGTGGGATCAGCTGTGTGTCAGGTGCCCAGGCCTCGTCTGTGGCTCAGGGATGCACATTGGACAGAGCAGGTCCAACTTGAGGACCGTGAGTGCATGTGTGCCAGGCAGAATGGGTGAGTGGGTGGATGTACGGATTAATTGATGGATAAATAAGTAGTCATCTCCTATTTCCCATTTGACTTCCTTGTCCTCCTTTCTTGCCTGGGTTCCTTTTGGTGACATGGGCTCTTCCTAATTTGTTTTCAAGCCCCCAGTGTCCATTTCAGGAGCTAGCACCTAGTGGGTGATCAGTAGGTGTCTGCTGACCAGTGCTGACCGGATCACTGGTGCTGTCAGCTACCTCCATCCATGGGGGTGCCCCTGGCCTGGCTCCCCCACACCCATTTCCCAGGGTTCAGAAGTATAAGGCACGTACTCTACTCTGTTTCCTGGGTGCCACCGTATTGGCTCTAAAACAATTCATGACAGCATGTTGCAGCCTATCGGAGGCAGACATATATGTAACATTTAGATTCTTTCTTTGGAAACCTGTAGGTTCCACGATTCAATAAACATCAGAGCAAAGGTTATTTTCAACTCAGCAGTTAAAATCGACACGGTGATACATTGTTCTGATGATTCCTTTGAGGAAATCACCTCTGAAATGTTATGTTTTCATTTTGGGAAACTCATTCCCAGCTTTGATCTTCCTTGAACTTTATAACTTCTCCCTGCAGACCACCACGTACCCGTCCACGGTTCTGGAAGTTTCTCCGGGGCCTCCGACCCGAGCTGACAGGGACTGGGGCAGAGGGGGCTGTGGATGATGGCGGGAGAGCCGCGGGCTCCTCTGTCAGCCACGTGGCTCTCTGTGGGATGACACATGCCCGGCTTCCTGGTCGGATGAGGCAGCTGGAGTCCCTCCGCCTCCGCCACTCTTCAGGGCGCCTGAGCAGCGTCAGGGACCCAAAGCCGCCACTCGTCAACACGTCCCACATGTCAGATTCCCTTCCCAGAGGCAGCGGAGAATCATGATGAAAACCACCCGGGGGCTTTTCATGCGCCGAAAGGAGTCGGCGGTGGAGAAGTTATAGATTCTATATGTGTGTCACCTGCGGAGACTCTAATTAGAGCTGCTGACAGCCAGAGACTGTGAGCTGGGGAGGCTGGGGAGCAGGAGAGAGCTCAGGTGGGCTCCCGGAGGTTTGGCCCTGAATGCAGTGGAGCAGGAAGGCGCTCCGGATGGAGGACCCCGCTGTGTGGATGCCCCCACACCCACAGGTGTGCTGAGCCACTCCTCAGTCCGGCTCAGTCCTCACCTCTTGGGGAGCCCATCCCAGCTCGCCCTGGCACCTGCACCCCCTGGGATGTCCTGGAGCTGTGAGACTGAGTCTCTGGTTATTGCGACTGGTTTCCACCTCGGTGACAGGTATGGGGCAGAGGCCTGTGGGCCCGGCTGGCCCACCTGGCTTTTCCCTGCTCTGCTTGGTGGCCACCGGCTGAGACCGTACAGACTCCCAGCTCGCTGAGCCTGGGTCCTTCCGAGTGACGGGAGGTGGTAACACTTCTAGAATTCCATGGAGCCAGGCGTTCGAGGCACCAGGACGTTGTTGGGAGCTCTGGACATTGCTGCTGAAAATCCATGTCCCTGCCACGGTACACAAAGGCTGGGCGCTGCCCATGGCCCTCACTCCTCTCTGGGAGTGCCTACTGCAGCCCATGCTGCTGCATTTCGGGAGCTCCTGCCATCTTCCTGGCCCGGTCACAAACCCGACTGTGTGCAGTAGGGACTCAGCCGGGGCCCAGTGTGGGAAGAAAGTGGCAGAACAGGCCAGCATGGAGGGCGTCGGGGACCCCTGATGTGCCCAACTCTCACCTACAGACAAGGTGCCTGTGGGAGTTAGGAACACTGGGGGAAGCCCATGGCACCGGCAGTGCCTCCTCACAAGGATGGGGCCAGAACGCCGACAGGGGCAGCAAAAACAGAAAGCCCAGTCTCCAAAAAGCATGCTTTGACTCAAGGATCCCACCCTCCCTTCCGCTTCCTGACTCCAAAACACCCCCTCCTGTTTCCATCCTGCTATCCACTATCTCCTGCTCAGGGCTTTTCAACTTGGGCACTACTGGTGTCAGGGACTGATTGTTCTCTGTGCTGTGGCTGTCCTGTGCACTAGGGGATGCTCAGCAGTGTCCTTGGCCTCTACCCTCCCCACATCCACTGTGCCCACCCCTCATTGTGAAAGCCCACAGCATCTCCAGACACTGCCCAGTGTCGCCTAGAGGGCAAAGTCCTCCTGGTAAGAGAATTTCCTGCATTAGTGAGTGTTCTCTGGACTCCTGGGCAGGCACTGAGCTCGCACAAGGTCAAGCGTGGCTGTGCACACCTAGTGAGGACAGTAATGATGGCAAACACGTGGTTCTCCCTGCTTACCAAAGCCTGTCCTGTGTCCAGTACATCCATTCACTCTTGTAACCCTCATGGCAACCCCATGAGGTGGGGATTATTGTCATTTCCGCTTTACAGGAGTAAAATCTGAAACTCTGAGCAATTTGGGTGCATCAGAATTTTAACTGCTCATTTCTGCAGGCCTCATTCTGAGACCCTCTGCTTCAGTGGGATTGGAGAGGGCCTCAGGGAACCCCACTGCAGGAGATCAAGAACTGGGTGCGGAAAGCCATGGTCCAACAGGAGCCCACAGAGTTCATCACAAGGCCTCGGATGGGGTGCCCCGCCCTGCCCATCTTTCCACCAAGTGCTGGTCATTCCTTTTACTTAGCAGATACTCAGGTCTCACCGATTGAAGCAGACATTCCTAAGAGCATTGTGTTTTCATGTAATTCGACTGTTTCTTGTAGTAGTTGTGAAAGGGAGAAGGAAAATCTATTCCAGTTAATTGTAGGCTCTGCAGAACTGGAGTTGGAGTGCATCACTATTGAAACCAGCTTATTATTGATCAGAAACTCGACAGGCCCGAGTCCACGGCAAGACACGTTGCCAGAAGCCGTTGTCACGCTACGGCTGACATCTCTGCATTGTTTTTTCAGCTGGTAATTCCTTAAAGACTAGACAATAGTCATTTAATATCGTTTGCTCAAATGAACAGTTCCCCGAGCAAATAATAATAATAAAAAAATGTCCCCGAGAAGCCAATTAGACGCTGCAGCTTGTACCAAGCGACGGCCTTTTTAATAGACGCCCTTTTTACAAGAGCAGCTGTGTCACCCAGATGAAAAATCAGGCCCCCCCTTTTGCAGCTGATATGTAAATAAATGCAGGCGATCGCACACGTAATAGCCCTCTTCCATCAGCAGGGCTTAGAAACCCGATAGGAATACTTCAGATAAAGGGACAATTTGTGGAAGAGATTTTCCTAAAGAGAATGAGGGATGGGGGAGCGGCACGAAGAAGACAGAAACCTTTGGGGTCAAGAAACGCGAACAAGCCCGGAGGGAGAGCACAACTTCTTGCAAGGATGTAAATGTCATCACCGACTTACCTTTGCAAGGACAGCAGCCGCCCCGTTGTGGCTGCATTCCCATGTACACACCAGCCATGGGATTCTCAATTTGGGGGTACACACATCCCTTTTGGGTCTCATGACCTCTATGACCTTCGTTCCAGGAAAGTTTTGTGTGTAAATCCAGGGGACTCAGGGACCCTGAAGCCCATTGTTGGGCCCTAGGTCAAGATCATGAGAGTCTTCTGGGTCAAGGATCTCCACTGGTGGGCAATTCTGCCCCTAGGGGCATGTGGCAACATCTGAAGGCATTCACGGTTGTCACACCTGGTGGGGAGGAGCCCGGGCCTCCCACGGTGCATAGGACGGCCTTTGACAGGGAAGGGTCTGGCCCCAACTGTTAAGAATGTTGAAATTGAGATGGACTGCTCCGGGTGCTCTGCCTACAGAGGGTCCCAGGAGCAGACCCCCAACCATCTCACATTTGCCCACGGGAAACCGAGGTCCGGAGTGGAGAAGGGGCCTGCCCAGACCCCCTGTCCTGTTGGTAGCAGCTGCTTCTGGCTGCTCCCCACCTCACTCCCCAGCTGTGCTGCACCAGCCCCTCCTTGGGGGAGGTCCTTGAGCCCCAGGTGACTCGTGCCAGGGCTGTGCAGCTTCAGGGGTCTCAGATGTCAAGTGAAGGAAGCACCTCCATTAGTTTCAGACCTGCCACCAAATGCCGGGCTGGCCTCCAGCTGGGGTTCTGTGGTCCAGGCGTGTGGTCCAGGCCTGTGGTACTTCCTGAAATGGAGTGAAACAAGCCAGTGGTTCCCTTCTGAGTTTGCGACAGGGCCAGGCCACCCTCAGGGCTATGGCCAGGCTGGAGCTGAAGCAGGGAGGGCCGGGTCACCTTGGACAACCAGGAAAGGCTCTACTGGGAAAGGGGCCTTCTGAGGGCAGCCAGAGGACTGAGGGGGACCTAGAGAGAAGGGAGAGGAGACATAACACCTCAGGAAGGGGCAGGCCTAGGGAGGAAGAGGAAAGTCTCGGGAGGAGAGGGGAGAGGTCCGGAGGAGGGGGAGGCCTAAGGAGGAGAGAGTAAGCTTAGGGAATAGGGGGCCTAGGGAGGAAGAGGAAGACTTTGGGAAGAGGGGGAAGAGGAATAAGACCTCATAACGAGCAGACAGGCCTAGGGAGAAGGGGGAGGCCTAGGGAGTCTACAGAGGCCTAGAGAGCAGGGGAGGCTCGGAGAGAAGCGGGAAACTAGGGAGTGCAGGCCAGACGTAGGGTGTCAGAAAAAGGTGTCCATGCAGGTGGAGTTATGGGACAAGTGGTGGTCTGCCAGTGTGGACTGGCAGCTGAACAGATGTAGGCCGTGGCCAGCCCTCCACATCCCTCAGAAGCTGTGAGGAGAGCTGGGCAGAGCTGTCAGTGTGGGCAGGGCAGCCTCTGCAAGATGTTCCATGGTCACAGACCTCTGTACTGGCAGGCGGAACCATGTCCCTGTTCACCCTTGTCCAGGCCTGCGGTCAGCTGACAGCCCACACCCATAGGCAGAGTCCTAGGCCCTGGTGGTCGCAGGCCACCTCCTTCATCCACATGGCCCCGTTGAAAGTCCTCCCGACGCTCCTCACAGCCCAGGCAGGTGAGTTCCTGGACCAGCCTTCCCTCCTCACCCCTACCTCATCTTACCCCACCCCCAGTCTCCCAGAACCAGGGCTTCTAGAATAAAGAAGGGCTACTGTTCACCAAGGGAGGGGTGTCAGGGTCCCTTCACCCTGGAGCCCAACTCAGCAGCACCCCCTGCCCAGGGAGTCCCCAGCCCTCACGGGGGCCATCTCCCACCCCAGCCCTCCGTCTGCCCCCTGCTGTCTCCTGGTCAGCTCTAGTCTGTTTTCTTAGTCCTCTTTTATTGGTTTCTCTACGACAAAAATCATTGCACTCTTAAGAATTCTGAGAATACAGGCCTATAGGCAGGAAAAAAAAA
This sequence comes from Cephalopachus bancanus, assembly GCA_027257055.1. NCBI lineage: Eukaryota > Metazoa > Chordata > Mammalia > Primates > Tarsiidae > Cephalopachus > Cephalopachus bancanus. The sequence goes on from JAPVLO010000072.1 coordinate 5,995,364, forward strand.
GCAAATCTCCTTCCCCCTCTGGCTCTGTCAAGGTCGCCAGTGGGGACAAAGTGGCGCATAGCTTGCTATCTTATTTTCTTTAATATCATACAAACATAGGGAAATATAGATGTATGTATAATTTTGCTGTTTTCCTTTTTTAACCAAAATGGAATTCCGTGGCCTCTGCTCCCCTGAGACTCCCTCACGTAATAATCCACAGCGGCCATCATTCCATAGTTCCAGGTCAACACCCCGCGCTGAGCTCATCCATTTTAATAAGCGCATAACAGCCTGAGCCGTCAGTCCGCACGGCATGGGCATGTTTTCATCCCCCTCTGGGCGTGCCCCTTAAGGGAGGGGCCAGGACTCATTCAGCTTGGTCACCGTAACAACTCACATGCATGTGTTCACACACGCACACACGCACACACACATGCACATGCTGTGCATCCTGGAGTGAGTGAGCAGACCGCGACCTTTGGGTGCTGAGACTCCAGGCCAGCCCAGAGGTGCCCATCTTTTCTCCAGCCTCAAAGCGAGCATCCTGTGCACGCAGGGAGGTCTGAGCCTTCATGGTGAAGGAGGAACTTGAACCCAAAGTGCCCTGGGACACGGGACCCGTAGAAGGATGTCTGCCCCTCCCTGAGCCTTAGTCTGCATTACTCAGTTCGTGCCGCCATAACACAATGCTATAAACTGGGTGGCTCAAACAGCTGAGATGTGTCCTCCTGGCTCTAGGGCCATGCAGTGTGAAGTCAAGGTGTGGCAGGGCTGGTTTCTCCTGAGAACTCTTTCCTTGGCTTGCTGACAGCCATCTCCTCCCTGTGTCCTAAAAGACTGCCCTTCTGTGTGGATTGTGTCCTAATCTCCTCTTATAAGGACGCCAGTCAGATTGGATGATCTCATTTTAATTACAATTTTGAAGGCCTTATCTCTAAATCCTAAAGTTCTGGAGGTCAGGACTTAAACATACAAATTTTAGGGGACACAATTCAGCTTGTGACAGTCTCCCTGCTTGGACACATGGATGGACGCTGACTACAAAGCCCTGATCCCGGGAGTGCCAGAATCTCTTCGTGGTGACTACAGCACGCCTCCAGGAAGGGCAGAGCAGACACTCCCCCTGGCTTCCCACTTCCGCAGAAGTGACGCTGAGTATCATTAGACCCACAGGAAAACCTTCGCTCCGAAATAAAACCAAGTCAGAGTGAATGGAACATGGATTTTTTTTTCCTTTTTCTTTATTCTCTTTTCAAAGAAGGGAGAAGGGGGACACGGGCTCCCAGGATGGTCCACACACCCCTCCCTTCCTTCCCAGATCCGGGGTGAGCTCCTTGGGTGAGAGCCTCTGGTGCCCCAGCCCCACCCACTGGCTCCTGCCTCCCCCAGTGTGCCTAGGAAAAGCGGTATGCCCCACCCCCGAGTGGCTCACCCAGGCTACCACTGTTGTCACTTGCTCTCTCTCCCCCCTGACAACTGACAAGCCAGGTCCTCAAAATCCAGTGACAGCTGTCACTGCTCCGAGGGTATCAGAGGCGGAGCAAAAGTCAATAGCATGCCAGCCTACCTGGTCTGCCAGACTCCATGACTGCCTCCGAAGCTGCCCATGGTTCCTGCCTGCTCTCACTTACCAAATGATGTCCCCAAGGCTTTCGACCTTCCTAAGCCTTCCCAGGTTCTGGAGCAACCTCCACCAGGGCAGAAAGCAGGAGCTGAGCCACACACTCGGAGGAAGCGATGAGCTGTTTCCTCCAACGGCTCCTTGTACCTCTGGGGAAACTGAGGCACAATGAGACGCACAAACCCAAGTCCTGCCCCCTGGTTGGACACAAGCTGCTGCCTATCTCCCGCCTGTGTTTGAGTGTGGACTTCATCTACCTAGGACCTGCAGAATGGGATCCAGCCATTCCTCCGTGGCCACTGCCCCGTATACTTGGTCTTGGAAGAGGAGGAGGGACCAGATATGGACTGAGCCCTTCCTGTGTTTCTATTGCTGTCCGGGGCTCTGCCCTTGCCCAGGCTCATACTGACCCTGGAAACCCAGGTTTATGAGAGCCAGACGAGTTAGGCAATTTGCCTGAGGTCACACAATTTGTGACCAGCCAGGGCAGGGAGGCCCTTGCCTGCTACTCAGTCCTGGATACGCCTCACTTCCACACTCTGCTGACTGCCCTTGCTAGCTGGAGGTCTTGGGCTGACTGGGAAATGCCAAGAAAGCAGGAAACCACCTCTTGGATCTGCTTCTAGATGGAGATCCTGAGAGGCTTGGAGAGGCGGGTGGGGCTCAGGCCGTTAAGCTTCAGAGGAACGAACTAGGGGTCTCAAGGAGGTCCAGGACACTGGAGGGACAGCTAAGCAGGCTGTGCAGACCTCTAGGGCTGCTGGATCCATGAGTCCTGACTGATAGAAGGTGGGGTCCTGGCATTTGGAGGGACACTATGCTGGGGTAGGATGCAGACATATGTTGGCAACAGGCCTGAGGCCACCCCTGATGGGTGAAGGAACTACCAGGGATGTTCAAAACCTCCCAGGTCCTCCCTCTCCTTCTGGGGCTGCCCGAGGTCTGAGTGAACTCTCCTCACCCCACCTACCACGTGTGAGTGGCAGAATCCACCTGCAACCTGGCTGGTATGGAAAGGCCTGGGCAGGCTCCTGGGAAGGGAAGGCCCCGGGGTGCCTGGGTCTAAAAGCCAGATGCTGGACCAATCTTCCGGTGGCACAGGGATGGATGCTCCAGGAAGCTTTGTCCATTGGGCACGTCTGAGCCGGGTCACTCTGCAAATTCCTCCCATGCAGCATGTAGGGAAGACAGCTGCTGGCAAAACCCTTCACCGCCCTCCCATTAAGCATCTCCCTATGGGAGGGGACAGCGTCCTTCCCATCTCAAGGAAACCTCTGACCAGTTGGCCAGTCCCCGGGAGGCTGGAGAACTGTTACTGGCCCAGCTTGTGCCAGGCATTGCCTGTGGGAAGGCCAGGTGTGAGAGCAGTGCCAGAAGGGAGCCCGCGGTCTTGGGCAAAGCAAGGAGAGTCCCTTACATGCTGGGCCTCTCCATAGGGACACGGCCTGCACCGGCTTCTTTGACCAGTGGAAGCAGGAGATGAACAATTGCGCCATGGTCTCCTACCTTTTCCAAGCCACCGCAGGTCACCAGATGTCCCCTCACCACCAAGGGCTGAGAGTAGGCTCAGCAGTCCACTGTGGTCTGACTCAGGCAGCTGAGACAAGCCTCTTATCCCCTTGGGCGAGGATGCAACAGAACAATGGCCGGGACGGTGCTTTGACACATGCAGCAGGCGGTGGGAGCTCTCCAGGCAGCGTGAGCCTGGCAGTGGCCTCTTCTCACCCAGGTCTCTTCTCTGTGGACTGCAGTGACCAGCTCTCCTCTCAGTCTCTCATCCCGTGTTCCCTGAGGATGGGAAACTTCTGTGAGACCCTGCCCATCCCCCAGTACGTGGAGGCAGCTCAGTTCATCTCTCCTCGTATCCTCTGCGAAGGCACCCCTACCCTGCAGCCCAGGAGTCGCCAAAGTCCTGAGGCCTTGGCAGCACCCAGATGTTACAGTAGTCTCCGAGAAGGGTCTCAGCTGGAGCTTCCTGAGAACTCCTGGGGTGAGGGAGGCATGACCAGGGCAGGGAGACCAGGTGCTCTCCCACCTGAGTCTAGATGCTGTGCCATGCGCTGGGCGGTGTCCCTGCACCTGTTCTTGCTGCTCATTTGGGCTCCTTTTCAGGTCTTGGTCCAGGCGGGTCCTTCTTGGGGCCCTCACACTCGCCCTGTGTGGACTGGGCCCCTGGGCCACCCTCTGCCCTGGACTGACCTCTCACATGTCCATCTTTCCAAGTAGAGAAGTCCCAGCAAAAGGGATGGGGCGCTAGCCCTGGAGATTTGCTGGCATGTGCTCAGCTCCCACAGGACCCTCCTGTGCCATTGTCATCCTTGACTGGCCCCTGCCTTTGAGACAGCATTCTTCAGCCATCCTCCCTGCCCCGCTGTCAGCAGCAAGGTCACGGAGGCCCTGAGCACTTGAGTGACAGGCCCAAGGTCACAGGGCTCTTAAAATGATCAATGAGGCTGTGGGACCACCTCCACCTAACCCCAGGCTCATGCAGAATGACTGCTGGATGAGGGGCCACTGTGCTTACCTCCCAGCGTGAGATGGTGCCGAGTGTGTGAATGAGAGAGAAGAAAGGATTGAGCTCCTGCACAGTTGAGGCAGCTGCGACTCAAAGATCTGAGAAGACGGCAGGTAGGGTCCCCAGCTGGTGCTTCTGGCCCCCACCCCTGCTGCTTTGATGGGAAGCCCATTGTGCTCGCCACCCTGGAGATGTAGCAACACCGATTGTGTCTGAGCTCCCGACCACACTCACACTAGACATGCAGCCTCTGTCAATGCTCTGTTCAATGCCGGAGAGTATTGAACTTCCAGCTCTGCCAGTTTGGTCCTTGGAGCCCACGCTGGAGTTCCAAATACAGGTCATCCCTCACTGACCAGGTGGATGAGGAGGTGGCAGACAGAACATCAGAAGGGGGTGTAGAGTGGAAAAAAAGGTGAGCCTGGCACGGAGTGCCCTCGTGGGGCGGCAGGAGTCCTCTGGGACGCCCTTCCCTCTCTTCCTCCCTCCTTCTCTCCTTTTTGCCCTTCCTCCTTCCTTCCTTTCCTCTCTTCTTCTCCCTTCTCTCCTGTTCTCCTTCCCTTCCTCCCTCTCCTCTGTCCCCAAGAAAGCCTGTGAGCATGCTTCAGAGTCATGTTCTGAGCCAGCAGCTGGAAACACAGACCTTAGGATATATAGATGACATGTCAGAAGAGCTTCTTGAGGGGCTGACACAGGGTCCTCCGCATCCCTACTTCACAACAAACATAGCCATAGGGTGGGGGAGAAACAGGGTGGCTGTAGTGTCCTGCTCATGGTGACAGCTCCTCCATCCTTGGTGAGTTGTGTCTCCTTTTCTCTGACCCCCACTACCCCCTCCAGATTCTGCAGAGAATTCTAGAATGTCTCCCCGCCACTGACTGGGTGATAGCAAGTGATCCTCTCCCCTCCCCTATCCTCCTCTCCCCTCTAGGAGCAGGGTGATGGCAAGGACTCCCGGTTAACTGGACCCTGTGCATCTAACTAGGAAGCTTCCCCCTCTTATAGACACAGATCATTTAACATATTCAGAAAAACTGAGAAATAAAAGAATTGTTTACTCTCCAGGTATGGGATGCATATACAGCACCAAAGCTGCTGATGTGGGTGCTGGCCTTGGAGCCCAGCCACCCTGCCCCGCCATCCTTAGGAAGTCCTGTGCTACCCCAAGCCTAAAGCCCAACGTGATGCCATCCAGAAAAGAGGTCTCAACCCCCTGAAGTCTCAACCTCCCACCTCCCTGCCACTAGAGGGCTTCCAACAGAGGCAGCGGCCCTGCAGGGTGGCCACTACTCCCATCTGCCAAGAAGTAGCCAGGCACAGCCCTGTACTCAAGTCCCATCATGACCCCACTTGGCCCTCAGCCTCCCTCAGGGAAGGTCGGATGTGGTCTCATTTTACGGGAAGTGCAATGACTTGCCCAAGGTCACACAGCTCGCCCCTTAACTAGGTTCACAAAAGGTCAAGTCGCCCTGCTAGTAAATGGGGTCAGAGGCGAAACCTGCAGCCTCAGCTAGTAGCTTCTCATGTGGAGTCAACTCCCTGCTTTGCACACCTGCCCTGTTGCAAAATGCACAGACACCAGGACCAGAAGCTGAACACAGGCCCTCAGGCCACAGAGATAGTGGGGGAGGGTGTGGAATTCAGTGTCCTGGTCCTGTGGCACTCTGACTCCCAGGACCTCTGAAATTACCATGAGGAGAGGGGGTCAGTTCTTCCCTTGACAGCCTCTTCCCAGCAGGGAACTAGTGACCTGTCTTGTTCATTTCATCGATTCAACGCGCAGGAAGAACTCAAGTCCCAGAGACACCGAAAGGGGCTGGTATCAGTTACCAGAGTCCCCACTGGCAGTGGGCGGGTCAGAGGCTGCTGGGCATCCACCCATGGACGGGCTCTCAAGCAATCCCACCCCGAGTGCTGGGAAGCAGGCCCGGACTCTGGAGCGGGCCTGGGTTGCTGGTTCTCCCTGCATGTGGGAAGCCTTCAGAGCGCAGACCCCTTGGGTGGAAGCCCCTGGTGTGTAGAACATTGCATCTGAACATAAAGACCCATGGCTATCACTGGACACTGTGACCTTCCTCCTGGGCCAAGAACCCTCGTTGGCCAGGACCCCGAACTAGAGTACTAGAGTCCAAGGGTGTGGATGGTGAGGCCTGACAGCCTGTGTCGGGCTGAAGGGAGAACTCCTGGCACCAGCACAGGAGCAGAGGCCCCATGTCCCCTCCAAGAGGGTGCCAGATTTCAACCATCTCTGTGTGTTATGGTTTCTTCCACTCACTGGGAGAGGCTGGAGGACAAGGTCTACTCAAGAAAGCCAACATCTGGGACAGTGGGTCCTGCTCAGAAGGTGCTGGTGAACGTCTGTCCAGAGTGGGCATAGAGTGAAGGCTCTACACTGCAGAGCACACAAGTGCCACAGGCCGGGGTACGCATGTGTAACCCATGCAGGAGGGTGTGACACACAGAAGCAGGTACTCCCCACCTCAGGCCAGACCCAGCCAACCCAGCATGCCGGATGGAAGGATAGCGGACTGTTGCCCTCGAAGCTCTCAAGGCTCCTCCCCTAGGATTCCAGGATTGGAGTCTCAGTCCCTGATTCAACAGCCGTCAGCTTTCTGGACAGCTGAGCAGGAAGGGACCCAGCTGTGCTGGCCTAGCAATGGAAGCTCTGCCTCAGTTTACATACATGCCTGTGTTCACATGTACATACATCCCACATGTAATATACACGAAAGTGCATGCACCCACACAATTATGCACACATGTTCACACTCTCTCGCTCACCAACCTCGGCACCTAGTGTCTTCCTGCCATGTAGGACTCTCCTGAAATTTGACCTGGCTGGTTGGCAACCCCCTCCCTCCTCTCCCAACCCACTTCTAGTTGCTCAAACAGAGGAATTTCCATGCCTGCCGGCTCACCAAGGATCTCTTTATTGAGACCCCCCACTCCGGTTTCACCTTCCAGAACAAGAGCAGCACACCTCAGGACAGCCCTGCCTCCCAGAGGCAGGAGTGAGTGCAGGAGCTGTGGACATCCATGGAGGACAGGAATTGTTCGGGTTTAGAAAGTTCTGGATCCTGGGTTCTCCATTTCTCTTTGTGCTCTTTATCTTCTTGGAAACAATATGCTTCACAGGAAAAACAGACGCCTGCTCCCCATGAGCTGCATAACGTGCTGTTCACAGATCAGGGCTGATAATTGATGCCACCATCGCCCCACCCCATCCCAGCCCAATCCCGCCTCTCTGCCAGGCCCTTCAACCCTGCCTCCAGTAACACTGGAAGAGCCGCTGGAGCAGATGGCGGGAAAGAGCCTGGCGCAGCCAGTGAGAGGCTGGCCTGGCCCGAATGCATCTGTCCCGCTTTGGGCATCTTGCCCGCCAGCCTCACATTCCGACATTCAACCACATCAGCATTTTGCAAAATGCCAGCTCCAAGTGGGAGACCCTCATGGGCTGTCATGGCTGCCAAGTGTCTGATTCTGACATATTCCAGACCGTGAGGCACACTGGACCTTCATTTGCATGCGGAAGGGTGTGCAGAACGTTCACCACTCCATGTGGCTTTCAGAGTCACATGAGTTAAGATGGGCACTGAAACCATCTCCCCCTTCCCTCCTCGCTTGACCAGCTCCAGTCCCACATTCAGCTTCTGCAGGAATCCTTTCAGGGACAAGGACTAGACTGCTGCTCAGAGCAGCACCCCTCCCTGGGGTACCCTGGCTTTCAAAATTCATCCTTCTATTGAGCCAACATTCTGCTGGACAGCTCAGACTTTCTCTTTCTTCTGTGCTCATTCAGATTAAATGAGAGGGATGGAGTAGGTACCCAGGAGGAAACCCTGGAAACTCAGCATGGCCGGGGGAATTCTTGCCCAAGGAGGGAAGGCCCAACCCGAGCCTCACACAGGAGCCGGCCTGGTTAAGGAATTGACCCGGGCATCTCCTGGCAGTGTCTGTCAGGACTCTGCTTTGCATGCATGCACATGCATGAAAACACACACACATGAAACAAAGAAAGAGGAGAGACAGAAGAAAAGAGACGGAAATGGGAAAGGGGGGGAAGGGAGTAAAGAGAAGGGATGGGGTACCTTGGCTCAGACGGTGGCTGAAAGTAAAGGACAACTCTGCTTCAGGAATAGGGGGATCCAGGAGCTCGGGCCTGATTTCATCCCTTTCTGACTTTGCTCTTCCTCATGTTAGCTCCATTTTTAGCCTCTGTGTGTGACGAAGTGATCCCCATCAAGCAGCCCCATCTTCAAACTCAAATTTAACAGAAAAATAAGTAAAACCTCTCCCCTCAGAAGTCTGAGCCCTGAGCCCAATCCTAGGTACAGAAGATGTATGCCCAGCCCTGAAGCAGCAACAAGGTTGGCATCAGCCATTGGTCTAGTCCCAGGCCCGACGACTGCCGCAGTGTTGCTGTGACAGGACCAAGCAGCAGATTTCAACCCCGAGTCACTCTTGGCACAAGGAAAATGGTAAGGGGCAAGGTGCCAACCCCTCAGCTCATCTAAGTGTCTGCTCTTAGCCCAAAGTCAGGCCAGGTGAGGAGACAGCATAGCAAAACCCGTGCCTGTGAAACCCTTATCTGGGATGTGTCAGATGTCACCAGCCAGGCTGGCGTCACGTTGAATTTCAAACCAGAAAGATTGCATTGTTCATTGAAGTGACAACTCACTGTTCCTAGACAGGCAGGTTTCTCTGACGTGCTGGAGAAGTTTTTCTGGGAAACCTGTGTACTCAGTGCACTAGGATGGAGTGAAGCCAGGGTTAGGTTGATTGACTGGACACAGGGTAGCCTGCTGGGGCCACCTGAGTAGTCACATAAATGATGACAGCTTTGCCATGCACAGGGGCTTGACTCAGGCGGGACCTGTGATGTGAAAAACCCCTTTGCTGAGGGGACACAGCAGATTCCAGCTGGCGGTGACCCTGGAAGTCAGTCAGGCTGTAGCCTGGTGATCTGGGTTGGCCCATTCATAGTGAGTCCCAGGGCTGGACAGGCAAGCAATAAAAGGGTCCTTAGACAAGCAGGCTGGGATTCAGAGCTCCCTGGGTTCCCACAGGGCACAGTAAGGAAACTGAGGCAAAAGTAAACCAATATGGCAGGACTCGGACAGGATGGGTGACAGATGGGCACCCTCACAACTCTGATACCACCAGACCTGTTCTTGATTGCCTCTAGGACGTAGGATTGGCCTAGGGAGGAGGCCAGGCCTAGGGAGGAGGCCTTGGAGGCCGCTAGTCCTGATTATGCCACACGAAGCTGAGGTCAGAAGGGCATGGGACCCAGGTCTGGGCAGAGAAACCAAGGATGGTACAGAAAGGCTGTGGGCAAAGGACCTGTCTCTCCCAAAAACCCACTGACAAAGCTCATTCCCAGGAGACCAGGCTTCCTTGGAAGTCCCTTGGGCCCCTGAGTTAATCCCAGCTCCAGTGATATTTGCTGTTGAGACCTGGCCTATGTTCCTGTGTGTGCAGTTGGCATGACCCTTTTGAACACTGCACAGCCTCTGCCCCATAAGCTGTTCCTGCAGGGGTGAGTAGGGCTTGCCTCCAACTCCTGCCTACCCCCACGTAATGCTGCAGTGAACATCCTCAGAAATGCCCCACCATGCCCCTGTGAGAGACCTTCTTCTGTGACACTCAGGAGTGGCATCCGGTTCTTGGCAGAGGCAGTGCTATAATTTTTTTTTTTTTTTTTTTGAGTTGGAGTCTCACTCTGTCACCCAGACTGGAGTGCAGTGGCCGCTCCCGGCCACCGCAGCCTCGACCCGCTGGGCTCCGGCGATCCTTCCGCCTCAGCCTTCCGAGTAGCCAGAATTACAGGTGCGCGCTACCACGCCCGGCTGATTTTTTTTTTATTTATTTATTGTAGAGATGAGGTCTCACTGCCCAGGCGGGTCTCGAACCCGCAGGCTCAGGAAATCCACTCACCTCAGCCTCCCAAAGGCGCAGGATTACAGGCTGAGCCACCGAGCCCGGCACAGTGCTATAATTTAATGAAGAACATCCAAGTGGCCCTAAAGGCTCTCCCTGGCAGGCCTGCCAGTTCCCCAGGGGGCACTTGTGACCCCACATCCTCAGCCACATTTGTTGTTACCCAAATATCTGACAGTAAAGTGGCATCTTGGAGTGACAATGGAATTTTTCTGCCAATGATCTATTTGGAACCCAGCTGGCCATGAGGCGCCCCCATCCTGTGACCCACCTCTTCCTATTTGGAACGCACGTTCTGTGGAGTTTGTCATCTTTCGCTTCTTTTTTTTTTTTGAGTTGGAGTCTCACCCTGTCACCCAGACTGGAGTGCAGTGGCCGCTCCCGGCCACTGCAACCTTGACCTGCTGGGCTCCGGCGATCCTTCCGCCTCAACCTTCCAAGTAACTGGAACTACAGGTGCGCGCTACCAAATCCCAGATAATTTTTTGATTTGTTGTAGAGATGAGGTCTCACCAAGTTGCCCAGGTGGGTCTCGAACCCGTGGGCTCAGGCAATCCACTCACCTCAGCATCCCAAAGGTGCGGGATTACAGGCTGAGCCACCGAGCAGGTCCCTCCACCCAGTCAGTCCCTTTGGTCTCTGGTGCTCTCCGCTAAGAGGAAAAGCTCCTTTTGATGTGACACAATCCATCAGCTACTGCCCTCCTGACTTACGCTAGTGGGGTCTTGATTAGAAAGCCCTGCCCATCCCATAATCACAAAGACATTCTCCTGCATTTTTATAATTGCCTTTATCATTTTACCTGTCTCATTTATGTGCTGAATTCATTTGGAATTAATTTATTTAATATGGCATGAAGTGCCGGAGTCCAGCTCCAGCCGGGTTCAGGGTACCCCAAAGGTGGAGACGGCATCGGCGATTGGGAGGAAGAAGAAAGAGAGAAAGAGAGAAAGAGAGAGAGAAAGAAAGAGACTGGACTCCGGTCTAGTGCAGAAGCGATGTGTGTGTCATTGGGAATTACAACGGGTCTTTTATACACAAAGTCAGATGTGGGAGGGGAGTCCCCCACCCACCAGAAACCTTAATCCATGAAAACTTAATTAATGATTGCCTTTAAACCCTTTTCATATGATAATCTTAAAATCCCATAACAAAGGATAACCTAATCTGTGACTGACATATTCTATAAACCTTTTTCATCCTAAACTGATTGATTTATGCCAAGTTACTTTATAGAAGCTTAAGTATTTACTTTACAAATGAAAGTGGCCCATCCCAGAATGTTTGGAATGTGGCCCAGTCCAAAGTTCACAGTGGACTACCTGCAAGTAACCCAGCCACATTCTTTCAACAAAATGGCTGTCTTCTAAAACTGTATTCTACAATTTACACCTTCAATAAATCCTAAGATCACGACCCAGAAGCCTGTGACCAATACTAAGGCTCTTCAATGTGACACGAGTTTGCATTATAAGTTGTGTGAAAGCCAAAACTGCAGTTTGTGGAAGAATGGGAGCAATGAGCTTCTAAAGTTAGCTTGTGTTCATCCCGGTCTCAGAGTTTTTATGTTTTGAGCTCACCGGAGCTTAATCTGGTGAGTGCTGAGTAGAAAGGGGGAGGAAATGGGGTCAAATAGCTCCCGAACGCATCCTAGTGGTCTCGGGGTCAACGGCCCTTCCTGATCCCTAACACTCAGTGGGCCTCCATGGCTGGCTCCCACCAATGAAGGGGAAACCAATTGTATTTCTCTATATATACTGCCAAAGTTTCCCAGCAACTTAGTAGATGACCTACCCTTTCCCCAAATATCTGCTCCCATTTATCCAACTGTCACACACACAGGGGTCTCCCTCACCACACTCTTCTCATTGAGCTGCTCTTCTTGTGTGTCCCTTGACAGTCCCACTTTCTTGATCTCTCTGGCTTTGTCCTGTGTTCTAAAGTCCAAGACACGAACTTTCCCCAACACCTACAGTTTAACTCTGTTTTTTCAAAATGTTCTCAGCTATTCATTGAGTTTAGTTTTCTATACATAATTGAGAATCTGTTTCTCAATTGTCAAAATTTTTTATCGAGAGTTTGGTCAGATAATGCATTGAATACATAAGTTAATTTAGGAGAAACAGACATCCTTACAATGCTTGTTTTCCCATTCTCGAACATGGTCATATTAGTCTGCAGTTGCTATATAATTGTTCATAACAAACAATCTTAAAACCCAGTAGTTTACATCAACAAGCATTCTGCATCTTGCTAACTTGGGTGGGCTGGGCTGGCTGGGCTGAACTGCTGGCTACAGGATGGGTTCCAGGCTGTTCCCATGTGTTCCCCTGTTCTCTTTGGCCCAGTGGACTAGCCAGGGCAGATTCTATTCAAGGATCTGGTAGGAGTGGAGAAGACAAGAGTAAAAATGCATATCTCTGATGTCCTGGGGTCAAAATCGCAAAAGATGGGTTTTGCCCCAATTCTGTCTTTGTCCCAAAGCAGTCAAATGGCCAAGTTTAACATCAGCTGGAGCAGGGGAAGGTACTGGACCGCCATTCTGGGAGCTCCCCAGAGCCCTTGGCAGAAGGCAGAATGCCCAATCCCATTACAGGGCGGTGAGACTTGAAAACAGTCATCAGATCTCCCACAAAGGGAGCTCTCATGTATCAGATGTTTGTGTGTGATTTATCAGTGTTGCAAGTGCTGTCTGTGAAGGTGTGGGTGCTCTCTGCCATGCAGACCCCGAGGCTGGCTCACCCGCATCATGGGCACTGCCATGGGCACTGTGGCCTCCCAGCTCAGAGTGTTTTCTGGAAGTGGCTTCTCCCACACAAGGGAATGTGAACCCCGGGGCTCTGCCTCGCTCCCTCAGCACAGGGCTCTATTTTTAGGAACACAGTGTGAACAGATTAGAGTGGCCTTTGGACCTGTGGACAGAGCTTAGTTGCAGAGTCAAGTGACAAGCACGCCAGGGCAGGCTCTGCCACTAATCTGCTGCATGTCCTGCGGCACATCCCACGTGACCACCTCTGTGCCTCCAGCTCTCTTGTGTGCACGGTGAGGGGGCTGGACCCAATGACCTCCAAAGGCCCTTCCCAAATCCGTGACATTTTCATGAGTCTATAATTCATGAGCACATCTGAAGACGAGTCCCAGGGTGGCCAAGAGTGAGAAAGTCTGCCTCAGCGGGGGGAGGTGGCAGCAGTGGGGCTGGTGACAGATTCAGGGAAGGGCCTGTGTGATGGGGGAGGGGGAGGCAGGGATGCTTCCTGTGTTCCCAGCTTTACAAGACCCAGTGGGCAGAGACAGCAGAAAGGTTCCTGTGAGGCTGAAGGTGGCAGAGCCAGGGGCCGATGTCTGGAAGACGGGATACTGACTTCAACTCAACCCGAGGAATTAATTTTCTCTCAATCAGAGCTTTTTAGTAGTGAAGTGGGCTCCCTCAAGGTGTTCTGAGATCCTGCACCGGGGCAGAGACAAGGCCACAAACGCTAGGCATCTACAGCTGATGGTAGATGTTTGATGGTCGATGGTTCTTCTTTTATCTCCAGCAGCTAAGGAAGGTCTCCCTGTCATATCTTCCTCTCCCTGGAGGAAGCCTCCCACCAGAGGGGCCGGTGGTGGTGTCAGCCTGATGAATTGTGTGTTCCAGACACTGAATATCAAATTCTGCAACATGGTTAGCCTTGAGGCGGTTCCTGACCTGTGCACCACGAAGGGGAGGGGGTGGGGAAGGAGGGAGGCGACAAGTCAACATTCGTGTTGTAGGTGGGACCTGGGCTTTTCTTTCTGGCAGAGAACTCGGAAGGAGGACGCTGTGTTCACTTTCTCCATGCCGGTCATGCCTCTGTGCTTTGCTGAATCATTTCTTTTATCTCCTTGAATTTTCATGGCAACTATTTGCAGTGGGGGCGGCTGGTCTCCTTCAAGTGATGAGTAAATTGGGACTTATTAAAGTTCAGTAACGTTGGCAGTGCCCCTCAGCTTAAAACTAGAATTCAATCCCATGTCTGCTTACTTCTAAAATAGCAGCTAGGCCAGGCGCCGTGGTTCACATGTATAATCCTAGCTCCTTGGGAGGCCAAAGTGAGAGGATTGCCTGAGCCTGTGGGTTTGAGACCAGCCTGGGCAACTTAGTGAGACTTCATCTCTACAATAAATAAAAAAATTAGCTGGGCATGGTGGTGCATGCCTGTAGTTTCAGCTACTTGGAGGGCTGAGGTGGAAGGATCACCTGAGCCCAGCAGGTTGAGGCTGTGGTGGCCGTGAGGGTGCCACTGCACTCCAACCTGGGCAACAGAGTGAGACTCCGACAAAAAATAAAAATAAGAATAAAGTAGCAGCTGAGGCCATAGATGATTCTAGAAGGACAGCTTTATTATGTGATATGTGTATTCTATGAGCATTTCCCTCACCTTTGAGGATAGTCTTATGATGTGAAAACTTACTTATCCTTAAAACCATCTCTTAGAACTTCCTGCATAGACAACACCAAAATTTAGAGAGACCTCAGGACTTACACAGAGGGACTTTTTATGTTCCTAGGAGAAATAAATCCAAGTGAAATAGGACTCATATGGCTAATGTTGTTGATCATGACAGAACTCAAATAATATTTATTTGAGAAAGTCAAACATTTATGTGTTGTCTACACTCCAAAGCACTGCCAAATCATTCTGATTTTGTCTGGACTTTGTATAGACAACCTGGATAAATATGACCAAAGATGATTTTTACTGAAATAATCCAAGTATTTGCTTCAGTTTTTGGTTTCTACATAAAATTGTGTTTGCTGGACCCCCAGAGAGTGCTCAGGACCAAATTAGGTTGTGTGAAATTGAAAATATGAGAAAAAAAAACCAGACTGTAGAAGCTTAGTTTCTCGTTATGGGAAAAAGTCAATTATGTGAAACAGATGCCCTCTGTGTATAGAATGGGTTGTACCGGGCCAATCCTCCCACAATTAATAGCTATTAAAGCTAGGTGAAATGCAAGAAAAACTGCAGTTTGAAGGCATCAGAAGGCAAATGAAACAGCCAAGACCTTAGGCACCAAGGTCATCTCCCCAAGAGGAGAGAACACAGGAGACAAACCAGGTGCCTTTGCTACCTTTTCCTTGGGAGCATTTATAATCTACTGTGTGGAGCACAGTCCAAGCAGAGAGCTGCACCTAGTGGGTCTGAGAAGATCAAAGAGGAATTTGGGGCTGTCCAGGCAGTTGAAACTTAAGGGGTCATGATCCACAAGAAAAGATAATTTCAGAGAAGTGAGCCTGCCATTTCACACTGATATTTCTCTTGGGGAATTTGCCAAATCCCAAGCCTCACAGGGTCTTAAGAGGCTTATAAACCCAGCACAAAGCAGCTTCTCAGTGCTAAGAAACCAGAGAGCCACAGAGTCTTGCAGAACTTGGAAGATACAAGGAAGAGAAAAGGCCCCAATGAGCACCTCCTGTTTCAGCAGAGGCCACAGCAGTGCTGTGGACCAAGAGTAAAAGCAAACCAGAGCTAGATCAGGCTTTACAAAGCCCAACATCCAGCCTCAAAACATCCCTATTTGGACCAACACTGTGATCCTCTACACTGGCAGCTGGGCAGGAGAAGTTTAAGTACACTCTTGAGGAAGACAACCACATACTGGTCTTCCAGTGTTTTCCATATACCATGTCAAACATTCAGTAAAAACATGTCAGGCATGCCTATAGAGAAGATGAAATGACTTGAAAAACAAGACTGTAGAAGCAGATCTACATGCAATCTTGATTTTGGGGTTTTCAGTCACAGACTTTAAAATAACTTCAATACATTCAAGATAATATATAACCAAGTGGAGAGATTTATCCCAGAACTGGTAAGAATAACAACTAAAAATAATTGAAACTAAGAATTATACAAGCCAGAGCCCAGTTGGGATACATTAACCACAAATCTTAGAAGATAAATTTTAATAGAAATAAAGAAATTATCATTATTCATTGATAATGGGATGTAGAGTGATACCCCCAAATCTGAGATGGCTTGTGCCATAAAGTCCTTTATCTATTCCAAAGAAGTCATTCGGAGGTCCAGAAGGAAGGGCATTGGTTTATTGGAACTTACAGAAGGTACTGATGGCTGCCAGCCGGTGAAGAAAGAATCTAATCAAATAAGTTAATTATTCAACTTGCTACATGGTGGTTACAATCACAGAGAGTAAAGGTGCCATCCACACGGTTCTCAACTCTGCTCAATTACCTGCTCCCCCTAGTGACTTTTTCCTGGGAATATGCATATCCTGCAGAGACTAGCCTTGGTCAGGGACTTCTCCCTGAGGGATGGTATAGAAAGAAGCTAGATATAAGGAAAAAGAGTCAATGTCTGGATAATTACCTTACATGGGACTAACTACCAAGACACAAAGAGAGCACTGATAAACACAGGAATACATGCTACAAGGAGAAGCCCTACCCCAGGGCTGAAGCAGAGCACTTGGGGACGGACAATGTTTGTAAGAGGGGCCCCATGTCTGCAATCCACACCTCCCTGGAGAAGTTTCCGCTCTGGTCCCCTCTTTGGTGGAAAAGTTCACTGGTTGCCAATAAAATTCTCTAGGTGCTTCCTTAATTCAGAAGAAAATGATCTGCAATGTGAACACTTAACTCAGAAAAGGGAATGAGAAGAACAGAAAGCGTGGATCTGTGGGCCATCGTGCAAAATGGGAGGCTTCATGTACATGTAAGGGAAGTTTGTTTGAGAAATTCACAGCTTCCCAGAACAGGTAGCAGCTTACATTGGACTAGCAGCCTTCCTGCCAAAAACAGTCACAGGCACACCTCGTTTTATAGCACTTCATTTGATTGTGCTTTGCTGATATTTGGTTTTTTTTTAATTGAAGGTTTGTGGGAACCATGCATCGAGTGAGTCTATCAGCTCCATTTTTCCAGCAGGATGTGTTCACTCCATGTCTCTGGGTCATATTTTGGTCATTCTTGCAATATTTCAAACTTTAAAATTGTATCTGTGTTGATGATCTGTGAATGGTGTTCTTTGACCTTACTACTATAAATGTTTGGGGGTGCCACAAATTGCAAACTTAACTGATAACATGTTATGTACGTTCTGACTGCTCCACTGATTGACCATTCCCCGTCCCTGTCCCTCTCCTTAGAGCTCCGTATTCTCTGAGACACAGCAATGTAGGGATAGGCTAATTAATAACTTTATAATGGTCTTAGGTGTACTAGTGAAAGAAAGTGTTGCATCTCCCTCACTTTAAATCAAAAGCTGGAAATGTGTAATTCCAGCTACTCGGAAGGCTGAGGCGGAAGAAACGCCGGAGCCCAGCAGGTCGAAGCTGCGGTGGCTGGGAGCGGCCACTGCACTCCAATCTGGGTGACAGAGTGAGACTCAAACTAAAAAAAAAAAAAAGCTAGAAATGATTAAGTTTGATAATGAAGGCACATTGAAAGCCAAGAAAGTCCAAAAGCTAGGCCTCTTTCACCAGTTAACCAAGTTGTGAATGCAAAGGAAAAGTTTTTGAAGAAAATTAAAAGTGCTACACTGATGAACACACAAATGATAAGAAATGTTGAAGCAGAAAAATTTTCGTGGTCTGGATAGAAGATCAAACCAGCCAAAATATTCCTTAAACCAAAGCCTAATTCAAAGCAAGGCCCAGACTCTTTTCAATTCTATGGAAGCTGAGAGAGGTGAGGAAGCTCCAGAAGAAAAGTTGGAAGCTAGCAGAGATTGGTTCATGAGGTTTAAGAAAAGAAGTCTTCTCTATAACATAATAGTGCAAAGTGAAGGAGCAAGTGCTGATGGAGAAGTTGCCGCAAGTTATCTAGAAGATCTAGCTAAGAGCATTGATGAAGGTAGCTATACTAAACAAAACATTTTAAAAGTAGATGAAACAGTCTTCCATTGAAAGAAGACACCATCTAGAATGTCATAGATAGAGAGAATTCAATGCCTGGCTCCACAGCTTCAAAGAATATGCTCTCCCTTGTTAAAAGGTGAAAGTAGCTGGTGGCTCTAAGTTGAATGCTTATTTGCCATTCTAAAAGTCCTAGAGTCCTTAAGAATTATGTTAAATCAACTCTTCTTATGCTCTATAAATAGAAAAAGGAGACCAGAATGACAGCACATCTGTTTACCAGCATGGAAGTAACTGGAGAGGAACTAAAGCAAGTAGGCGAATATTTTAAGCCCACTATTGAGAACTACTGCTCAGAAAAAAAATTCCTTTCAAAGTATTACTGTTCATTGACAATGTACCTGTCATCCAAGAGCTTGAGAAGATGTACAAGGAGATGAATGCTGTTTTCATACCTGCTAATACAGTTTCATTCTGCAACCCATGGATCAAAGAGTCATTTCAACTTTTAAATCTTTTTATTAAGAAATACATTTCATAGGGCTATAGCTGCCATAGATAGTGATTCCTCTGATGAATCTGGGCAAAGTAAGTTGAAATTCTCCTGGAAAGGAGTCACCATTCTAGATGTCATTAAGAACATTTGTGAATCACAGGAGGAGGTCAAAATACCAATAATATCAGTAGTTTGGAAGAAGTTGATTCCAATCCTCAAGGATGACTTTGAGGGATCCAAGAGTTCAGTGGAGTAAGTAATTACAGATGTGGTAGAAATTGTAGGATAACTAGAATTAGAAGTGGAACCTGAAGATGTGACTGAATTTGCTACAATCTCATGATCAAACTTGAATGGATGAGTAGCTGTTTCTTATGGATAAGCAAAGAGTACTTTTATGAGATAGAATCTACTCCTGCTGAAGATTATTTGAATATTGTTGAAATAATAACAACATATTTAGAACATTAATACACTTAGTTGATAAAGCAGTGGCAGAGTTACAGAAGACTGACTCCAATTTTGACTCCATCGATTATAGAGAAATCTTTTATGAAAGGAAGAATCAATCAATGCAGCAACTTCACTGTTGGCTTATTTTAAGAAATTGTCACAGCCACTCCAACCTTCACCAATCACCACCCTGATCAGTCAGCAGCCATCAACACTGATGCATGACTCAGCAAAAAGATTATTGCTACTTGCTGAAGGCTCAGATAATTGTTAGCATTTTTTAGCAATGAAGTATTTTAATTAAGGTATGTACATTGTTTTAAATATATATACTGCTATTGTACACTTAATAGACAACTATAGGGTAATATAGGGCAAGTACAACTCTGTTTTTAGAATTAGGGTCTTGCTCTGTCACCAAGGCAAAAGGAAAGTGTTGAAACAATCATAGCTTACCGCAGCCTCAAATTCTTAGGCTCAAGGGGTCCTTCTGCTCCAGCCTCCAGAGTAGCTGGGGTTAAAAGCATGTGCTACCATGTCCAGTTAATTTTTTTGTAGAGATGGAGTCTCCCTATGTTGCCCAGGCTGGTCTCAAATTTCTGGCTTCAAGCATTCCTCTCACCTTGACCTCCCAAAGTCCTGAAATTACAAGTATCAGCCTCCACATCCAGCCCTAAATATAACTTGGGAAATCACAAAATTGATGTGACTTGCTTTATCATGATATTCATTTTTTGCAGTGGTCTAGAATCAAACCTTCAATATCTCCAAGGTATGCCTACATAAATTCTGGGGAAAGTATTGAAGCAACAGTTGGAAGGTACTGAAGAGGGACTAAAGCAGGCAGAAAACAGAGGAGATGCCGCCCCTGAGATAAAGGTTCTAATCTGGGCAAGTTCTATATTCATCTGCCTTTTCTCCTGAGTAAATCCACAGGGTACAAGAAGATTAGAGCACAAGAAAGCAGAGCTCTTACTGGGCTTGGGAATCAAGGATCAAAGTTTGGGGGGTAGGACTAGAAATTGAAGAAGAGCCAGGCTCAGTGGCTCAGCCTGTAATCCCAGTGCTTTGGGAGGTTGAAGTGAGTAGATTGCCTGAGCCCGCAGGTTCAAGACCTGCCTGGGCAACTTGGTGAGACCTCATCTCTACAATAAATCAAAAATTAGCCAGGCGTGATAGCGCACACCTGTAGTTCCAGCTACTTGGAAGGCTGAGGTGGAAGGATGACCAGAGCCCAGCAGGTTGAGGTTGCAGTGACCAGAAGCAGCCACTGCACACTCAGTCTGGGTGACAAAGTGAGACTCCAACTCAAAAAAAAAAAAAAAAAAAAAAGAAATTGAAGAAGAAAATCTTGGATTGAAAGAAGTCCCATAGGTTGATCCCCTACATCTGCAAAGTCCCCTCTAATTCTTGGCTCACTCTTCAGTCACATACAAATACACAGGGTAAGTCTTTAAGGAGCCTCACAAGAAAACCAACCAAAAAAACAAAAACACAGAAAGACTGAAAGAAGTAAGCTGAGAGTTCCACAGTTCAGCAGCTACACAGTGCTTCAGAAACAGTTTAGAGTCCAAGTTTCACTCTGATAGAGGGCCTAGATAATCACCCTGGGTATTCAGTTAGAACCCCAGAACAAGTTTGGGGTTAAGGGTCCCTCCTAAAACGAATACACACACACACACACACACACACACACACACACACACACACACACACACATCTCCTAAGGCTAAAGGCAACATTGCATAGGTTTTTCTAACATGGCTTGTGGAGACTTTAGGATCAAGATGATATGCCAGTAATTTAATTGCCTACTAGGACAAGATTTACTCTTAGGATAACAGAACCTTACGATTCTAAAACTCATCATTCATTAAGTTCTTTATAAAAACAAAAATTACTAGACATAAAATGAGGCACAGTCAAAGAAAAAAACAGCTAACAGAAACAGACCCATATATTGTATAGATTTGGAATTAGATGAAAAAACCTTTAAAACACCTCTGATAACTATGTAAAAACACTATGATAATTATGTTAAAGTATATACAGGGTAAAATGTATATAATGAAAGAAGTGGTAGGAAATTTTGGGAGAGCTATGCAAATTCTAAAGTGAATGGAAAAACGAATTCATTAGAAAGAATAATTAAACTTGAAGACAGAGCATTAGAGTTTGAATTTAATCAAGCACAGAGGGAAAAGAGACTGAAGATAAATAAATATAGCCTTGTTAACCTGTGGAGAAATATTAAGCAATCTAACACATACATAACTGAAATCCAGAAAGGAGAAGAGAGAATCAGAAGAAAATTTAAATACATATTAGCTAAAATGTTCTAAACGTGATTAAAATATCAATCTATCAATTCAAGAAATTCAATAAAATAAAACAAAATAAAGGCAAAGACAAATACAGCTAGGCACATTATAGTCAAACTGCTAAACATCATGGTTAAAGAGAAAGTCTTAAAGGCATTTAGAGGAGTAAAAAGGTACATTACAGACAGAAGGCAAGTATAAAAATAACAGTTGATTTCTTACCAGAAGCAATGAGGCCAGAAGACAATGGAATGTCATCTTTAAATGACAACCTAGAATTCTATAACCAGCAAAATGCTCTCAAAATTGAGGGTCAAATAAAGGTACTTTTAAAAAATGTAAACTGAGAGAATTCATCACCAGTACCTTCACATCAGAACAACAAATTCTTCCAACTAAAGAAAAGAAGAAATAGCACAAGAAATTATAAATATGTGGGTAAATAAGATGACTTTTTCTTTAAATTCCTGAAACTTCAGTTGACAAAAAATAAGCAAAAAAGTCGACTGATTTAGAATATCACCCTTTGCAACTCTGTGTGAAATAGTTGGTACAGGCATTAAAAAATCTATGTCTGTTCACATGACAAAAAGAGATACAATCAAAAATTATGTACCTCCTACTGTCTGGTCAAACACCAAATAACATCTTCACAAAAGGATTAAAGCCTGAGTCTGACCTAGTCTCTGGCTGTAGCTGCCAATTTGCAAAAAAGTATAAAGGACAGAGAAACATGATGAGAATGCTATCAGCAAATTCCAGACTGCAGGAAAGTCCGCAAGTCAAAGGAACCAGGCTTTCCCACAGATAATGGCATGGAAAAGAAAGAAATAGAAGAATTTATAGGATAAAAGAGGCTTTAAAAACATGTCAGATTTAAAAATTGGGCAAGACTAATTTGCAATGTCTAGGAATTCACATTTGAATGATAAAACTATTTCCTAAAGTTGTCAATACTATGAAAGTTAGGACAATGTTTACTTGTGGAGTATGGAGGGGCAGAGGAGATGTGATTGAGACGAAGCTCAGGGACAGAGTTTCTTGGGTGGGTAACAAAGTCCTATTTCTTGAACTGATGGTAGTTACCAGGTGTTTGCCCAATAATAATTTGTAAACCACACATTTATTTTGTGTGATTCTCTGTGTTTTCTTCTACATTAAAAATTTTAAGTAAATTGGCACTTTAAAACAAAAATGATAAAATATAATATAGCGTTTATAATGTATGTAAAAAGTACATTTATAGAGCATGCATGTGGAGAGGAAACCACCAAACTGCCAAGGCTGAGGAAAGAATGACCCCTAAGGATTGGAGAGAACATTTCCTAAGGCTCCCAAAGGGCAAGAAATATTGGGAATATTCCTTATCCCAACAGTCAAGATTTAAGACCTCATGATTCATAGGGCTTCAGGTATTCAAAAAGATCTTGCCTCGATAGAAGAAAATAATTGTTTGCAGACTAACTGTGGCTCTGATCCAGCCTTAACAAAACTTCAAAGAAGAACTAAAAGGATCAAACTATTTTTAAGTAACTTGACTATATCCCAGAGCAAGGCTTGAAAATATTTATAGAAACACAAAAATTCCCAGCACCCAATGAGATGAAATTTCAAATGTTTGTTATCCAGTGAAAATTTACCAGGTATGCAAAAAGCAGGAAATTTGATGCAAGATGATGAGGAAAAAAAGCGTTCAAAGAAAATGACACAGAATTGACACAGATTATAGCAGTAATAGGCAAGAACATTAAAGCAGTTGTTATAACTGTATTCCATATGTTCAAAAAGATGGAGGGAAGATCGAACATATTAAGTAATTACATAGAAGATATGAAAGGACCCAAATTGAACTTCTAGAGATGGAAACTGCTATGTCAATTGAGGTCAGAAAGAAGATAAGACAAATGGAAAACAAACATCAAAAACTAGCATTAAGCCAGATATTATCAATAATTACTTTAAACTTAAATGTTCTCAACACCTCAATTAGAAGACAAATATTTTCAAATTGGACACGCAAAATGAAGAACTGACTTGATGCTGCCAACAAAAAGCTCACTCTAAATATAAAGATGCAAATAAAAGTAAAATGATGGAAAATGGTATACCATGCTGACACTCATCAAAAGAAAGCTAGAGCTACTACACTGATATCAGGCAAAGTAAATTTCAGAGCAAAGAACATTATCAGGAATTTTAAAAGATCATTTCAAAAATGATAAAGAGGTCAACTCATCAAGAAGACTTAAGAATCCTAAATGTGTATGTATTAATAATGGAGATTCACAATGCATAAAACAAAAGCTAATAGAAACAGAAGGAAAATAGGCAAGTCCCCAAAAATAGTGAGATCTAAACAATCATTTTTCAATAATTGATAAAATAAGCACAGAGAATCAGTTAGGACATTGAAGAACTTTTGAACAGCAGCATTAATAAATTTGATCTGATTGACATCTATAATTTATAAAGCACATTCTTCTGAAGTGCACATGAAGCATTTACCAAGATAGATCATATGCTGGGTCATCAAAACAGGAGCTCAATACATTTGGAAGGATCCAAGTCATGTGTTATAGTTTGAATGCACCCCCTCTAAAACACAGGTGTTATCGATGTAATCATATTCAGAGGTCAGACCTTGAAGAGGTGATTAGGTGGATAGGGCTCCTCCCTTATGAGTGGGATTAAGATCCTTCAACACGAGGCCTCTGCAGTGTTGGCCCACTTGCACCTCCTCTTTCCCCATGTGAGGTCACAGTGCTCCTCCCCTCTGGAGGGCACATCTGTACGAGAAAACTGGATCTGCCAGTTCTTTGATCTTGGACTTCCCAGCTTCCAGAACTGCCAGAAAATAAATTTTTGTTTTTTACGAATTACCCAGTTCCAGGTATTTTGTTACAGCAGCATACCATGGACTAAGACTCACACAAAGTGGGTTTTATAACCACAGTGGACTTCAATTAGAAATCAATAGCCAAAAGTTTTCTAGAAAGCCCCCAAATGTTCAAAAACAAAATAACACACTTGTAAATAACCCATTAATTGAATTTTTAAAATCCAAAAAGAAATTAGAAAGTGTTTTGAATAGAATGAAAATGAAAAAAGAGCTTCTCAGAGCTTGTAAGATGTCACTATACAGTAGATAGGGGGAAATTTACAGCACTGAACACCAATATTAGGAGAAAAAAGTTTTAAATCAGAGCTCTCTCCTTTATCCTTAAAGAACCAGTAAAAGGAAAGAAAATTAAAATAAAACTAAGAGGTCAGGAAACAATAAAGATAAGGGAAGAAATCAGTGGAATAGAGAAAAGAAAAACAATAGAAAGGATCAATGAAGCTAAAAGTTGATTTTTTTTTTAGGTCATTAAAATTGGTAAGCTTCCAACCACACTGATCAGAAAAAGGAAAATACATAAATTATAAATATCAGAAATGAAGATGATGACATCACTACAGATTATATAGCTATTAAAAGATATTGAGGAAATATTATGAAGTTTATTCCAATAAATTTGACAAGTTAGATAAAATTCACAAATTAGTTGAATACACAAATAACCATTCTTTCAAAAAAGAAATAGCTAACAGAAATAGCCCTTTTATCTATATAAAGAAAATGAATTTGTACTTCAAAACCTTTCCACAAAGAAAACTCTCATAATGTTTGATGAAGTACCACTCCAGTACGGCAGGAAAAATCGTCTTTTCAATAAATCACATTGACTTAATCCTATATCTATATGGGAAAAAAAGTGAATTGACCCTCACTTCACATCATTTAAAAGCAGTTTAAAAACCACATCAAAATACCAGGTGTAGGTAGATTTTAGACCTAAATGTGAAAAATAAAATAATAAAGCTTCCAGAAGATAACATAGGGCACTTTCTGCATGACCTTGAGGCAGTTCCATGAAGGAAAAGATAAATACACTGGATATTATCAGAATTAATAATTTATGCCTACCAAAAGACTCATATTCAGAATATATTTCAAAGAAAACATATAAATCAATAGGAAAAACATGAACAACTCTTTAAAAAATTGGCAAATAGCTTGAACAGGCACTTTGCAAGAATATGGAATTAGAAAATAAACAAGTGTGTTCAATCTCATTAGTCATCAAGAAAATATATGTTAAAATTGCTAGGCATTGTCATTACCCAGAGTGGATAAATTTTTTAATTGAAAATTCAAAATGTTGGCAAAGATGTGAAGTAACTGGAAGTGCAGTCAGTGAAGGATGTGAAGTGATACAACCACTCTGAAGAACTAGTTGCCAGTATTCACTGACACTGAGCATACCATGTCCATGTTTACGGCTTGTTAATTTCACTCGTTGGTATATACTCAATTGACATGTATGCATTTACCAAAATACATGTACATGAAGGCTTATAGCAGTTCTACTTGTAACATCCAAAAAACTAGCACCGATTGCATTGTCCATCAACAATAGAATGGATAGATAAATCTCCATGTAGTCGTATAGCAGATTAATATGGCAATAAATAAGGGAATGTTTCTACATACAACAACATGGGTGATTTACAAACAATGTCAAGAGAAAGAAGCCAAACACAAAAGAGTACACAGTATACGACTCTATTTATAGAAAGTTCTAAACAGGCAAAAGGAAGCTCAGATGCCACAGGTTAGCATAAAGGCTACCTTTGGAGAGTGGTAACAGGCTAGGCAAGGGAAGCTTCTGGAAAGCAGGTTATGGTCTATGTCCTGACCTGGTTAATGATTAGCTGGGGGAGCTTCCTCTGTAAAAATCTCACCAACCTGTTCACTTATGATTTACATATTATTCTGACTGTGTATTTGGCTAAAATAAGATGTTAAATAGTTTGATGAAGTGAGCAGTAGTGGAATTCAAGTTGTATGGTATGGTGTTGATGCCACATGAAGGCAGCATATTGTAATAAGAGTTCCAAGTTGAAATCTCAGCTCTACAATTTCCTAGACCAACCATGGAAGAGATATTTAAGTTTCATCAGCTTCAATGGTCCCATCTTTCAGCCCCATTACAGGGATTTTTGAGATTTAATGATAACCTACTTAATGCACCTCACTCAACACCTGGTATTGCAATTGCTAAAAAAAAATGTTGTGACATTGGATGTCAGTCAAGAGTGTGGACTCTGGAGTGAGACTGGGCTTGAGTTTGAGCTTTGCCTCTTACAACTGTCTGAAGTTATGTGCTTTCTATGTCTCTGTCTCTCCATCTGTAAAATGAGACTAATGGTGGGAGAAATAAATGAGTCAAGACTTGTAGGCATGCAGAACGTACCATCTTTGTGTTTGTAATTATGATGATAGTTATGATTTACTACTAGAGCTTGGGAAGCATAGTGCCTGAAGTTGGGAAGCTTGTGGGAAGACCCTGAGAGAACGTGGAACTTCAGGTGGCCCTGGAAGGATGAATGAGATTGGAGGCATCTTAATTCAGGTGAACTGGGCTTTTGGGGGGTTCCTTTCCTTTCCTTCCCCTCCCCATGACCTAAATAGGGTCTCCTATAAAGGAATCCAGCCCTAATTGACCCTCTTCTCATTTTCTATGGAGGAAACCACGACCCAGAGGGGTCGGGGGTCCTTCAGTTCCATGTGGGCCTGAGATGGACATGGGTCAGGTCACTCCCCTGCTCCCCAAACACCCGGGCATGTTCTGGACTCATACTCCTAACCTGTCTAGAAATTGCGACCTGAAGGATCTTGGTTCATTGTCTACAGCCACAGCAGCCTGAATGTGCCCTATCTCATCTGATCCTGAAGGATCCTGTTTCTTTCATTAGAAATAAATGCCCCATGAACAGACACTACATTCTTGTTGTGCATGCAACCCCCAACTACAACGAGGCTCTCAGATACGTTGGATGTGTACATGCACAGATGAAAGGATAAATCCCAAAGCATTTAAGGCCTAGAGACTGTGTCTCCTTAAACTGAAAACATTGATTGTCACCAGCCTTCCCCCAGCCTCCTCTTTTTCATCTAACTTTTCAGCAGTGAACACAGGAGCTAATGGGCTTTTACAGCTTTTAAATCCAACATACTAATTATAGTTCAAAGAACCACGTGCAGATTCAAGCATTTTTCTTTTACCACGTTTCCTGATCTTTATGAAGAACTAATTAAAAACTTTTTTTTCCTGTTGTTTCTTGTCTAACAGTTTTGCCAATTTGCAGCCTGACATGCGGAGCTAATTAGAAGAGAAGGCCATCAGCAGACCCCCACTGCCTGGGGTGCTGGAGCCCAGGAATGCAGGGAGTTGTGCCTCTGGGAAATGTTGTATGTCTGAGATAAATCAACACTTAGAAAAAGATTTGATCAGCACGCGCGAGTGTCTGCTCTTTGCCTGGCAAGGTGCTAGGCTTTCGAAAGAAAACTAGACTGGTGTGGTCCCTGTCCCTGTGAAGCTTAGGTTACAGCCAAGCAGGAAATATGAACAAGTTCATAAAAGTGTGATGGTGTCACCCAAGGCCCCTACTCAGTTCTACATATAAGCAAATCGAGGCACTTTGAAGTTAGGGAGGAACACAGCAGCCCTCCAAAGTAGTTATGGCGACCCTCATTTGACACATGAAGAAACCCAAGCAAGAGAATTCAAGTGATATAGGAAGGTCTCACAGCCACTGAGAGTAGAGGTGGGACTTGCGTCTATGCCAAATTGAAGGGCAAACTCTTCCCACAATGCAATGCTGAATAAAGTCACAGAGCCAGGAAATGGGGGCAGGGAGTGGGGAGACACAAACCTTCATCACAGGAGTACTTTCTACTCTGAGACTTATCCTTTCTCTCTATATAAATGAGATTGGATAGATGGATGGAGGGATGGATGGATGGATGGATGGTTGGATGGATGGATGGATGGATGGATGGATGGATGGATGGATGGATGGATGGATGGATGGAGGGATGGATGGATGGATGGATGGATGGATGAATGGATGGATACAGGTACATATATATAGATAAACAGATATAGATACATTCTATTACTCTATGTAAAAGATTGATTCCAATTACAATATGAGACGAGAAGAAAGAAGAATGCAATCCAATCTTATAACAAGCATTTCTGCCCACATAATTGACCCTAACCTCCCCATCAGGCACTAGAATTTCAAGGCTGCCAGTAGAATTCGGGACCCCTAAACATCCCTCCTCTGACAGGTGCCTGAAACCTGACACCTGTTCTGCTGTTCCTTTCACCTACTTCTATACCTCCTTTCCTGGGAAATGCAACACCCACCCCACCTCCCACCCCCGCTCAATCACCCCATCCTCATGGGAAAGGGTGCACTAGGGGAGGTTTCTACCAGGCCCACATCCTAGAACTCACTGGCAGGGAGACAGATCTCAGAGACCCCAAGGGGCCCCTGTGACGACAACAGCATTCATCTGCACGAACCCATCTGTGCTCCAGCCTGTGGAAGAGCTTCTGCGAGTGCAAAGGCCATGGCGGGGGTGGGGTGCACAACCCAGGGTGTCCAAGGGTGTTTTTAAGGAGGCACCCACACTGACAGGCCTCCATCATGGACTGTGACGAATTGGACTCTGACCAGGCAGAGCATGAGGCTCCTGGGGGTCTCCTGGAGGACACGTGGACTGTGGAGAAGCAAGGGTATCATAAAGGCCAAAAGGTAGCAGAGCACAGCTTGCTGGGAAGGTGTCTTTCAGTGTAGGAGAGGTGGTGGAGGAGGCCCTCAGGTAAGGTCCCAGACTGGGATTTCACTCTATGGAAACAATGAAGGCATTTAAAGGTGGCTATGGTGCAGGCCAATTTGCAACTTAAAGATTGTTCTGACTTTGGTGTGAGGAATGAAATTTTAGGTAGTGAGACTGGCCAGGTAGCTGTCACTATCACCTTAGGTGGGGTCTGTGGTGTCCTCACCCAGGATGAGGCTACATGATTGGAGATAAAGAATGGAGTCTTTAAACAGCTCAGAGACAGGCGGGGCAGAATTTAGTGAGGGGTTCCATGGAACCAACCATACTGCCCATTAAAAGAGAACTGGATTAAAAAAATGTGGTACAAGCCGGGCTCAGTGGCTCAGCCTGTAATCCCGTGCCTTTGGGAGGCTGAGGTGGTGGATTGCCTGAGCCCATGGGTTTGAGACCCGCCTGGGCAGGCAAGACCTCATATCTACAATAAAATAAAAAAATTAGCCGGGCGTGGTAGTGCGCGCCTGTAATTCCGGCTACTTGGAGGGCTGAGGCAGAAGGATCGCCGGAGCCCAGCAGGTCGAGGCTGCGGTGGCCGGGAGCGGCCACTGCACTCCAGTCTGGGCGACGGAGTGAGACTTCAACTCAAAAAAAAAAAAATGTGGTACATATACATGATGGAATATCACGCAGTCATAAAGAAGGACAAAATCATGAACTTCACAGCAACCTGGATGGACTTGGAGTCTATAATACTGAGTGATGTATCACAGAAACCAAGAACTGAGTACCATATGTTCTCACACATAAGCGGGCTTTGGACAATTATCGTAATACTATAAGAAAAGGATCGGCAGTAGCTGGAAACTGCCAGATGACGGTGTGGGGGAGGCGGATTGGGCAGTAGTGGAATCTGCCGCGGGGGGGGGCACACCTCACCGACAACGATACCTGCCTAATGAACATTTGGATACCTAACCCTGAATTATACCCCACGTCTTTAAAATAAAAAAATTAAAAGTTAAAGAAAAATAATAAATAAATAAATAAATAAGAAAGAATTCAGTGAGGAGCTGACGTGGGGATGAGAGAGGACAATTGTCAGGTTTCTGATATGGACCGCTAAGTGGGTGGGCAGGGATGAGACTGGAAATTCAGGCTGGAGAAGTGGGATGATGACTGGAAAGGCAGAGAGAATGAATTGGAGCCCAGGTGAGGGGCACACGGAGGCTTCCAGTCCTCTCCACTTGGCTTCACTCTTCCCTTCCTTCCTCTGGATTGATGCTGGCTTTGTCCTTTGGGTACTGTCTTCTGGCACAGTGAAGACAGTCCTCAGGAGTCTCATAAAAACCCGTTTGCTCTAGAAGACATCCAGTCTTCTTAGTGATTGGAAGTGAGGAATGCAGTCGATGTGGGGTTCTTGCCCTCCCAGCAGTTCCTGGAGGAGGTCTGTGCAAACCTGGCCAGGGAGACCATTGACTTGAAGGGTATTTGCTGGTACTGGTGCCAGGGCTCACAAATACCCAGATCTTGCCATGCCTATCTCTTCCTCAACACATGACTCCAGCAAGGGTCTCAAGGGAGATATCACAGTGAATGACAAGAAATCCCTGATATTCAGCTCTTCTTGACCTACAAAAATGGCAGTTTCATGGAGTTCAACCAAGTATATGCAAGGAAACAAAATGCCACTTTAAGCCCAACTGAGTCCACTGCAGGACTCTCTGGTAGAAGGCAGATATGGAGTACCACTCAGGGCTGAGTGCTGAAGCAAGGTTCATTCTTCCCCTAAGCTCCTGGAGGCTCCGTCCTCTCTGTCCAGCCATATGGTCCAGACGTGCTTCAAAGAGACAGAGCCGGTCAGGTGAGGAACTGTTTAGCACACGCTAGATTGAACTCTAGAAAGAGGATCCCTTTTAGTAATATTTTGTGGGAAGGGGTAAGATGAAGTTACGAAGATAGTGGAGGGGAGTTCCAAGATGTCTTCCCTGTTAGAGTACCCAGGCGTGGATGTCACATGGTGGGGAAGATGGATGTTGGTGATGAGTAGAATACTTGCAACATGGATGCCAAAAGAACCCTCATCTAGAAGGGGCTTCCCAAGGGCTAGTTGATCAGAACTGTGTACCAGAGCATACAAGGTACACACGTGTACAC
The DNA here is from genome assembly GCA_027257055.1 of Cephalopachus bancanus. Classification (NCBI taxonomy): domain Eukaryota; kingdom Metazoa; phylum Chordata; class Mammalia; order Primates; family Tarsiidae; genus Cephalopachus; species Cephalopachus bancanus. The sequence goes on from JAPVLO010000072.1 coordinate 6,026,360, forward strand.
ACACAGAGGGAGAGAGAGAAGAGGCCACTGAGTGGGGCGCTGATGACAAACACTTCTGGCATTGAACCCTCGTTTGCAGGTTGGATCTTCCTGTCTGAGCGAGTTTGGCCCCATTAAGAAGCAGTTGTCAAGGTGGGATTAGACATGTAAGGTGTGTATTGGGGACACATCTGTAAAACAGCGAGGTAGGGATGAAGAAGATGAAGCGAGGAAAGACTTCAGCTCTTTTGCAGATTTGACACTTTGAAGAAAAGGGAGGCTGAGGGAGGGTGCAGCCTTTGGTCTCAGGAAGGGGTGGGACCAGAAAAGGGTCCCAGCTGGGGGTCCAAGCCGCACATTTTTAATGGCCGCCTTCCCATCTACCCTGAGAAAGTTCCACTGATTATGAATCTTTGCTCTGAAGAACAGTAATTCAGTGGGGGTGGAGGCTGCCATTGCTATTTCACATGAAAAGGAACTGAGCACCTCTGCACTTCATGAAATCGTATTATTTTGAGGTGATGCCTGCAAACCACACAGAATGTGACTTCTCAAGGTTCTTCCAGCCAGGCACACTGACCCCTGCCTTTGTCTTGTCCCTTGCTGACCTCAGGAGAACCATGATAGTGGCGGTGGAGGGAGGGGGTAGGAGAAATACATCCTATAGGTGGTGGCTGAGGCATGCACGTGTATAAGGGCCTGTAGGCAGAGTGGAATTCAAATTCTGAGTCACATGCTGGGCACACTGGAACATGGGCTGAACCTTGTTAACTGCATCGAAACAATGACAATCCTGGTACTTGCCTTTCAGAGTGCCTATGGGAATGGTAAGAGAGGCCCTGTGGAAATTGGCTGGCAAGGTGCCTGGCATGTTTGGGCTCTGTGTGAAGAACCCACCCCCTTTTTTCTCCCATAGCCCTTTCCCCAGACTGCATCCTTCAGGGTTGATGAAATCCCATGTCATACGGGATGTGTATGATTTAATGGATGACAGAGTAGCAATTAAATGCGCAGGCTGATGCAGTCAAATGCCAAACATAAACTGTGTGTGTGAACACCTCCTCTGGGTTCAGGAGTGCAAGCTTGGCTGGAAGCGAAGTCACATTCAGCACCACAGACAGCACACTGGGATGTCGGGGAGACTGTGGCCCTGGGACTAAACGAGGTCTTCATCGCTTGTTTATCTGTTTCTTGGGGTCACTCAACTGTATCTTGCTTCTGTCTCATGTATCTTCAAATTTCCCTACTTTATGGAAACATAAAATTCTGCTCTAAATATCTTTCACATTTATGAAATATGTATGTATTCATATACATGCATACCTATGTATATGTGACATGTGAATATATTTTATGTCTGTGTGCATGAGGTCTGACAATTAAGTTTGCAAACTCATCCTAGAAGAAAATGCTACATACCTCATTGCTGAATATCACTATCGTCACCATCGAAGTACTCCCCTTGGGAAGCTATGCCCTGACACCAGTGCCTAGTCCACCCATCAAAGCAATTTTGGATCTCTTTTTCTCAAATGACCGTTGAAGCTACTGATGCGTTACTCTTGATGTCCTGAATGTCATCAAAATGTCTTTCTTTCAATATTTCCTTTATCTTCTGGCAAAGAAAAAAGTCATTGGGGTCCAGATCAGGTGAGTAGGGAGAGTGTTCCAATACAGTTATTTGTTTATTGGCTAAAAACTCCCTTACAGACAGTGCTGTGTGAACTGGTGCATTCGGGACCATTTCTGCACACACTTTTTTCATACCAAGATTTTCAGCTAAGATTTTCCTACCTGTTTCTCTATCAATGTTTATTTGGTCTACTATATTTCTCATAGTCAGCCAATGATTTTGACATTCAATTAAATGAATTTTTGCAATGTTTTTGTCAATTCTATTCATGACTGGCCATCCTGACCTTTCTTATTTAGTGATACTTTCTCTCCTCTCAGAAAAACATTTAATCCATTTGTACACTGCCATTTTCTTTCCTTTTTTTGAGTTGGAGTCTTGCCTGTCACCCAGGCTGAAGTGCAGTGGCACACTGCTCACGACCACCACAACCTTGACCCTCTGTGCTCAAGTGATCCTTTCGCCTCAGCCTTCCAAGTAGCTGGAACTACAGGTGCATGCTACCATGCCCAGCTAATTTTTTGATTTTATTGTAGCAAAGGGATCTCACCATGTTACCCACGCTGGTCTCAAACCCCTGGGCTCAGGCAATCCTCTTTGCCTTGGCCTCCCAAAGTGCTGGGATTACAGGGCCATTTTCTTCATGGCATTATCCCCATAAACTTGGACTAACATATCCCTGATTTCATTCCCACTCTTGCTAAGTGTAACAAGAAATTTAATGTTTGTTCATTGCTCTAATTCAAGCTCCAACATTTTCACAATGCCACACAAATCATGCAACAACAATATTGAATGCCACTCAGCAAGACACTGCCACTTGTCAACACAAACGCAGCTCTGAGACACTTATATAGCAAGGCTAAGAAAGCTTACCGACTTGCTTGTACAGAGCTGCCAAAGTAAGTGCATGGTAACGAGTTCGCAAATTTAATTGTCAGTCTGTGTGTGCGTAAATATGGGTGTATATGTGGATGTACACATGTGTGTATGTGTATATGATGTATAAGTGTGTGGGGGTGTATGTGCACATATAAACAGACCCTGCATTCCTGCAGTGACTGTCCTTCCCTCTCTCCTATTGACTGCATGCCCGTCCAATGCATCAACTCTATGTGTTGTTTCCACATCTTCCACATCGCCTACAAACACTCCAGTCAGTGTTTCCACCATTCGAGCTAGACGGTGCCCGTCAAGGCCGTGGTGTTGCCAGGGCCAGTGGCCATTTCTCATCTCTCCTTTTACTCAGCCTGTGCCCAATAAGTGCCTGGATGACCCTTGCCACCTCCTGAAGCTCCTTCTCTCCTGGTTTCCAGGACACCATGCATTCTTGGTCCACTGGCCATCTCACTGGTCATTCCTTCCCAGTGCCCCCATGAGTTATTCCTCAGCTTTCCACCTCTCAGTATGGGGCTTCTCCTGGGATTTATTGTCAGACAAGTTCTTTTCTCTAAATTCACTTTCCAGGTAGAATAATTGCCCCAGCTTGTCTTTTTTTCTAAGCTCCAGATCTATATATCCAAACTTCATAAAGCTGCACTTAGATGTCTAAAATACATTCCACACTTAACATGACTAAAGTCAAACATTTCCCCTATTTCCCAAGTTAATCTGTTCACCTGTACGCTTCCCCATCTCAGTGAAGGATAATTATTTTCTCATGCTGAAAATCTTGGAGATATTCTTAACTCCTCTCTTCATATTGCACCAAGTATATCCAACTCAGAAGAAAAAACTTTTGCCTCTATTTTCAAAACATATCAAAGTGTCCAAACACTTCTGGTTACCTCCCTGCTTGCACGTTTGTCCAATTTACTATCACTGCCCTCACTTCACTGCATTATATCTACTGTGCTCTCTCTCCCTCTCCCTCTTTCTCTACCCCATCCCCTTTCTCTTTCACTTTCCCATCTTTCCCACCTATTTTCAACTTGGCGTCCAGGATGGCCCGTTAAGGCACTAGCTGTGTTGTGCTCACACTGCCCAGCCCCATCTTACTCAGAGCACAGCCCAAGTCTTTACGGTGACCCAGAAAGCCCTGCATGATCCAAAACACCCTTCCCTCACACACACGCTTTCCAGCACACTGTCCTACCAAGCTCTGTTACCCACTCCTCCCAGATATGCTCTGACCAGGGACTCTTCCCCATGGCCCTCACACCTCCCTCTTGGTCCTTTGGCTCTCGGATCCAATGCCACCTTACCAGATGCCTTGCCTGACCACTGCATAGAACACAGCACCACCCACAATCATTCTCTTTGTCTTACGGCACTTGTCACTGCTTGACATATACTCTGTTTATTGTCTGCTTTTCCCATTGAACACAAGCTCTGTGAGAGCAAAGACTCTCTATCTTGTTCATTATTCTGTGCTCAGCTCTGAAAACAGTGCTTGGCTCACAAGCCTTGCTCAGAGAGAGTGAGAGAGCGAGAGAGAGAGAAAGAGAGAGAGAGAGAGAGAGAGAGAGAGAGAGAGAGAGAGAGAATATGAATGATGAAAAAGGCCATCTCCCCCATTTGGTAATGAACCTCTAGAAATCAGAGGCCAGTTCCAATTCACTGAGTATACCCTTGGGAAATGGGAAATGATTCCTCAATGAGCAGGTTATTGAAGGAAGAAATGAATGATGAATGAATAATCCACACAGCCCAGGATGTGGAGGGAGTATAGCTTGGGTCTCTCCAGGGCAGCCAGGGAGCACAACCCAGTCTAGGTGAACATGTAGTAGATCCAGCAAAAAAGCCTCTTCCGCTTCACAGACCCTGAGCCACAGGTCTGGCCAGTTGAAATAGTATCGGGGCAGGCCTGAGTCAGTTGGTCATAACTGACCAGGTGGCACCTGGAAAAGGAAGATAGGAAGACAGTCTGAATTCCGACCTTCTGCAGGCGGCTTTTCATCCAGCTGGACATTGGTCGTGGGGCAAAGAGCATCTCTAGAGCAAAAGGGGTCTCTGGCGACCCCTAGGCGGAACTCTGCAATCTGTTTTCCAGAGCAGAATCACAGTGGCGGTGGGGGCACTAGACCCCTCACTCAGGTTCCCAAAAGTGCCCAAGCTGGGAGAAGATACACCAGGGGTCCTTGTTTCCCAGCTTCAACTGCCCATTCATGGCCATGGGGTGTCATTCACTGAAGTTATTACACAAGAAGCCGCCGTCTTCAGACAGATCGCCGCTGGGGATTCCTGCTGGTCGTTAAGCACCAAGAGAACTCTAATTTAATTATCAACTGAACAATAACTTGATGGGTGTATTAGTTTTATCAGTGTGTACGTCCATAGATATTTACATATATGGACACACACAGATTCTTTCTAAGCGGCTGTAAATAATGAATAAACCAATACACTGACACATCATAATTCAGACCTTGAAATGCAATCAGATGCTTATCGGGAAACGAAGCTGCATCTGCAGCGAGGGGCTGCAGAACAGGAGATTTGTGGCTCTCGCCTTTCTAGCTTGGAGTCGTCACCCGGAGCTTTGCAAAGCCCCACCGTGGAGATGCACTTCGTCACCATTAATTGTGTGCAGGATATTTATGAGTTTGGTTGGCTGTTAACAACTTGGCCCCGCAGCCATTAATATTTATATTTGCAGCCCCCGGCGCTGGTAATGGACGGCTAACAGGCTCGGTTAATTGGTTTGCCACCCCCACCCTCTTACTGTATCTTTCCTGACCAGTGGAGGCGTCTTTCCCAGGGAATCTCATAATGGGCCTTTCATGTGTTGGTGATTTTAATTACCTTTTTATTGCTATGCAAATCTCCCTTCGTTTAATCTGGCAACTAAAGGGAGAGAGGACAGCACAACCAGCCAAAGTGGAGGCAGGAGTGAGGAAGGACGGAGGCTGCTGCATGGGGCATGAGCCAGAGTGCTCAGGTGTGCGGGAAAGACAGCCTGAGCAGTTGGAATAAGAAGCAGGCTCTGTCCTCCTGTGTATACGCTATTCGGAGCATGGCCATTTGGGACACTGGGCTCCCTGGGGGGGTGGGGACCGGGGGAAGGCAGAGCATCTTGGGATGCTGCCATGTGGGGGCGCTGAAATAGGGCTTCACTCACATTGGCTAATTTAGTTCTCTGGAGGTGGCGTCCAGGAAGAGAAACAGGCTTAAAGAAGGAAAGCGAAATGGTGTAGAACAGTTGGGGGGGGCTTTGTACCCATATGTGTGTGTTGCTGGAACCACAAAGAACATTCTACGCTCACGCTGCCTGATCGCTTCTTCTGGAAGGGCCATTTCCTGAGACAGGGCCCACAGATCTCCATCACAGCAGGGAATTCTCGGAGAAAGAACCCAGTTTTCTGTTAGACTGGCCAGCACTGTCCTGGGTAGGAAAGCGGAGGGAAGGGCCGCCTCGCCCATGTCCCTGCTCCCCCACCAGCCTGGGTCTCCTGGGCAGTGGTGGAGCCATGAATCCCCTGTAGGCAGGGACTCTGTCCCTCCAACCCAGGCTGTGTACAGGCCCCAGCATGATTCAGGAGGGGCTTGCTGTATGGACTTTAATGGAATTGTTAAGTCTAATGCTGGGGTGCGATGGCTCGTCATTCTAGCCAACATTTGTTACGCCATGAGCCTATCTTAGTGCTACTGTAACAGAATAACAGACTGGACACTTTATAAAGAACAGGCATTTATTTCTTACAGTTCTGGCATCTGGGAGGTCAAGGGTCTGTGTCTGGTGGGAGCCTTCTTGCTGCATCATAAAACAGCAGAAAGCATCACATGGGGAGAGAGCGCAAGAGATCAAACTCTTAGCCCCAAACCCTTCCAGATTCAGCGTTAATCCATTCACGAGGGAGTGCCCCCGTGACCTGAATGCCTTCCAACACTGTTGCATTGGGGATTGAGTTTCCAACACATGCCTTTGGGGGAACACATTTAAATGGTAGCTGGTCCTAGGTCCTCCAAGTCCCTAGAGCTTTCCTGAACTGCTAATGAGATAGATCTGTTATTCCGACCATTCAGGGAAGCAGGGAGAGGCGACCTCATACCCAGGCATCATCCCATGCAGGAATGCAAAAGAGGCAGGGCTGGAGGAGGCTCCCCACAGCAACTAGGGGAGCCAGGGCTCCTGGGGCTGGGGTGAAGGAGGCTGTCCACTGCTCCAGGGCGATTCTGCAAAGCCTTCCTGTTTGGGTCGAATTGGGAGATTTTAAAGTGAGGATGTGCGTGGAGGTGGGATGCAGAGGGGGCCCACATTGCAGGACAGGAAGGACCCTGTTAGGAACTGAACATCCTGAGGTCTGGCCCCACCCCCCTGCCCCCAGGCCCCACGTGGGGTCTCCAGTGTGGGACCTCCAGCAAGCTGCCTCCCTCTCTGCCTCCCTTTGTCACCTCTAAAACCTCAGGAGGATTCCAGGAGATCTTGCCAAGTGACAAGGTTACATGTTGCACGGATACGTTTTCAATAAATGGTTGCACAATTATTTCAATGTGTGTTAAGAAAATACAGCAACTATATCAAACTCGGGACTTCACATATATTATTGAGTCATATGTTATCCTCATATATAGACTTAAAGAAAAATTACGAATAAATTCAAAGCAAAATAGCATGATAGATACAGCAAAACTCATCAAGGTGGACATGACATGAATTAAAACTCAAGACATGTAGAGAAGTTGAATGGAAAAAAACATAGACACAAGAATTTAGGCACATTGGCATGTGTGTGCTCATGGGTGTGCACCCCTCACCTTCTGGATGGCTTTGCAGCTTTGAACAACAGTAGGTGAGACCTGCTGGCGCCCACCTGGCTGTGCTGGGTGAGACTGGCAGATATCAGGGCAAGTGAGACCTCAGGCCCAGCCAACAGCCCAGCCCCCCTGCTTCTACACAAAGGAGAAACCATATTAACAAAAGCACACACACACACACACACACACACACACACACACGTGCGCGCACACACATGCGCGCTCACTCTTCCATCCCGTAAATCAATTAATTCCTACAACTGGGTAAACTGTGAGGAAACATTCAATAACTCCCCCTAAATGTTCCATCCGGGCCCCTCAATGGCTCATTAGATTATACAAGGTATGGGTAATTACCCAGGAAAGACACACACTTTCCTATGCTGCCTCATCTCTTCTCCTCAGCCTTCGGCTTCCCTTAATGCAAAAGAAAACAGTGCATTGTGTATGTGGGCAAGCGTGCATGTGCGTGCGTGCTTGGGTGCCTGATGTCACTCTGGGATTGGAGTTTCCTTCTCGTGCTCATGAAGGGCCTCCTAAGGCTTGGGAAACTAAGGCAGAGAAGGCATCTACCCCACAGAAACATGACTGGCCTTGAAGGGAACCCACTTTATTTGCAGCCAGGGCAGGGTGGTGAGGGATGCCCATCTACAAGAGTCGGAGCAAGTCTCAGAGGCCCCACTCAGGAGGATGGGCTGCCTCCACTCCATCTGACCTCCTGGTGAGCCTCAGCTGGTGCCTCTGTTGCAGGTGCAGGAGGGTGGGCTTGGGCAGCCGAACCAGCAGGCCCCGCAGTTCCAGGGTGTGAGTTACTCTACTGTGAAAAGGTTTCACAATAGCATGTCTAGGTCCGAGTTGTCAAGGGGGAAATGAGCCGGCACTCAGACAACAGGCGGACATGTCTGCCTGTTGCAGGACTCAGCAGCCACTGTGTCCATTATTGTGTGAATGATGCTGTGACTGTCACTGTCATCGTGTTCATGGTTAGAAAATCAAGAAGAGCTACTCCTGGGGCAGGCTGGGCTTCTCTGCAATGTGGCTGCTGGGAATAACAGCCATAATTTTCACCGTCCACAGACTCATGCCTGGGACAGCATGAGCCATGGTCCACTTATGTGAGTAGATTCTGCCACAAATTCTAGGCTCCTAGGTCCAGTGTCCCAGTATCTGACACACAGTAGGCTTTCGAAAGTTAACATTGACTGTATAAATAAAGACAGGAATCAAGGAAGATCAGGTGGAAAACAGACTTGAGAGACCCAGTTACCTTGCTGGATTACACAGCAAGCAATGGGTTCAAGCTGCTCAAGTTCAGATTGGGTCCTGGGACTGGCCCACAGGACTGCCACTTCACTCTTCCTGCCCATTGCTTGAGGCCTCACTGCCAGGGCTGGGTACAGATGCATTGAAGAGAATGCATGGTGTTAAAATCTACAAGGCTCAGGAGTGCGGGGCTAAGTGGGGTCTCCCCGAGAAGCAATGGGAGGGAGTATGTGTCCAGGGAATGCACACACACACGTGCAAAACCTCGAAGGGGTGCCTTGGGAAAGGAGCTTCCAAAGGGGTTGACTCTTCGGAGAGGAGGACGGGGTCACAGAGAAGAAGGGTACAAGCCCTGTGTGTAGCGGGGAAGTTTCTCTCTGGGAGAGGAGGGGAAAAGGGTTTCTCTCTTCCAGAACGCGATTCAAACGCCCATTGGGCTCCTTGCCCTGGGAGTCTGCCCCGCTGCCCCCAGTTGGGAATTTGTGCAGTCAGCTGTGGCAAGGCAGCTCCTCTCTGAGATAAATCCTCCATTTCCAAGGTCAGAGACAGGCACTGGCGTAGATCGCTTTTCCTAAACAAGGAGCTAGCAGAGACAGTGGCAAGGCCTGGAAGATTCTCATCTCAGAGGTAAGAGACTCGGCTTCTCCACTAGTTTGCTGTGAGATGCAGCAATGGGACTCATCCTTCCAGCGCCACCGTCCCAGGAGCTGGGGCTGCTGAGCGGAGGGACAGCGGGTGTCTGTCAGAAGCAGCGAGACTGACAGCCCATGGCTATGATAGGGGAATGAGGAACATGAAGAAGTTCTGGAAGGAAGAACAGTGACTACTGCCCCGCCTCCCTCCAGGCTGCTGGGAGGATCACATGAGACAATTGCTGAGAAGACGCTTTTGGAGAAGCACCACGTGCTGTAGAATCCCAGGCTGCTATTATTAAAGCAGATGACGATCAGCACAAGGAAGCCTTTCCATGGGGAAAGTGGGATGGAGATAATCGGGGGGGGGGTCATGTCAGTTTGAAGGCACACATCTCAGAATCTCCGAGGTTACTGAATGCACTTTCATGAAACGTTTGGTCACCCCTGCACCTGTACTCTAAATCCTCTGAGTGGGGGCTGGGGAGCCCATTTCTGGTTACCCCTTGTCAGACAGCTCCGATGGTAGGGAACCTCCCTGCTCACACAGTCTGAAGCTAGCTCCCAGGAGTGACACCCATTGTTACTTGTTCTCTTTTCTGGGACTTTTTGGACATAATCCTGGGGCCCTGAGTCCTGGCATCCCAAACAATCACCTTCAGGATGGACCCAAGTCTCTCCTAGGCTGAGCCATTGACAGCAGATTTGAGGTACCGTTAGGAACCATGTCCCTGAGTGCGAACATGAGAGGACAGGGATTGTGGGAGAAATCTGGGAAATCCCAGGAAGGAGGAGTCATCTGGGTTGAACAGTGTCCCCCAAAGATTCATGTCCACCAGGGACTTTAGGATGGGAACTTATTCGGAAACAAGGTCATTGCAGATGTCATTAGGTAAGATGAGGTCACGCTAGATGGGGGTGGGCCCTCAATCCAATGGCTGGTGTCCTTGTAGGAGGAAAAGAGACACAGAAACATGGAGAAGGCCATGGGAGGACGGAGGCTGAGACTGGAGTGACACATCCACAAGCTGAGGAATGCTGAGGAACACCAGCCACACCAGAACCGGATCCTCCCCTCGTGCCACCAGAAAGAATCCGGCCAACCCCTCGACTTCTGGCCTCTTGGCCTGTGAGGGAATGCACTTCAGTGACTTGTCAAGGCAGCCCTGGGAGGTGAGTATGGGAGGCCCAAAGAGGAGGTGTAGCTTGGCCTCCCCTTTTGCCTCCAATTTCAGGCATTTCTGAGATGAATGAATGATTGGGGTCCAGAGGAAGCCACCTGGCCACTAAAACCCAACAGCCACTCCCAGACTGGCAGCACATGCTCATTCCTGTGGGATCTGGGGTGTCTGTGCAGTGGGTTCCCTTGAGTAAAGCTGGAGGGGACGGTGGGCCACTCAGGGCAGTTGGCGTGGGAAGGTGGTCACGCGGTGCAGTGACAGAGGAAGTCCAGCTGGCAGGTGGGTCACAGTGCCTGGAAAACATGGGTGGCAAGTCTGGTCTGGCAATTAGGCAGAGGGAGCCCTGATGGGGGGCCCTAGGGCAGGGAGAGCAGAAATCTCAGCAGGCGGTGCCTCCTGCCAGGGGCTGAGGAGGAGGCCACAGCCCCTCAGGGAAGGCAGGGGACTCAAGCACTCTTGGAGCTGGCCTTGGGGAGAGACCAGGCTCGCACACAGGAATTGGCACAAACTCCAAGGACTCCCGGCTTAGATAAGGAGGATGAAGGGTGAGTGGGACCAGGACACGAACGTCAAAAGGAGTGGGGGTCCCAGAGGTACCCAGGGCCCCAGAGAAAGGCAGCATGGCGCATTGACCAGCCAGAAACCACAGACCTGGACCCTACTCTGTACTCTGGGACCTTCTGCAGATTGACACAAGCCTCCTGCTCAACCCCTCTGAGCCTGGCTTCCTCATTTGCATAATGAGAATGGCCACACTCCCTTCACTGCGACGTCACAAAGGTGAGGGGGAGAGTGTGTATTTCTTGCCTTGTCTCAATCTGGCCCACAGCAGGGACTTAGTGATGGAATGGTGACAGCTATTTGCTGCATGTCTGCAGAGATGGTAACAAGAGCCTAGCAGAATTAATGGGGATCAGAGTCAGAGATGGGCAGGGTAGACCAGGACTGAAGTGTTGGGAAGGAAACATGGGCTGGTCTAAGACAGCAGCCACGGTCAGCTGAAGGTCAAGGACAGAATCAAATTGGTGACCAGATGGGTCCAGTGGCTCTACCTACGGCCTCCCCAGGCCAGTCCAAGGACAGGGGCCCCAGGGCTTCCCCGACCTATCATTCAGGGCTCCCTCAGAGCCAGGGTCTGGATCTAGAAGGCTCCAGGGCAGGCTGCCTTCTGGAAGCATCTCTTTGCTCTGCATCCTCTCATCCTTCCATCTCTGCCATCAGCGTGGTCCCCCTGGGCTGCCAGCTGGAACTGGCAATTAGCAGTTGTCTTCCTTGGGCAGACAGCAGTCTCAGTCACTTCCCAGGAAGCGCCCATGTCTCTTCATTAACCAACCATTCACCAAGTCAAAATACCAGCCAACAACAGGACAGGCAGGGACCGCCAAAGGGCAGCCCTGGGCTCCAGGAACTCATAGCCAAGAGGGAATGTAAGAGGACATCTGGTCCACCCACCCCCAAGTTCAGGTTCATTTCTATAGGACTGAAGCTCAGATGGAGACGACGACAGAGGGCATTCTGGGCAGCTCTGCCGAGTTCTTGAGTTCTCTGGACCTCACTGAGTACGGATTGAACATTTCCAGGGTTTGGGGAATACATTCCTTTGCGAAGCAGCCATATCACTGTGAAACATTGTTGATCCCTGGAGACTTTTTCTGCACACTGACCAGGTCTGTCTCCATATCACTTCACGTCATCAGTCCTATTTCTGGCTTTGGCAGCCACCCAAAACATGTTTGTTCCATTTTTCCCTCAAACCCTCTCAGAAATGTTAATGCAGCTTTGGGGACGACACAGTGGCTCACACATGTAACCCCAGCACTTTGGGAGGCCAAGGTGGGTGGATTGCTTGAGCCCGGGAGTTTGAAACCAGCCTGAGCAACACAGAAAATCCTCATCGCTACAAAAGATTAAAAAAAAAAAACTTAGCTGAGTGTGGTGGTATGTGCCTGTAGTACCAGCTACTTGGGAGAATGAGGTGGAAGGATTGCCCAAGCCCAAGAGGTTGAGGCTATGGTGAGCTGTGAGCATGCCACTGCACTCCATCCTGGGTGACAAAGTGAGACCTCAGCTAAAAAGAAAAGAAAGGAAACAAAAAGAAAAGAAAAGAAAGGTTGAGGATATGCCCAAGGTCACACAGCTAAGAAGTCGCAGACCCAGGGTTTGAGCTCCATCCACCTCCCTCAGGCTGCAAAGCTTGTGCTTCCTACTCAGCTGGGAGCCATGAACTGTGTCTGGCCAGGGTGTCCCTGCTCCTCATAAGGCCACTGCTCCACCTCCAACCCACCCAGCAGCCAAGCACCCTAAACCCCAGTTGCTCCCTCAGTGCTCAGCTTCAGTGCACCCTGGGAGGGGCAAGATGGTGGCAGGCCCTGCCCTTAGTGAAGGTGAGGAAAGGCTGGCCTGGGCAAGGAGACCTGTGTTTAGGCTCTTGGTGCTCCTGTCAGCATGATTAGTCCCTGTCATTCACTTCCTTGTGTGGATTCATCACTGGCTACAGCCTGGCTTGGTCATTGTCATTTCCCTCCTGGCCTTGCAGAGCTGAGGGTGGTGGCCTAGCCTAGGGGTGACTCCCTCAAAGCACTTTCAGGGTCCTGTTCTCTGTCATCCCTCAGCAGCCCTCGGAGAAGGGTCTGGGGGCAGGATTGCTGTTCTGTTTGACAAAGGAGTGAGCCCTGCCCATAGAGGCTGAGGATGTGGAGGAAGGCCCAGGATGAATCTCCTCCACAGTGCCATGTTAACTGCTTTATAACATGGGCCCTGAACAGCGGCCTGACCGTGGGTGAGGCCTTCAGCCTTTCTGCCTCAGGTGCACCTCTGCCAGGTGAAGGTGGGCACCTTGAGTCCTGTCCACCCCAGGGCTGTGGTGAGGACCCCATAGCAGAGCATCTGTGAGGGCATCTGGGGCACAGGGCAAAGTGGTCTCATCAACTTCTGCTTGCTGATGGAGAGGCCTGAGAGCCCTGTGATTTACCCAAGGTCACAGCTCTAGGTTGAGCCAAAATACCTCTTCAGTCTGCAGATGCCAAATAAATGGGAGAATTGCTGGACTTAAGGATCTCCCCCCATGTGCCCAGGCACGTTTTTTACCTGGCACCTGGCTCCCCCGGAGGCATGGCTTGGGGGAGTGGATGATACCCATGGCTTGTGCATCCTATCCTACGTGCACTCCCTGTAGATGACACAGAAGGTGGCCTCTGGAATCCCATCAACCTTTTTCCAATTCCCACATTGGGAATGTCACTAGAACGTTCTCAGCCAGCGCTGGCATCTGGCTGGAAGGGCTGAGGTGAGGAGGCAGGTGGCAGCCCCACCCCTGTGCCTGGCATGTGAACCAGTGGCATGCAGTGAACACCTGGGGCCATCGCTGTGGTCTCAGCTGTAGTGGGGGAGCAGCAGGAAGAGCCACACAGAGGCATCCTCACCCCGACATCTGCCATGGCACGGCCACCTCACAGCCAGGCACGGGGCCACAGAGCACTTGGGGCCCTTGAGTCTGCCTCCCCGACTCCCACCCACCGCTGCTTTGTGGCCTCCTGGTTCATGCACCCCAAGGCCAGCAACTGAAGGCACCTCGGTCCTATACTGATCCTGTCCTGCCTTCCTCTTTCGGTCTGTGATTCCACGCGCTCCTCAGTTTGTGGGGAGACATAACCCATTCATCTGGCAACTTGGTGTGCTCGCGAGTGTTTCTCTCACAGTTGTTCTTTGACTGCTGTTGGCATGAGTCACAGACAGATAGAAATGGAACCTCCTTATAACACCGGGCCTGGGGGCACAGGGGAACAACCCCAAGACCTGGCTACATGGGCTAGAAAGAGACAGAGGAGGAAACTTTCTTGGTGGCCTCCTCCCATCACTCCAAGAGGAATAGTCATTTCTTCCAGGACGCCAAGGTCCACCACTTGCTAGAAATGAAGGTGGTGTGTATGAAGTCACTATAGGACAAGATCTAGGAATAAAAATTCCTGCCTGAAGCCATAGCCACCCTTCCCACGAGGTTTCCCAGGGGAATACGCACAGAGACCACGGTTGAATGAGCAGACCGGGGCCTCTACTCCAGGAAGAGAATGCCAGGGAGCTGGCTGGAGGGATCACGCTTTCCCCCACAGTCCAAGCCAGAATGCTGAGCTCTCATCACACTCTGGGTGGAAAAGGGCAAAGGGCCAGAGACCCCCAGGAACCCACCTCCAGTAATCTCTGACCCTGGATCCAGCCAGTGAGATGGTGGGAGTCTGAAATGCTTCTCCTTGTTCTTTCCACCCAGGTGCCCACCTTATGAGGTCCTTCAGGGTGTCCTGGCTTCACCTGTCTCCATGACCCTCTGTCTCTTCCTTCATCTGAGCCAGCTATGGCGGCACCCTGGAGCTGAGATGCCGCCGTGTGGGGGTGGACTGGGGCTTCCTGAGTGACTGCCAAAGGGGCAAGAAGCTACCACTGGGATGGGGGATGGGGGGCTGAACCATCCCAAGGCACACGGATCCATGGGAGGCAGGATACGGGGGGTGGGGCTGGGCAACAATCCCGGGTGTTGTAATATGTGGTTTCCAGGACAGTCTGGTTGGCTGTGGCCTCCAACTCGGGGTTGCCCTTGCTATAGGGCAGGCCAGGTTTCCTCTTGGCTGCTCCTGACGTTATTGCCTTGGGACAGCTCATCAACATGGGTTGCTTCCCTTCCTTTGCCGACTCATGCCCCTTCCCTTTACTCTTGCTGCCCTTGGGATCGCACCTCCCAAGCAGACACCGTGCTCAACCCCGGTCTCAGGCTCCATTGTCCCGAGAACAAAACTAAAACCTAAGGTTTTTATCCGATGACCTCCATTTCGGACACTGTGTACAGCCCAGGAATAAAGAAAGGCTATTCAGGAAAAGAAATGTTCCTTTAATGTTGTTTTATCTAAAATAAAGCAGCAAAGCTGGGCATGGTGATTCATGCCTGGAATCCTAGCGCTTTGAGAGGCTGAGGCAGGAGGATCACTTGAGCACAGGAGTTTGAGACTAGCCTGAGAAACAGTGATACTTTGTCTCTGCAAAAAATACAAAAATTAGCCAGGCATGGTGGCATGCACCTGTAGGCCCAGCTACTTAGGAGGCTGAGGCTGGAGGATCGCCTGAGCCCAGGAGGTTGAGGTTGTGGTGAGCCATGACTGTACCACTGCCCTCCAGTCTGGGCGACAGAGTGAGACCCCCCCGACTCAAAGACAACCAACCAAACAAAACAGCAAAATAAAATGAAATAAAGGAGCAGAAAACAGGTATAAGAACTGGGAGCATTTGTTTATTGAAGAAGTTTTGAGATAAGACACAGAGAAAACCTTCGAAAAGCTTCTATGTCTGAGGGGGCATGGAAAACGTCTACAGCAGGGTGAGAAAGAGGGAAGTCCAGGAAAGGGCAGACAATGCGGCATGGAGCTGAAGGGCATGTCCCCAGGAGAGTCTTTGAGGGGAGAAGACATCCTCTCAGCTGAAGCCCGGGCAGTAACTTACAAGGGTTGGAGGGATGGCATTCGAAGCAGAGGGAACAGAATATGCAAAGGCTACAGGAATGCAGGACCATGGTGTCCATGGGGACACCAGAATAATTGAAGGTGTGGGTGTCATTGGGAAGAGAGGGCATTGGCTTGAAGGAGAAAAGTCAGTAAAGGCAAAATGAAGACCACACTTGAACATGCAGACGCTCGACTTCACCCTTGGGCTGTGGGAAGCACCTGCAACGGCACTGTGATGTGACCAGAGACAGAAGGGTGGCTCTGCAGTCCCAGCTAAGAGGTGGTATGCATGGGCTTGGGGGAGTTGGGGCCAGGGGAGCAGTGTAGACATCCAGAAGGGTGGAGGGGTTGGCCAGAACTCGGAAGGCCTGGTAGTGGGGAGAGAAGGGAAAATTCAGGAACCAGGAAGGAGAGAAATAGCAGGGGCAGGAGAGACACGCAGCCAGGTGAGGCATCAGGTCAACCGAGGGTACTGTGCGTCTGGGGAAGAGAAGGTTCAGAGAGATCAGCAGCTCAGTCGAGACACACTAACTGTCAACTCCATTGTAATTCCCAAGAGAGGATATGCATGGGCAGTTGGCTGTGAGTTGGAATGGGCAGAACTCAAAGACAGAGAGCAGGTCAGAATCCACAGAAAACAGGCGAACTGAGTCCCTGGATGAGATGATGAGCTGATGAGGGATAGTGAGAAGAGAAGAGAGGAGAGGTGGGAGTTGTGGGGTGGGGGGAGGAGTAGCAGAGGAAGAATAGAAACTCATGCCGCCAAGAGGGACAGGCAAGGGAAGGGATCCTTCAATGGTCAAAGAGAATTTTCAGTCCCAGCATTTTAGAAACTTTCAGCTGGCAGAGTTATTGGAGGGCAGATTAGATTTTTATTCAACATTTTTTTCTGTGCAGGAATGTCTTTAGCAACCCTATGGTTATGTAGCTTCTGCTTGAACACCTCCAACTATGGGGAGCTTACTACCTTTGAGCTGGACCTCAGACTTGGGATGACCCTTGTGCTAGACAGCTCTCCTACATATTGTGACCAAACCTGCCTTACCCTCCGGTGCTGGATTTATCCTGAGAGTTAAAAGACTCATCTCTTTCCTCTGGCAGGGGTTGACTTCCTAAGATTTGAAGACAGTGACTGTGTCCTCTGTGAATTTCCTCTTCATATTGACCATCCATAGTTCATACTGACCACTTATAATTCACATTATGGACCATCCATAGTCCAAAGTCATTGTCTGTTGATTGCCTGTGGAAAGACCAGGCAATCTTGGGTTGACCTCCCCAGCGACAACTTTCAGCTGCAGGCCAAGAGTGCAGAAGGTCAAGGCCCACAGCCTTTGCTGCTGTCCAAGGCTGGAAGCTCTTATTTGACCCTGGCGGGAAAGGGCCAGCTTACCCATGCTCACAAATGCAGTGTGTGCTAGGGAGCTGTCTGGGTCACAGAGGTGGGTATAAAAAGTTTAGGTGGGGCCAAGGTCTCACCTAGGTTGTCCTGCAACAAAGAAAAAGTGGAATTAAACCATGTTTAATACCAAACCCCCACTATTTTCACTATGCTTAGCATCCTTTTCAACAAAGAGGGAAATTGGCCAGAAGTCCCTTCTTGGTTCCTGCTTTGTGTGAATAGTATCAAACATGAGCAGAGAGGTAGACAAGTGCACCTTGCAGCTTGGTGATGGGTTGGGACCACTAACTCACGTATCAGCAGCTCCACCCTATGTCCCCTCCCCACCTCCAACTCACCAGGCCACTTGGAGTTGTCTCCCGCTTGGCTCTGGGTATCAGAGCGTGTCCCCTGCCACCTCCCTTCATGCTGTGGTCATAGTGATCCTCTCAAAATGCAAGACAAATGTGCCACCCTGTGCCTACAGTCTGGGCTTGCCACATCAATGCCACCTCCTATGGACCTCCAAGACTGCACTGCCCAACCCCGCTGGCCCCCACAAACTTGTCTTGCATCTGCACCCTTCCCTGGGCACTGGCCCCAAAGCCAGACCTTCTTCAACCTCCCTCCCATGACCTGTAAACACTATGAGCAGGCGGATTTGAGGTGGGATGGAGAAAGTCCAGGAAAACCATTGAGAACTTGCTGGGGCCCCTCATCTTCCTCACCCCATCAATCACTCCGGGAACACAACTGGGGGACCACGATAAATGGGAATGCTGAACCCTTCTGAAAATGAGCTAATCACCTGCCCTCCTGGACTTACCACTCCCTGTCAGGCAGGCTGTTAAGGGAGGTGCTGAGGAGAGACTCCATCCACGGAGGGGTAGAGAAAAGAGGTTGGTGGTTGAGTCACTCAGCCCACGAAGACACTCATCTTCACAACCAAAAAAACGGGGGAGGACCAGGGTTCTTGCAGTCTGATGCAACAAAATGGGACTCCCTGGATAGTGCTCTCCTGAAGGTCATACAGTTCTCATGTGGGCACAGAGAACACCACATGCACCCTAATTACCGCACAGATGGCATGTGGGGGAGGTCCCTGTGTGAACACAGACCAAGCCCAAGTGGGGTTCAGGTCAGCAGATAAGTGGGGAGCTCACAAGAATCTGCGGAGGGTTTGCATTTGGCGCCAGAAGAAGGGATTAGTAAACCCAAACCCTGGAGTGCTGTTTTAGTTGCAAGCCAAGGGAACCTCCTGTCAATAACGTGTAAGATGCTGGGTGTGAGGCGGGAACAGCACATGTATACGGTGAAAGGCTCTATGCTGCTCGTCTGTCAGCTGTGTCTATGAAAGGCAGGAGCACTGGCATGCTGGGTTATTTCCTCCACATGTCTTCCTTCTCCATGGACTGGTGATCCCAGGGAAGGAGAGGCCAAGGGAGGGGAGAGACCTGGCCAGACCTGGGCCTTAGCAGGTCAGAATCTCATGGGACTCAGGCTGGGCCATATGTCGAAAGCTTCCCACTCTTGGCCTCAGGTGCCTATGGCCGGTCTGCAAGGAGGTTTCATCTCATCGGGCACCCTAGGGGCTGAGACCAGGGAGGCGAGGTGGCCAGGGTCTTGTATCTCTGAGTTCAGGGCTTTGTTACAGACACAGGGCCCCCTGGCAAGTGCTCAGCATTGAGGTCACATGTGGACGGGTCAGGCAGGAGGGGAGGGGATTGGAATTGCAGGGCTGGGCACCCAAGAGGTCAAGATGGTGGATCCTCCTCTTCACCACACTGTCCACCAACATCTGACTTCCTCAAAGTCCTCTCTCTGCGTGCCAACCTTGGCCCAGCACCTGAGTCTGTGAGCTTCCCCCTCCCTCCGCTCCTAGCCCCTCCTCTACCTGACTTGGGCAGGAGCTCTGTGCCTCCCAGCACACTTGAAACCGGGTCAATCAATGTCTGCAAAGTGTCACTCCATGATAGTACTTACTACATTTCTTGGGTTCTGTGAATGCTGGGCTGCCTCCCCAGTGACCCAGAGCTTTGTGAGTGAAACCGTGACTCAGTCATCCTCTGTACTGAGCCTCACTCCAGGGCTAGGGACACAGAGGTCCCAGGCTATAAGGGCCTGGAGGGCTGACCCCAGTTCTGCCAGTGGTAGATTGTCCCTATGGTGCTGGTGACATGGTGTGGGCACATTGGTACATAAGACCAAAACCCATCAGGCAGTCAGAAGAAAGAGACAGAGACTCCAGGCTTGGAAATCGGGACAAATGGGTCCACAACCAGGCAGAACAATTAGAAAAATCGCACGAGCAAGTTTCAGGCGGAGGCAGGATCAGGGCAGGAGGTGGGAGTAGCAGGCAGCAAATAGGGCGCTTAGGTGCAAGCCCCAGGCAGGGCTGGTGCAGCTTCCCCACAGGGCTCCTCTGCATGGCTCAGGGAGCCGGGATTGTCAGCCAGGCCTTGTCATGTCTACTTACCAGCCAGCCAAGAAACAGCAGCGGCCGGTAAAGAAGAGGCTGTCAGTCTTGCTTTGCATTTTCTTTCTTTTCTTTTCTTTGTCACCCAAGTTAGTGTGCAGTGGCATGATCACAGCTCACCACGGCCTCCATCTTTTGAGCTCAGGCTATCCCCCCACCATATCCTCCCTAGTAGCTGGGACTCCTGACCCCCCACAGCTCCCTGGCCAGCCGGCACATGCTCATGGGACTGACCCACAATTCTGGAAGTGGCCTCCTCCAGGACCCTGTGGTCCAGGGTCCCCCAGGTCGAGGTCCAGCCTGCCACGCATCTACTCACAGCTCTCCATGGCTCCTCCCCAACCTCCAAATCAATGGCCTTGTCCTGTGGGCCTTTTCACCTTCCGTCCTATCTCTGCTCACCTCCCTCCCTCTCCCATGCTGGGCTCACTGCCCACCAAGCACCCTGGTCTCCAGGCCTTTGCTCTTGCTGCTCTGGCCTCCTGAGACACCCTCCCTCCCCTTTCCCTCTCCCATCTGCAGCCATCAAAATGGGTTTTGTCTCCCCAGGCTCAGGCTGAGGCTGCCTCCTCCCTGAGGCCTCCCATGATGAGGATCAGGCCCATATGTCTCTCCCTGAACCTCCTGGCCCCCGTCTCTCTCCAGCAGGGCCCTTTCAGTTGAGCTGTAATCTACTGCCCTGCTGACAGAGATCGCGTCCCGTCGGCTCGCCTCTCCTGAGCGGACTCGTAGCCGGAGCCGTCTGCTGAAGGAGCTAATAGCGCATCACGGATGGATGCTCCAAGCTCGGGCTGCTCCTCCGCTCCCAGCCAAACGGCCCTCCCACTCGGACTCTCCCAGCACACTGGGAGCCAAGCACGATTTTTGGCTGGCCTTGCCGAAGCGACATTCAAAAGCCCAGGCTGCCGTGTGAAATCTCCTGGCTCCTCCTTTGTGATTTTCAAGCTAAAAATAAGATCCCCGGGGACCCCGGTCGCTGCCATTGTTGCTGCTATTGAAACGTGATGAGCGCCTGATCAAAATTCTCATGCATTGTTGACAGAGGAGGCAACCCGGCACTTATCTCCCAGTGACTTTAAAAATAGAGCCTCTTCCTTTTGTGCCAGGGCAAAGCAATAATTTAGATAATTGAAACTCTGAAATGAGTTGCAGACAAATCGCTGTGGCTTCGGGCCCTTTTATGAGACTTTTTCTTTGTATAAAAAAGAATGGAATCAGAAGAAGAATGTTTTGCTCACACAAAGACCCTGAGTGGGACGAATCTAGTCAGTGTAAAACTGCACAGCGCTGGGGTCCCCGACTGTTAGGTTGGGGTTATCATGGCTTCTAGGGGTTGCAAACCTCCTTTCTACCCCAGGACAGAGAGTGGATACAGGGCTGGCTGAGGGGCGGAGCCGTCTGTGACAGGGAGGAGGATGGGCTCTCGGGATGAGCTTCTTCCTTCCTCTCCACCCAGGGAGTGGCTCTTCCCCTGCTTGGGAGGCGGGTCAGCCTGGCTGGGGAGCACCTAGTAGCTCTGGGGAGAGATTCTCTCTGTCCCCTGCACTGGATCCGATCTGGAGCAAGTTTCTCCGTCCACATCTGAAATCAGAATACTACACTCCAGGGGTGGGAAACGGAGGGCTATTTGATCTTCCTGGGCCTCCCCAATCAGAGCCACCTGCAAGGGCCTCATAAAAGAGTTTCTAAGTCCTCCTGGCTCTCTGTAGTCATTGCCTGCAGCAGCCACCCTCCCTCCCTTGGGGGAATGCAGCAGCCTCCTCCCTGGTCTCTCCACTGCCCTCCTGGGGTACCTTGCCAACATCCCCCCACTTCATCCCTCCCCACATTTGTATTTCTCCTACTCCAACGGCCAGAGTGATCTTTACAACACATGAATTGAGAGTCTCTACTCCCTCATTCCTGGTCCCAACTGATTGCCTATCCTTTGAGAACTCAGTGCACATTCTCACCACAACCCCACACCACCTGGCATTAGCACCCTCCAGTCTCCCCAGACACCCCCACTTCATGTTCCTTTTGCTATAAGGACAGGGGACTTCTGTCCCAACCCCCCAATGGATACCCCTAAGGGCCTTGCTAGGGTCATCAGATAAAAACAGGACCCCCAGTTAAATTTGAATTTCCAATAAGCAACGAGTAATGTTTGAGAAGTATGTCCCAGATGGGAACATTCTTCAGACTTTATATTCAATATTCTGCAGGATTTAAGACCCTATGCAGACGATTCATCCATAGCTCCTCACCCTCGATGGCCCAGCTTATCACCCGGCTGTCCTCGAAACAGCTTCATGTGGGCATCTGATGTCCCCTCAAACTGAACAAGTCCCAAATAGGAGTCCTGACCCTCCTCCCACCTTTTCTGGCCACCCTGTCCACATCCCTGGCCGTACTTGGAGGCCCTCAGGACCTCCTCAGATGAGATGCTCAGGCCACCCTGTCCCAAGGCAGGGTTTTGCATGAAGCATGAGCTGTCAGTTAAAGGGTTGCCTCTTTGGGTGGCTTTAGGCGGGGCTGATAGAGACCAGCTTCACAGTGTCTCCTGGAATCACCACCCAAGTCAAATACCTGCCCCCAAATCCTCGTCTCAGCTTTGCTCTGGGATGATCCCAGACAGGCATCCATAAGCTTGTTTCTCTTTCCCCAACACCCAACTCACCTGTAAATCCCAGGTCCCTTTCCCATCTGCTCCTGGCTCCCATCTCCACCATCTTCATGCACACTCCTCCCCTGGAATGTGACAACAACCCCCCACTGCTCCATATACCTCCCTCATCTCACACAAGTTAACAATGACTTCCTCCGCCCTAGGTTAACATCCAAGTCCCTCACCTGTACCTCCAGGATCTGGCTCTGTCCCTTTCTCTGTCCAAGCTCCTCTCTGCCCCAAGGCATTTGCACATGCCACTTCCTGGACCTGGACCCATGCTCTTTCAGCCTAGCTAGGTCAGATCAGCCTGCAGGTTTCTTCTTACACAGGCCCACCTCACCTTCATCCCACTTGAACTTCTCTCCCTCATTAACCTCTCAGTCCACCTGGACTCCAGCATGGCACCCGCTTCATTAAGTGGGTGCACCTGTGCATGCTTGCTTGTCTTGGGGTGGGGCTCCTTCACTGAAGCATGAGCTCCATCAAGGCACACACCTGTAGGTCTCGTTCATCATTGTATCCCAGCACCTGGAACAGTGTCATGCTTTAAGGATGAGGTTCTGGGACAGAGAGAGGAACAGACCTCTTTTGGGGCCAGGCCAGGTATGGGACACTGGCCAGGAGAGTGTACCAGGGCCACTAGCTCTGCTGGGCCGTGGCCTGAGGCAGCTCTCCCCTGGCTGGGATTCCTGACCCAGGGTGGATTCTCACCTTCTGAGGCCACAGAGTTCCTAGGAAAGAGCCCTGGATTGGGAGTCAGGAGTCAAAGGCTCTTTCTCTCCCCTTCCCTGAGCCTGTGTCCCCAGGTGTAGACTGGAAGGTGATGACCTTGTAAAATGATCATTAGAAAGCACTAATTGTGCCAAGAGGTGTACCTAGCCTGTGTCTCCTTTCCAGGGCGGAGGACCTAGGGACCCATTTTCAGCCTTTTGTTGGTTTGTTTTAATAGATGCTTTTTAGAGTCGTTTTAAGTTCACAGCCAAATTAAGCAGAAAGTACAGAAATTTCTCACACGCCCCCTGCCCCCCTCATACGCACAGCCTCCCCCACCACCACCACCTCCCGTCTGAGTGTGTGCCTGTTCAATCGATGAACCTAGGGTGACACATCATCACCCAAACCTAGTCTACCCTTGGACATTTGGTGTTGCACGCTCTGTGGGTCTGGACAAATGTTTGTGACATGTCTCCCCAACTGTAGCATTGTCCGGAGTTGTTCCACTGCCCCCAGAATCCTCTGTGCTCTGTCTATTCCTCTCTCTCTCAAACCCCAGGCAACCACTGATCTTTTTACTGTCTCTCTAGTTTTGTCTTTTCTAGACTGTTCTATAATTGGAATCATACTGTATGAAGCCTTTTCAGAGCGGTTTCTTTCTCTTAGCAATATGCATTTAAGTCAGGCTCTTTTTATTAGTCAAATACCTTCAGCTGTGTGTCAGCCGTGGTGGGCCTGGTAGGAATGAGGGGGTGGGGAGCCTACCTCGCCTTCCTGACTGCCTTGTCTCCACAGAACTTGATTCTCACCTTCGACCCAATCCCATGCATCAACCCCCTCAGTCTAGGGGCTCATCCTGGCAGGATGTGTCCTGGTCTGCCAGTCCTGCCCGGATGGCCCTAGGCCTCTGCGGCTGTCCACTGACATAGAGAAAAAGACCCAGCACTCACGGTCCCCTGCTTCCCCCCGCCAGGAGCCTTAGCACTTAAGATAACCAATCAGGGCCATTGCACTGGCCACAGCGGCTTTGTGAGGCTGCAGAAGTGTCTTCACCACACACCCTCCCCAGCGCCTCCAGACAGAATGAGCACGCATTGGCGCCTCGGCCTGCCTCAGTCTCCCACCAACCGTCTCCACTGATCCCCCCCTCATCTTCCTTCTCTACCAAACATCTACAGGTAAATGGAATAATAAAAAACATTTAATTGAACACTCAAAAAATCCTCATGAGGAATCATATATATGGAAAATGTATACATTGAGAGCTGGAAAATCAAGCCCCCTGCCCAAGATTCCACAGCTGTCAGTGACAGAGCTGAGAGTCCACCCAGCTGGGAAGCGTGGCTGCACATCCCTGTCACAGCCATGCATGGTCCGGAGTTCAAATCCCATCTCATCAAGCACCACTTCCAGCGTGACCCTGGAAGTGCTGGTTAGGCATCTCGAGTTCAGCCCCTTGACTGTACATCAGAGGTGACAAGAACACAGGGGCCCAAGGATAAATTATATAATTCATGGAACTAGCTGGTACAGCATAAGCAATTAGCAACACTCTTCATCCATCACCCATCCATCCACTCACCCATCCGTCAGTCACGCATCCATCCTCCTTCCCTTCCTTCCTCCCTTCACCAGTGCTTGTAGGTCAGAGTTGGACCACTTGTTGACAAAGTGAGTGACAGAACCAGGAGGATTCAGAACCAAGTCATCTGATTCCGCCCCCCACTAGTTTCCACAGCCCTGCCCTGAGGTGCAAAGAGGAGTGTGGCGTGGAGATTCGTGGCCTAGAGGTCCTGAGACAAAGGTGGATTTCGTCCTTGGCTATTGTGATGGATGCCCATGCTTACCATTAACCTGCAGGTCCCCTCACCTTCTGAGCACAGAGGCCTGCTTTCTCTCTCCCTCACGGCTGGGTGGAACCATGTGCTGGTTCTGGCCAATGAGAAAGGACACCCACCATGTACTCATCGCTAACTTGCTGGTGCACATCGCCCTCCCTTTTCCGCTCCCTGGGACTAGCAGGGCACTGAAGGTGTGGCCACACTGGCAGCCTTGTTCCCTGAGGGACTGTGGTGAGCAAAGCACCCTGCTGCCCTAAAGGTGGTGAGAGGGAAACCGCTGTGGCTTGAGCCCTGGAGATGTGGGCTGTTGTCACACAGCAGAGCTCATCCAGTCCTGGTCGACCCCATGTCTCTCTCTTCCCTTCCCGAGTCTTCAAGTCCTCCTCCCCCTCCGTGGTAGTTTCTGAGGGCTGCCAGGGCAAATGACCACAAACTTGGTGGCTTAAGGCAGTAGAAATGCATTCTGTCCTAGCTCTGGAGACCAGAGGTCTGAATGAAGATGTCAGCGGGGTAGTTTCTTCCAGAGCCTCTGAGGGAGAGTGAGTTCTGGGCCTTTCTTACAGCCTCTGTTGGCTGCAGGCAGTTGCCTTGGCATCTTTAGCTTGCGTCTGCATCACTCCGATGTCTGCCTCTACGTTCACATGGCCTTTTTTTAAAATTTGAGAATTGTGGGGTGCATGTGAGAATTTACTACATAAGTAAATAGCAGACAAGTGAGGTTTAGGCTTCTACTGTGTCCTCTCTTCCCTAATAGTGGGCCTGGTACCCAGTGCGTGGCCACGCGCCCCTTATTGCTCCTCCCTCCCTCCCTAATAGTGTTCAACATCTATTTTTTCCACCCTCGTGCTCATGTGATCAGTGATCAGGGCCCGCTTATGAGTGAACACATGTGGCATTCAGTTTTTTGTTTCTGTGATAGTTCACATAGCATGATGGTCTCCACCTGCATCCAGGTGTTGCTGCAAAGGCTATGATTTTGTCCTTTGTGGCTACGTAATATTCCATTGCTCCACACAGCCTTCTTCTGCCTCTGTGTCTTTGTCTCAGCGTCTCTTCTCTCTTTATAAGGACACCAGTCGTTGGATTTAGGGTCCACCCTCATCCAGTATGACCGCATCTTACCTAATTGCATCTTCAAAGACCTGATTTCCAGGTAAGGACACATTTGGAGGTAGGTTCTGGGTGGACATGAATTTGGGGGGGGGTTACTATTCAAGCCAGTATACCTCCACCCTGGGTGTAGCTCAAGTCTACAAGCATTCAGAGGAGACTCACTGTGTGCCAGACACCATGGTGCCTTTACTCAGGACACTGGGGTAAAGAATTCCACAGCAGGTGACATGTTGCAGTGACAGACTTGAATGAGTTCAGTCCAATGGAGGAAGAAGAAGAGCCCTCAGACAGTCCCAGTACAATGTGGAGGGTGCAGTGAGAGCAGAACCAGCCCTGGAGTCCCACCAGCCCTGGAGTCCCACCAGCTGGTACACCTTGTGCATCTGTTTTCTCTGCTTCCAGTGCCCGGCTCTGGGCTGGCGCCTGGCGGGTTCTCCGTAAGTGCCGCTGGGACCTGTCACCCCGCTTGCATGCAAGTCTGCCTGTCTCTTGCCATCATCACTATGCAGAGACCATCTGTGAGCGCTGACGGGCCAGGTCGGCATGGCGGCAGCCCAGCTGGAAAGGCACGCGGTCTGCTCAACGCTGCTGGCCCGGGCCGCTGGCTCCTGAGGGCTCCACGGCTCTCAACAGCACCCACCGGGCCCATCCATCACGCCAAATTCCCCGTGCATGTGTCGGCCCTGCTGAGTGGGAAATTGCACAAAACATCCAGCTTCCTCTGGCTTCCAACCTCTTGATTTTCTTCAGCTCACCCAGCGCTCACAATAGGTCAGGGTGGTGGGAGACTGCCCTTTCTCCCCTATATGAAGCACACCATCCTGCTCAGTTCCTCCTAGGAGTCACCACAGTCCTCCCCTCCCCAGCATCCCTCCTCCAGCCTCCCAGGGAATATGCTTAGCTCCTTACCATCTGAGCCTTAGAGCGTATAGCAACCCCAAGGCCACCTGAGTTACTCTTAAAGCTGAGGGTACAGTTCTGGGACCCAGAGTTTATGGGGGACATTGACACTCTGGGTCTTTTGAAGACTTTGACCAAGATGGCGAGGGGCTATGACACACACCTGACAGGTGAGGACAGGCTGAAGGAAGAGACTGGAGGAGGCTGCATCTCCAGGCAGATGTTGCTGGCCTGAGGGAGGCAGGAAGGGGCTAGGGCCACTTTTGTTCTATTTACCACTGACCACTTGTGCTTGTGCAAAGTAGAATACAATATGCTGTCATAGCACAGTGTCCATAATAGAAGCTGCCTGGACCTCGGATGCACAGGGATCCTTACAGGGCAGAGAAGGAGGCCAGTCCCGAGGGTTCCAGAAGGAAGAACTGTGATGCAAGGGTAAGAGAACAAATGGAGCACCCACTAGGGACATGGGCTCTGACAGGTGGTGATGAGCTTACCATCAAGAAGACATCCAAGAAGGACACTTGGCATCTGTGCCAACTGGCCATGCACCTACAAGTTTGAGTTTCGTGGCTATTTCCCTTAGGTATTCCTGATTGTTTAGATGAATTCTCAGGTTTTATTCTCAGTTAATAAAGCTAATGTTACCATCAGTCAATAAAACAAAAATCTGGGGTTTCCACTTGGTGCTCTTGGGAGGGGACTTTCGTACCTGGGCTTGTGTCCTGGAGGGGTCTTCTTCTGCAAAATTCCAGGCTCCCTGCCTCCCATTCCCTGGCCCTCCCCAAGGGACAGTGAGAGGTTCCTCTGAGGTCGGATCTGGGAGGAGACTTTCTCTCTCTAGAGACTTCTGTCCACTGGAAGATCCACCTCCCACCAGAGATCTCTGGGGGAGGAGGTGGTCATATATGGGATGAGAACCACAGAAGTCCACCGAGCTGCCCTTCCAGGCTTCATTCAAGGAGCTCTGCCATCACTGAAGCGGGCACTGTGACTTCCCTGTATCGCCTCTTCTGTCTCTCGCTCGTTCCTCTGTTGCCTGTGGGTGCAGAGGAGAGCGGAGCTGTCTGGCCATCAGTGCCCCATCATGCACATCCTCCATGGTGCCAGTGAAAGGAGGAGCTGCAGAGCCTAGCACATCCTCCATGGTGCCAGTGGAAGGAGGAGCTGCAGAGCCTAGCGGAACCACTGGGAGCTTGCTCACGGCTTCAGTGCCAACCTTGGCCCTGGTGCTTTTTGACTGTGTGATCTGAGCAAACAAATTAACCTCTCTGAGTCTATTTCCTAAGCTACAAATTGGGGATAATAGCAGGAACCTGTCCCAGAATGAGGATTAAATGAGATCATTCCTTTGGCTGAGTGCCTGGCTCCACAATGGAAACCATTGTTATCCCGAAGATGCCAGAATGGCTGACCTCCCGGGCAACTCCTCTGCTTCTGACCCTCCGTGGCTCCCTAGTGCCATAGTGCCTCATCCAAACCCCTCAGCCTGGGGCTCAGACCCTTCTGGGTGGGGCCTGGCTGGCTGCTACATGCTTCCCCCAGGTTCTGGGGCACAGAAACATGGCTGCACGAATTTGTCTCTGCTTGTGCCTCCGCTGCACGCCCAGTGCCCAAGTCAGCTCACTCCTCACGCTTGCTCAAAGTCCTTCTGGACCAAGGGACCGGTCCCTTCCCTTGACTTCTCCACATGGTTCGCCGTGGCAAGAGCAGCCAGTGCCCATCTGCACCCATATTAATGGCCTGTGGCTGCCAAAACAAATGACCACAAGCTGGGTGGCTTAAAACAACCTTTTGAAAATGTATTTCCTCAGTTCTGGAGGCCAGAAGTCTGAGGTCAAGGTGCTGGAGGACCGTGCTCCCTCCAATGTCTCCAGGGGAGTGTCCGTCCTGCCTCTCCCAGTTTCTGGTGGCTCCCGGTGACCCCTGGCTTGTGCCAGCACCCCTCCAATATCAGCCTCCATCTCCATGCAGCCTTCTCCTCTCTTCTGTCTCCTATAACAACACTTGCCATTGGATTTAGAGCCTGCCTGGATCACCCAGAATGATCTCCTTTTTGTCAAGATCTTGAACTCAACTACAACTGCAAAGACCCATCTTCCAGATAAGGCCACAGTCACAGGTTCTGGGGAGTGGGATACAGACATATTTTCAGCCCACAGTACTTCCCCTCCCCTTTATTCTCTCAGGTCCCCTCGGCTTCCAGGCCCTGGACTACATCTTTTTGCATGAGCCTTTCTCCCAGCTAGAGCCACTTTGCAGAAGCACCTGCAGGGAACCACCCTCAATCACCTTCATTCCTATTGCTACTCGCCCAGCAATGCTCAGCGCTGTATCCTGTGTTCCCTGTGGGGCTGAGTCCACTGTCCCTCATGCCACTGGCTGCACATCCCATTCTTTACTGTCTCCCTGCTTTCCTGCTGCACTCACTCCCTGACCTGTGTTTCCTGGTGAACACTTGCCATGGGATTTGGAGGAGCCCACATGGAATCCTTCCCTGCAGCCCTCGGCTTGTCCTGCTTGTATCACGTTTGTGCGCGTGCCTAACCCACCCCTCATAGACAGGGTCACCCTGGTGCTGTGGGGTCATGTTACCTAGCATGTGGCCATGTACATGGTGTGAGGTCATGCGACCTGGCGTGGGGTCATATTACCTGGTATGTGGTCGTGCTGCTTGGAATGTGGTCATATCACCTGGGGTGTGGTCATGGACTTGGCATGGGGTCATGTACCTGGCATAGGGTCATGCTACCCAGTATGTGGCCATGGACCTGGCATGGCATCATATTACATGGAGTATGGTCATGTCCCTGTCATAGGGTCATGCTGGCATGGAATCCTGTCACCTGATGTGTGGTCTTGCATCTGGCATGTAGTCTTGTTAGTCCACCGGTCTCTCCAAGCTGACCAGTGAGAGACAAAACCCAGGGGACATGCAGACAGGGGTATCGGCATTTAACTATCACAACTCCCTACCCAAAGAAGAACCCTTAGGAAAGATTCCTCCTAAACACCCACCAACCTGGCTATAGACTCCCACCCACAATCATGGTGCCATAAATGGCATGTGTGACCACCCCATGGGGAGCAACCAGCACTAGGGTCAGGTTGCCTGTGTGCCTAGAACTGCAGGACATTATGCCCCTGAGTCTGGATATTATGCTCCTGGATCAGGAGCTCCCCATACCTCATGATCTCACCCCATATACGTGACTACATGCCAGGTAACATGACCCTACAACACCAGGGTGACCCTTTCTATGATGGCTGTGTGAAGCATATGCACAAATGTGATACAAGCCAGGGCAAGCTGTGAGGGCTGCAGGAGAAGGTTCCATATGGGCGCCCCCAGACCCCTTGGCAAGGATTCACCACCAGGTGGCTTACTAAGCAATGTCCTATCACCTGCTGCTTAGAAATATCTTCTGGAGCCGAGCTCGATGGCTCAGCCTGTAATCCCGCACCTTTGGGAGGCTGAAGTGAGTGGAATACCTGAGGCCACGGGTTCGAGACCTGCCTGGGCAGCGAGACCTCATCTCTACAATAAATAAAAAACCAGCCGGGCGTGGTAGCGCATGCCTGTAATTCCGGCTACTCGGAAGGCTGAGGCGGAAGGATCGCCGGAGCCCAGCAGGTCGAGGCTGCGGTGGCCGGGAGTGGTCACTGCACTCCAGCCTGGGCGACAGAGTGAGACTCCAACTCAAAAAAAAAAAAGAAATATCTCCTGGGAGCCTGAGAAATACACTCTGGCAAGCACCGATCACATGCTCTGTGCTGGACAGTGAGATGCAGGGACAGTGAGACTCAGTACCTGGCATGGGATTGATGGCCAGCGAAGGAATGGCAGACAAGCTGACATCACCTGTGGCTGTGAGTGCTATCATTTCTAAGGGAGTCCAGCAAAAGTAGACACCAACTCAAGCATGGTGGGGTGGGGGGCAGACTGGCAGACCCTGACAGTTGCAAAAATGAGGGTTGAGGGACCCCACCAGCTGAGGGCTCCCCATGTGCTGGAGACGGTCAGCATGAGTTGGGGAGGGGCCATCAGTAGCCAGCTCAGCTGGCTGGGAGCTGTCCCCACAGTCTAGGGGCCCAGTCAAATGAGGGTGAAGGGAAGCTGGAACGAGGCCGGATCAGGGCCTAGGAACCGGGTGAGCAGACAGAGAGAAGGGTGATGTCTGGTGCGGGAGACTTCTTCCACCTGAGTCTCCCTCTGCGTGAAGGGGCCCCAAATAGGCAGCAACCCCAGCCTCTGTCCCTCCCCAGAGGAAATGAATGTCCATGGGCACACTGGGAAATAAATGGGGATTCCCTCGGAGGCAAGGCCCTGTAGGCAGCCTGCATAGCCACTGCTCTTCCATGGGCTGCTCTGATGGTGGGTGAGGGACCGGCTGGGCAGGATCTCATTCCAGGGGTCGGGAGTGGGTCTACTTGGCCGGCAGCCCAAAAGCCACATTCTCCAACCTCACCTCATCAGCATTAAAGCTGACTCTCAAAGGCCCATCTGTCACTCCATTTTAACATCTGTTCAATTCCTCGAGACTTGGGGCAAAAGATGGGTGCTCCCGGTTGGGTCCTCTCAGAGTCCCAAATTCTTGGTTTATTTGTTAGGAGTATTGGGAAGTGACAAGGAAGAATAAATTTGGAGACAGCAAATATACATGGGGAAGAATCCAGTGGGGCAAGGATGGGGGGACCCTGTTTATGGGTTCGGCCATAGGGTTCTGGATGCTTCAGAGACTCTTCTGAGGTCTCCTGGCACCAATTGCGTTCCTGCATGCTGCAGACAGGAGGTGTTGCTACCTGTCACCACCTGTAAGGAGGGCTCATGACCTGGGCACGTCCCCAGTGGGAGCTACAGTATCCTACCCTCCTCCCCCAACAAACCCCTCTGCCATGGGACTGCAGGAGGGCGAGGCAGGGGCTGACGTCCAGCAGCTTGCGAGCCTTCCTGCCCTCTGACGGATGGCTGGGCACAGGCCTCCACGGCCTCTGGGGAACTGGCCTAGCCAGCTCTCAGACGCCCTGTCAGCGTGGTGTGCTCACTTTCCTGAGGCCCCACTTCCCTTTCTTTGTCGTGCTGCATCCTGCAACTACACTCCGCATCAAGAGTGGGCAAGCAAGTTTTGATTTCCGGGGAGTCAGGCATAGATGTCGAACACCGATTGCTGTCAGTGGTGGCTGCTTTATCCATAAGTCGTGGCTACATTAATGGTGGCTGGCCTGGCTTTAAGAAAAGACGTTCAGGTGCAGGATGGTGGGAGGCACATGCTGCTCTCAGTCCCAGGATGTTGTCACACAGGCATGGGCAACCCTGGATTTGGGCTACTATGGCTAGACTCCAAAACTCCTAACAGCCCAGCAGCCTCAGTAAGCAGGAGGCTGAGACAATGGTGGCAGAACATGCTGCTTTCAAACTGCCACGTAACAGAGGCTATGGGACACAGAACCCCAGTTGCTTCTCAATGTAAACCATCAGTGCCCGGTTTGCTGGATGCAGACCCACCCCCAGGCAGGTTTCCCAGACCTCAGCCCCCAAACAAGAGGAGGGTCTCAGCCCTGGGTCACCCTTGGCTAGTGCAGACACTGGGTGGGCCGGACCATTTGGGATGGGAACAGCACGATAGAGGATGTCTAGCCATGGATGGAGTGACCTGGGAGTTCATCTATTTATCTGCTCATTTGACTTATTTCAGAGCCGTCCAAGGAGGGCAAAATGCAGATGGTCTCCCAGCAACCAGAGGAAAATCAGAGGAGCATCCCTTTCCGGGTGTGGGGGCAGTGGAGCCATAGAAGTGCTGCGTGGGGTGGGGCACATGAGGTGGGTGAGGCTGCAGGAGGTGGGTGGGGCTTTCTCCAGGACGGCTGGCCTATTGATTTTCCTGGTGGGGTTGGAGCAGCCCTAGAGGGAGCCCCACATTCCCTCACTTTGGACCCTCCTCCTCCGTTCACCCTGGAGATGAGCAGTGCACCCAAGGACATGCAGGCTGGGATCCGGCCTGTGTTTTTCCTTCCTCGGGCACTGCCCGGTCAGTGCCGCCTCTGACCTGAGTGGCCCAGAAACCAGAGTGGGAAGAGGCCTTACGTGAGAGGCTGAGGGCGTGAGGGCCCAGAAGGGGGTGGGGACTGCCCACGCTGCCCCCACTAACAGACACTGGGCAAATATCCAGACACTGTGCTCGGTCCAGATCATGATCGATGGTGCTTCCACCTCATTGATCCCCAAACGTATTAGATCCTCATAAGTGGTCAGAGAGCAAGTGGCCTCCCAGAGGGCCGTCCCGGGGCAATGATGCATGATATTAAAACAATTGCCAGGTTGCCTGAATACCTCCCCTCAGAGGCAACCCAGAGTCACTGCTCCAAGCTTCCCACAGAGTCTGTGCGCCATGCCAGCCCCAGGTAGCCAGCCGCCTCCTCCTCCCTGGTCTTTGCTGACCATGCCCTGTGCTGCTCACCCTTTGGCCTGGAGCCACATGCAAGAAGTCCTGCTGGAATCTAGGCTGAACTGGGGTGGAACATCCTGAAATTGACCCTTGAGGGAGCAACCATAGCCTGTGGCGTGCCCATGGCTGTGGTGTTGTAGTCAACAGGGCCAAGCCAGCAGTGGGAGTCAGGTCGTGGCACCGGGTATGCTGTCAGGGAGAAAGGCAACATCAGCAGTGACTTGACCTCCCTAAGCCTCACTTTTCTGATGAAGAGGCCACTGGAAGGGGAGCTGTGGGACAGAACAAGAAAAGGCAGAAAAAGAAGCTCCCAGAATCCCCAAATGGCATGCATGACTAAGGGATGCTCAAAACTTCTGTTTTCGTCCATGGATTCTGAGCTTCCCTCAGTCTGACATGACAGGAAGATCCAGGGAGGAGGTCCAGGGACTACTCGGCAGAGGCTCCGCCCACTGACTTTCCAAATATCACCTCTTGGGATCTGGAGATCATCCCAGTTCACCAGCACTGAGCTTGGTGTTGTCCCCACTGTGAAGTGGGCTGGGGTCACCAGAGGCTAATGAACCAGTCCAGAGTCACACAGCATGTCCAGGGCAGGCCTGGGCTTAAGCCAAGTATGTCTTACCCCATGGCCAGCATCCTGTTACCTCAAAGGACCTGTGCATACATCTAGGAGAACACAGTGATTAGGGGGGATTTATGCCATGTGCCTTCTCATAAGGAACTTTGTCCTACCTACAGTGTGGACAATATTTGAGATTATGGTTTTGCAAAAGATGTGGTGACATTCTTCAAATGGATCTTTCTTATTATGTCCGTCTATAAAAGCCGGGGACATAACGTTAAATCACAGCCCTGGAAAGGAGGCACTCCGGAGCTGGGATGATATACTGTGAGTACATCTCGTTCTGGTGGTTTAACCTAACCCTGGGACCATGTTATTAACACCGTGTTTAATGTCCTGGATCAGGGGACATAAAAACAACCCATACTATGTTTTGAACATTTACTGAGAGGTAAGGGGCTTCAGAATTTTGTTTGATAAGTGCCTGTTTTGTTTTGTTTTTTTTTTTACGGAGATAAAAGGAAAGCTTTTGATTTTCTTTACAGAACTTCCCCATCCAACCCCGCAGCCCCCGGACACATGTGCAATGACACATTTCATCTTCAGCACCAGATGTGGGGGTGTTGAGCACATTGCTGTTGAAAGAAAAACAAATCATTCATTTATCCATGAGCTCATTCATTCAATAAATATTTGCTGAACGCTAAGTGGGTGCTGGGGATACAGCAATGAAGTTGATAGACATGGACTCGGTCCCCACAGAGCACAGAAACTTTGGAGGGCAGAAACTTTGGAGGGCAGCATCTCCTGCCACTGATAACAGGCCCCATGACTGGACAACTCTCTGCCTCCGTGTCTGCTCTGGAGAAACTCACACGAGGTGAGGGTAAGGAGGACCATCGCATCACGACTCATAGCCACAAGTCAGGAGCCCCTTGAATGCCCAGCACTGGGGGACAGTTCCTCAAGCCACAGCCCAGCCACTCTGGGGGATCAGGCAGTGGTTCCCAAAGAGTGGGATGGGCCTACAGACCTGACTGGGCATGAGCTCCCAGACACCCCACTCAAGGAAGAAGAGCCGCACAGGACATGCACAGCGTGAGGCCACAGACATAGACACCCATGTGTTATAGTCGCCCACGCACCACACATTCGTCTTGGTGCAAACCCGTCTGTGTGGATGCACAGATAATTGCCAAGAAGGGTGCACCCCACAGGCACCACAGCGTGAGCTCCGGAGATGACATCTTGAAACTTCTAATTGTTTACATGGGAGTATATTCACAGATTACTTGTTCAATGAAGAATTAATGAAATTTAAAGAGAAATAAAGAGCAAAGCAAGCCGGGCTTGGTGGCTCAGCCTGTAATCCCCCGCTTGGGAGGCTGAGGTGAGTGGATTGCCTGAGCCCACGGGTTCGAGACCCACCTGGGCAACTTGACGAGACCGCATCTCTACAATAAATAATAATAAAAAAAATTAGCCGGGCGTGGTAGCACGCACCTGTAATTCCAGCTACTTGGAAGGCTGAGGCGGAAGGATCACAGGAGCCCAACAGGTTGAGGCTGCGGTGGCCGGGAGCGGCCACTGCACTCCAGTCTGGGCAGCAGAGTGAGACTCCAACTCAAAAAAAAAAAAGAGCAAAGCAAACATTTACTGAGCATCTCCTTGATGCCAAGTGTTTGCATGATGTTGAGTCTGACCCTGGCAATCCCCTAAGTGAAGGACTGGGTCCCAGTTTTCCAAGAAGGGATGGCAGAGCACAGGATACTGCAAGGGCACATGTGTATGTAAGTGACAGCCTAGCCCAGTGAGGCTCCTGAAGTCTATACCTGCACTTTTTCCTCCATGTCACACTTACTGTGATTTAAAGAACTAACTCATGCTATCAACAAAGGCAAGTCTCCCTGCCATCCACACACACCCGCGACTAGGTGACAAGAGTCTTTTAGGAGCTCATTCCAGGAATCGTAGAAATATGGAAAGCAGAGTGAGAGTCCCCAGGTGGACAGGAGTCAGCATGTGTAGGGTGCCGTCCGTCCCTCACACGCCGTGTCTCAAGTGGCCTTTTGGCAAACGCTGGGTCCCTTTTGACACTTGGCTTGACTCCTAGTTGAGGGCCTGGAGCGTCGGTCTTCTCTGTGGTTGGTGAAAGCGGGTGAGGGTCTGGGTTTGTGAAGGCACACCTGCCTGAGTGGTCTGAATCAGCAGGATGTTATAGG
This sequence comes from Cephalopachus bancanus, assembly GCA_027257055.1. NCBI lineage: Eukaryota > Metazoa > Chordata > Mammalia > Primates > Tarsiidae > Cephalopachus > Cephalopachus bancanus. The sequence continues at coordinate 6,062,539 of JAPVLO010000072.1, forward strand.
ATCTGACCCAACCTTTTCAGCCACTTTGACAGTAAATTGGAAGAGCTTCGTGATGCAAGGGGGAAGGGGTGGGGACCCGGGTTTGCCGAGCCCCTCCTACATGCTGGCTTCTCACAAGCGCTGTCTGTTCATTCTCTAACACAGCAGCCAGACCAGCAGTGGGCTCCACGCTGTCTCTTGCAGGCCTCTTTGCCGGGGGAGACAAGAATGGGTCTCCCAGCTCCTAGGAGATCTGGAACTCACAGAGATGGGTTACAACACGTTCCTCACGCTACCACCCGCTGGGAGGGACTCACAACCCACCCAGGGCTGCGTGTCAAGGACCTGCAGTTGTGTCCCACCCCTCATAAAACCCCAATGTGAGGACTTGTTCAAAGCCAAATGGCTAGTTAACCTCAGGCTGGACCTGCGCCCACATGAGTCAGATTCTAACCCACCGCCCTGTCCTGAGAGCCCTGAGCTTCTCACTAAATAAAGGGCCTGGAAAAAGAGGCCAGCCAGGGCCCAGACCTTGGGCACCAGGCCACCTTGGGCCCAGACACTCGTGTGAAAACTGCCTGGTGGGTGGACACTACCTGCTTCCCCTTCTAGGGTCTCTGCCCTTTTTCTCAAGCCCAGGGACTCTGCAGAGGCCTGACATCAAAGCTCTGCAAATTTCTCGTAACCTAGAAGCGTGATTCTCTGCTCATCAAATGGGTGTGCTTTGAAATGAAACCCCAACATCCATATTAGAATAGCCAATCCTACACTCAGGGCTGGTGCAAGTGTGTGGACGGGTATAAACGCCCTTCAAAGGTGCTGCAAGGGTTCACGGTGGGTGTTGGGTGGGCTGGGATACGGGTCCAGGGCGTTTGGTCAGCAGAGTTGGAATAAAGCAGATGGCTCTCCCTGATGTGGGTGGGTCTCGGGCAGTTAGTTGAAGACTTTGCGAGGAAAGATTGAGGATTCCCAGAGAAAGGGTTTGGCCAAGACTGCAACATGGAAACTCTGACTGAGTTCCCAGCCTGCTGGGCTGCCTTTGGATTACAGACTTGCCAGCCCCACAGTCGCATGAGCCAGCTCCTTAAAATAAATCTCTCTCCATACATTTATATACATGTCCTATATATAGATATCTCTCCCACAGATTCTGTGTCTCGCCCATGGGTCTCCTACTGTTTCTAAGTTTCTGGTGAGTCCTGAGTGACCCTGGGTCCAGTGTACATTTCCTTAGCCCCAGAATCCCACATCCTAGGATCCCATGGTCGGGTGTCTGGCAATCTGTCCCCATGCAGCAATGAATAGGAGATTTTCTTTTTTGGAGTTGGAGTCTCACTCTGTCGCCCAGACTGGAGTGCAGTGACAAGCTTTTGAGGCACCGCAGCCTCTACCTGCTGGGCTCCAGTGATCCTTCTACCTCAGCCTTCCAAGTAGACAGAACTATAGACACGCGCTACCACGTCCGGATAGTTTTTGATTTATTGTAGAGACGAGGTCTCACCAAGTTGCCTGGGTGGGTCTCAAACCCGTGGGCTCAGGCAATCCACTCACCTCAGCCTCCCAAAGTGCTGGGATTACAGGCTGAGCCACCCAAGCCTGGCCATGAATAGGAGTTTTGATCACAACAGAACCGTAATAATGAACATTTGGAAAGAGTGCAGCGTCTAACAGGAGGCGAGTGGGGTAAAGAAGCCATGGGCACTCCACAGAGAACAGGAAGCAATCGAAAGTGGCAGAGACCACCTACAACAAAAGTGTGTACAAGATTTTCTGATTTTTCAGGAGACACATAGGTGTGTGCCTGTTGTGGGTCTAAGAACAGCCCGGAAGAAACCCATTAAAATTAACGGAGCCCATATAACCGCTTCTTGGGAAATACTAGCCAACACCTCCCCCAGAATAGCCCTGAGGAAATGCAGCCCCCTCTGGCCACAGGTGAGCGGAACACAGGCTGCAACCTGCCTCTTCCGTCAGCCTCTTGTGCAGCGAGCAACATACACAGCCATACGGGGCACCCCTGAAATATTAACTCCATTGTGGAGTTAGGATTATGAGTCATCGCCATGTTTCCACTTATGCTTTTCAACATTTTCTAAGATTTATGCCAAGGGTGTTTGTTGATTGCTTATCAAACAAAAATAGGGAGCAGGAAAGCAAAATAACACCCTCGGGCTATGGCCCACACTGCTCAGGCTGCCAGCAGAGGCGTCAGGGCTTTGCCTGCCCAGTGTGAAAATGACTGTGGTCCCCTCAAGGCCCCTCAGCATCTGCTCCCAGTCCTTTACAGTCCCCTCGACCTGTGTCCTCCTTAGTGAAGGAGAGAGGCTCAGATAGGGACCTCCAGGAGAAGGATGACCTGGAATGATGTCACCTTTCACGCCCAGCTTGGTGTGTAGGAGCCATTCCCTCCCTCCTGAGTCCTGCTGGGGAATCCCACCTGGAGCGGCCCCCTCAGGTCCTTCGCCACCCTGTGGGGCTCTGCTGTCAGCCCTGCAACAGCCAATGCACCCCTCAACACACAGCAGCCTACACACACACGCACACACATGCACACACCCAGACACATGGCACCTACCATGCGGAGACACACACATACACACACACACACTATCACACACCCATACATGTGGCACCCTCCGTGTAGGCACACACACACCCAGACACATGGCACCTTCCATGCAGACACACACTCATACACACACACACCATCACACATACACACACACACGTCACACACCATCACACCTCCACACACACCCTCCATGCAGACACACACACACACCCAGACGCATGGCACCCTCTGTGCAGACACACTCACATACACACACACACCATCACACATACACACACATCATCACACACCATCACACACCCACACATGCAGCACCCTCCATGCAGACACACACACACCCACATACATGACATCCTACACACACACACACACATACACATACATGACATCCTACACACACACACACACACACACACCATCACACACCCATATACATGGCACCCTCTGTGTAGACACACATGGCACCCTCCATGCAGACACACACACACACACACACACACACACACACAAATACATACACCATTACACCCACACACACAGCACCCTCCATGCAGACACACACACACACCCAGACACATGGCATCCTACACACACACACACACACACACACACAAACACACACCATCACACACCCATATACATGGCACCCTTTGTGTAGACACATGGCACCCTCCATGCAGACACACACACACACACACACACACCATCACACACCCACACACACAGCACCCTCCATGCAGACACACACACACACCCAGACACATGGCATCCTACACACATACACACACACACACACACACACACACACACACCGTCACACACCCATACACACGGCACTCTCCATGTAGACACACATGGCACTCTCCATGCAGACACACTCACACACACACATCATCACAGCACCTTCCATGTAGACACATATATACCCAGACACATGGCACCCTCCATGCAGATACACATCACACACATACACACACACACCATCATGCATCCTTATAATACACACAGCACTCTCTGTGAAGACACACACACACACATACACATATGCACATCCACCCCATTACACACTCAGACACACAGCACCCTCCATAAAGACATACATGCACACTCATATACCCAGACACATGGCACCCTCCACACAGAAACACACATACACCAAGACACATGGAAGCCACTGCACAGACACACACACACACACACACACACACACACACACACACACACACACCTTGACACACAGCAACCTTTGCCTCTGTGCAGACACACAAATACCCCATCACACACCCAGACACATGACACCCTTTGCACAGACACACACTGCATCACACACCCAGACACATGGCACCCACCACAGAGACGCACCCACCCATCACACACATCATGTCTATCTCTGCTGACTGTGCTCTTGATAGCTCTTGACAGCAGCATGAACTGCCCCACACCCCTGCCCCTCTGACACCTGATCCGACCTCATCTTGAGGATGCTCTAGGAGACTATTCACTTCTTCTGTCATCAGAAAAACTTCCTCTTTACCAAAAAAGTAGTGATTTGGGTTCTATCCGCTCATTCCTCCATTCCACAAACTTCTATTGCACATGCATTCTGGGCCAGACCCCAGGGATCTCTGGATGCTACAGGTTGAAAGTCTGTGTCCCCCCAAAGTTCACATGTGGAAATTGCTAACCCCCAGGGTGATGGTATGAGGAGGTGAGGTCTTTGGGAGGTGATGAGGCCATGAGGGTGGAACCTCATGATGGGTTGGATGAGTGTCCTTATAGGAAGAGACTCCAGAGAGAAGCCTCACCTTCCTGCCATTGGAAGACACAGTGTAAAAGACGTTTGTCTATGAACCAGAGCCCTCACCAGATTTTAGATCTGCTGGCGCCTTGATCACGGACTTCCAGCTGCTAGAACTGTGAGCAATAAATTCCTGTTGTGTATAAGCCACCCGATAAGGTTGTTTTGTTCTAGAGGCATACAAGGACCAAGACATCTGGTGGGCAAGATGGGCATGGAGCCTGTCCTTAGGGCTCACCGTCTAGCTGGGAGGACACACAGCTAAAAAACAATAGAGCAGGGTGTATAACTGCTATGGCTATGGGAAAATAGTGTCCACAGGTGGCCATTGTCACAAAACCAGGCCACAGGATGTCCCGACCAGGAGGGCTCTGAAGCTTTTAAGTGTTCTTGTTTGGAGGATGGAGATTTGAGTATGTGACCAGAGTCAGGGCTCAGACTATAACCAGGGGTCTGAGCTCAGTCTGGAGCCTTGTCAAAGCTTGATATGCAGCCAGGATGACAGCTCTGTCTTTAACCCATGAGCTCGAAGCTTGTAAATAGGTCTAGGACTCAGTCTGGGATTGAGATTATAGCTCATCCTGTGACCAGGATCAGGGTGTGTGGCCACAGCCAGGACACAGCAAGATCAGGGTTCAGTCTGAAGTCAGGGTCAGCTCTCAGTCTGTGAGTAGGACTAGGGTTCAGTCTGTGACGGAGGTCAAAGCTCATCCTGTGACTGGGGTCAAGGGTGTGTGGTCACAGCTAGGACTCAGGATTTGTCCAGGATCAGGGGTCAGTCTGTGACCAGGGTCAGTTCTTAGTCTATGACAGGGATTCTGGCCCAAGGCTTAGTGTATAGCCACAGCCAGAGTTCAGTATATCCTTGGGATCAGGGCTCAGTCTAAACAGGTCAGGCTCTCGACCTCTCTGCTGTAGCCTTTGCTCCTCACTCTGAGAGCAAACTTCATGTCTGTTACCAAGTGGCAGGGTGGTCTGGCCCCTGGCCCCCGTGTGCTTTTTCCTGTGGAAATCCCTTTTGGCTCCAGTCCTAATTAAGTTTAAAACCTATCTTGGCCAGAGGATTTCATCAGGGAGCAGCAACTCAGAGCCAGGGTGCTGTGGAGATGACGAGGAGGACTGGTGGCCTGGACAATGCCTCTGCAGCCCAATCAGGGCGCCTGCACACCGGATTTGCATAAATCTCTAAGCCGATTAGAGGAACATTCAGAGGAAGCAACGCAGGACCAAGCCAGCAATGCAGGCTCCCTCCTTCTCTGGGTAGATTAATTGTTCCCTTCCCGGCTGGCTCCAAAGCCAAGTTCATTCTCTCTCCTCCCACGCCGACTCCTCCCCCAACCCCTGCCCACTTTGCTCAGAGGCACCAAACTCGCAACCCAGTCACCCAGACACCTCCTCTCACGTGGCCCTGCATTCAGCCCACTTATGTCCAGTCCAAGTCATGTCAACCTCCCCTAGTCTATCCCATGTCCCGCCTGCTCTGAGTTACCATCCCTAGCCTAATTCCTGCCAGGACGTCCTCCCAGGTGTCCCCAGCACCAGTCTCTCCCCTCCATTCTTTGCCCCCCTGCAACCTGCCTGGTTGCCTGGAGGCAGACGGCCAGCTAGAGCCCTATAACAAATGTGCCCCTGGGCCTTGCTCTGCATGAGACTGGCGCCTAGTCTCCCTGAGTCCTGGTATCCTTCTCTGGAGCAGGCACCACTCTGGGTCCTGTATCATTCGCCCACTTGACAGATGGAGCGCTGAGGCCTGGGTCACAGGGCCAGTGCATGGCGTGTCTGGTGTCCCTTCTCCCAGTCTCTGCCTGCCCTCCCCGCTTCACCTCTTACGGACACCCTGCCTCTTGCAGGCAGGGCAACCTCCCACCATCCTGAACAAGCTTCTATTTTGCCCTTCTCAGACCTGGTGCCTGCTCACCAGTCCAGTGGGCACCAGGGAGAATCATGGCCAGGGGAGTATTTGGAGAGAGGCAGCATTCACACATGCACAGTGTCCTTACCCCGGATGCTGTTCCTATCGGGGCCACAGGTGTGGAGGCCACAGCACCTGGTCTGAACAGTCCTCTCTCCCAGCCTCCTTCCCTCTGAGTGCCGAGCAGTGAAAGGGCTCCAGTGCCCTGGGCCCATCCCAGCTGTTGCATTGGCAGCAATGAGTGGAGTACAGGGATCTCAACACTGGTTTTGGGGGCGACCCTGTTGGCTGTGTGACCCTGGCCAAGCCAATTGCTCACTGAGGAAAAAGAGGTTGGATTCTCTGATCTCAGAACCTCCCCCTGATGCCAACACTCTGAATCTGTGAAATGAGTCTTGAGGGCTTCAGATAAAATGATGCCTTCTCAGGCAGCCCATGTCAACTCAGGCGGAATAACCTGCATCTACACAAGCTGGCTCCGGTTTGAGCACACCATGTACGCACCATTGTGGGAATCAGGTTCCTTTGTTCCTTTGTTCATTCTTTGTTCAAACCTGCTGGGCTTTAGGATTTCAGAAGTGAGAACCTGGCTCTGCCACCTGCCTTTGTGTGATCTGAACTAGTTCCAAGCTTCTGTGCCTTAGCTTCCCATCTGAGAAATGGGGAGAGTTGTGGTGGCTCCTTCATGGGTGCCCTGTGTTGTGGTTGAGGTGACGTGTATATGTGCAGCATATTCAGGCCCACAACAAGGGCTTGGGGGACGTGCTGCACTGTCACATATAAGCAAAGCCTTGTCTGTGCTTTCTGGCGCTTCCCAGGTCAGGGAGGAGAAAGATCGTGCTTACAAGACTTGTAGGGGAAAGGCTGCTTGAGGCAGAAGAAAACAGGGTTAAAGGTTCTGGCTGATGTGGGACCTGCAGACCTGCCAAAGGCTGAACTGAATCCAACTCCCTGCACACCTATAGCAATCATACCCCAGGCCAGGAGCTCAGGGCCCCAATGGGGTCCCCAGTCAGTGGGTTGAGTCTGTTGCTACTATGACGCTTGGTTGAGCAGGATGATGGCCACAAATTCACCGTGGCACTAAGACTCCGAGGGCTGAAGAGGGGGTTCCATGACTGAAGAAGATCCCCAAGACTAGGTGGGTAATTGGTTTGCGGGCAAGAGGGAGAGGGGATGTGACAGCGGAGTGGATGCAATGACATACAATGACTCTGGAGGAGAAGCTGGTTGTTTTACTTAGCTTTAAGGTTTGGGAGGGTAGGGGTAAAGGGGGTGCTGTGTTTGGTTATGAGGGGATACGCAGAGGTTCAAGAGAAATGCTGAACACAAGAAAGCGAGCACAAGGATGCTGGGCAACCACCAGAGACACCTGTCCTCCACCACCTTCCTCCAAGCTGTGGAAGTTGGCTTGACCTTCCCCTTCTCAGTTCAGAACCTCTGGCTCCTCCTTTATAAAATGGGCAAGAGAACACCTGCCCTTCGCCTCAAGAAGCATCTGTGAGGATCCAAGTGCTCTCCAAGCAGAAGGAAGAGCCCATCATCATCACCATGACCACCGTCACCACCCTTGTGGTCAGCACCTCGTCACCACCACCACCACCATCACCCGCATCATCGACATCACTGTCATCATCGCCATCATGACATCATCACCATCACCAGCATCACTGCCATCATCCTCATATGCTCGTCATCCTCATCATTATCCCCATCCTCGTGTCGTTACAACATCATCACATCAGCATCTTCACTCTCATTATCAACATCACTATGGTCCTAATCACCATCACCAGCATTTCATCGTCAGCATCACTGTTTTCACCACCATCACTACCATCGTCAACATCATCGCCCTCCTCCTAGTCGTGTCATCCTCCTCACCAGCATCACCGTCGTCATCACCAATGTTATGTCATGATCATCACCACCACCCTCATCACTGTTGTCATCATCAGCATTCCGTCATGATCACCACCATCAGCACCACTGTCATCACTGTCTTCACTCCTTCGCCATCACCACCCTCATACAACCCTCATCACGGCCATCCTCACCATCAACCCTGCCAGCAGCACCATCATCACCATCATCACCATCATCACCATTGCCACCACCCCCTTCGGCATCATCATCGTTACCAGTACACCGTCACCATCAGAAACACAGCTGTCTTCGCTCACCGGTATCATCAGCAATCATCATCAATGTCTCCCCCAACTGACTCTGATTTCTTCAAAATGGGTGCAACTAAGCCAACTGCTTCTGAGGGACTGGGATGAGGTCCTTGATGAGTTGTATCAAGTGGTACTAGACACCTTGGACCTGCTTTTGTATTGCATGGTGACTGAGTTCAAGTCTCAGACACGAAAAACTATAAAACCTTAGATTTTTCAACACTAGCCCTTGCTCCTTAGGTGTCTTAATAAGCATCTAAATATCCTGTGTAGGATCCAGGACCACAGGGGTGGCAGCGCTGGGTCAGAAGTCCTGGGAGAGGCTGAGTGTCTTTGTACCCTTGGGTCTTTTGAGGTTGATTCCCCACCACACCCCTCCCTGCAGCCCCCCACTGGCCTGATGGTGGGTGCAATATGACAGGAGGGCTCCCCACACAGCCCATCCTGGGACAGGGAGTTTGGAAATCACAGGCTCATGGCGATGCTTCTGATCTCTTACACCTGATAAGGGCTTCTCACCCAGCAGACAGCGACAGTGGCAGGTGGAGTCGGGAATCCCTTTTACTTCGTGTTTTCTTTCCCCACCTTGATTATTCAGATGTGTCCTCTGAGAAGGGGCAGGTCACATGGAAGCACCGAGGAAGGGCCAAGCTTCTATACATGGGACGTCTTTAGAATCTCCTGGAAGGAAGATTCCTCAGCAGATGAAAGAACTGACCCCCAGGTGCAGCAGCTTCTGCAGGGCAGAAGAGCAAAAGGCAAAGCTTGTGTAGACACCAAGTCTTTTTGTCTCCAAATCTGGGTTCATTTCACCAGCCCAGGCACTAGGAAGCCTTTGCTGTCTGTGTTTTGGAGTCATAGGTAGCTCAGCCTCTTGAGTGGGCTCGGCCAGAGGCAACCTGGCTTCCCTTCCTGGCAGGTGAGCCACAAGGTTCAGGAGGCCTAGGGATCAGGAGGCTGGGCTTCTGGTCCCAGGCCAAACCATCTGGACGGACCTCTCCATCGCCTGGATCTCCGTTGGGTTATGGGAAAGGAGGGAGAAAGAATTATTTCACACTTCACATACCTTGTATTTAAATGGAGAACATGCCCTGGAGGAGTGAGGTGAAGCAGGCTCAGGACATCCAGAGGAAGTGCCCCCAGGGGTTGGCACAGGGGCTGGAGTTGACGCTCCTGGTTGCCCACCCAGCTGCCCTGCACTTGTCAGGACACAGGGCTGAGTCCAGCACCACCCTTGCGCACAAGGCACATCCCAGACGCTCTGGTCTGCTCAGCAACCTGCCACCCTTCATGCTGCCTGCCTGGATACCCTGTCGACCAGCACCCTCAATGCTTCACATCCCCTATTCCCAAGGCCCTCTTTCCAGTTGCAGCCTCCTCCATGGGCATCACAGGGCCCCCCATGTTCCCATACAACAAGAAGATCTGGGCCAAGGAGGGCCACCTCTCCCTGCATCCTGGGACTGGCTTGTGGGAGGCGGTGAGAACTCACCACCACCTACCACCAGAGGACTTTGGCACTACAGGGCTCTCCAACTGCCAAGGCTTAAATGGCAACTGGCTGTAGCTCCCAGTCCCAGGCCTGGCTTTGCCAGCTCTCCGGACGGCTGACAGCTGTCATGTACTGCAGTAGGCATATGCTGACCCAGCCTCACGACCCGCCTGCCAGGGCCCTCAGGAGCTGCACACAGCATGAAGCCCCTCACCCACCCTGCTCATATACCCTAGCCTGCTCACGAAACACAGTCAGGGTCCAGCCTCTGGGCATGTAACCCTGTCTTCCAGGCCTCTCTGACCACCCCAAGAGGCAGCACAACCAGGCCCTGGTGTTGACTTGGCTGACGATTTGCTTGGTGACTGTCAGGTGGGCACGTCCCTTCTCTCTGAGTCTCACTTCCTCATCTGTCAACAGAACTGGGGCTGATGGACCCTACAGCCTCTTCCAGCTCCAACATCCAAGCTCCTTGCCTTCAGTCATCAGAGACACACAAGAGCCTGCCCTAGGACCCAGAGGTACAGACCACAGGAGGCCTGCTTCCTGACTCCTGGGCCATAGGGGAGCACCTTCTCTTCAGAACCCATCCCTGTGCACAGGGTCCAGAGGTCAGGTGAGGATCTGGAAGGATGGCCAGCTATGATGCACTCTGTCCTAGAGCAAGTTGCTTCCTCACTGAGCAGGCACAGGGAATGGGACCCAGGACAGAGGCAAACAGGACAGCAGGCCTGGTCCAAGGTGCGTCCAGGTGGTGTGCCTGGCAGGTGACACCCATGACCACACAAGCCTTCCATCCACTGATTTAGTAACCTTCTGGGAACAGCATCCATGGCTCCAGAAAGAGCACTGGCCATGAGGGCAGACATGACAGACTGTGGCCTGCAGAGGGGAGAGCCATCGCAGAAAACAAGGGTCCTGTGGCCAGGAAGGGGAGAATGGATGGCCAGAACAAGCTGCTGTGATCCCAGGGTCAACAGCCTTGTGGGGCCTTCCCTAATGGAGCCACAGCTATGTGGAGACAGGTGAGCACCCGTGGTCAGTGCAGCGGCCCTTGTGACCAGCCCAGGGCCCGTGCCAAGCCTTCCTGTGTGGCAGGAGGGGCTCTGAGCAGGCATGTGGATGGGGGGATAACAGGCCATACCGATCGAGTGCAGGCTTAGGGGCCACTGTGAGACCATAGGTGGCATGTGTGAGGGCTCCCCCAGAACTGAAGTGGGGAGTCTATCTGGGGGCAGGCTCCAGAGACCTGAAACCTGGCTGTCGGTGGTCCCACCTGTACCCTGTACTAGAGCGGGCTGGGACACAGGACAGCACAAACTCCAGAAGTCACGAAGCACTCACGACTCTCATTTGTGGTTCTTACATTCCAGGGACCTGAAACTGACAGGTTGCCAGGAGTGTCATGGGGAGACTGAGGCTGCCCTCCTGGATGCCCAGACCCTCTTGAGCCCAGTAAGTGAAGGCTGCTGACTGTCTCCCTCGGGGGCAGGACTGTGACTGTCTCCAGGCTGCACTGGGGGACAATGGGTTGGGGGTAGAACACAAGGGGGCCAGGCCCTCAGGGATTCAGCACCTATTCCATAGAAGCCTCTCCTGGTCAGTAGCCCCATGCTCTGAGGGCACGGGGAGGGCAGGGGTGGCCTGAAGAGGATTCTAGACACATCTTTTGCCCCAAATATCTTAGCAGCACTGAGTCACAATACGGACAGGCCACGTATGGTGGCGTCCTGGAGCTGGCACCACTCCTAGTGACCAGTAGACATGTGGCTACTATTTGTCCAAGAAGTTGACTAGGGAACATAGGACCCCTGAGTCTGCCCCCAGAAGACTGCTTCTTCAGGCCATGGCAGGACGCAGTCCAGGACATTTCCTTCAGTCTGACCCTCATGAGCGGCCTCATGCCACCTTGACCACCACTCACACATGGGCCCTCTCTGTCTCTCTCCATGACCATTGCTGTGGAGAGGACATGCTGGGCCTTCTGCCCACCCTAGGTCCTGCCTGACTCTCCGCGCCCTGGGGTGGACTCTCAACCGCCTTGCTGACATGGTCCTATAGGCCAGCCCAATGATCCCAGGCATCAGACACTGCTCATCTCTGTCTCCTGAGGGTCACAGTACCCACCAGGAGCCCCTATAACTTGCCCCCCAGGGTTTTGCTGCCTGATCCTCACTCCCACCCACTCTGTGGGATGTGAATTCATGGAATGTGAATTTCTCTAGAGAGTCTGGCTTGGTGGACCACTGGACCTCCACCCCATGCTGCCTCAGGTAGGAGCTTGGTGCTCAGACCCTTGGGATTGGTCTCCTGGCTACTCCCTGCCCCACACGTACACAACATGCTCAAGCGGAAGGATCCGTTCCCCTCCCAGCACTAAGCAACCTCTCCCATTAACCTTCCTTGCTATGGGCGATTAAACAAAGTCCTGTGGGAGTTCTAGAGTCAGTGACTCAGAAACATACCATCCTCCCCATCATAGTCAGTTCAGGCAGCCATAACAAAATACTGCAGATGGGGTGTTTTAGACAACAGGCGTTTATCTCTCACAGTTCTGGAGACTGCAAGCCCAAGATCCAGGTGCCAGGTCATTGTGTCTGGTGAGGGCTCTCTCCTTGGGTTGCAGACAGCTGCCTTCTCTCTGCGTCCTCATGCAGCCTTGTCTGGGTGTATGCATGAGGGGAGAGCAAGTGTCCTCTCTAGTGTCTGCTCTTATAAAGCCACTAGTCCTATCAGAGCAGGGTCCCACCTTTACAACCTCGCTTAAGCTTAGTCACCTTCTTAGAGGCCCCATCTTTAAACACGAGCACACTGAGGCTTAGAGTTTCAGCACATCAGTTTGGGTAGGGGACGCGAACATTCAGAACATAACACCCTACAACCGCCCCTTCCATTTAGGTGACAGTTTAGAAACTTGCTGTCAGAGAGCTGAAGCAACTTGCTCAAAGTGGTAGAGTGAGTTTGGGCCCAGGCTGAGTCCCCCGACTCCTGGCCAAGTGTGTGTTTCAACACCCTAGAGCTTGTGCTTGAGCCAGCATTTCCAAAGCACTCACCAGGCACATCTGAAGTGCGATCACATTAATTACGCTCACAGAGGCTCCTTAAGTGTGTTCATCACAGCACTCACCCTGGGTCTACAATGCTCTGAAACGCTTAGGAGAAAGCACTGTCAGGCGGCAGTGCTCCGAGCCCCTCCATCTAGCTCTGCTGGCAGGAAAGTCTGCGATTTGGGCTAATGGTGCCTCCTCTGACCCAGGCACCTCCACCAGGCCTGAGGAGCAGGTGGGAGCTTTGACCCACTGGGCAGGTGAAGGGTACAGGTCTGGGGCTGGCTGGTTGGGGCTGGGTCCTGGGGAGACAAGAAAGCCCCCTGCCCCACTCCTACTACTCCTGCTTCGTGCCTCAGCTTCCCCCTCACCTTTGGGCCCCAGGATCTAAAGCTGCAGCCCAGGATGCCTGAGAGTGGTCACTGGCACTTGGACATTCACCAGCCTGGAAGTGCAAGGGAGCGGGACAGCCCTCAGCTTATGAGAACAGAACTTGGTGGGTCTTTTGTCTGCCAAGTAGACAATTGTCATATGGCCTCTTGGGGATCCCAGGGACCTGATCCCCAGTTCCCTGCTGCAGTGACCTGCTTGAGGCCAGAGCCCCTCATAAATGAGCATTCTGTCCCCCTTTGCATCACACTGCCCACACCCTGATTCCTGGGCTTCTGTCATTGTCCAAATTACCGTTGTGCAAACCAGGCTGTCTTCAGAGACATTTATGGCAGACCAGCTCCAACGGTAGCCTTCAGTGCATACCACCTGGAAACCACTCTCAGAAGTGATCCCAGGGTCTTACCTGGTGCCTGACACGCAGAAGGTGCCCCATGAGTCTTTGTTAAATGAGTCTCACCACAGGCCACCTGGCAGAGTTCGGTGATCTGATCTCATGAGGCTGGTGGTTATTTGTGGAGCAGTTCACTCATACACAGACCCTGTGACTGTCACCAAGTAGTGGCATTAGGACTCTAGTGGCCAGGTGGGAACTGCTCAGGTGTACACCAGACTTGCATCTGGGTGCCAGGTAGACCATCCCTGAGCTCACAGGAGCAGGGATGAAGGTCGAAAGCCTGGGGACATGGAGGCAGGAAGCCTAGGAGAGGGAGGTGGGTGGTCAGCTGCACCCACTGTGGGCACAGGTTCTCCACCCCTCCTGCTGCTGTTGGGTCAGGGAGAAGGGGTATCTGGGGCAAAGCCCAGCTCCGCATCGGGGTGGCATCTGGAGGTAGTGGTGCACCCAGGACTTGCCTGTAGCGGGGTGGTACACAGGAAGATCAGCTCACTGCAGAAAATGCCCCTTCAAACACCTCCAGGCCTCTGTGCTCCCTGCACCGTGTGTTTGAAATTTGCTTCTGCCCATCATGTCCTTCCTCTGGGACACACACTTCTTCAGAGGCGGGATCTGCTGACAGCCAGCTTTCCATCCAGCTCTTTGAGATGCAAATTCCCCCTGACCAAGGGCACCCCTCTGTGGGCTGCTACCTCTCCAGACAGGCTGACCAATCACTGCACAGCAGCCACCAGGGCTGATGTCCTGATTACCTGATTACCTACGTTGTCACGCACCTGGTGAGCTTCTCTACCAACTGCCTGCTTTGCGAGGGACAGGACAGGCCCGGGACCCTGAAGCCATTGCTGGTTGACGTGGGTTTCTGCATAGCTGTTTCTGCCTTGCTGTTCCTTGGGGAGGCTCCTGCTCTTCCTGTCTTACTCTTTATCAGGGAGGCAGCCCAGAGGACTCTAGCTCCTTCTAGGCCTTTCCTGAAACTTGTTAGCTCCTCTGGGGACTGGGCATGCTAGGCACGTCTTTGGTTTCTCTGTTCTGAAGCTCCCACCCTTCCACTCTTTCCAGCTCAGGCCAGACACCCAGGGGAGTCAACCCTGGCCTTGAGGTTCACACCTTCTCTTCTCCCCTTCTGCCACATGGGCAGCTGTCTCTTGGCTGTGCTGACCAAGATGACAATCAAGCAACCTGTCATGCAAATGAACGTTTCCACACACCCAGCAGGAGTGAGACTCAAGAGGGTTCACAGGCATGGGAGTCTTCAGGGACAAGTCTGGATTACACATCTGTCCCCAGGAGCAGCCAGGGGATAATGGCAGAGGCTGCATTCTGCGGGTGGAGGGACACATGAAAGATCTCCCCAGCATCGCTGCCTGGGTCCCTCCTTGGGTTGGGCACATCACTTCTGCTGAGCAGGGAGCCTCTCCAAGAGGCTCAGACTCCTCACTCATGGTCAGTCCACAAACACTTCACCACAGTCCCCATAATTCAGCACACAAGGTGGAGGTGGCAACAGGCTTGTGACTGACTTTAAAACAAGAGGGAAAGTTGAGTTGACATCTGTTGTTGTGAGCTCCTGGCGCTCTGAGGGTGGGAGCAAGGAGGAAACCAGGAAACAAGGCTAAAGTTGAAGTGGCCAGGTAGATGGCTGGCACCACGTGCCTGACGGGTGCTTCCAGGGTGCAGCATGCAGGGCCTTGCTGTTCCAGGTGTTCTCAGTGGCACAGGCCATGATGCGTGTATGCGTGTGTGTGTGCACGTTTGCGATGCTTGCACACATGTGGGGATGCATTGTGTGAATGGTGTACATGTGCATTGTGCCTGTGTGCGCATGCATGTGCACGTGTGTGAAGTATGGGAGATGAGCCTCGTCCTCTAGTACAAGCCTCCACCTCAGGCTCCCTCTCATTACTCCATATTCTGAAGTCAGACTTCAGCTACTTTCTCCATTTTGATGGTCCCATAGTACTACATCGGACTGTCATTTCTCTTTGAGCATTGTTACAAATGCACACACACACACACACACACACACACTGGGGATACATATCCATCCATCCATCTATCCACTCATTTTTTCAACAGATGCTTCCTCCCCCAACTTGCCATCAGTGGCCTTTTGGGTCTCAGCCTGGGTGTCCAACACTGGTCTCCTCCCTCCCAGGTACCACCGTCCCTCCTGGGGACATCTGAATCATTCCTAGTGCTTCTTGTCTCTGAGTCTACTGCCCTCACACTTTGCCCCTGATACCTGCACCTGCAGGACCTGCCCAGCCTAGGCCAGAAGCCCAGGGAGGTCCAGGTCCACCCAAGACAGGTCTGACATCATCTTGCTGCTCTGAGCCCAAATCAAATATTCTCAGGTGGTCTCTAAGTCTCATCCCTGCTGCCACATAGCTCAGCAGAAATGATGTGCCCAACCCAAGGAGGGACCCAGGCAGCGATGCCGGGGCTGGGTCCTTCACATGTCCCTCTACCTGCAGAGTGCAGACTCTGCCATTGTTCCCTGGCTGCTTCTGGGGACAGATGCAAAATCCAAGTCACCCCCAACTCACAACTGGGTCCATACTGTGAATCCTGCACTCAACAGGGAGGCAGGACCAGGTGGGTCAGCTGGGGGGAACCTGAGCCAGGCCCAGAAGCTGCAGCCCCAGGAAACCTGGAGGGGGGTGGCTCTTCTCTGTGCTGCTGTCTGGGGGGGACAGTGGCCGAGCAGTGGCGTAGCGACGCTCAGGAGCAAACGCTCCAGGCAGACCCAGCACGGATGGTCAGCAGTGATGGAACCAGTGGCCCGGAGTGCTGGGCAGTCCGGGACAGCCCAACAGCTGTGGATGGAATGTGCAAAGCCCACGCCCACATGTCAACGTGCTGTGCACGCCAGCATTCCGGCTCCTCTGACTCCAGATGGGGCGGGGGATTCAACAAGTCAAGGCCTCAGACTTCCTCAGGAGGGGCTTGTGCTCTGAAGACAGTGGAACAGGTGGTAGACGACTGGAGCAGCGGCTTCCAGGAGACAAGCGGTCAAGGAAGGAAGGCCTTTGAGAAGGCCGTCTGCACTGAGGTGAGAAGAGGACAAAGATCCATCAGAAGTCCAGAGGGGAGAACAGATTCCCAGCAAGGAGGACCAGTGTACAGGGCTGGGACAGGGACAGGGTCTGGGACAGGATACAGACCAGCCCGTGGGACCCCTGCAGGCCATGTGAGGGATTTCTTCTGCAGACGCCTGGGTGCTGGGCGGATATTCCAGGACCCCACATGGGTGGCAGGACATGGACAGGGCCTGCAGAGCCCTGTGGCTTAGGGTGAGATGTTCAGCCCTTTCGGGAATTCTGCCTTTCTTGGGCCACCGCTTTCTCCTTCAGCCTCCCCACCTCCTGCTCACCTGAGATTGGGATATAGCCCCTGTCCCCACATTCCCTTCCCCCATCCGACTACCCCTCTGATACTGACCATGGCCTCCATCAAGCCAAGATCTCGGCTCACAAGACAGGTGGGTGGTAGCAAGTTTTGTTGCCAGGGATTAAAGCTCCAAGACAGAGAAAGCTAGAAGTGAGTGGCTGGGTGAGGTGGCTCCTTGCTGCCCGTGGAGCTGCCGCTCACCATCCTCACGCTCCAGGCGTCTGTGCCAGCTTCGAGCAAGGACCTCTGCATGTGGCTCCTGGCAGCTGTCAGAGGCCCAGGGCTTGACATGACAAATATTCCCTCAGTGCTCCTGGAGAAGGCTCAGGTCATGGCCCGGCCCTGGGGACAGAGCTGCTGCTGACAAGAGTGATGAAAGCAGAGGCTCTTTGGACCTGTGGCTGCTGCTCAAATGCCTCAAAGCGCCCAGCCACACGACAGGCTCTGGGAAGCTGATGCCAGCCGTGCCAGCTCAGCCGTCTGTCTCAGGCAGGCACCGTCTGCTTGGACTAGCAGGTGGTAGGGCCGGGTCTGCTCTGACCCACAGGCCACAGAGGTGCAGGAGGTACGGCTACCGTCATCTAGGAGCTTGTCCTGGAGTGTCCACATGACCGGGACCTGCCCATGCAATGTGCTTACAGTCCTTTGGCCTCAGTGTCCTCGTCTAGACTATGAGGAAAATATATTATCACACTATAGTTGGGAGGACAAATTCAGGCTGTTCAATCACCCACTGACTCTGCAAGCGCATACTGGTGCAGCCTCTGGTCATCAGGGCTCCTGGCCACATAGATGGCCTCAGGACAAATGAGGACTGGCCGTGAGAGACCATGTCCCGGGGCACATTGTGGACAAATGATACAAACCCAGTGTTCCCCAGATGCCACCCCCGGTCTTCCTCCAAAGCCGACTCCCTCTATGGCTGGCCTCTCTAAGTCCACAGTAACTCTTTCCTCCTGATTCTCGCCCAGCCTTGGGATTCTCCCAGACTCCTTTGCTTCTCCCATTCCCACATTCCCTTCCCACTGAGCTCTGCTTTAAAGCAGAAGACAGAGCATCTCTCACCAGTCCTGCCACCCTCTCACCTGGATTCCCACAAGTGCCTCCTGCTCCTGGACCCTCACCCCCTGACCTCGCTCTAAACCCTCAACTAGAGATACCCTGCTGAAGACCAAGGCAGAGCCTCCTGCTCCAGGTCACCCTCCTACCAAAAGCAGCTGCAACCCTGGCAGAATACAGGAAAGGCTTTCTAGGCATTGGAAAGTGGATGTCAGGTGCAGCCCACAGTCGCCTTGGTCCTCAGCCTGGGGGTGACTTTTCAATGGCAGTGCAGCAAGTGAGGTCCCAGCTCAGCCTGCAGGCTGCAGAGCTGGGAGTCAGCTAGCAGGAGCAGGGCAGGACAGGGCCTAGGAGAGGAGGGAGCTGCCTGTGCTGAGAGCAAAGTCTCTATGGTGTTCCTGTGAGGCCCCAGCTCACAGGAGCTGCACACACAGGCCTGCCCAGGAGGGGCATCCACGGGCTTGAGAAATGGATGGATTTGTGGAAGGTCAAGAGGTTTTAGGGGATGTTGGAGGACAGACCGGCAGAGACGTCATCAACCTTCAGTAACACACCCTGCATCCAGATAAGGCACCAGGAAACCTGCCCTGAAAGCAGGGACCGTGCCCAGAGGTCAGCCACTCTAGATCTATCCATGCTCTGGGAATGGAGGATTTGGGGTCACTAGCAATCATCCAAGGTGGCACTCTTGTCCTAAGGCAGAAACCCAACAGCCTGCCAAGTGCTGGGCGGACATAGGCTGCATGTCTGGAAAGGGTCAGGTGAGAATGAAGAGCCATTCGTGGCTGGCTCTGGGCCCCGGGTCTGCCCTCGCTCTTCTCATGCTCTCCTGGGAGGCCACGCCCCACACACTGGTGGAGGCACACCCAGGTGCCACACGCCAACAATGGCTGGAGCAGCCTCTTTGTGCCAGGTCCGCACAGTGGCCATCCTCTGCAGATCCCACCTCTCTCCAATACCCCAGACGGAGCAGACATTAGGGACACAAGTCCGTGGTAGATGCAGAAAGTGAAGCTCAGAAAAGACATATATGCAAGATGATGTGGCAGGTCAAGAATCAATTCAGAAATGGAAATGCCATCCCAGTTCTCCCTGGCAGCCTCCCAAAGAGCCAGTTCTTCCTAGCTCTCCTTTGGGGGCGAGGGCAGGACTCCAAAGAATAAGGATTAGAATACTATAAGACTTCAGTGGGGAAGCTGAGACCTAGAGAAGGGACGTACCCAGGAAGACACAATCTGAGAAGGTACAACAATCGACATGATCTATCCTAGCTCAGGCTACCTGGAGCACTTTCATTTCCCTCCTAGAGCTTCTTGGCACACTCACACACATAAATGCACATTCACACACGTACATACTTACACACACACTAGAAGTGGACAGCTCAGAGCTTATTGTCTTCCTTGACAGATATGAAGTTGAGGTTCCAAAAGTTCTCCAGGGGGAGAATTTAGACCAGTTTACAAGGAGACACTGCTAACATACCTTCTCTTAATCATTGTCTAACCACTTTTTCCTATCTCTTTTCCCCACAGTATCAGCTGAGCAGGAGTATGGACCCAGTTCTGTTTAAGTAAGAACTGTGACAAATGTAAAACTACTGGGAAAGAGGACAGACAATTCAGAGAGGTGGGCAGTGGAAAAGATAGGTGAGTTGATCCAAGAATGTGGGAAGCTGGACCAGACGAATACAAAGCCATCTGTGCACACTGGGATTCTATTCAGATTCTGTGAGGAGACTCTTGCTCTTGACAAGATAAAACAAAAGGGATAGGATTTACTCTCTCACTTGAAACAAATGTATAAAAAATGATTTCCCACTTGTATACGTAATCCTGAATTGTATCCCACAACTTAAAATAAAATAAATTAAAAAAAAATGATTTCCAAGACATCGGACATTAGGCAATATAGGAAGATGCTCCCAGAGTGATCGAAAACAAGAAAGCCAAGTCCTATAATAGTTGTGGTTTGCAGCCTTGACAGAGTTTCCAGGTCTTGGTGGGGAAACTGAGGCAAAGCCCTGTGAGCTCCCTAAATTGAAGAGATAAACCTGAGAGTCTGGAAGATCAAGATGGTTAGAATTTACCAGACTGAGTACCCAAGCTGGGGCATCTGCATGGAGAGAGAACTCGGGGACTGCAGAGAGTTGCTTGAGTGTTCAGCATAGCACAGATCAAGACAGACATGTGAGGAAACTGCTCAAGACCAGGGAAAAGCCATCCAAATGGACTAGGAGAAGAATAACTGGAGCTCGCATAGGGCCAGGGATAGAGCCTGTTCCATCAGCCTGACTAGAAAAGTCTCCGCATCCACAGTGTACAATCTATTCTGGCCTTTTCTTGGTTGTGGGGAATAATTTGCCCTAACCTGAAAACTGTCCTGGTTCCCCTTAACACATCTTAAAAGAAAGCTCTAAAATGATCAAACTATTTCTTAAAGCAAAGAAAAAGAATATTTATAGATAGAAAAATATCTGCCACCCTACAAAATAAAAATTCACAATGTCTAACATCCAATCAAAAATTACCAAGAAAAAAAGCAGGAAAATATAATCCATCGTGAGAAAAAGAAAGAATCAAAGGAGACTCAGAACTAATACCAATGTTAGAATCTATAGATAAGGACTTTAAACCAGTCATTATAGCTATATTTACTGTGTCCAAAAAGTTATAGGAAAGATTGAACATGCTAAATAAAGATGTGGAAAATATAAAGAAAACCCAAGTCAGATCTAGAGCAGACAACTACAAAGTCTGAGATGAAAATTTCCTGAAGTAGGGTTCATGATAGATTGGATGTCACAGAAGAAAAGATTAGTGAACTTGATTACATGTCTGTAGAAACTACTGAAAATGAAAGAGAAAGAAAAAATAATTTTAAAAATTAGCAGAGTATTAGTGAATTGTTTACTTCACAATGGCAAGCAGCCTAATACATGCCATGAAATACCTAAAGGAGAAGGGGGGTAGGGGAGAGCAGAAAACTTAAAAAATAATGGCTGAAATTTTTCCAAATTTGATGGAAACTATAAATCCACAGATGCAAGAAATTCAAAAAGTCCAAGCATAAGAAACATGAAGAAAACTACACTGAGGCACTCATACTCAAATTTCTCAAAGCCAGTGATTAAAAAAACAAACAAACAACCCTTTTTTAAAAAAACAGTTTCAATTATGAACTTCACAGAAACTTGGATGGAATTAAAGTCTATCATACTCAGTGACCTATCACAGAAACAAAGATCTGAGTACTGCATACACTTACTCATAAGCAGACTCTGAACATTCATCATAATACTATAAGAGAGGGATTGGCAGTCGTGTGGCACTGCTGGGGGAGAAGGAGACACATAGCATCAATAAGAGTATCCATACTTTACCTGTATGAGGACCACTTATGTACCTAACCCTGAATTGTACCCCACATCCTTCAAATAAAAAACAAGAGGAAATAAATCAATATATTTAATGAAAAAAAGACATGTTTCATATAGAAGAACATAATGATGACAGTCAATTTCTCATTGTCTCATTGGAGACAGAGTATTGCAAGACTATGGAGCAACATCTTTAAAGGCCCGAAGAAGAGAAATACCTGTCAACCTAAAATTCCATACCCAGCAAAAATAGCTTTCCAAAACCAAAGATAAAGACTTTTTAGCCATACAAAACTTAAAAAGTTACCAACTGCTGACTCACACTCCATGAAATGCAAAAGAAGATCTTGCAGTCAGAAGGAAAATGATGGCCAAGAGTGATATGAATCTACACAAAGGAACAAAGCACACCCAAAATGGCACCTACGTGGTAAACATGAAGGGTTGCTTGCTTAGTACTTAAATCTCTTTTAAAGAGCCCATAGCACAGCAGCCAGATATGGCTGGGTGAGGGTCAGCCTGGAGCAGCATCAGGGCTTAGCCTAGGGCCAGTGTTCAGCGGTCAGAATAAGTTGGGCTGGGAGTTGCTCTTTGATATAGTTGAGGATTGTCTGGTGTACTAGTCTGCTAGGGCTACCACGACAAAACACCACAGTCTGGGGTGCTTAAACAACAGACATTGATTTTCTCACAGTCCTGGAGGTTGCAAGTTTGAGATCAAAGTGTCAATGGGGTTGGTTTCTCCCGAGGCCTCTCTCCTTGTCTTGCAGACAGCTGTCTTTGCCCTTTGTCCTCACACAGCCGTCCCTCTGCATGTGTCTGTGTCCTAATCTCCTCTTCTTATAAGGACACCAGTCAGATTAAATAATGGCTCATTCTAATTGAGTTCATTTTAACTTAATCACACGTTAAAGGCCTTTTCTCCAAATATGGTCACAAGCTAAGATACTGGAGGTTAGGCTTTAACGTGTGAGTTTCAGGAGGGCACACTCAGCCCATAATAGTTGGTGACTAGGTTCAAAGGTAAACTCACAATAAACTCAGGATGGCCTCAGATTTGGGAGGTTGTGAGAGGGGAGTCACTCTCCAGCAATGCCTGGAAGGCCTCATGGACCCAGGGCTGGCTGTGGGGAGGACAGTGATCCAGGTGGTCTCCAGGGTCTTCTGCTGGCTTTGGGGAACAAAGTTGAGTTTCCTCTGGGACCTTGGCCCATCTTTCCAGAACAGAGCATCCCATCTACTCAGGAAAACGAGTCAACAGATGGGCCTGAGAACCCCAAGGCTGCCCGAGAGAGTCCGGCGCATCTCTGGCCCTCACTGCAGGTCACTCCCTTTTGAAGGAGGTTGTAAACATTTACTGGCTTCTGCTCATTGCAGATGCCTGGTCCTTTGTGAGCAGATCCAGTATTAAATGCCACTTGGGGTTTATTTACTTAGTTCTGACAACCACAAAAATCAATGTTGCAATGGAACTTCTGGCAGCGTCTTTTATTAATGCTTTTAATGTCTGACTTTTAACCACTAGGGACTTTAGATGGAGGGAATGCGTCTGTCTGCGGGTGTGCCTGTGTGCTCATGCATGCCCAGGCCATATGTGTCCCTTTGCAGAAGCACACGTGACCTGAATGCCTGCATGAGCTTTTATCTGTTCACATGTTTGCATGTGCACGTATGACGTGCTGGTGTGCAGGCCGGCCTGTATGCTTCTGCGGTGTGTATGCTCGCAGTCACTGGTTGCATGTGAATGTGCTTGTGTGTATGTACTTGGGGAATATCCAGGTGTGTGGGTGTGTGTCCATGATTGTGAGTACAGGCGTGTGTGCACTCCAGGGAACAGATGCATAGCCTGCATGCTGCATTTGGACCCATCGATGTGAAAACAGATCCACAGCTATAAACCCTTTGCTCTAATCTTAACAAAAAAAAAATGAGTGAGAGGGAGTTATTTGCATCACTTAGCCCTGAATGTGAACCTCATTTTGGTGGGAAATGAACACAGCAGGAGTCCTTAAAAA
The DNA here is from genome assembly GCA_027257055.1 of Cephalopachus bancanus. Taxonomy (NCBI): domain Eukaryota; kingdom Metazoa; phylum Chordata; class Mammalia; order Primates; family Tarsiidae; genus Cephalopachus; species Cephalopachus bancanus. Next base: position 6,086,149 of record JAPVLO010000072.1, read on the forward strand.
TCCATCAGGCCCGTTCCCATGCCTGTAGATTTGAAATAAGCCCATGAAAGACCTACTGGCAAGTGACATTTCTCATCCTAGCTTCCCTGCCTGGGTTTTCTCCAGTGCGATATTTATCTGCGAGGCCTGGGAGAATGGGGAACAGGCCCAAGGCGTCTTTGGCTGTGGCATTTACCTGCTGAGTCACAAAGGATGAGCTCTTAGCTAGACCAGCTCAAGATTTTCACATTATGAGGCAGGTCCACTCAGACCCCTGTCAATGGACACAGACCCTTCTGTCTTACCCCCTCCCCAAGAGAACTGCATAGGATTATAACACACACAAACTGTTTCCAGGAGTGTGTTCTAGCCATCCCAACCAGACTCTTGGCATGAGGTTTAGGTCACATGCTTCTGCCCCACTTGTTCCCTGGAAAAGGTGGAGTACAGTCAGCAATTATTGATTGCTTTATGACTGACAGACTCCAGAGTCTGGGCTCAGTTGTGCCGGTTGTGCACTGCTCAACTCCAGGCCGCCAATTAACACAATATTTTATGTAAACTGTGCTTCCTGAGTTGAGCAGTACACAACCTGTCTGTGGCAAACCTGGTTGGGCCCACACTGCCCTGCATTACTCCTGGCAGGTAGCTGAGCCTTGGCTTCCCCACAACTTTCCTGGGGCAGGACCCAGAGCTTGGAGGATGAAGAACTTCCTTGAGGTCATGTTCTTTTCCCAACAATTAATATTCTTTGTGGCTTCCAGGGATGAGTTCAGGTCAGGTCCATCCAGACCCCTGATCCTGGGAAAACCACTTACTCTATCTGCACCTGTCTCAGTTTCTTTATAAAAACTCCTGCCTGCCTACTTGGAGGCTAGAGGGGTCAATGTAGTAATAGTTATGAAGGTGTTTTGTTAGTGAGGAGGACTTATTGATACTATGAATAGTAGTATAACTACAAAAATAATCATAAGAAGTGGTTTATAATTTGATCATCGTATAACACTGTTCAGAGCCATTATCATATCATTTTCCCTGCCCTAAGAAGCACAGTGTCTAATCTGTAGGAAAGACAAAACAAATTCTGGTTGGCAGAAGTAGAGAGGCCTGAATTGGACTGAAAGTTGCTGAATGACAAGCACATAATCCTATGAATCCAAGCTCCCCCTTTTAGTCAGCTCAGGCTGCCATAGCAAAATGCCATCAGGTAGCTCAAGTACACATACATTTCTCGCCATTCTGTTCTGGATGCTGGAAGTCCAAACTCAAGGTGCAACCCCCTGGTGAGGGCTGGCGGCCTGGCTTATAGATGGTACCTTCTCATTGTCTCTCCATATGGAGAGGGACACAGTTGGAGGAATCTCTCTCTCTCTCTCTCTCTCTCCCCCAATTTCTATTAGATTAGGGCCCCACCCTTATGACCCCATTTAACCTTAATTGCCCCCTAAAGACCCTACCTTCAAATGCATGTTGGGGGTTAGGGATTGTTGATGAAAGATGTCAATCTCTGTAAAATATTTTAAGAAGATTTATTCTGAGCCAAATATGAGTGACTTAGGCCCATGGTATCATCTCAAGAGGTCCTGAGAACATGTGCCTGAGATGGGTGAATTGCAGCTTGATTATATACATTTTCAGGAAACAAAAGTTACAACAACAAAAAAATCAATACATGTGAAATTGACATTGGTTTGGCCTGGGAAGGTGGGACATCTCTAAGCAGGGGTGTGCAGGTCATAGGTGGATTCAAAGATTTCCTGACCTAGCAGTTGGTAGCAAGAGTTAGGCTCTGTTTAAGGACTTTTGACATCAGTAAACGAAATGCTGAGTTGAGATAAGGGGTGTTGAAGAAGTCAAGTTTCTTGGTATGTAGATGAAGCCTCATTGGTGGCAGCCCTGAGACAATTGATGGCAAATATCTAGTTCCTCTGGGGATCCCCAGGAAGGGGAATTCTATACAGATACACATTTCCCAAGAGATGACTTTGCAGGGCCATAAACTATTTTTTATTTCCTTCCTTTCCGTTGTGTGATGTTTTGACAAGAGTCAGGTTGAAAAGTAAGTCACATGATGTAAGATTCATTAAAAAACCCTTCTGATGAGACTTTCTAGGGTGTGAATCCTCAGGCCTCTTTGTTAGGAGTTTGGCAAGAAAGGAAAAAAAAAGGTCAGAGTGTAGTCTTCGGGCTTCAACATGTAAATTTAGGGGAACACAACTCAGTCTACAGCACCATCCAAACGTGACACTGACACACAGATGGACCAGGAAACTTAGTGGCAGTAACGCCACTGGATCCAAAGAGCAGGATTTAATTTGCCTTTTATTTCTTATCCTGCCATCTCCCCTGCTCCTTCTGCTCCCATGCTCACCACCACTTAGTCCACACTCCTCACTCTGCCACATCTTTTCCTGTCTCTAGGTAAGTGCCTCCAGTCTGGGCGACAGAGTGAGACTCCAATTTTTTAAAAAAGAGTTAAGAACATCTCTTCCATATATGTTTATTTTCCTAAAGGCTGGCAAGGGGTTTAGGTGGCCTAGAGTCATCTCCTTGGTCACTGAGTAAATAAGTAAGGAAGTGCATCCATGAATGCCCTCTTTTCCTCCCACGGCCTGTTTTGTTCTTTGGGAGCATCTATCAAGAACTCACTAATGGAGACTCATTTCCTAAACCAAACTGAGTTGATGCCCAGTCCAAATTATAGAATTTTAAAAGCCTTGTTATTCTGCAAAAACATGAAAGTTACACAAACCAGAACAAACTCATTAGGTGGAGGTCCTGTAGGAACTGCTTAACAAATAGATAAGAATTGCTTGTAATTAGCATATCAATTGTGTGGAAAGGTATTCCTAAAGCACCACACACTGCCTTATTTTGTCAGATAGATCAAAATCCCCTCCTGCAGACACATCTACGCTCCTCTGTTGCTTAATAACATGTTGGCATAGGAGCCGGCAAAGGTGAAGTTCCATCTCCTGCAGCGTGGTCACCAAGTTGGATGGTCCCCGCTCGCGACCAATCTGGTCAGCAGGGTCAAGACTGGTTCATTCAGCAAATCCATGTGGTATCCATACTGTGAGGCAGGGCTCCTTCAGGAATGGGAAGCCTGCAGCCTTGGTAGACAATACTCTGAGGTCTTGATCTCTCAGAGACTGGCTCTACACTGACTCTGACACTGACGGAGGAAGATGGGGCATTAGCATAGACCCCACCACCAGGAGGAAAGTGAGGGTCCTGTCAGGAAGGGGCCAACTCCAGAGATGACCAGGTGTCAGGAGTGAGAAAGAAAAGAAATTTTTTATCTGAGAAATGTGAAGTTTTAAAATTATTAAAGCCAGTCGTTTAAGAAGTAAAAACAGATTTCATTTAGACTATTGCAACTGGGAAAAGGGACCTCAGTACAGAATGAGGACTAAACTCTGACTCTTTTTTCTTCTCTTTCTTACCAGATTCCTAACTAGGGGCCTGAGAGTCATGCCCTAAAAAGTCTCATCAGATGAGTATTTTATTAAACCTATATAATTCTGGCAAAACATCCCATAACAGATAAAGAAGGAAATAAAAAATATTTTATGGCCGTGCAAAGTCATCTCTTGGAGAAATTTGCATCTGTATAGAATCCCCTTCCTGGGGATTACCAGAGGAGCTAGACAATTGCCATCTATTCTCTCAAGGCTGCCACCTATGAGGCTTCATCTACATATCAAGGAACGTCCTCAAAATGCCCCTTATCTCAACTCAGCATTTTTTTTTTACTGATTTCAAAATTCTTTGACAGAGCCTAACTCGTCCTACCAATTGTTAGTCAGTAAATCTTGGAATCTACCTACAACCTATAAGTCCAAGCCCTGCTTGGAGTTGTCCTGCTTTCCTGGGACAAGTATTGATGAATGATTTTTGTACAATTTCTGTCTCCGAAAATGATTATAACCAAGCTGCAATTTAACCACCTCAGGCACAGGTTCTCAGGACCTTTCAGGGTATTGCCACAGACCTAGGTCATTCGCATTTGGCTCAGAATAAACCTTCTTAAATACTTGACAGAGTTTGGCATATTTCGTCGACAAGAACTAGGCTCAACTCTGAATACAGCATGGGCCAGTAGGAATTTATAGCCAGAATGGAGTCTGTGGATACAAAATGACTAAGAAGAGCCATCAGTGATAAGGAGGATTCTGGCTAAACCAATGTAACAGGATTCTTGCTGAAGACAGGTCAGGATAACCAGACATCGCCTAGGGGATGGTAGGGAACGAGGAACCTGATTAGATATCCAGGGTGGGGGTTATCTCTAAATGACTTGGCAGGATTCTTGCTCAAATTGGTCTTTTGAAGATACAGCCAAGGATGAGTCCTAGTCAGTCTCAGAGGAGCCTATCTGTAACTGAGAATGTCAGCCTTAAAGTGTATTGTGTACATTCTTCTTTAACTCTAACTTTAAAATTGCACATTAAACATTTGTTTTCTTCCACCCCTCCTCTCTCTAGGCATTCCCTTAACACTGCGATGCTTCTCTAACTACATGCTTTCTTAGAAATTCCAGGAGCTAATTTTAAAGTAAGCCAGGCATAAAGGCCCAGCTACAGAATTCTCCCCACTTAAGGAAAGCCTCAAGGCAGTTAATCTATATCTCTGCCACAGTCAGGGTAACATCAACTAGGCCCCTGAATTCCAGAGGCTAACCTTAGAATGAAGCAGGCTTGAGCCTAGATTGCAGAGTCCTCCCACCCAAGGGGATTCATGGACAATTATTCACCATCCAGTTATAGTCAAGACCCCCAGACAGACAATTACTTGAAGATAGCCCTGGGAACAAGGACACAAAGACCCCACACCCAACCCCACTCCCACACATTTTCCATACCAATTTTCCCTTTAAAACCCATTCTGACTGGCCACAAATTTGAGAGGATACTTAAGAAAATAGTCTGCCATCTCCTTGGGAAGCCAGCCTCTTGAATAAACCTGTCTTTCTTTTGTTGATGAAAAGATGCCAAACACGGTAAAATATTGTAAGATAAGGTAAAATATTGTAAGATAATCTATTCTGAACCAAACTTGAGGACTTGTGCCCTGGGAACACCCATCTTCAGGAGGTTCTGTGGACATGCGCCCACCATGGTCAAATGGTGGCTTGGTTATATACAATTTTAGGGAGGCAGGAGTTACAAAAAAACATAAATCAATACATGTGAGATTTTCATTGGCTTGTCTCAGAAAGGAGGGATATTTCCAAGCAGGGGCTTGCAGGTTATAGGTAGATTTAAGGTTTTCTTGATTGGCAATTTGCAGTTCCTGTGTAAGGAATTTTGGAAATCAGCAAAGAAGACATTTTGTTGAGATAAGGAGGTGGAAAACTCCAGGTTTTTGTTGTTGTTAAGCAAAAAGGAAGCAGAACTTAAGCTTTTATTTTATTATTAAAGTTTTGAGGTACTTGTGAGGTTTATTACATAAGTAAATTGCATGCAGGTAAGTTTTGGGCTTCTAGAGGGCCCTCTGTCCTCTGTAGTGGATCTGGTTGTGTGGTGAAGTCCTATATGTGGTAGACTTCAGAGAGGATAGATAACTGTTTTACAAGGTTCCTGAAGTCTGGGAGTTCCTGAGAGATGACTTTTCAGGATCATAAAATACTTTGATTTCCTTCCTTATTTGTTATGTGATATTATACTAGGATCAGGTTGGAAAACAACCTTTAGTATACAGGGTAATAGGGTAACAAAGCCCCATCTGGTGAGTCCTTATCACTTGTGACTCCTCAAGCCTCTTAATTAGTAATTTGGATAAGGGAACAAGGTCACAGTTTAGTCCTCACCTTCTACCAATGCTCTGAAGTTTGACTTTGAGTGGTGAGCACCTGGCTTGAGTGTGGTTATATAGTGTTTGGTGAAGAAGAGAGCCCTTATTACCTGACAGCACTTACCCAGTTCCTGGGCTCTTTACCTAGAGGCCAGGTATTTGTTGAGGAAAAAATGAACACCTTTATTTTCACTGACTCCAACTGAAATGTGCTGTTTTCTTTAATTATAAATATAAGCAAAAGACCACCCTAATCCCTATGACTTTACCACCAGCAGATAGTACAGATGTCTCAAAATATAACAAAGCATAGTATGACTACATTCACGCATAGATCTGCATTTGATAAAGCAGCACTTATGTTATTATACCAAAAACTTGTTTTTCTAAGATTTTGATAGCTGCACTTCCATATGATTGGTTTTAAATATTATACCACTAAAAATACTATAAATATTTTATTCTGAGAAGTGACCCACAAGCTTCCACAGATGTCGAAGTTCAACGTGTACTCTGCTTTAAAGAAAGATGAATTTATGAGTAAAGGAATCACCTGACAATCATCTACAAACAAACATAGAGCCAAGCAATAAAATAAACCACATACAACTAGAAATCAATGGAATGGACAGATCAAATTTTCAGTAGGCACGACAGATATTTATAAGGTGATCAAAGAAAGTTGTAAAATAAAGAAACAAATAAGTGGAGGTTCTAAGAACAAGCATGAGTTTTGAAATGTATAATATCACAACAAACAAGGGATGGGATAAAGGGTAGAGCAGACAGTTGCGATCTTATTCAGTGAGCTGGAAGATCAGGTGGATGCTGCCCTGGAGGACAGCAAGAAAGAACAGAGGCTGAACATTTAAAGGAAAAGCTGAGAGATGTGGAAGACGGAAGCAGAATTCCCCAGGCTACAAGACAGAATAAGTAGAAGGAAAGAAATGAAGAACAAAGAGAAACACATTTGAGGAATACTAGAAATACATTCCCCAGGATAAAGGAGACAAGAAATCTCAGATGGAAAGGACTCATCAAGCCAAATTTAAAAGATGAAGAAAACTCTTCCCAGACAGATGAAAGTAAAATTTAAGAAAAAGCCAAGATGGAGATAATCCTAAAAACTTCCAAAGAGCAAAAGCAGATCAGCCATAAAGAAAAGAGAGTCAGACTGACATCTGACTTCCCAACTGCAGCACGGGTCACAAAAGAGAAGACAATTGCATTTAAATTATTAAAAGAACTTTAGTCTAAAATTTTACATTCAGCAAAATGATCACTTAAATATATGATGGCATAAGGAAAATATTCATTATCATACAAGATGAATGATTTCCATAAAAAGACACACCTTGAAGATATTTTTTGAAAGAAATACTCCTCGAGTGAGAGACAAAATCTAAGAGGTGCTTTAAGAGCTAAGTAAGGACAATCAATGGTTTTGGTAAGCATTATTATTAGCTTTTGAAATGAACAAGCACAAATAATCCATAACTAGAGAAAAGAAGACAAATAAATCTACAACAAGCCAGAAGGAAAATTGTAGACACCATCAGCATGACGCATCAGGAGTAGGTGAGAGGCAAACAGTCATGAGAGCACAGTGGGGTGTGTATCATGTTGAAGCAAAGATAGAAAAGCATAGGAAAACACACCGATGGATATGTGAATATGAGCTTTAAATTAAGGGTTATCTCCATGGGAAAAATGTGATCTATCCAGGGAAAAGTGGAAGAAGAAGATGGAAGACCTAAAGAAAAGTAGAAAACAGCGAATAGGAAATAAAATAGTAGAAATAAGTCCTAGGATAATAGTGATGAAAATATTGTCCATGGAGTTTATTCGTCAATCAGATGTGTCAATTTAAAGAGTCTTTCAATTTTTTTTTTGAGTTGGAGTCTCACTGTCACCCAGACTGGAGTGCAGTGGCCGCTCCTGACCACCGCAGCCTCGACCTGCTGGGTTCCCGCGATCCTTCCACCTCAGCCTTCCAAGTAGCTGGAACTACAGGTGCACGCTACCATGCTCGGCTAATTTTTTTTTGATTTATTGTAGAGATGAGGTCTCGCCTGTCCAGGCGGGTCTCGAACCCTCGGGCTCAGGCAATTCGCTCACCTCAGCCTCCCAAAGGCGCAGGATTACAGTCTGAGCCACCGAGCCCGGCTGAGTCTCTCAATTTGGGTTAAAAAAAGAAGAGCAACCAATATGCTGCCTACGAGGGACATACATGAACCAGGAGGGTCCAGGAAGTGGAAAGTAAGAGACGCCAAAATACACTCATTCTACTATGGATCCAGAAAACTTGGGGAGCAAACTTAAAACACAACAAAATAGAGCACAAGGAAAACAATTACCACAAGGTTTAGCACATGCCTTGTTTCAGGGCCCAGGGTGATGGGCAGTCCATATTTGGCCCATCAGCCGGATCAGTGTGTCTAGGTCCCGGTCCTGTCATGGGACCAGCACTGTGTGGGCTCCTAGGACGTGCTGCAGGGAAGGTGCTAGCCCTGCCTAGCGCCCACAATGCACTAGGAAGCTGTTGACTCAGCCCTGTGAGTTGAACAGATGCTTGTGGGAAGACTCATTTCTTCTTCCTAAACCCTTCCTGAGGCCTCACGGGCTCCCTGTCAGGGTGGGGAAGTGCCCTTAGCTCTGGAGATGGCACCTGGGCTCCAAACCCAGCTTTCTCTGTCCCTACCATGAGATCTGACACAAGCCACTCAACCACCCCAGGCAACTCCATCTCCCCAACATAGAATGCAAATGCCATGATGGTGGTAGACACGGACGACTGGTGATGATGTCAGTCAGGAGCGCCCATGGCCCGTGCTGTCAGCTGCTATTGTTTTAGAGGGCAACTGACAGCAGATCAGACGACAAGCGGCGTGAAGGGGGAGCAGGGGTCTGTGCTCGAGTCTTTGCCCTCTTGATCCCAAGCTGGAAATGTCTACAGTCCTCCAAAACAAATCTCAGACCGCCAGGGCAACCCCGGGTTGGCCAGAGGGGTAGACAGCCAGGCAGGTGTGCACGGGCTTGGTGCAGGGGCAGGAGGACACAGGTTTGGCACAGGTACAGGTGGGAACACGGTGACTTCAAACATGGGCAAGACAGCTTTGTGACCCAGTGTACACACACAGTGTGCAGGATCCAGCCTCTCTTCACCATGTGCCCAGCCCACCCCAGGACCCCAGTTTCCTGCATCAGAGGGTATTGTGACTCAGTGGTCTCAAAAGTCCTCTGGCCCTAATAGTCTTGGGCAGTGGGAGTCCAGTGCTCTGGGCTCCTGAATGCCCCAGGAGAGGTGGCATGAATTGAGCCCCAGGTTCCTAGCAGGCCTAAGTGTCATCAGTGGCATTTGTCCTCAACACACACTCCCTCATCCTGCTATGCTCATCCTGCTGTGGGTCCCAAATTCCTTTCCTTTCTCTGACCTTTCTCCTGAGATGTGGAGCTCCAGGGATGGAGGAGGATGCCCTCTGCTCTGTTGGTTTTTCCCCCAGCCCTTCGGATCAGCACGTGCAGGGACAGAAACCAGCCTGAGCAGGGGATGCTTGGGGAAACTGTGTCTGTGTTAGGGCCACGAAAAGGGTATAAATATGTTGTCACTTCTGTAGCCCTCAGCAGCCCTATGATACCAAAACATGGCCCCCACTTTCAGATGAGGAAACCAAGTCCAAATTTGCTCAGACAGTAAGTTAGGAGAATCTGGTTATTTTTGTGGCACTGTCTCTTACTCGTTTAACCTGTCTCTTCCCCAGTTTCCTTGGGGTCCCTGACGCAGGGTCCCCGTGCCTGTCCTGTGCTTAGCACATATAGTAGGAGTACACAAGTAACCCACCGCTTTTGAACAAATGCCTCACAGGGTCTGACACTCTCTTTGCTGTCCAGCATAACTGAGTCATGATGGTAGCAGAGAAGCCAGGCTTCTCCATGGACAGAGACAGAGCCCCGTGCTTTGAGTTGCAACCAACAAACCGCCAGGCTCTGAGAGAGTTGTTAGCCTGTTCCTGAGAGTCTGCCAGCAGAGTGACTCCTGGATCTGTTGACTCAGGCACTCAGATGTGTCCCCAAGGGCAAAGGGATGGTGGTTGTTCTATTTACCAGCTCTGTCTGCACAGACAGACTCCACCCAACAGCTGCTTCCAACTTATAAGATGCCTGCTGGAGGCCACGGAGGCTTCATGTTTCTATGTTCAAAACGAGCGCTGAGTGAGGGACTGAAGTCCTTCCCTTCCCCCTCACTGGCCGGACAGCACTGGTCACTTGCCCACCCTGGGCTGAGCCTGAGTTCCTGCACTGTCACTGGTAGGGAGGATGGACTTGCCGTAACAACACATAGCCCTGGGTCACATGGGCTGGGTGTCTGAGAGGGGTCCACAGAATGAGATGAGGGAGATCTGGTCTTATTGGGAGGGGGGTTTGGGGGAGCAAAAGGAGGGACTCAGAAAGCTGAGTGGGCCCCCCAAGTGTTCCCCTTTCCATCATCCCTAGTGTTGTGGACTCTGCCTTCCTCTGGGGCATAGATCCCTCTCCAGCTGGTCACGCCCCACAGTACTTAAGGGTGCAGGTCATACTCCATGGCCGGGCGGAAAGGCTCACCTTATGGCTCTTCAAGGAACCACTGGGCTTTTGTGGGCAAGTTGCACCTACACACATGTCCCCCATCTGTCTGGGAGTGGGGGAAGGAGGAAGGGAGTCCTTTTACTCAAAAGGACATCGTCTTCTACTTGTTGCATGGAAGTAGTGCTCTGAGGGCTAGGTCTGCCTCTCACACAATTTTGACTCACTGTAACTTGGATTGTAGAAGAGCCAGGACTCAAGGAGTGCTCAAGGACAGCGAATCTTTGCACTGGTTATGAATTCATTAATGATGACTTGGACAATATCCCTGTAGCCCTGGGAGTAGGCCGGACCATTGAGCAGCAAGAACAGTGGAGACCACAAGAATGGCCCCTTCTTTTAGCCATCCATAGTTGTCCACGTGGGCTCTGTCCTGGGCACAGCCAGGCAGGGACAAGGAGCCAGGCAGCTCGGGGGCTGTGGCCCAGCCGGGGACAAGCTCCAGCCCTCACTCTTGTGAAGTTCTCTGGACGACAGTTGCACGCATCCAGCAACTCCGAGAACAGTTCGAGCACAGTGGGAGCACATGACCTCAGACCTCTCGGGAGAACTCTGGTTCCACCTTCCTGGCTGCTGGTCTTGCGATAGTTCCTCAACCTTTCGGAACTACTGTCTCCAGGAGAAGTGACCCTGGCTTGAAGGGACTGATGAGACAGAAGAGCAGCTATGCCACTGAAGAGGCAGCAGACAATGCCTGGAGTCTTCGGTGCTCCACCACAGAGCTGGTTACTGCCAGGTGCCAGGTCCTGGAAGAGGAGCACACCTGCTGGAAGGCAGAGCCAAACTGCACACACACCCAGAGGGAATGGGAGGAAGTGGAGTGACACAGAGTAGGTGTGGCTCCTTGGAGAGGGTGGCCCCAAGGTATCATGAACAACAAGGGTGACAAAGTTCTGGGAAAAGTTTGAAGAGTGTGGGAGAGCAAAGTCCATGGGCGCAAGGTGTGCCCCTGCGTCATGAGCTCTGAGCACCCCTGGGAGTATGGGGCACATAAGGATAATGCCAGAAGACTGATGGGTGAGGCCAAAGCCCCTGCCTGAAGAATCCAGACACAACTTCCATTCCAGCTGCCTCTTAAGACCCAGAAGAGTAGCCAACGACCTGGTGTGGCAGGAGAATCCCTGGCATGACCAGGGGCCTCTCACCCACAGGAATTTGAAGAGACACAGAGAGAGGAAGCCTGGCAGGCACAACAGATCTTGGAGAGCTCAGGAAACTGGGACAGTACTGTCTGGGGTTGCCCAGAGCCATGCAGCCAGAGTAGCCGGGAGCAGAGACGAAGCCCATTCCCAGGGAGAAGTGACAGGAGCAGTTAGAAGACCTCCTGCTCTCACTCACCTGGCCCAGATCTTGTGGGGAGCCCTCAGGAATCCGGGCTGGGCACCTGAGAGGGACCCACTTAACTGGGCTGGGCACTGAACCCTCAGCAGGACAGGGCCTGGTGGAGAGGTCTGGTGCAGGCTGAAGCTTGGGCCACGTTCATAAGTTGCCTGGAGGGGCATGGGTAGTGTGTGGCAGGCAGTGGCCAAGGGTGGGGCAATGTGTTTAGCTTTGTTCTTCAGAATAGCAAGCTGGAGCTGTCCCTAGAGGCTGCAGGCAGGCAGGAGTCAACAAAGGGCAAGCCTTTCCCATCCTCCAGAAGCTGGACTCAGAGAGGGAGGCAGGAGGAGAGTGATGGCTCCAGGAAAGGGTGTGGTTCTAAGTGTCATCCCTCCTCCTCCATCACCTGGCCCCAGGTACCTGGACTGGCCCCCAGCATCCCAACTGGTAGGTGCCTGGCAGGGACCCTCTGATCTGTGTTTAGAGGACAATGCTAAATAACAACTTCTTATGCCCAGGTTATCTTGGGCTATAAAGAAAATGCCAATTGCTCATAGGGCATCTGTCCAACCTTGGTTACTTATGAGCACCTGTGTGCCAAGCACAGGTATGGATCCTGGGGACCAACTGTGTAAAAGGCAGTGCCACAAGTCAAGTACAAGGCTAGGAGCTCATGACAAACCTGGAGCTGGCTCAGTGCAAAAGAGGATAGTGTCTGGGAGGGGCCCAGAAGGTCACGGGCAACGTCACTGGGCAGAACACATGTGACAAGCAGGGAAGGTCCTAGAGACAGATCAGGCACTGGACTGTCACTGGAAGGAAACTGGGCTTGCTGCCAGGCCAGCGGGAATAAGGAAGCCTTTTAGGCTGGGGTGCTTACTCCAAGCCCGGTTCACCTTTGAATTTTCGGTAAACCTTCTGAAATAACCAGACAGACACAGGCATTGAGACTTAGCTGGTCCCTGCATGGACAAGGGCTTCCTGTGCACCAAAGAAGGAAGTACAAAGCAAGTCGTCTGATAACCTAAAATTACATTTCTATATGTCAAAACCGCATAACCAAAAATTACAGCAAAGGAAAGGCAGGAAGTGTGTGTAGCAATTACAACGTGAACATCTTATTATATAAGTAGCTCAAATGGATGAGAAAAATAGTAAGTCACATACTGAAAAATGAGCAAAATACATGAAAAGACACTACACAAAATAAGAATCACAAATGCCAAACAAACATGTGGAGAGAAATCATTTACCATCTCAAGCAAGGAAGGAAATTAGAATTGCAACTGCACCAAGATATCCTCCTGCCTATCAGTGCAAGTTGAGTAGCTTACTGGCGCGGCACTGGGGAGGGGGCGTGTGGACAGCACAGTAGTATGGCTTTGGAGAAGCATCTGGCAGTTTGTGCACACAGCGTCGGTGTTAAAGGTTGGCCCAGCAATTCCGTCCAAAGACGGCAGAAGAAGATCCTGTAACACGCATGCAAAGCTTCTGAGCAAATACACCTGTGGGGTCATTTATAAGAGCCAGCGTGGGGGCATATCTCAGCCCCAGCCAGAGGCGTTGTGGAAAGGAGTGTGCCCAGCCCTGCCCGTGCCAACTCCATACCGTTGAAGAGCGCTCAGGGCACAAAACTGGGGGGGATATCTGGCACCCATTCTCATGGCACACTATCTGGAAGAGCCAAGAGGGGGCAGCAACCCAAGAGTCCATGAACAGATAAATACAAAATCAGGATGTGGTATGAACACACAATGAAATATTACTCAGTCTTAAAAAGGAAGGCAGTCCTGGCACATGCTGCAACCTGGCTGAAGGGGGGGATGTTATGCTGAGTGAAAAATGCCCACCACAAAAGTCAAGTGCTGTGATTCCACTCACCTGAGGTGCCCGGAGTGGTCAGCATCATAGAGGCAGAAAGTAGAATGGGGGGGGCGGCAAGGGTGGGGGATGGGCACAGTTGTCATTTAATGGGGGCAGAGGTCCAGTTCTCTGGCTGGATGGTGGTGATGGTGGCACCACAGTGTGCGTAAACTGACTGCCACTGAAATGCACATCGAAAAATGGTGACGATGGCCCATTTTACATGGTGTATTTTGCGACGACTAAAAGTCAATAAATAAACAAGTCTTAAAAAAAAAACTTCAGCGCACCCTAGACACACATGAAGAATTAACAACCTGTCACCTCCTGCTGGAACTATGACAATGACTTTTACATCCCCCATTGCTGTTCCTGTATTTTTCCAGATTTCCTGCACTGAGCTGACGTTAAGGAAATAAGAGGAAAACGAATTTGTTTGTTTGCTTGTTCAGTATTTATTTACTGGGAATTCTAGCCCCAGAGCGGGTTTCTTGGTGAATAGCCATAAGTTCTGAGTTCGTCACCACCGCCTGACCCTCTTGTCATTGTCTATGAATGTCCCGCTCTGTCCCACTCACCTTGGGGATCTTGTCACAATGCATCCTCCTGGCCCCCCTCAGCTCTATCAGGCCACTGCTTGGGTGGGAAGAAGGAATTTGCATTCTGAGGACTTCGGGTGGCACGGGGCCACGGGTCTGGCACAGTCTTGGACCCCAGGCCTGTTCTCCTGCAGGTCAGATGCCACCAGAACTTGACGCCCAGAGCCCATCGCCAGGGCCACATGGACCTGCCTTACTCTACCTCCAGACAAGCCCAAGACCTCCCGCCTGGGAGCCTTTCAGAACGCCTGGGTCAGCAGTGGATAGTCTCTGCTATCCCGCACAAGGAAAAGGACAAGGACACTGGGGGCAGGACACCATGGGCTCCAGGGTCAGTGCCACTCCTGCTAGTCATAAGTCCCCAAGTCTCAGGTCCCCCTTCTGTAAAATGAGGCCACTCCAGGCAAAAGATGTAGCCAGCATCCACGTAACAAGGAGGTGGGGCGAGGGCGCTGTCCTGGCAGGTAATCCCCGTCCCCCCACAGGTAATCCTGTGGCGATGATACCTGGCACGCTCGGGGAGTCACCCTGGAGAACTGTCTCCTTCCCACCCCCTACCTACAGCACCACAGGCCCCTTGAGGGAGGACTTCTGGCAAAGAGAGTTTGCTCTGCTTCCCGGCTGCTCCAACAAGAGATATTCATCTAATTCCCCCACCAACACCTGAAACTGGGCAGAATACCCAGGCCCACTTCACAGATGAGCAACTGAGGCATGAGACGCTTAGAGAAATCGCCAAGGTTCCCACAGCTGGCTGGGGAGCCTGGATTCCAATTCAGAACTTGATGTCTCAACTCACAAACATGTGACCAACGCACTGCCTGCCTCCCAAGGAGAGGGGTCAGCATCTGGACAAAAGAGGAGGATGGCTCTCTGGACTCGGGCCTGTACCTTTTCAGTGGTCCCAGGCTGGATCCGCTCAGGCCCTCTCTCAATCATCCTCAGATCTCTCGTGCCGTTTGTGAATCAGAGGATGCTTTATCTACCCTCTGGTGCCACTCGGGAGCTGCTGCCGGCTGCACAGCATCTCTCTTGGAGCCTCTTCCTCAAAATAAGAAAATGAGAAATAAGTAGATAACAGAACAAGGCAGATGACAGGAGCCTGCAATCACCATGGGCTGCGGCACGACCCAGCTGGGAGAGGCAGGCAGGACGCAGCTGGTCCGCCAGCAATCAAGGCCCCCGGATGTCAACACCAATCTGCCTCATGGCATCGACTGGCAGGGAGGGCTTCAAATAAGCCTGAGACGGGATTTGGCAGTCATGGCAGAGGCAGGGGTCGTGGGAAAGGTGCTGGACCTCCAGGTCAGAAAGCCTGCTTCCCTCCCCCATCCCCACCCACCCAGGCTTCCACCTGCTTATCTGTCAAATGGGAGTATTAAGACTTTCTGACCCACTGACAGCCTCAGAGCCCTGGAGTTATGACCCCGACTTGCTCTGCGACCTTGAGCAAGCCCCGGCCACACCCCTCCGAGATCCCTTCCAGCTCTCACCCTCCTGACTCCAGGGATCTCTGCACTGTCTGCAGCCTTTCTTCCACTCAAACACAGCCACAGGCCGGGCTCGGTGGCTCAGCCTGTAATCTCAGCACTTCGGGAGGCCGAGGCGAGAGGATCGCCTGAGCCCGCAGGTTCAAGACCCACCCAGGCAACTTGGTGAGACCTCATCTCTACAATAAATCAAAAATTAGCTGGGCGTGATCGCATGCACCTGCAGTTCCGGCTACTTGGAAGGCTGGGGTGGAAGGATTGCAGGAGCACAGCCGGTTGAGCCTGCAGTGACCGGGAGCGCACCACTGCCCTCCAACCTGGGTGACAGAGTGAGACTCCAACTCGAAAAGAAAAAAAAAACCACGGCCACAGCCGCCTCTTTCAAGTTTATCACCCTTGGTCCACGGGGCAGCTCAGGTCACAGCCCAGCCCTGTGTGACTCCTACTGGCAGGCATCAGGCCACCCAGGAAAGGAGGACACCGGCAACGAGGACATCAACCGCAGCCTGTCCGAGCCCTGACGATGTTGTGGTCCCATTCGATGCCACTACTCGTCCTGCCAGCACTCAGTGAGACGGGTATTATCCTTGCCCTCATTTGACACCTGGGGAAACTGAGACTCAGAGATGTCAAGCGTGGTGTCCTGGTTTCCACAAGTGGTGACTGGGTTAGGATAACCCTGGGCCTACCTGTCTACTGCCTGGGCCTGGCTGCTCCCAGCCGGGCTGGCTAGGGGTTCCTTTCACACAAGCCCTAGCCTGCAAGGAGCACTCAGGAGCCCCAGTGACTGCCACGTGCACATCCCTGGCCCCCGCTCCCCCGCACAAGCCCTTTCTACCAGCAGGAAACGAGGCAACCTGAGACTAGCACAGAAATTCCCACACAGAGCCAAGATTTCTTTCTCCTGCATCCAAATCTTGCTCCCAAGATAGGTTCTGATTGCCCAGAGGGCACCTGCCACCCTGGGCCCTCATGTCCCTGGGGTCCCACGGGGGCCTGTGGTAGTCCCGGCCTTGGCACGTGCCAACTCCAGGACAGGATGAGGCCTGTGAGCAGAGGAAGGCGGGTGGGTGGCAGGAAAGCCACTGGGCAGAGGCCAAGACGCCAAAACCGTGGCCCAAAGACCGCATTAGTCTCAGGAAGCGGTGGTCTTAGATGAGACCTGGAGAAATGCCATGGCTTCAGCATAGACAGGCCTAGCCAGGGAGGACTGAGACACGCTCGGAGGGACAGCAGCTCATGTAGTCCACCTTCAGAACGGGCAGGGCCTCACATCCCCCCCTCACTGTATAAACTCAGGCTGCCGAAAGCCCAGCCTTTCAAGGAGTGGCTATTGATCAGGCTGCGTGGCACCAGCTCCGGTCCTCTGGAAGGTCTTCTCCATGGCACTAATTGCTGGCACCTGATGTGTCTGAACACGGCATTCGGGGCATAAGGGCCCTGCCTGGCTATTAAGTTGCCACTGGAGCCAGAGGTCGGCGTGACAAACGGCGGCACGTGCTTTGTCAACAGCGGTGCTAGGTTCCGCGCTGTGGGGGGGAGAGCGTGAGGGTGGAGGGGGCTCTGGTGAAGGGAGCGCATGCAATTATGAGGAACATCCCAGGAGGCAGAGAAGGCTGCCACCCAACGCAGAGGCGACAATCCCAGTTAATTCCACAGCATTCGGCTGAGACGTGTACTGTCAAAATGTCTCCAGTCACTTTGCCAAACAAATGAAATGTCCCTTCATGTCCCGGGAAATGAGATTTTCCTTTCACGAATCCAGCCAGGCTGGCTTGAAACTGGATGACTTTCTCAACCCGACACGTGGTACCCAGCTCCCCTGAGGCCCACAGGGACCCAAGCCTGAGGCTCCCCTCATCCCTGGGGGGGGGCAGGAGAGTTGGTGGAATAAAAACCTTCACACACAGACACACTTCCTATCCCAGCTGGCTCTGCATCCGGCGCCTGCCCTTGCAAGGGGCCCAAAGGTCACTGTAAGGACTTGAGGCTAGGTCCACTCCCAGTCCCCAGAACAGCTGGTATCCCCGCCCCCAACCAGAGCCAGCTCCCTCAACCCTGCATCTGATCATGGCTGCCCAGAAGGCAAAGTAGGTGGGTGGCTATCCTTGAACCGCCACAGCCAACCCCATCCCTCCCTGGCACTGTCCTCAATCTAAGACCTTGCAGGTAGGCCAGACCAGCCAGTCACAGGCACTGGCAGCTGTGGTCTGGGGGCCCAGCTCTGGGCACGGCTGAGCATATCACAGCATCCCTCTCTGCCTCAGTTTCCTCATCTGTTCAGCAAAGACAACAGCCAAGGTGTGCCCAGAAAGCATGTGCTAAGCTCTCACCAGGAACCTAGATTTGATTCCAGAATTCAGGTGCTAAGGCTGGAGGAGGGGTGGTGAGGCAGGGAGGAGAGACAAGGTCAAGAGGAAAGTGTCTACCTGCTGTACTGAGTGCTGCACTGAAAGCTGGGCAGGTGGGCGCCTGGGCTTGGAGCTACAGTCAACATCCAAGGCGGGCGCCCTTGCTCTAGGATCCCAGCTGACACACTATGTCTATCTGGAGGATGGGCACAGTACACCTCATTCCAGAGATGTGTGGTGTCAACTCAAGAGCCTGGCTGGGAAGGACTCCACGTGCCCCTCCCCACCATGGCCATGGGCTCCCTGTGGCCTGGAGGAAACTCCAGTACAGTGACCACCCCAGAGTCTCCCTCTCCTCACCACAAATGCCCAAGACCACCCCACACCATGGGCAATGAAGAGCATCATGCAAACCACAAATGGCTCTAGACAGCAATGGTTGGAACATGGGCTGGGAGAATGAGGTTAATAACAAGGAAGACAGTCACGCTGTCAAGATAGGCAGCAGGACACCCAGTAAGCAGGAAGTGCTGGCACAAACAACGTTGTGCACCAATGCATGCGCAGGTACCCATGTGCCGTCTCAGGTGTGCACTTAACAAGGCAACCACCCCTAGCAAGATCAGGTCTGGGCATTTGTGTCTGCTTTGTGCAGTGCCTGCAGAAGCCTGCAGAAGAGCAGACTCCCGTTGCAGGAGCAGGTGCCTGGGTACAGAAGGAGAGGCACACAGATTTGCAGAAACACATCACCCCACATACATAGCCAAACGTGGACACCCACCCACACCTCAGGAAGACCCCTTACTGCTGTGCTCACAGGGATTCCTGGATGGGAATATCTTCCTCCCCTTCATTTGTTTTCTTTTACCAGCCAAAGTGCACACAAAGACATTTGTGAGAATAATTATGAGGCTTTATGAGGGCTTTTCTTTTTATTAAGAAAATCACTTGCATGGTTTCTAAGCTACACTTTCCTCTGGCCCTCACATTTATGGGTTGTGGAAATAGCTCGATCTATGATCTATGACCACCCAAAGTCACCAGACCTGAGATGTCCTTGTGGGATGCTCCCTGCATGGCACTGAGCTGGTCCTATCAAGCGTGAAACTGGAGGCCCCCCACGGTCATTGTGGGCATTTGAGGATGGAGCCAGGGCAAGGAAATGGAGGGGGAAGGTGGGGCTCAGGGACCCTCAAAGGTTGGCAGGAAAGAGAATAGTGTCCCCCAAACTCATGTCCCCTGGAACCTCAAATGAAAACATCTGGAAATAGAGCTTTCACAGATATAATTATGGTAGGCATCTCAAGACGAATTAATGCTGGACGACTGGTTTCCTTATAAGAGGAATGACTGGTTTCCTTATAAGAGGAAACACAGAGACACACACAGGGAAGGCGGCTATGACAATGGAGGCAAAGATTGAAGTGACGTGGCCACAAGCCAAGGAACGCCTGGAGCCACCAGAAGTTGGAAGAGTCCTTCCTTAGGGCGTCCAGAGGGAGTGTGGCCCTGCTGGCACCTTGATTGGGGACATCTGCCTCCAGAACTATGAGACAATTGATTTCTACTATTTTATTCACTGATTTGTGGTACTCAGTGGCAGCAGCCCAAGGGGACTTACAGGGACATCTGCACACACAGAGTGGAGGCCCAGGAAACCAGGACAATCTGCCTGGAGCCTCCCCTGTAACTAGGAGCCGCCCAACTCCCCAGAGCCTTTGCTCAGCTCAGAGAAGAGAGCCAGGCTGCAGTGTTAGAGACTCAGACATTTCCATCCCCGCAAAGACCCGCATGTCATCCTCATTCTTTCTTCTGCCCCCACCTTCTCCTTAACCGCTGGAAACCACTAATCTGTTCTTCCCGTGTTTCTATAATTTTGTTGTTTCAAGCATGTCATATAATGAAATCATATAGTAGGGGACCCGTTGGGTTGGCTTTTTCCACTTGGCATAATTCCCTGGAGACTCACCCATGTCTTGGCACGTAGCAATAGTCCATTCCTTGTTAGTGGTGAGGAGTCTCCCGTGGTGTGGAGGGACCACAGTTTGTTGAATCATTCACCCACTGAAGGACATCTGGGTTTGTTTCTAGTTTCTGGCTCTTGTGAATAAAGCTGCTATAAGCATTTATGTACAGGTTTTCGTGTGAACATGTCATCGTTCCTCTGAGATAAATGCCTAGAAGTGTGATTGGTGGGTTGTGTGGTAGCTGAATGTTTAGTTTAAAAAAATAAACTGCCCAAGTGGCGGCACCATTTTAATTTTCATCAGGAATTAAATGAACAATTGAGCTCTGTATTTGCTTTAGTGTTTAGTGTGGTCACTATTTTTTATTTTAGTCATTCTGATAGGTGTGTGGTGATACCTCATTGTGGTTTTAATACATGTTTTCATAATGGCTAATTATGTTTGATATATTTTTATATGCTTATCACCATCTGTATCTTCTTCAATGAAATGTCTCTTTATACTTTGTCTATAGATTATTTGTTACTGTTATTTTTGGCAGTTCTTTCTATATTCTAAATACAAGTCCTTTGTTGGATAATGTAGTTTTCAAAAATCTTCTCCCATTCATCCCCCAACAGGATCTTTTGCAAAGCAAAGTTTTAAATTTTGATGAAGTGAAATTGACCAGTATTTTCCTCTTACAGATTGTGTCTTCAATGTCCAGTCTAAGAACTCTTTGACTAGTCAAGATTTGAATTTTCTCCTGCTTTTTTTAAAAAAAGTTTTATACTTTTACGTTTTAGATTTAAGTCCATGATTCATTCTGAGTTTTTTTTTTCCAAGTTTGGGTTTTCTGGCCAAGCTCAGTGGCTCAGCCTGTAATCCTGTGCTTTGGGAGCCTGAGGTGCGTGAATTGCCTGAGCCTATGGGTTCGAGACTCGCCTGGGCAACTTGGCGAGACCTCATCTCTACAATGAATCAAAAAAATTAGCCGGGCATGGTAGCACACGCCTGTAGCTCCAGCTACTTGGAGGACTGAGCAGAAGGATCGCCAGAGCCCAGCAGGTCAGGGCTGTGGTGGCAGGAGTGGCCACTGCACTCCAGTCTGGGTGACAGAATGTGACTTCAACTTAAAAAAAAAAAAAGTTTAGGTTTTCTTTTTTGTAAGACTTATGTTAAGGTTTTTTTTTTTTTTTCCTATAGATGTCTACTTGGATTGATTCACTGAAAAAACTATACTTCCTCCATCGAATTACTTTTGTCAAAAATCCATTGGCATATTTTTGTAAGTCTATTTCTGGGTTCTCTATTCTGCTTTATTGATCAGTGTGTCTGTCCCCCTGCCAACACCACACAACCTTGATTACTGTAGGTGTACAATACACCTTGAAATTAGGCAGCCTGTGTTCTCCCACATTGCTCTTCTTTTTTTTTTTGAGTTGGAGTCTCACTCTGTCGCCCAGACTGGAGAGCAATGGCCACTCCCAGCCACCGCAGCCTCGACCTGCTGGGCTCCGGCGATCCTTCCGCCTCAGCCTTCCGAGTAGCCGGAATTACAGGCATGCGCTACCACGCCGGCTAATTTTTTTATTTATTGTAGAGATGAGATCTCGCCTGCCCAAGTGGGTCTCGAACCCGCGGGCTCAGGCAATCTGCTCACCTCAGCCTCCCAAAGGCACGGGATTACAGGCTGAGCCACCGAGCCCGGCTTGTTCTTCTTTTAAAAATTGTTTTAGCTATGCTAATTCCTTTGCCTTTCTACATAAATTTTAAAATTATCTTGTCTCTATGTATTTTAAAACTTGCTGAGATTCTAATATAAATTTTGTTAAATCTGTATACCAGTTGGGGGAGAGTTGTCATCTTTACTACGCTGAGTATTTCAATCCGTGAACATGGTATGTCTCTCTATTTTAAAAAATTATTTCCTCAGCATTGTGTTGTTTCAGTCTACAAATCTGCATGTTTTCATGTTTACACTTAAGTATTTTATTTTTTAAGTGATTGCAAATGGTACTGCATTTTAAATGCAAATGTTCATATGTTCATGGCTAACATAGAAATACAATTGATTTCTGTATGATCTTTTATCTTGAAATTTTCTGAATTCATTAGTCTCAAGAATTTTTTGTGGATTCTTTTGGATTTTCATAGACAATCATCTCATCTGCAAATAGGGTCAGTTTTATTTCTTCCTTTCCACCAATCTGTATGACATTTACTTATTTATTTATTTACTCCCACCCCCACCCACCCAGTGCACACCTGGAACTTCCAGCACTATGTTGAGTGAAACTAACAAGGCAAACATCCTTACCTCATCCACAGTCTTAGGGGAAAAGCATTCAGTCTTTTGCCATTAAGTTAATGTTAGCTGTAGTTCTTAATTAGTGCTTTTTCTCAAGTTGAGGAAGTTTTCTATTTCTATTTTTCTGAGAGTTTTTATCATGAATGGATATTGAATTTTGTCAAATGATTTCTCTGAATTTGTTGATATAATAATTTTTTTCTTTAGCATGTGATTACATTGTTTGGTTTTCAAATATTGATCTAGTCTTGTATTCTTGCAATAAAACTCCTTCGGTTATGGTTTGTAATTATTTTTATATATTGCTAAATTCTGTTTGCCAATTTTTTGTTAAGAAATTTTACACCTATATTCATAAGAGATATTGGTCTGTCATTTTCTTCTTATTTTTTTCTGGTCTTATGTGCTTGTGGCAAAAATAGCATCATAAACTGAACTGGTGAGTGTTTCATTCTTTGCTATATTCTGGAAGAGATTGTGTAGTATTGGCACTAATTCTACTTTAAACATCTGGTAGAATTCTTCAGTGAAACTATCTGGGACTATATATTTCTTTTTTGGAGAGTTTTTCAGCTATGAATTTAATTTTCTTAATAGTTACAGAGTTATTCAAATTATATATTTCAAATAGGGTGAGTTGTAGTAGTTTTGTGCTTTCTAAGGATTTTATCCACTTCACATATGTTGCCAAATTTATATGTGTAGAATTGTCCTAGTGTTCCCTTATCATCTTTCGGATGTCTGCAGTGTCTGTTTTGCATCCTGTTTCATTTTTTAAACTGTATTGGTAATTTGTGTCTTCCCTTTTTTCTTTATCATTCTTGTTACAGTTTTGTCAATTTTATTGACCTTTTCAAAGAACTAGCTATTTGTTTCATTTATTTTATCTATTGTTTTTCTGTTTTCAATTTCATTGACTTTGGTTCTTTATTATTTCCTCCTTCTTTCTTGTTTTAGGTTTATTTTGCTTTTCTTTTTTTAGGTTGCTAAGCTGGAATCTTAGATTACTGATTTGAAACTTTTAATCTTTTCTAATTTATTTAGTGCTATTTATTTATAATATTTATAATATTTGTTTAGTGCTATAAATATTCTTCTTAATGCTGCTTTATCTTTGTCCCACAAATTTTGATATGTTATACTTCTATTTTTTATTTAGTTTAATGTATTTTTTAAAATTTTCCCTGATACATTCTCTTTCTCTCCCTTCCTCTTGAACAAATTAATTATTTAGAAGTATGTTGTTTAGTTTTCTAGATTTTAGAGATTTTCCTGTTATCTTTCTGTCACTGATTCCTAGTTTAATTCCATTGTAGTTAGAGAACATATGTTGTATAATTTTGACTCTTTTAAATGTGTTGAAGCTTGTCATATGGTCCAAGATATAGTCTACCTAACTATATGTTTGTGGGCACTTGAAAAGAAAGTGTCTTTTGCTGTTGTTTGGTGGAATGTTTCCTAAAGGCTGATTGGATCCTGCTGGTTGATTATGTTGGTGAGTTCAATATCCCTGCTGATTTTATGTCTAGTTCTATCAATTGTTGAGAAAGCGGTGTTGAAATCATCAACGATAATTGTGAATGTGTCCATTTCTCCTTTCAGCTCTATCAGTATTTGCTTCACAGAGGAAGGGGCTGAATAAATCATAGCTAACATATTCTGGGATACTTGAAACTCTTTAAAATTATGTTTATAAAGATGAAATAAAAATCAATATTTTCTTATAATGTAATAATCAGTGGGAAAAATAGAAACCAAATTTTAAATATAACGGTAAAATCCAATGGTAATTAAAGCAGTTGAATTTAGCAGTTTGCATTTGGAAGGTTTTATTTTTATTTTTGATTTTAATTATGAATTTACAATACTTTGATAATGAAAACTAATGTTATTCTTAAGCGCAATTAAAAAAACAATGTTAAAGGTTGTAAAAAAAGAAGAAAAAGGAGGAGAAGCAGAAGGAAGGGGAGGGGAGGGAGAGGGAGAGGAGGAGGGAGGAGGGCGAAGCCATGGAGTCATCTCTATTACCCCATTAGCAGGAGTTGCTTTGAGTTTTCAGGGAGAAGTGTGTCTTTGGAGAGGCTCGGCCTTAAGGAGCGATGGGGGACAGGAATTCAGGATGCTCCCTTGGAGCATTCTGTTGTGTAGCCAGGCCCAGGGGATAATACAAAGAAGTAGATGGAACCTCTGACTCCAGAATACGATAGAAGGACAAGGCGTTTCCAGGCCACACCACGAGGCCAGCCTGAGACATGACAAACACTGTTGTCAGGGCTTGCTCAGAACCATTCTTGACTCTCACACCTCCTCTTTGGGGTGGGCACCACTGTGGTCCCATCCTGCACATGAGAACATGGAGTCACAGTGGAATTAACTACCGCCCAGAGTCAGCTAGCCAGGAGATGGTAAGGCAAGGGTTCCAAGCATGGGTGCCTGACCCAGGAAACGCCTCCCCCAAGCTGGGGCCTGAAATGCCGACAAAGACGGCATGGGGGAAAGGAAAGGCGGCATTCACTGAAAGTGGCATCTCCTGGAAGGTTTCCTTCAGGAGACCTTTCTTTCCCACCTCCGCCATAGGCGCCCACACTGCAGGGCCACTGGGTGACCACAGCACACACCTCCAGGCCTTTGCACTCACTGCTATCATACTCCAACCACCTTCCTCTCCTTCACCCAAGGACATCCCATTCCTTTCCAGATTCCACTTCCCTGCCTGACCCCCACCTGAGAGAGTCACAGGCCGCCTCTCTGTGCCCCACCCTCAATCAATGGGAAGGCACCCAGAGCAGGAGGGCTCACCAGCTCACCAAGGCCAGGCTGCAGATGAGAACACAATGAGTACACAAGTGCTGAGCCTGGAGATTGAGCCAGTCTGTTCAATGCAAGAGTTTTTCACCTAAATCAAGAGGGCAGATGCTTGGTCTAGAAGCCCACCCCTGCCTCTGCCCATTATTGAAACCCATGACATCCTTGCCCACTGTGTCTGCACATGACCTCAGGATCCTTCTCAACACCACTCCTGGCACCCCAAACAACCCATCAGCATGGACAGCAGAGTGGAGAGGGTGCAGCTCACCCAGCTGCCTGTGCTCAGGGTAATTCACCTCCACCCACTCCTGAACTTACCTCTTGGTGCTGCCAGCAGCTCCATGTAGATGACATCCTTGACCTTTCTGGAAGAACCAGGCCTGCCTCCACACATGCAGTGGTGCCTCGGGTGCAGGGTGAGTCCTTCCTCTGGTCCATTCTAGCAGAAACCCATGGCAGCCATGCCTTGTTCACCACAGCCAGGGGAGGGGTGAGGATGGTAGGCACCCATCAGCTGGTACTGATGGCCAGGCTGCAGGGTGCAGGGCAGAGGCCAAGTGATGGAAGGAATGACAGGGCACTAGGAAACAGGAAGGGGCTTTTGTTGGTCACGATTACACCTTGCTGAATGCATCCCTTGTGCGGGAGGGCTGGAGAAGGTGTCCCCAAGCCTAATGTGCACCCACACCTGTTGGGTGACTTTTGGAAATGCACATTGGGAGATGGCTAGCCTGCAGTGAAGCCTGAGACTCTGCATTCTAACAGCCCCCAGATGTCCCTGATGTTGCTGGTTGGGAACCCCACTTAACATAGAGTCCACATTTCTCATCCTGTCACCATCAAGTCCCCTCACCCACCCCACCATGCCTTTATTCCTCCCCCATCGCCACTTCTCTCCCAAGCCCCTCCACCACAAGTCAGGGCCCATCCCAGAGGGTCCTGTGGCAAACACAACACAGGATCAGCACCTGCCATTGAATATCTGCAAGAGACTCAGCCCACTGGAAGACCCCTGAGGCCAGAGAAGGGACAGGAACCACCCAAGGTCACACAACTGGGAAAGGGGCAGAGGAGCCAAGCCTACCTGGGCTGGCACCAGGTCCTGCGTATGCTACTTCCGGCTCACGTGTCTCCTTCTGAAACCAGGTCCAGTCGTGAGTGGTTCTGCCCCTGTGCAGGCTTGGCAAGGTCAAGCCTCTCTGGGCTTCATTTTGTCCTGAGGGTAGGAGGTGGGGAAGCCACTTTGGAAACCCGAGGCCTGGGTGTGGTGGCCTTCAGCATCAAGCACCCGTGTGTGTCTGAGTGCCTTCAACAGGCCCACAGGTTGTAGGTGGCAGCAGCCGGATTGGAACTGGGAGTGCCTCCCCGCCGCCGGCTGCATGCGCTAGGCTTGCCACCTTTCACTTCCCATGGGAGGGTTCAGGGTGGGCCGGGCACTACCCCAGAAAGACTTGTTTGCCCTCCCCTGTACTGTGGGCATTGATGCCCACTCCCAGACCAAGGTGCGTTCTGACACACGGCTGAGGGGGGTGGCCACTCTGTAAACTGTCCGGTCTACCCTCAGTTCCTGGCCTGCCTTATAGCTATGCAGTTAGAACAAGTGGGTTGATTTAGAATGTACTTTCAAAGAAGAGGATCAATTGCCAGAACCAGAGCCCTGGACAGGATTTCAGGGATGAGACACCCACCCACTCAGTCAACAACCATTTACCAGACCCTGTTGTACGTCAGCGGTGGGAAATACAGTGGCAGGAGAGACTTGGGGACAAGGACAAATGTCACTAATGGCCCTCCTCCAAAAACCATCCATAGCTCCTGAGGGCATTGACCAGCCTCCGAACCTCATACTGGGCTATAGGCAGGTGACCCAGCTGCAAGGACTATCACCAGGCCCTTCGAAACTGCCTGCTCCAAAGTGACTGGGCTCCCTGGAGCCTTGACCCTCACTGGCTCTCCTCCATGGGTGCCCACAACCTGTCCCAGACCCTGACGCCCCCTGGCTTGGGGACACAGAGAACACGGAAGCCCTGTTTGTGGAATGCAGAAGTGATCAGACCAAGACTGATCCCATGTGGGGTAGCCAAAGGGTGCCAGGAACTGCAGTAATCCCTGCAAGCCCCTGCAAAGCGGGCACTGGAGAGGAGGTCAAAGCCACTGGGCAAGCTGATGCCATAGTGCTACACTCAGAGTCAATCAGGCTACCAGCAGTGAGGGTGCACTAGTAGATTCTGCACTCCAAGGCAGGCAGGCTGTGAATGAAATACTCCAACCCCCGAGGAACTTCCAAATGCAATCTGGTGCCAGTGGGGACACAGGGCTTAGGGAGAAAAGACCAGGTGGCGGTCCTACTTCCGGCTTCACTTGCTGTCTGACCTCAGATGCAGCCCTTCAACTTTGTGAGCCTCCGTTTCTTCATCTGTGTTACCGGATGAGATAGGGCCAGATTGGGTCATTTCATATTTCCAGACTGCATAAGCGTGCCCCCTGGGGATGCTTTGGAACCCCCTGGGGAGGCTGTCTTGGAGGGCCTGGGAGGTTCCGGGCTTCTGATGGAGATCTGAGGCTTGGGTGTGTTGGCACCACAGCCATGGATGGCTTCTCAGGGCTCTCTGGGGCTGGGGCTGTGACTCACACTCGCCTTGGGACTGAGAAGCTTGCCTCTAAATCATCGAGTTCTCCTCCAGCTGCCAAAGTTAGTAATTCATGCTTCTGCAGAGAGGAAATAGCTTTGCCGCCGCAGCCCAGCACACGGATTCCTGAGGTCTTCGCTTGCTCTGGCTGCTTCGGTAATAGCTTTTCCTCTGGAAATAAATGCATCTGTGATACGTCTGGGTGAGGATTCCATAAAGCAGGAGATGAGCAGAGGCAGGAGGTGCATCCGTCACAGAATGGCTGGGAGGGCACAGGGTCACTGCCTCTCCCCGCCTGCATGTCTGCTTTGGAGCAAGTGCCACAGGGAGGGGGGTCCTCAGCCCTGGCCAGAGCTGGCCCCGGGGAGGGCATGGCAGGAGGGAGCCTGCTGCCCTGCTGGGAGGTCAGGAGGCCACAGGCGGACGCTCATCTCCTCAGATAGGCACCCCATCTGAGCTTTCCCCTCACCAGTGGTCTGCCCCAGGCTCATGGGCATTCACAGCGCAGGCCCTGTGTTCTGGACTGAAGTGAACCCCTCAAAATGTATACGCTGAAGTCCTCATGCCCAAGAGCTCTTGTAACTCTTTGGAGATAAGGCCTTTGCAGGTGATTAAGATGAATCGAGGTCATTCGGTTGAGCTCTTATCCAACCGGACTGGTGTCCTTATAGGAAGAGGAAGTTAGGACAGAGACACACAGAGGGATAACCCTGTGAGGATACGGGGGAAGACAGTCTTCTACAGGCCAAGGACAGAGGTCTCAGGAGGAACCAACCCTGCTGACTCAACCTCGAATTTCCAGCCTCCAGAGCCGTGAGAGAATAAATGTCCGTGGCATTTGTTGTGGAGCCTGGGTTGACTCACACAGCCAGGCTCAGGGCAGGCCCTTGCGCAGAGGGCTCACGGGTGTCAGTGTGTTCTGCCTGATCTCTTGAAGTCCCCAGGGTCTCTGGTCACCAGTCTGGATGGGTTCATTTCCCAATAGAATAATAGGTTGTTGAGGTGTTGGTGGGATTTGGGAAGATACAGGCCACACTTCCAATGTAGGAGGCAAGATGTGGCCAGTTTTGTGGCCAGGAATAATTTGTGGCAGAGAAAGAAATGGCCAAATATAATGTTGCCAGAAACAAGTTAATCACCACAGTGATTTGGCACAAGCTATTTGGCTAGGGAGTCTTTGCTGTCCCTGACTGTGAAGGTGTGATGGTCCCTAGTTAAGAAGCAGTCTTGCACTCTGACCAGCATGGCCACACCTTCCCGCATGCATCGCATCTGCCTTCTTCTGTCCTCTCTCCCAGGTCTTTGCCACTCAATCGCCCCTGCCCCATGCTGGGTGTGAGTGGGAAGAAGTGAAGAGCAATCTGGGTTTTTTTTCATATCAGTAACTTAAGCAAGTCTCATCTATAGTTCCCCTTGTCACTCTGCTTTATATTTCTCATTAGATAAGCTATTGGTGCTTTTACATAAAACTCAGAAAATACGGGCAAAGAAAAGAACTTAATGTCATGTTTTCACCATGCAAAGGACACCCTTGGGCGACCCCGACTCCTCCCAGATATGTTGGATAGAAAGAGAGATAATTGTTCTTACAAATGTGGGTTCAAACGAAACACCTTTAAAAAAAGTCTACCAAGGTTTATTTACACCATCTAATGAGGGGTGACCTTTTCTGTTCTTCCCAATACTCCTCTGAGGCTGAACTCGTGGTTTAGACAAATTGCTTTTGACCAAGTTAGGAGCACGTTGCTTCCTGACTTAACTACCTGGAGTCAGAGTCAGACCTCCAGGGGGAGGAGCCCAGCCAGCCCAGCCCACCTGCCCACACATCCCCCTGTCCAAGGATATTTCCTGAGGGGCATGTCGCCCGTGGACTGTGGACACCTGGCCCCCAAATAGGAAGAGTTTGGGCAAACTTCTAAAGGTTAGATTCACCTTGATTTAGAATTTAACATACCAATTTAGGATTTAGGATTTAACACACCAGTTTTGGGGAGACATCATTTAGCCCCGACAACATATGAGTTGGGGACACAATGGTGCCCCTAAAGTGCAGCTGTGGGCATAGTAGCAAGAGGGGAGGTGGTGAAAGTCCTCGAGCATAGAGCAGACCCTATCAGCTGCCAACCTCTGCCACTCCCATCAGGATGGCATCTGCCCAATGGGACCTCTTTGGGGCCAGGCAGCCGGCAGGGGCCTGGGTCATAGTTCCAGTTGGAAGGAAAATGGTTGGAGCAAAGGTCTGTGGGAACTTGACTCCAGACATGGCAAGATGGGCACCTCTTGTCGACACCAGCCCAGTGCCTGTGTAACTGTCTGATGGCCTCTCAGGGCAAGGAGCTCAGTCCCCCAACTCTGGGTGCTATAGGTGATTAGTCCACAGCTGAGCCTCCCCCAGGAGTTGCTTAGAACAGAGAGCTGCTTCACCCAAAGTCATGGCCCTTCCGAAAGTTGGGGAGGATTCACATTCAATGACAGGCACAAGCAGAGACTACTGCTGAGACATTGCCCTGTTACTCCAATTCAGGGATATCCTGGGCCCAGACCTCTCTGTGAGGTGGTAGAGTCTTGTGCTGTGGAGGCCTGTGCTTTTCCCTCTGCCTGGTCCCACTTCCCCATCTCCCCTCCAGGTGGTGATCCTGACAGCACTCCACCTCAACCTGCTGCACATATACCTCACCTACCTCCAGGAGCTGTCCTATGACAACTGGTGCCAGGACTACTCCAAAGAAGCAAACCCTAACAGGGGACTCAATTCAAGTTTTCTGCCGGCCACTGGTGATGAGAACCCATCCTGGTCAGATGTGGAGGCCAGGCATGTACCCCACATTCACCAGAGTGGGTCTTATAGTGTCCTCCAAAATCCACGCTCACCCTGAGCCTCAGAATGTCATCTATTTGCAAATAAGGCTCTTATTTGCAGATAAGATGAGGTCATATTGGATTAAGAGGGGCTCTAGATCCAATGTCCAATGTCCTTCTAAGACGAGGGACTGTAACCCCCAAGGGAAATAGTACATAATGACAGGCAGAGAGACAGGGTGATGGGTCTGCAAGCCAAGGAACCAAAGTTGTCAGCCACTGGCAGAAGGTGGGAGGGAATGCCTGGGCAGACAATCCCTCACAGCCTCCACAAAGAACTACCCTTGCCCATACTTTGATTTCAGACTTCTGGCCTCTAGAACTGTGAAAGAATAAATGTGTGTTTTTCAAGCCACCCAGTTTGTAGTAATTTGTTATGACAGCCTTAAGAAATTCATATGCACATAATGTAAATTATAGAAGTTAACTTAAAAAAAGATAACCCAAAGGGACCAATAATAATTAAATAGTTTGAACCAGTATTGAATAATCTAATCTCTCAAAGACAATCCTTTTGTTATACAAACTATTTCAGGGATAATAAAAAAAGGAGAAATTATACAACTAAATTTTTGAGGTTTATTTAATCTGATGTAATAGGATTTACTCCAGCGATGCAAAGATATTTCAATATTAGAAATTCTCATAATAAAATGCCACACATTAATAAATCCCCTTGGATGCAAAAATAAAAATCAGTAAAATTTCACATTCATTCCTGATTTTTTTCTTAAAAAAAAAAGCTCTAAAAAATAAAAGACAGAATATTCTTTTCATGACAGAGAAACCTATTATAATCCTACAACAATCATCATACTTGATGGTAAAACTTCTTAAAATCAAGACAAAGCAGGAACATCCTTCCCACTTGTACAATTCCACTTGTACCTGGCAACATAATAGAAGAAGAAAAATAACTGCATAATGAAGTTTGGAAAGAAACAGATGAAGCTATCTGTGTTTATAGCAATACTCATGATAGTCTGCATAGAAAATGTTAGCCTGTCCAGAGAACCTAACAAGAGAATTTCGCCACATTGCTGGGTGCAATACTAATACACAAAAGTTACAGGAATTCCTTTACAGTAGCAATAACCAGTTTGGAAATGTAATTTTAAACTACCCACAATGACTACAAAATGATGAGGCACGTAGGAAAAACACTAAGAAAAGATATGCAAGTCTTGTATGAAAAAAATTAAAGTGTTACAGAAGAGCATAGAAGGTCTGGGTCAATGGAGAGAAGTACTGTTTCAGTAAGTATAAACTGAATTGCAGTAAGGAACAACCTTGGAATCTCAGTAACTTTAACTGGCAATGATGTGGTCAGTGGTGTGCTGCTAAATGTTTAACAGCTGGCTCTCTGAAGCCAAAATACAAGTTTTAAATACAACAAAAATCCCTCCCTGTACAGCAAAGGAAACAATTGACAAGACAAAAAGGCAACCTACAGATTGGGATAAAATATTTGCAGACTGTACACCTGGTGAGGGGTGAGTATCCAAAATACATAAGGAACTCCTGCAAGTCAATAGCAAAAAGATAAATAGCCCAATTTAAAAATGAACAAAGGACCTGAATAGACATTTTTCCAAAGAAGACATACAAACGGCCAACAGGCATGTGAAGAGTTTATCATGATCACCAGGGGAAATATGCATCAACAAAGAGAGATCATCCCACAGCTATTAGAAAGACTACTACGAAAAAGGCGAACGATAACTTGCGGTGAAAAGGATGTGGAGAACATTTGCACACTGTTGGTGGGAATGCAAACTAGTACAGCCATTATGGAAACAGCATATAGTGTCCTTAAAACACTAAAGATAGATGCCTTAAGATCCAGCAATAAGGTCAGGGTGGTGGCTCCAGCCTGTAATCCCAGCACATTGAGAGGCCAAGGTGAGAGGATTGCCTGAGTCTAGGGGGTTGAGACAAGCGTGGACAACTTGGTGAGACCTCATATCTACAGTAAATAAAAAATTAGCTGGGCATGGTTGTGCACACCTGTAGTTGCAGCTACTTGGAAAGCTGAAGCAGAAGGATTGATGGAGCTCAGCAGGTCGACACTGGGGTGGCCTTGAGCATGCCACTGCACTCCAGCCTGGGTGACAGAGTGAGACTCCAACTCAAAAAAAAAAAAGAGATCCAGCAATCCTACTACTGGAGTACTTATCCAAAGGGAAGGGAATCAGGATCTCAAAGGGACATCTGTGCTCTCATGTTTATTGCAGCCCTGTTTGAATAGCCAAGGTATGGAATCAACCTAAGTGTTCATCAATGTATGAGTAGATCAAGAAAATGTGGTTATATTCAGTAGTTCTGCCTTATCCACAGTTTTGCTTTTGCAGTTTCAGTTACCTGCAGTCAACCTCAGCCTGAAATGGAAAATTACATAAATAAACAATTCATAAGTTTTAAATGGCTCACGGTTCTGAGTAGCATGATGAAATCCCACAACATTCC
This sequence comes from Cephalopachus bancanus, assembly GCA_027257055.1. Classification (NCBI taxonomy): domain Eukaryota; kingdom Metazoa; phylum Chordata; class Mammalia; order Primates; family Tarsiidae; genus Cephalopachus; species Cephalopachus bancanus. The sequence goes on from JAPVLO010000072.1 coordinate 6,119,190, forward strand.
ACCCAGATTTGTCTATGCTCCCACCCGCTAGCCACTTGGGAGCCATCTTGGTTAGCAGATCAACTGTTGCGGTATCACAGTGTTATGTTTAAGTCACCCTCATTTTACTTAATAATGGCCCTAAAGTGCAAGGGTAGTGATGCTGGCAATTCAGATATGCCAACAAGAAGCTCTAAAGTGCTTCCTTAAAGTCAAAAGGTGAAAGTTCTTGACTTAAAAATAAGTGGGGCGGGAGCAGGGGTTGGTATACTGAGGTTGCTGAGATCTAGGGTAAAAAATTCATCTTCAGCGGGGCTCGGTGGCTCAGCCTATAATCCCGCGCTTTGGGAGGCTGAGGTGAGTGGACTGCCTGAGCCCATGGGTTTGAGACCTGCCTGGGCAACTTGGTGAGACCTCATCTCTACAATAAATCAAAAAATTAGCCGGGCGTGGTAGCGTGTGTGCGCCTGTAGTTCCAGCTGCTTGGAAGACTGAGGCGGAAGGATCGCTCAGCAGGTCGAGGTTGCGGTGGCCGGGAGCGGCCACTGCACTCCAGTTTGGGTGACAGAGTGAGACTCCAACTCAAAAAAAAAAATTCATCTTCTATCCATGAAACTGTGAAGAAGAAAAAAGAAATGCATGCTGTCTCACCTCAAACTGCAACAGTCAGGCCACAGTGCATGGTAAGTGCTTAAGAAAGATAAAAGGGCATAAAATCTACAGTTGGAAGACATGAGCAGAGATGCATGCTGATTGACGGCAGTCAGGTTCGGGACTACAAGCCATGGTGTCCAGCATCCACCGGGGGTCTTGGAATGTATTGCCTTCAGATGAGGGGAGACTGCTGGGAATACCATTCAGCCTTCAAAAAGGAGAAACTCAAGTCATGAGTCTGAAGTAGCCCAACTCGTAGAAAGCGGAATGGTGGCTGTCAGGGGCTGGGGGAGGGAAGGGGGAGGTGTTGGTCACAGGGCACAGTTTCAGAACACAGTGAGTCCTGCGAGTCTTTAGACCTGCTCTATACCTTAGCACATACGGTTCACAACACCGTATTGCACACGTTAACATGGGCTAAGAGAATAGATCTTAGTAAGTGCTCTTAGCACATAAACAGGAAGAGGAAGAAATAAGAAAGTAGGTGGAAAGACTTGGAGATGGATAGGTTTATGGCTCAGATGGTGGTGGTGGTCTCACGGGTGTATACTTACCTCCAAACTCATCAAGTTTATACATTAAATATCTACAGCTTTCTGCACATCAATCACATCTCAATAAGGTGTTTCTAAAAAGTGCAGAACAATGTACACTAAACTGTAAACAGTAGTTACCTCTGGAGAGTAGGATTATATACCTCTGTATTGCTTGAATTGTATACAATAAGCATGTATTAATTTTATAATAAAAATGTGTTTCAATACAACAAAAGAAAAATAAATAAAAAGCTCTGCTTTCAGAAAGGGAAAAGTGCAGATTTATTGCATTTACAGATTTCTGCAGTGTAAATTCTCCCACCATGACAGACTCTAAGCAAATAACGTGAGTTAAACCACCTTGCATAATTCCAGAAAATTGACCATTGGGCTTCTGAGGGCCAGTGCCAGCCTCTCCTGCTGCCTGCTGGTATGGTCCTCGCCCACATCTCCAGTTCTCAGCATGTTGGGGAGGGTACAGGTGCAGAACCACCATCTCTAGCGCTGGTGGTTACCACACCAGAGGGAACAGAGGGCTCTGTGAAGACGTGGTGTGCCCCAATGGGGCACATGCCCCTACTGCTCATCCTCAAAAGCTGTCCTTTTTCCCCAGCTCGTGGGAGGCAGGAAGTGCAGTGTGCCTGGTTCTAGAAGGAGGGAGAGACAAGGATGCACAGGGCAGCAGCAGGTGAGGACCATGTACACCATGTCCACCCATAGGAAGACTCGATGCCCTGCCCTGAGATACAGGTTCCTCCTTAAATAGTCCTTACATTCCACTCAAATTTCAACAAGACTTTTCATGAAACTCACTAGTTAATTAGGAAATTAGCAAGAAAGACTAGAAGGTACAGAATAGCCAAGAAGTTCAGAGAAAGATCGACATGCACTGTTGGAAATCAACATAAAGGAAATAACAAAAGTCAAGTGTATGTGTCCTTGGTTCTCAGATGGGAAGTTGACCCATGAGTCAAAGGGGTCCCAGAAACAGTTTGTCCCTGGGGAGCATGATATATGTCAGAGGAGGGTTTCAATTCAGTGTGAAACATTTTAGCCAGGCATTAAATGGTGCTACAGCAGCAACTGGCTCTCCATAACGAAATAAAATTAGATTGCTGCTTCCTGCCATCCACAAAAATAAATCCCAGGTGGAGTAAATTCCTAAATGTGAAGGAAAAAACTTTAAGAAGAAAATATTAGATCATATCTTCATAAATGTGAGGTAGGAAAGGATTAATTAATTAAGCAAGATATAAAAAGCCCATGACCTTCAAAGATGAGTCATTCTGATTCTATTAAAATTAAAACATCTTTTACAATTAAAACTACACAAGGGAAAATTACAAGCCATTGGCCAGGAAAAGATATGTGCAGTCTCTATGGCTGACAGAGGATTAGCAATGAAAATAAATAGTGAACTCCTACTAATCAATTAGGAAAAGTCAATCAGTCTAGAAGCAAAAAAATGAAAAGAATGGACCCTAGTTAATAATAATTCACAAAAGAAGTAATGTGAATGACCAATAAAGATATGTTTAAATGTTTAACCTGGCAATCAATCAGGAAAATGCAATTAAAACCACATTAACATGCCCTTTAACGCCCACTAATTGAGCAAAATCTGGAAGGCTGACAACACCAACAGTTAGTGAGGATTTGGAGAAAATAGAAACTCATCCCAGCCAATGGGAGGGTAAATTGATGCAACCACACTGGAAAGCCATTTGGGAATAGTGAATGGATTTGAAGAGGCGTGTTCTCCCCCACCAAGGTCAATCCTATGTCAGGCTAAATTCCTGGAGGAGGAAGTCACCAAAAAGTCCACAGTTACACACAAAGACATCTATGGAAGCATATATATAAAAATATGCATTAGCAAAACACAGGGACAGCCAGAAGAGCCACCAGGAGGAGAATGTGTACTGTGTAAGGTGTTACATCGAGTGCCTTTGTGCAGCAGGATACACTGGAGTGGCCATGTTGAGTGGAGAGCTTTCGACTCAACTTGGATAACCCTAATGAGATCACATTCAGCTGAGGCAGGACAGCTAGCATAGCTTAGATACAGATAGTGAGTTTCAGTTTCTTACAGGTAGGCTTATATAATTAGGAAACCAGATGGTCAGTTATCTAGGCATCATCTTATCAGGACGTAATTCTTCTGAACAACTACACACTGACTGAAATCAAGGCCTGATCTTGGAATATGGGGCAGTTGGCCACAAAGATTGAAAACAGGACAGTACTCCAAGAGAAAACTTAATTAAACAGCAGCTTTTTCTATTATCACAGAAGTTCCTCATGATACAGGCAAACTTAGGAGTAAAACAATAAGAATGGAAACTTGTATTCAAAGCTTAGCTTAGAAATAGGTTGCTTAATTATCATTTTGGTCAATATATAAAGCTTTCTTCTAACAGCAAGCATGCACTCTTTCCCTCAAGGACATCTCTAGGCAACTCGCTCTGAAATTCTTTTCTGTGGCAGAGTCAAAGAATCCATGGAGCAACTATACCCCACATTACCTAGCATCAGAAGGAAAAAGCCAAGTACAATGTGATGTCGTTTATTTGAAATTTAAGATGTTTTCAACTTGCAAAGCAATATTGCATGGAAATAGTAGATAGAGCTATATATAGTGTTAGGTTAAGCCATATCAGTACATCAAGAGAAGGTAACAGGAGCAGGAAGGGCACCTAGAGGACTTCCACTGGATTTGCAGTAGTTCAGTTCTTTAAAACACAAATGTGAAGTAAACATGGCTCCCATTTATTGAAGTTCAGTAGAGGTCACATGGGTCTTATTCCTGATTTTATTCTCTATAGTTTTCTGTATTTTGGCAAACATTGACAAAATAGATCTATACATTGATTTCTTCCTTATGAATAAAATTGTCATATGGTTGGGTTGGTGATATATCAAGTTTTGAAAATTACTCTATCCCCTAGCCTCCGTTGCAGATAAGGGTACCTTGTGATAGTCCTGTTCAATAATATTCCAGTGGGCATTCCTAGGTAGACATGCTAGTAGCCACGGTTCTCCGGGGTTCTCCACAGAAACAGGACCAAGCAAAAAGGATAGATATACGGGGAGGTGATTTTAAGGAACTGGCACTGGGAGGTCAGTTAAGAGTTGACCCTGCAATCTTGAGTCCTAAACCTACAAGGCAGGCCAGCAGGCTGGAGACCCAGATGGTACTCCTCGGTTGTAGTCTTAAGAATTCCTCCTTCTTAAAAAAAAAAATCTGGTACATATACATGATGGAATATTATGCAACCATAAATAAATACAAAATTATGAACTTCATAGCAACTTGGATGACTTTAGAATTTATAATACTCAGTGATCTATCACAGAAACAAAGAACTGAGCACCATATTTTCTCGCCCATAAGCGGACCCTGAACAATTATCATAATACTATAAGAAAGGGATTGGTAGTAGCGGAAAACTGCCAGGGGAAGGAGCAGGGGGGGTATACGCTTCATCAATAAAGGTACCTGATCTCAAACCAGGTGACATGGGGACCAAAGTGAGACCCAATCCTTACCTGTACAATGACCATTTGTATATCTAACCCTGAATCTTTAAAATATAGATTAAAGAAAAAAAAAAGAATTCCTCTTTCTTTAGGGAAACTCAATCTTTTGCTCAAAAAGTCTTCAACAGATTGATGATGCTCCCCTAGACACACTACGGAGGGTAAGCTGCTTTACTTAAAGTCAGTTGATTGGAAGTATCAAGCTCACCTAAAAAAAATCCCGTCACAGCAACATACAAACTCTCGTTTGGCCAAACAACTGGACTCCACAGCCCAACAAAGTCCACACAGCCCAGTCACCCAGGGGGCCTCCAGAAAAAGGTCTTCAAAAGGGGAGACACCCTGCTGGCTTACTCTCTCTGCCCCTTGACCTTCTCTCCCCCCCCACCTGGAAGGCAGATGCAAGACCAGGAATGGGGAAGCCATCAGGAGACCACGAAGTGAGAGTGACAGGGAACAGAGAGAACAGGGACTCTTCCCTGAGGGCATCATGGGGCTGAAGCATCAGCACTCCACTGCCAAACTGCCAGCCTCTTGTCACGTGATCAAAACATATCACAGCTTTGTTGAACCACCCTACACATCGAAGAACCTATTCCTAATGGACTTATGTTTGCGACTTCTCAAAATAGAATCATTAAATACAAAAAAAGGGAAATCGGTGGCTCAGCCTGTAATCCCACGCTTTGGGAGGCTGAGGTGAGTGGCTTGCCTGAGCCCGCGGGTTCGAGACCCGCCTGGGCAACTTGGCGAGACCTCATCTCTACAATAAATAAAAAAATTAGCCGGGCATGGTAGCGTGCGCCTGTAGTTCTAGCTACTTGGAAGGCTGAGGCGGAAGGATCACCGGAGGCCAGCAGGTCGAGGCTGCAGTGACTGGGAGTGGCCACTGCACTCCAGTCTGGGCGACAGAGTGAGACTCCAACTAAAAAAAAAGAAAAGAAAAAAAGGGAAAAGCAGGAAATATTTCAAAGTGGTTAATGCCTGGCAAGCAGACTGACAGAGTCAAGGGTGATGGAGACTTTGGTGATATTTTCTGATCCCCAAGTCCATGGGTTGCAGTCATTTAAAGGCAGACTTTCTACTCTACTCTCTTTGGCTACTAACATTCCACTTTGCAACTTGGGTTCAGCAATGAGAAGCTCAAGTTCACAACCATGGTGGACCAACAAGGCCAGAACACCCTCAAGAGCAGTAAGATTTGGACCCAAAATGGGTTCGTTCATTCAACACACATGTGTTTGTCTCCTGCCCTGCACAGGGCCCTAGAGACACAGCACCTAGACCAGGATAGCAAGCTTCCCTCCTTGCTGGTGAACACAAATGTGAATGGTTAATCAGCATGAAAATTAGTTTCCTGGGTTGCAAGCAGCCGAGGCCCTCAGTTTACCTGAGAAGCATTCCTTAGAAGACCTCAGGGGTTAGAAGATCAGTTGAAGAGGTCTGGTGTATAAAAGTGAAGAATGTGGGCTTCCCTGGGGATCCTGGAAGCCAAACCTAAGTCCTCAGGAAAGAACTGAAAACTCACAGAAGAGGCTGCTGTCAAATGCAGGGGTCTGGGGGGCAGGGATTGGAGAAGTCTCAGGGAGTGTAATGGACTAGATCCTGGTCCCTGACTGCTCCCTCCTTCCCTCTCCCTCGGTGGGGTGGCATGGACATCCCCACCCTGCTGAGGTTGGGTTTGTCCACGTGGCTTGCACCGCCCAACGGAATGTCATTGGACTCCATGTGAAAAGAGGCTTTAGAAGGGTTTTCACAGTTTGCTTTGTCCTCTCGGGTTTCTGCTGCTGGCCATGGAAGAATATGCTCTGGGTAGCTACCACTTGTAGAATGAGGGATATATGGTACAGCTTGTATCTGCATGCAGCTGGGCGCCCTGACATCCAGCCAAGCTCAGAGGAGTGCAGACAACCCAGGAACCTGTAAGCCATGGAGATCTGGGTGTGTGCTACACAGCATGATAGCACCAGGAGCTGATGAACGCAGGGAAGGAAAGACGGCTGGGCTTGGATCTTGAAGGATGAATAAGAGTTCTCTTACTGCTGAAGGAAAAATGCATCCCTGGGATGCTAATACTATGAGGATCTTAGGAATTGCCTCATCCAACTCTAGCATTTTACAGATGAAGACACCTCAACAGTACATGCTAAAGATAGGGTAGGGAAGAGGAGACCAGAACCGATACGGGGAGCTGGTTACACTGAGGTAGACGCTGGAGGCACAAATATAAAAGACACAGTTCTAGCCACTGAGATGACCGAGGCTTCCTTCAGGGTAATGACTTTGAAGAACAAAGGTCTGTGGTGGTTTTGTGGTCTAGACATGCAACACGGTCTCCTACAAGCACTGGAAATCTTCACGTTTAATTTAATACCACCATGCTTCATACCTAATGGATTCCTCAGCTCCGTGGCTAAACTCTCAGAGTGTTTCTTTCAGTTCAAATATTCCCTTTCTGCTTGCCGTTTTTGAGTCTAAAATAAACATGTGCCCTGAAGATAAAGGAAGAATTCCAAAGCCGTGTCTAATTATATATTAATAGCACAAAAACGCACAAGCTAGGGGCACGTCAAAAAAACTAAGTGCAAGGAAAATACTGTTAAAAGCTGTGGGTGTGAAAAAGAGGGAGAGAGCCGTTTTGCAGTCCTGACTCTGCTACTCACAGTGACAGTCATCTTCCGAAACTCAGTTTTCCCATCTGTGCCAAGGTGGGAGGGAAGGCAAAGCTAGGGGATGTCCATGGTTCCTTTGGGTCAATGGTCTTGGATTGCAAATTAAAACTGCAATGAGATGACACTACGAACCTGACAATACCAAACGCAGCTGAGGATATAAAGCCACAGGAAGTCCTATTTATTACTGGTATGATGATCATAATGGTAGAATGGTTCATCTGCTTTGGGAGATAGTTTGGTAGTTTCTTACGAAGTTAAACATACACCTACTATAAGACTAAGCAATCCCACTCTAAATTCTGGGTATTTTACCAAAGTGAATTTGAAAGTGTGTGTTCCCGCACACACACAAAAGTGAGTGCATGATTGTTTATCAAAGCTCTATTCATGATCACCCAAAACCAAAACAACAAGATGCCCCTCAACAATTGAGTGGATAAACAAACCATCCAGTGCAATGAGTACTATGCAACAAGGGATGGAGCTGACCACAGACCCAGGCAGCTATGTGAGTGAATCTAAGGTGCATTGTGCTAAGGGAGAGAAGCCAGGCCCAAAGGTGCTAGATCACGTGATTCCATCTGTGTGACAGTCTGGAAAGTCTATAACTACAGGAATGAAAAGCAGATCATTGGCTGCTAGGAATTGGGGGAGAGAAGAGAGATTTACAGAGCCACAGGCAGTTATCAGGGAGGCTGTTAGAATTGTTCTGTGTGGACCTGTGATGATAGATACATGACTCTGTGCATTTGGCAAATCTCATAGGGGTGTGTACTATAAAGAACAAACTTTACTGCATTTACATTTTTAAAAAATATCAGTGAAGGCGTCAGGAGCCCAGGATGGTATGCAGACACGACAGAGAACTCTCACAATATGACCAATATGTGACATAACCTCACTGAAGAGGGCAAGTGAAGAGCATTGACCTACATGACTTTGGAAAGTGGTGTTTGACAGGACCCTTATGGCTAATATATACAGAACTGCACACACATGCTATTCTCTAGAGGGTAAATGTGCTTCTCACAGGGATATGAATCAGCAGTTCTGAAACCAGATGCATACTAGAGCTGAATGAGTAAATAAATAGGTGTGGATAGTGGAGGCCGGCTTTAGGACAAAAGTTACCCAAGAGCAAGAGAGAAAGACCAGAATAAATCCTGTAGGGCTGGTTGAGACACAGAGGTGGCCATGTAGACTCATATTTCTTCTCATATCTGTACAGATAGATTGATGCCGAAATAGATACATAATATGTTTATATATATATACACACACACAAGAGGGAACCCCCACAACTGGAATTTATTTATTGAAAATTGTGTATTTATTTTTCATGTTTAAACTTAAGACACCTTCAAAGTACTCTCAGTTTGAGTAATACACCTATCAAGATGCTTTTTCCATTGCTCAAAACAGTCTTTGAACTTGTCAATTTTGATGCCTTTTAGTGCTTCTGCCATTTTTTGTTTCACCTCTTGCACATCGGCAAAACATTTCCCTTTGGTGACTTTTTTCATCAGGGGAACAAAGAAAAGTTACCTGGGGTGAGATTACATGACATTTCTTCCACAAATTGTGATGCAACCTTCTCAAAATTTTCAGGTAAAAACTTTGGTTGATAGTTTGATCTACTACTTCATCGAACACATTTTGAGTTTACTACAAGGTGCCCGCCCTCCAAAAAGATAATTCTGGTATCTTTGGGTCCCACCTCATGCATGAGTTAATGTGTATGCATATAGATTTTGGCAGTGGCCACCGAGAGGTCCCCGAGGCAGCGACTCCCTGGTACAATAAGCACACCAGTGCCCAGATATTGGTTTCTATACATCATTGCCAACACCCCTGGAGGAATGGCTAATTCTAGGGGTAAGGCTGAGAAGATATAACATGCCCCTGGAGCACATAGCACCAGAAATAAGGAAGTTCTCCAAAAAAAAAAAGAAAGATAGACTTTGTGGAATAGACACCAAGCAGAAGCCACCTGAGAGTGTTCCCAATGGCCATAAGGATAAAAATAAGTGGTCAAATAAACTGATAAGCAGGAAAGAGGGAACAAAGCTTTCAGCCAGAAGAATTTCAAATAGTAATTATAGAAGGAACGAGAGAATAGAATATCACTATTAGAACAGCACAGTAATGATCGCTCTGGGCAAGCTCTGCTGATGCAGGCTGTGATTGAAAGGCAAACTTGATGAAGAAGTAAGATATTTGCACAGCCTCATAGTATGTCTCCCCAAATATTTACTAATGACCGTGGTTATCTCAATATATGTCCACGAACACGTCAGTACAACACGCTCCAGGAGATGGTGCTTAATTCCCCTCCCCGCGGAGAATGGGCTGAACTTCAAGTGTGTCAAAGTCACGGAAAACAAGGAAAGTCTGAGAAACTGTCTCAGACCTGGAGAGGCTGAGGGGTAGATGATAAAGATGTCGTGTGGTATCCCGGGCTGAGTCCTGGAACAGGCGGAGGACACGTACACCCAGAATTCAAATCAAGTCTGCATCATTTTGTTATTGTTCAGCGTCGATTCCTTAGTTTTGACAATTGTACGTGGTTATGTAAGCTGTGAACATCAGGGCAGGCATCAGTATACTTCTGCCCAAAGCTGCTTTTGCAAATACTACTTCATTGTCACACAGCCACGCCCACTCCTTCACATGTCTGATGTTTTCCCGCCACAATGACTGAGCTGAGTAGTTCCGACTGGGACTGAACATCACAAAGCCTAAAATATTTACCGTCTAGATTTTTACAGAAAGAATCTGTCATCCCCTGACATTCGGGCAAACCAGATGAAGCATATGTGGGAACCCTCTGAAGTATCTTTTCCATTTTCCCATAAATCTATAATTATCCTAAAATTAAAAGTCAACTTAAGAAATCCTAAAGGAAACTGTGGGAAAAGAGTCAGGAGAAATCCAGCCCAGTGGGTCTGAGGAGCTGAGATGAAATTCTAACAGAATCCCAGGTGGCAGCATGGCGCTTTCTTTCTGACCAACCTTGGACTTTTTTAGTCCAGCCTGGAGTGCAGTGGCATGATCACGGTTCACTGCAGGCTCAGACTCCTGGGCCCAAGTGATTCTCTTGCCTCAGCCTCCTGAGTAGCTGGGACTCCAGGCATGTGCCACTACACTCTGCTGATTTTTCTGTTTTTTTTTTTTTTTTTTTGTAGAGACGGAGTCTTACTTTGTTGCCCAGACTGGTCTCAAACTCCTGGACTCAGGCAATCTTCCTTCCTTGGCCTACCAAAGTGCTGGGATTACAGGTGTGTGCCCAGTCTTGATTGTGGACCTTGAAAGAAGCAGAGACTTCTCTGTGGCTGCTGTCTCCGGGCGGGTCCCCGGAAGCAGACCTGCTGTGGAGACTCGCGTAAATTACTTAAGAAGGACCCGCCTGGGCAGGCGAGACCTCATCTCTACAATAAATCAAAAAATCAGCCGGGTGTGATAGCGCGTGCCTGTAATTTCGGCTACTCGGAAGGCTGAGGCGGAAGGATCGCTGGAGCCCAGCAGGTCGAGGCTGCCGTGGCCGGGAGTGGCCACTGCACTACAGTCTGGGCAACAGAGTGAGACTCCAACTCAAAAAAAAACAAACAAAAAAAATAAAATAAAAAATATAAATGAATAAATAAAAGAAGGACAGCCCCTGCCTGCGCCTGCAGGGTACCCTGCGGTGTGAGTGAATATCCTCAGCGTTGTCCCTACCCCAGACTTGGGAGACTCACTCCTGTCCCCCACAACCTCCCGGCCTCAGTTTTTGCATATGTAAAGCAAGGAGATTGGGATGCGTGATTTCTAAAGTCCTTTAAACATCTGGTTCTATGAGCTAATTCATTTTACTATCTCACATCATTTTTATCGTACCCCTTTTCTCACACCTGTCAAGTTTAAATCCCCTTTGATCTGCAGGTACCTTCAGAAGAAGCTAGGATGAGACCAGAGGCCTCCTTGCAGGCTGGTGCAACCCAGCTATTTTCCTTCAAGCTCCTCAGTCCTTCCCAGCGGCCTCTCCTCCTCCTTCTCCAAACCTCCAGAATTTCTAAAGCCAATCCTCACCACGGTGGGTCTCATTGTGACAGTGGACTTCAAACTCCGCAAGAAACTTCTGAAGGTATAATTCCTTCACAAACAGAAGAAAGGCTGCCCTTAAAGTAAATCAAAACTACGTTTTTAAAAATGCAAGTCAGCGCCCTAGCCTGGAATCCTAGCACCACACAACTCACGTGTCCTGGGGCCAGGCCTCTTTTCCAGTGCCAGGCCACTTGGATGGAAACCCTGTACTCTGGGGTCTCACTGCAGCCTCAAACTCCTGGGCCCAAATGATCCTCTTGCCTTGGCCTCCTGAGTAGCTGGGACTCCAGGCGTGTGCCACCACACTCGGCTAATTTTTCTGTTTTTTTGTAGAGACAGAGTCTTGCTTTGTTACCCAGGCTGGTCTCAAACTCTTGGGCTCAGACGTTCTTCCTTCCTTGGCCTACCAAAGTGCTGGGATTACTCTCTTCCTTTCCCCAGTCTTCCTCTTCTTTCTCCCTGCTGTCATGGCTCTGTCTGCTCCCACTTTTCCAACCTCGCGTCCTGTTGCCATCTTTCTACCTTAAACTACCAGCCACCGGAATGGTCACTTCCTCACTCTGTAACTGTCAATGGCTCCCTGTTGCCATAAAACAGAGTCCACAGACCTTCATCCTGCACGCAAGGCCTTGCATCAGTTGCTGTCACAGTGCTAGTAAGGGTTGCTAATATGGTGATATTAAGGCATTTAGGACAGGAAGACCCAGGGATCCAGTCCTGACCTGTAATACTTACGGACCATTCTCTTTCAGAGGAAGACCTCAGCAGAGGGTGGAGTGAGCAAAGCAGGTCAAAGATGACGTGACCGCAGCTGAATTTGAGGGACTCCCACGGCCTCCTCACCCAATTAGGATGGCAGCTCTGTCTGTATCCACACCAGATCCTGAGTCTCCAGCGTGACCACCCTGGGAAGTGAGGACCCTGCAGCTGCCCTTCTGAGATGGGGCTTACTCCTCCCCTCAGCTGCCCTGGTGTGTATCCTCCCTCCTGCCCCCACATTCGGCCACACTCAGGGCCCATGTGGCGTCCCAGAACCAGACCTCCTGCCGTGGTGAGGACTAGAGGGAGGATGTCTTTCCCCAGGACTCCAGTATGGACCAGGAACCCATGGAGTTTCGGGTGAAAGGCCTGGTCCCAAACCTGCCATTCCAGGAAACCAGTCATCAAATGACCTTCCCAAAGCTTCCTGCTGTGAAATGGGGACACCCGTGAGGTCTACTCTGAGACATTCTCTGAGAGTCGTTTGTACTCTGCATGATTCAGCTTTCAGTCACCCCGCCTCCCCTTCCTTCCTGCATGAACAAAGTCGTTCTCCTGAGGTCGGAGTCACAAGCAAGACGGCACAGGGGTATTGCCTCTGAGTCCTGAGAGCCCTCCTCTGCCCCATCTTGTATCCCCTGCATCACTCTGTGTCCCTTGCAGCCCAGGCTGGCTCAGGAGCAGATGGCATTTATGCTGCAGGTTCAGAGGGCATGTGGCAAAGCGGGCGTGACTGGCAGTCTTGGTACCCTGGGCTCCGCTGTTCATGAATATGGACAGCTGCCCAGGGGACCAAGGATATAAAGAACTGGGGCCTGCCTGCTCATGAGAGCAGGGCACGGTGTGGCCGGGTGCCAATAAATCTTTATTTACATAAACAGGCTGCCGGCCATAGTTTGCTGATTCCTGCTCTAAGAAAACTGCCCAAAAGAAACAGTAGCAAGTTATGATGTGTTTATAGCATGTGTAAAAGCGAAATATACAACAATAGCACAGAAGGGAGTGGTGATTGGGAATATGGGAATGCACTGTTATTAGATCCTTATACTGAAATGGCATAATAATATTTGAAGATAGATTCAGATAACTTTAAAATGTGCATTGTAAATCCTAGGAAAACCATGAAAGAGATATAAATAATAAGTCAATAGAGAAGATAAAATGGTTTTTATAAAATATGTTCAGTTAAACCCTGAAAAGGCAGGAAAAGGGAAGAAGGGAAATAAAATACAAGTGAAACAGATAGAAAATAGTTAACAGGGTCCAGTTAGCTCAATAGTCACTTTCGCTGTGAGCAGACGGAACACAAGGCAGTCATGTGCTGCTTAACAACAGAGGTGCGTTCCGAGGTGCTCATGGTAGGGCCATTTTATCATTGTATGGACATAATAGAGCATACTCACCCAAACCTAGTTGGTGGAGCCCACTACACCTGGGCTATATGGTACAGTCTATTGCTCCTAGACCACAAACCTTACGGCATGTGACTGTACAGAATACCATAGGCAAGTGTCACACAAAGGGAAGTATTTGTATATTTAAACATAAGAAAGGGGCAGTAAGAATACATTCCTACCATCTTATGGGATCACTGCCATGTATGCAGTCCCCAGTTGACCAGAATGCCAGGACTTGAGTTAAAACACAGATTGTCAGACTGGATCTTGGAAAAGGTGAGAACCAACTATATTTTGCCTATGAGAAATCAACTTTAAGTGTAAATATTTAGGTAAGTTAAAAGAATGGAGAAAGATACCACGCCAACACTCGTCAAAAGAAAGCTGGTGGAGCTACGTTAACATCAGCAAAAGTGAGTTGGGAGCAAAGAATGTGATCAGAGCTAAAGGAGGTGTTACATATTAACAAAGGCGTTCACTCAGACATGTATGTGTACAACAGACCTTCAAAATGCACGAGGCTGAAACTGACAGGCCTGAAAGGAGAAATCCACAGTTCAGGTTGGAGACGTCAACTCTCCTCTCTTTGTAATTGATGGAACAAGCAGACAGAAAATCAGTAAGGATATATGAGACCAAACAACACTATCAACCGCCTAGACCTAATTGACATTGATAGAACACTCTATCAACAACGGCAGAATACACATTCTTCTCAAGTGTACATGGAAAATTCAACAAGATAGACCACTTGCTGGGCCATAAAACACACCTTGACACATTTAGAAGAATAGAAATAATACAGAGAATGTTCTCGGATCATAACGAAATTAAATTAGGAATCAGAAACAGCAGGCCCAGCTGTCGTACAGTGGAGTTTGTGGTAAGTGGTAGGATTGTAATTCCAGCTCCGGGCTTTGAGTGGGCACAGGGCAGGAAAGCGCCCCATCCCCCATCCCCCAGAGGTCCCTGCTGCAGTGCTAGGAGCTGACAAGTGAGCCTCCTGTGATGGCAGACACTGTGCATTTGAAGGTAGCAGTCATGGGAACGGTGTCTTGTGGAGTTTATGGCCCCAGTGGGGCCATCGGCCAGGTGGGCTCAGCCACAGCCTGGCGTAAGATGAAGGCAGGTGTGCCTGGGCCCAGGTACCAGAAGCCAGAGGGCCCAATAAGTGCACAACAGGCAGCCCTGGCCTCATGGCTTCCACCCTCACTCCCTGATCACCATTCAGCTCACACGACGGCCTCACGGGAAATCTTGCAGGTCCAGCTGAAGTAGGAGGAAAAGTCTGACTTGTGGGTGGGTCAGAGATATAAATACTAAAGCAGAAAGTCCTTGATATAGGTGGGAGAGTTGTCTTCTCCAATTCTCATGTTGAAATATGGTCCCTGATGGGATTGATTAGATCATGAGAGCAGACAGCTTGGGTGTGCACTGCCTCCACCTCAAGGTGACCTTGAAAGACAGTGGGAAGGAATGTCATCCAATGGGCAGAGCTTGGGCAATGCACCTGCCTGTCCCACACTGTGGAAGGAAAAGTGGCCCAAGGTCAGAATGCATGCAGATTTGTGGGCCAGGAAAACCATCTAGCTAGTTGGTTCGGAGCCCAGGATGAAAAAGATTGGAAAATTGAGGACAAGGGAGGTCTGGGGTGGTGGCATGGGGGTGGGTGTGGAGCTCAAGGGTGTTTGAATCACATGCTTACATCCAGAGGAGTGTCAACCATGGCAGATGCTCTAAGTCACCAAGTGGACAGAACAAATGGGGCAGGTGAGACCAGCTCGGCTCAGCTGACCCATTGGCCGTATGAATAAAGAGGCCAGTGAGGCAGCAGTGAAGGCTTCAGCGCAGCTCTGTCTGGGTACATCAGGTTCCTTGTGGGGCCACCACCAAATAAGAAGGGAAACCACCATCTCGCCAGGGGCCATAGATCCCCATCAGCAGGTGGAGATGGGCCGCTACTGCACAGCCGGAGCATGTGTGGGTCCAGGTGACCTGCTTGGACACGTCCAGCTGTGACTGTAAATGGACAGCTACAGCAACCTCAGCTGAAGGTGGTACGGTCAAGGGGTGCGAGACCTCCTCAGTGACGAAGGTCTGGGTTCCATCACTAGGTGAGCTCCTGACGTCTGCAGAGACAGGACTGAGGGTGAAGGGAGTCTGGGCTGGATGGTGGAGGGAGAGGGGACAGGCACCAATTGTGGCCCCAAAACCAACTGTAGAGGGAAGGGGTGAGCAGCTACTGTGTGTCAGGCAGGGATGTCCATGTCCAGGGATGACTGTGTTATCATCGCCCAAAGGCATAGCTCCCGAGAACTCTGCGGCTGTCATGACTTGGCGAGTGAGTGAATGAATGCATGCCTGAATAAGGCTTGGTCCATGATCTTGTGTGAACCAATATTATTATTTGTATCACGTGATAGACTGGGAACTGAGACCCAGAGAGTCCCAGGAGGACAAAGTTGCCGGTGAGCTAGGCACAGGGCTGGGGGGGCCAGGTACCCTGTCCCAGGCTGCAGCAGGGCCTGGATGCCAAGATGCTGTGGAAGGTGACAACCTGGAGGCCTTGGGTGCTTTTGGGGGTGGCAGTCCGTGCTTTGGCCTAGAGAATCCCTCCAAGAAGAGAAGGCTGCACCCTGGGGACACACGAGGTTGCCCAAGCCGGAGGAGCTTTCAAAGTCATGGCTGCTAAGGCCCAGCCGGCTCATGGTCCCCAGGCGGGAAGACAGAGGCTTAATTTCAGTTGCCTTTTGATTTGAGTGGCCCAATAAGCCCTGCCTAGGCAATGCGATCAGGCTGGTGTGAATTGCTTATTAGCGTAAACAGATATGAGAAGTGTCTTCTCTCTGCAAGGAGGTGCCTGCCCCTACCAAGGCTTTTCCCAGGACTCCAGGGACACAGAACCTCATCCTTGATCGACTCTGGAGTTGAAGGCTCTGCAAACCCAGCCCGGTGCTGATCCCAGGGGTGGAGACAGCATTCGGGGTCTGGTTCCCTGCAAGTGGTTCCCAGCTGTCACGAGGTGCCAGGCCTGCCTGCCACTGCCTTGGTTTTCTGCCATTATCATGGTAGCAATGGCTGGGTCCCATCAAACAAAATAAAGGGCTATGCCCCATGTAAGGCTGTGCTTTGGGAGTCATTTTTCTTATCACCGTTCTCCAAAAGGACTGAGGCTTTTTTTTTTTTTTTTTGAGTCAAAACTTCACTCTGTCACCCAGGCTGGAATGCAGTGGCTCATATGATCACAGCTACCACAGCCTCCTCCTGGGCTCAGGCGATCCTTCTACCTCAGCCTTCCAAGTGAGTGGGACTACAGGTGTGCACCACCACACACGGCTACTTTTTTTGTAAAAACAAGGTCTCGCCATGTTGCCCAGGCTGGTCTCCAACTCCTGGGCTCAGGCAATCCTCTTGCCTCAGCCTCCCAAAGCACTAGGATTACAGGTGTGACCACTGCGCCCAGCCAGGACTGAGGATTTTTGAACCAGGAGCTGAAACCGGAAGTGAGGGCCAGGCACAAAGAAGGGTCCCGCCCATCAGGGAGGCAGGTGGTGTGGGAGCAGGGGAAGGAGGCCGGCGGAGGAGAGGCCCATACAAGAGGGGCCTCCTGCGGGCTTGGATGGTCCTGACTGGGGCTGAGACGCTGGCACTGGCTCAGCCCGCCCATTCCCCACCTCCCACCCAGGGCACCCCAGCGGGGCCCTGGGCCAGAGCCTGGCGGTCAGGATGTGCTGGGTCTGCTGCTCTGTTTAAAGGCCTATTCGCACTTCTCCCATCCCTGGCTTCACGCCTGAAATGCAGCTGTCGCAGCCTTATCCAGGGGTGAGCAGGACTAGGCCTGCACTGGCTCGAAAGTGGCATATTTACACCACAGGAATCGGCAATGGTGTACATCAGGACTTTCTTACGCCCAGTGGCTGGTTGTTAAGCCTTTCCCAGCACACGACTAGCCTCATCTGTGATCCCAGACATGCATGCAAATCCTCCCGTGGGCTGTCCTATTGGGGGATCCCTTCCATCTCCAGGGCTGACTCAGGGGGTAACGTGTAGGGAGGAGGCTGGGAAGAGCCTCACCGGGGCCCCTGGTGCTCTCCGGGGTGACCTAAGTTACCCAAAAGTTCCCATCAGGCTTTGCATCTCCCACAAGACCTCAGCCCTGGCAAGCCATGGCCCCAACTCCTCCTAGCACACCAGGCCCTGCCCCGGCTGCCCTCCAGGTCCTCAGCCTGGAAGGTCCGGGGCCCTGACTGGCACTGGCTGACCCTTGTTAAGCTTCAGGGCCCCTGCAGGGGCCATATCCCCCAGGGAGTTATCCCTCCCCCTAGTCCCATCAGGACTCCTCTCCCCCTCCAGGGCAAGGCCCAGCCACCATTCATCACTGGTTTTAATTCTGATTCCTTATGTGCATCCCTACGGGCCTCTGAGCTCCCTCATTCCGAAGCAGGACCCACCCTGGGCTTCCTGGGTGTCTGAGGAAGCTACTGTATTAGTTGGGGGCTCCTCAGAGGGTTATGCTCCACAGGGAACCTGCAGGAATCTCTCTGCCCACTACCAGTCTGGCTATGTCCCCCGCATGGGGCCTGGGCTATGAAAGAGGCCCTGGGGTGCACCATGTGGGGACCTCCTGTCTTGGGAAATGTCACTAGACAAGGAGCTTGGGGAGTCAGACCTACTATTTGGGGCAAAACTGTGACTATCCATTAATAAAGTTCAAATGCTGTGTGAGCTTGAGAAAGTATCTTAACTCTTCTGTGCCTGGCTCATGTTCTGTAAAATACTCAGGGATCGATTTGAGAATGTAATGGAATAAAGCAAGTAAAAAGAGCCTCTTGTTACATGTTTGATTTCAACAGGCCTGGCAGGGGCTCACCCCCAGCCCCCTGATGTGAGAATAAAGGTCTCGTTCTTCACAGATCTCCCCAGGTTTCCTGGGGTGTGAAACCTAGACTTTGAAGTCATGACTGTGTCTGCTCTTGAATTTATGTCCTCGTGTTTTTGTTCTCTCTTGGCTTTTAGCTCTAATTGAAACGTTCTTTCTGACAACGCCAAGACAGCTCGGCTGTGTGGCGGGTCAGACGCACAAAAGGGTTTTGTCCTCGCTTGGACCAGAGTGAGACCAGGGAGGCTGGCGACGTGGGGGCGGCTGGGATACACAGGGGTGCGTTGCTCTCAGCATGAGTGAGCATGTCCCAGCAGGGGTCGGGGGCCTGCCCCCCCCCCACTACCCCTGTGCAGCTGCCTAGAAACCCCTCGCAGGACTGCCCTACCCAGGCCCGCTGCACGCTCCTTTGGTCTTGGATGTCACTTCCAGGAAGGGAGGGACAAGGAGCGGGTCCAGGAGGGGCTAGCCCGGGCGCCGGTGAGAACGGGAAACAGGAGTCTGTGCATCAGGCCTCCGCTGCATCCAGGTCCTGTCCACAGCCTGTGACGCCCATCGGGGGAGGCCATGGGACCCGGGTGGGGGGGGCGGATTTGTATTCTCCCTCCATAGATGGGGAGACTGAGGCACAAGGGTCGGGGCCCTGCTCATAATCACAGCAATGAGGGGCTGGGGCTGGATTCGCACCCAGGATACCTGACTGGCATTCCATCCAAAACGCTGCACTGGGACCTGGGGTGGGGGAAGTTGTCCAGGGAGTGGACAGGTGAAGACAGGGAGGAGAAGGCCACCAAAGGCCACCCTGGCAAACCATCCGCCTTCTCCTCCTGAAAAGGGACCTGGGAGGGTTTCTCAAAGCTGAGTCAGACTTTATCCCGCCCTTCTGAGCAAGAGGGGTGATGACACTGGGGACTGCCACTCCTCATGGCTTCTCAGATACTCACGCCCACCCAAAAGGCCCTCTGTGGTCCCATGCCCCTCAGCGCCCCCAGTCTAGGTTCCCTGTCACTCACTCTCTGGCTCAACAGGGACTTGCCTGCCGCAGGGCCATTGCACCTCGTGTTCCCGCGACTAACTCCCAGTCACCCTTGAATCTTGGCCCCAGTAGCCCCGAGCTCCACCCCCATGCTGGATTCCCTCAGAAAGATCCGTGGCTCCCGATGCACTGGGAGAAGAGAGAGGCAGTCGGATGAGGAGGTTCAGTGGCCTGTGGAGGGGGTGGCTTGGGTCTGAGCCCTGACTCCTCGGCCTACAGCTGTGTGTCCTGGAACCTCTCTGTGCCTTTGTCTCTGAAATGGAATGACAAGAGTATCTTGTGAGCTGATTCGTGCACAGTGTTCTGACACCTGGCACAGGCAAGCGCCAGCAAGGGGGCCGGGAGCTTGTCATCGGGGCTTCCTCCACCCTTGGACCAGACACCCCAGAGGGCACCAGCCCAGGGTGGGTGCCCAGCCAAGAAGGCAAGGCCAGACAAGAAAATAGAGGGTGGCCGTGTGGTGCTGGGGCAGAGAACTGGAGCCCCCTCCACCCATGCCAGCCTCTCCCCAACACCCACCCCCATGGCTTCCCGGTCAGTTTGCAGGCCTCCAGCAAGGCTTCCTGGCAAAGCCCATTTGCATTCCTCCTGCGGTGCTGCTGCAAACTGCAGTGTGAAATGGTTTATTAAAATCTAATTAGCCAAACGGATAAATAATCCCACGCGCACTTAACCCTTTCCTGTGATGGCACCGCATCCTCCTCGGAGGGAGACGGGCAGGCTGGGCCCTGACCTAGTTGGAGCTGCCATCCCGCCTGGACCTGGCAGGCCACTGAGCTGGCCGTGGTTCCCAGACACATTGTCGCATTCTCTGAAATGGTGTCAGCGTGATCCCAGCACGCAGGTGATGTGGCTGACCTTGCCCAGCTGTGTCTTCCCTGTGGGCGTCCCCTACCTTGGCTGTGAAACAGAGCACAAGCCCCGCCCCAAACCTCAAGGGCAGTGCTTCTCCCTCCGCTTGTCCGTGCAGGGCACAGGCGTTTTGAGCAGGGTTCAGGGACTGACCTCAGCTGAGGAGATGGAGGGTGGGAGATGCAAGCTTTGCCTTCTAGAAGCTCTTGGTCTGAGAGAGGAGACCGCAGGCAGACAAATAATTAGGATCTTGGATGAGTGACGGAAATGAAAGGCGCCTTGGGCATAGGGGATCAGGGGGCGTCTCACAATAGGTGGTAATGCACTAGCAAGGGTTTTGAAGAATGAATAGGAGTTTGCCAGTGGAGGCCTCAAGGTATTCAAGAAAACTGGACAGCTGGATGGCAGGGCAAAGGCTCAGGGGAGTAACATGCCTGCGTTCTGTACACTGAGCAAGAACTAGAAGCAGTTTGTCACTGCTGGAGGGTGGGGCACAGAGGGGAGGGGGGACAGATGCCAAGCTGGAGAAGCACAAGGCCCCGGGCTAGGAGGGCTCAGATGCCACGTGAGGGAGCTCAGCCTCCACGCTGAGGTCTCTGATGGGGAGGGATGAATGGGAACTGGCAGGAACCAGAAGAGCCTGAAGGCAGGACCCCAGGAGGCTGCCAGGATGGTCCAGTTGAGGATGACTGACACCTCAGCTCAGCAAGGGCCCACGCTGCTGACCCCTCTGATGTTGCCAGCCTGCTGAGTGTGAGGTTGAGAGAAAGGAAGGAGAAAGTCCGGGTCTCAGGCTGCAATTCAAGCAGGCTGCCCCCTCCTCAAAGACCAGAGCCTCCAGCGGGAGCCAGCTGGGGGTGGGGACATCTGGACGAGGGCAGGGCAGGGGAGACAGATTGGAGTCCACTTGCAGATGGGGGCTGCCAAGCCAGGCGAGGCAGGGCACTGCAGAGCAGGTGCAGGGAGCGGGCAGGAGCTCTCCTATCCCCCTCCACCGGGAGACAGACCAGGGATGAGAATGAACACCATCCACGAGCCAGGCCACGGCAATGTGCTCTCTGTGGTTTCTTGCTTTCATCCACAAGGAGGGGCAGCCGTGGGGCAAGTTCCATTACGAGCCTCTGGGGGAGGTGGCGAGAGTCAGGAGGGCCTGAGGCTGGAGGTGTCTCCACCCTGTAGCCCTGCACCCCACCTGCCTGCTTCCTCCCCACTGCTCTGCTCAGTGCGGCTTTCTCCAGGCAGTCATCCCGGGTGCCCTTGGCCTTCTCACAAGCCTCCCCTGAACCTCCTTGGGGAGCAGGTGACCTCCTGCCTCCCAGGGTGCCAGCACTCAGCACAGGCCAGACTCAGGGTCAACAAACATTCGGGTTTATAGACTCTGGAAGAAGGAACACGTGCATGAACAGCCGTAAGCACAGACCATGCCACCCCTGGCCTCCAGAGGGGACCACCCGACAACCAGCAGGTCAGTGCCACCCAGCCCCGTCCTGACCCGCCGCAGTGCTCCCCGCACGCAGCGCTCCCCGCACGCAGCCTGGGCCACACCGCCAGGTGGCCTTCCTCCCCAGCCCTCCTGGGCTCCTGGCCAGAGATTGCCCTGAGCCTGATGGGCCGTGCATGGTCCAGGCAGGGCCGCCTCCTTGCTTTAGCTGATTGTCCTTTCTGTCCCCTTGGCCCTCCCCAGCCTGTAGATCACCATCTAATGGGCCTGGTGACTTTTTGTTCGATTATGTTTTGGCAAAATGCACATGTGATTTCTGCACATACCTTGCATTTCCGTGAACAGCCTCATCTTCTGCGTGTCCTTTTGCTCCTGCACTGTGTCCCGAGGGCCCAGCTCATGCTTTCCTTCCACCTGCTGCCGCGTGTGCCGTAGGGAGCAACCCCTCATACCTCCACCTCCCTGTGGTGGGCGCCCAGCTGGCCTCAGATCTCACTACTGCAAATGAACGCTTCCTCCACGAGTGAGAATTCCCTGGGGCCAGATGCCCGCGGGAGGGGGGACTCTGGCCGCCGGGCCTGGGTGGCCCTGCCCTGACCTGGGTGCTGGCAGGCTCCAGACCACAACTCTGCCCTCACCCCAGGCATCGCCCTGCCCCCACCCTTGCCCCGTCCCTCTCTCTCCACAGCATAGCCACTACCCAGGTCCACCCTGCATTAATAAAAACCTCTGGCAGGGCCTGGGAAGTCCTCCAAAGGACAGGCACGCCTGGTGGCTTGCTAAGCCTCAGTTCCAGGACAGCTACAGGAGGAGCCGTAAGTGAAGTGCACCCGGATGAACCCCTGGAGGCCCCCAGGCAGGATGGGGGCAGTGTGCCGGCAAGCACATGTGTGGGGTTGTACATGCATGTGAGTGTGTGCATGCATGTGTGAGTGTGCAAGCATGTGTGTATTCACATGCGTGGGTGTACATGTATTTGAGTGTACATGCACACAAGTGCATATGCATGTGAGTGTGCTTGTGGGAGTGTATATGTGAGTGCATGCGTGTGTGGCTGCACATGTCTGTGAGCACACATGTGCATGGGTGCACATATATATGGGTGTATATATGTGACTGTGTGTGCACGTGACTCGTGTACATGTATGTGAGGGTTCAGGTGCACATGTATATGAGTGTATAGGTGCATGGGTGTACAGGCATGCTAGTTACTTGTGCATAGGTGAACATGCATGTAAGTGTATATGTGTGTATGCATACACGTGAATGTGCATGTGTGTGGCTGTACATGACTGCATGTGTGTAGACATGCATATGAGCGTACATGTACATGGGTGCATTGCATGTAAGTGTACATGTGTGGGTGCACATTCATGTTAGTGTACATGTGTGCAGGCGCACACGCGAGTGTGCACATGTATGTGATTGTACACATATGAGTGCATGTAGGTGAGTATACGTGTGTGGGTGTACATTTATGTGACTTGCGCATAGGTGAACACACACGTAAGCATGCATGTATGTGTGTGCATGCATGTGAGTGTGCATGTGGGTGGATTACATGTACACCACAGCATGTGTATGGACATGAATGTGTGTGCACATTCATGTAAGTGTATATATGTGCGGGTGCGCATGATGTATGTGAGTGTGTGTGTGAGTGCGTGTAGGGGCACATGTATGTGTGGCATACATATGTGTGGACCATCACAAGGAGCCCACCAGCCCATGTCTCTAAGCCATCTGGCCGGAGTCCTGCACCCTGAACATCTCACGTGGGAAAGGAGCCACTGGGCGTGTCCTCTGGGCTGAGCTGGGGAGCAGAACCCTGAATCCACAACCCTGGCTGGACTCTGGCTTTGTCCCTGCCAGCCTGTGTGACTGTGATCAGGCGCCTGCCCTCTTGGCCTCTGGCCCACATCTCAATCTTCCACCTCCAGGGTAATGGGCAAAAAGAGAAACTCTCCAAATGCCCAAGGTCAATAGGTCATGGACGGGGCATGACTGTGGTCGGCTGCCAACATGAGTGGCCAGGCTGAATGTGACATCTCGCACTGAGCTGGAGCAGTCAGTAGAAAGACCAAGAGGGAAACTTGGGCACAAGCAGATCACTGCTAAGGTTTGGGGGGCTGATCCCCACTAGGGTGAGATGTTAGGGGTGATGGAAATGCTGTCTCGATCGTCTGGTGATTGTGTTACATATTTGTCAAACTCCATCAGACTATATTCTACTGTATGTAAATGACACCTTGATAAAGTGAACTTTACAGAGGAGAAGGCGGTTTTGAAGGACACTAGTGAGAGGAATTTTAACCGTTTCATCAATTTGCCACGGGCCCCTCACACCTGCCCTCCGCCCTTCTCAGCCCACTGAGACACCACAGTCCTTCAGGGACAAATCGAGTGTTCAGCCTCGAGAAGGTGCCTGAGACACACTCCATGCTCCCTGTCCCCCAACAGAAACCCACAGGAAAAAGAAGAGAAAGATACTGAGGACCCCAGAGCCATGGGCTCCTGTGAGCTGTCCTGTCGCCCACAGACCTGGCCAGGAGACCCCTTGTCCAGCACGGTCGTGAGTATGCAGGTGGCAGACTCACTTGTCAATCCAGCTGGACCCCTGCCTCCAAGAGCCTAGGATGGCTCCAGCGTGACAACTCCATCTCTTGGTGAGGGAGACAGGAGGACCTGAGCCAAGCCCACAGCTTCTGGGGGACACAGCCTGGCCCCAGGACTCTCGGCTTCAAAGGACATGCATCCACGGCAGGAATTAAAAGCGGCTGAGGCTTGTACAAGTCGAACTGTGGTCAGTGTTATGAGACATACATATCACAGCTGCACAGATGGCTGGGAAAAAGGCAGAGAGAAACAGACAATGAGATGACAGAGACAGAGAGATGGAGACAGGAAAAGAGAGAGACAGAAAGGAAGAGAGACAGAGAGACAGAAAGAAAAAGACAGAGACAAAGACAGAAAGGAAGAGAGACAGAGAGAGAGAGGAAGAGACAGAGACATAAAAAAAAACAGAGACAGAGAAAGAAGACAGAGACAGACAAAGCGAGATAGGAATGAAGAGACAGAGAGAAAGAAAGAGAGAGATAGAGAGGAAGGGAAAGAGAGGGACAGAGAGAAAGAAAGAGACACAAAGTGGAAGAGAGGGGGAGAGATGCAGAGAAACAGGGACATAGAGAAAGAGAGATAAAGACAGAGAGAAAGAGAGAGACAGGGATAGAGAGGAAGAGAGAGACAGAGACAGAGCGACAGAGAAGAACAGAGTGGGGCCAGGGCAGAGCACACTGGGAGGAAGAGAGAGGACAAACCAGTTGACGACAAAGAACAGAGAAGATGAAAAATCAAGTCATTCTGACCAGCAAATCTGAAGTTTCTGAAGGAAGTGACATTGGAGGGCAAAGTGTCCTCTGGAGGAGCTCCCTCAGGAAGGGTGGCCAGCAGCCTGTGATGGCAGAGCAGAGGGACCCAGGGGGGAGACGGTCACCATGACCCAACCTGCTGCCCACGCTCCTGCCTGCAACTCTGACCATTCCTGGGCATCTGGAGCACTGCCGCCCATCACCCATAGCACCTGTAGCTAAGCAGTAATTGGGTCCCTAGGTGGCTCAACCTGTCACCCCAGCACTTTGGGAGGCTGAGGTGAAGGGATTGCCTGAGCCCGCGGGTTCAAGACCAGACCAGACCTGGCAACTTGGCGAGACCTCATCTCTACAATAAATCAAAAATTAGCCAGGTGTGGTAGCACGCACCTGTAGTTCCAACTACTTGGAAGGCTGAGGCGGAAGGATCACTGGAGCCCAGCAGGTCAACACTGGGGTGGCCGTGAGTATACCGTGGCACTCTAGCCTGGGCGATGGGGTGAGACGCCAACTCAAAAATTACAAAAAAAGATATTTACTGACTTCAAGTGTCTATGTAATCACACGTGCCTTACATGGTTGTAAAGGTTCATTATTAATTTTTTAAAAATAATTCAGTAACATTTAATGAAATAAGAATAACTGTCCAACCTCATCCCCACGAAACCTTTCTTGGAGACACGTGGCTTGCTGGACCCCTAAAGCTATTGGCATCTCTTGTGCACCCTGGGACCCCATTAGGGGACAAGTGGGCTGTGTCATCAGGGGCCTGCCAGGCCATGGGGGATCTGAGATAAAATGAATAGTGATATCACCTGTCTGAGGCCTCAGCCTGGCATCCTGCAAGTGAGCTGGGCCAGAGAGCAGAATGCCCCCAGGGCACAGAGACAGTCCCTGGGAGACATGGAACTGGGCCCCCGGGCTCAGGGCTCCTTCCAGGTCCCAACTGCCGGTTCAGGTGGAAGCTCAGACCAGCAACCCCGCAAGGCTATTCCTGTTTTCAGGTGAGGAAACTGAGGCACAGCAGGGTGAGGTAACTTGTTCGTGGTGACAAGGCCCGAGGGGCAGTGCTGGGACGTCCACCCCACACCGGAGCAGTCTCCGGGCTGCTGCACCGAGGATGGCACCTCCTTCCCAGGCAGCATGGGCACTCAGGAGACATGGCCCCTGTGAGTCCTTGGGTCCAGCTCAGCCAGGACCCGCAGCTCCGTCCCGATGAATCAAACAGTTTTTGAGTTTGTAATTTTTATTCTATAGTTAAAATGCACTGGTACCAATTTTAAAAGATACAAAAGTACAACATGACAAACAAGACCCATCATCATCTAGCCACAGGCCGCTCTCAGCAGCCTCTAGGGTCCATGTCCCCGATGCCACTCTTATCCGCTGTCTAGTGAACTGTGGCCCTACCTGCATCTCTGAGAGGCAAAACCTTCCCAAAGTTCAGCTCATGTGGGGGCAAAACCTTCCCTGAAAGGACACGAGACGGTGGATGGGCTCAGCATCACCTTATAGAGTTTGTCACATGTTTTGCTGCAGAAATATCCATGTGTTCTCTATCCCACAGGGGGTGCCATTATGGAACAGGCTGTATCTTCCTTCTCTAAAGCTGAAAAATGCTGACTGTCAAGGATAGAGCAGGGGTTGGGGGCCGACCTGTCTTAGCATCTCGGGTCCCGTGAGGTCTGGGGAAAGTCCCACCTCCACTCTGGAGGCTCCAGAAAGGGAGGGTGGTCCAATGGCTGGTGGCGAGGCTTAGGGACTGACTGGCCTGGATTCGAGTCCTGTCTCTGTCATTTGCCAACTACATGACTTCAGGCAGGTCACTTAACCATCCAAGCCTCAGGTGTCCCCCCTGCAAAGTAGTGGGAGTAACAGGACTCCCTTTAAAAGGCTACTGCGGATGTTAATCAAACAACATGCCCTCCGCCCAGTGCCCACAAGGAGGCTCTGAAGGTGTCACCACTGGCATTATGATTTTGGACGCAGGGCAGAGGAAAGAGCTGGATCCCGGGTCCCTGATGGCCTCACCTCATGCAGGAGAAGCCATCCTCGCTATCTCCAGGCTGTTGAGAAGACACCCAAGCTTCCGGCAGGACTTCAATCAATCGATGCTGGAAGTGGGGGAGCTTTGGAAGTCAGAAGTCCACATGGGCCCTTTGGGGCACAGAGGTCTTTGTGCTGTGCCTGGAATGCTGTGTCCTTCTCTGAGTCTGTGTCTTATAAAGGAAATTGACAAATCACAGCCCGCCCAGAGTGAACACCGTGGGCAATGAGTATCAGCCCATCCCACAGGGCTCCACAGAGCAGAGCATCCCAGGGCACACAGTGTGCTCCCACATCCCCATCCCCATCCAAGCATGGCCCACACTTCCCCTGTCAGGAGGGAGGGGGTAACAGGGGGTCCCAGGCAGGCAGTGCCACGTTCAGGAGCAAACACCGTCTCGAGTCCTTGTGACCCACAGGAAGGTGTACTCACTGTCCTGGTGGTTCTCCAGAGTTGGGACTCCTCAAGTGGGCCAGAGAGTCCTGGAAAATGTGAAGGTTGCTTCCAGCTCAGGGAGTCACCTGACTCTGCTCCACGGCCCGGGACTCAGGGACTCTAGGGCAGACGCTGGAGGCAGGGGTCTGGCTATGTCACTTTGGCTTGTCCATCAGCCACCGGATATTTGTTTTTTCTCCTGAGAAACGGATACGGTGCGGCCCGGCCCTGGCCCCGGTCTGAGAGTGTCCACCGGCAGAGGCTGCCATGCAGAAGCAGAGTGCTGGCTCGGCACATGCAGCCAGTGATCCTAGGTGGTGCTTCTGGCTCAGGGTGCTTTTGGGGACAAAGAGGCTCTCCTGGACACACATATGGGACCAGAGGTGCACCAAAAACAGATGCTGGCAACAACCGGCTCTTTGTCAGAATCAAACTACTTCCATGAGGATTCTATCCTGTTGGGCTTCCGGAACACCCCCCACCAATTCAGATGAGCTTTCAATTGTCCCCCAGTAGTGTGGACACTCCTCAGATAAATGCCCACATGGTGGGCGGGCCTCTCCAGGAAGCCCATGCGGTTTATTGCACACGTACGCTGGGTACCGACTTGAAGTCGGGCGGGCTCCAGGCCCCCAGCTGCCACACAAGGCGTGGATATTAACCCCATTTCCCCAACGCAGCTGTCGAGGCCTGGCACGGGTGGCAATGCCTGCTCCAGGCCACCTGGGCACGAGCACAGAGCTGGGTTGGAACTCACACCAGTGCCCTTTCCAACAAACATCTCCCCCAGCTCCAGGAGGCAGCACCTCGTGTCCGTAATTAAGTGGCGGCATGTCTGTGGTCTGGCAGGGCTCCCATCAAAATAATGAGGCCTCGCAGACAAAACAAGCAAATCGCTGGCTCCCAAAGCAGACTGGGAGCTGTGGGGCCTCCCATCCCGGCCTCCGCTTGGGCAGCCCCGCTCACGCCCCACGGCCCTCCCAGGGCTGGTGCACAGCACATGTGGCCAAGAGACGTGAGTGAACAGGAAGGCCAGCTGGCCTAAACACCCGTGCCACGCTGACCCCTGTCCCTGAGTTGGTGGCTCAGCAGCCCTTGATTCCCAGCGAGGGCCAGGATCAGGGTGTGCTTGGGGGCAGCCCTTTCCTGGGGTGGGGAGGGAACTGCAGGGACGTAGAGTTGCAGGCGCCTTCCTGGGGAGAAGTGCCCCAAAGCTGGAGCAGGAACAGCTTGCGGATGATCAGGCCTGGAGGGTCCATGGAAATTTCCAGCAGCTGGGGACAGGCCCTGGGGGGGGGCGGACAACAGGCTCCCCAGTAAGCTCCTGAGAATCTGTGATGGACTTGGCAGCCGGGGCTGAGATTTGGTTTGGGAATCACTCAGACCCAGGTTCAAATCCTGGCCTGGCCTCTCTTCAGCTGCTTGACCGTGGGCCTCCGCTTCTTCTCTGGCATGTGTATACACGCAGGCGCGGACTCTATAAACAGGAGGTGCTGGTGCAGCCTGTTGGCAGTCACACCTCCTTCCCTGCAGTCCTGGATGCACCGCCTGTGCCTGGTCTACCACCTCGCCTCCTCCTAGAGACGAGCTTTCAGAATCCCAGCCCAGGATCCATCGGATTCTCCTCCTTCCTGGCAGATGACACTACACGAGGGCCTCATGTCACCCACAGCCGCAGTCTCCACTCCTCTGGGGATGCCTCCTGAGCTGGATTCAGGGCTGCAGTGAGCAGCCTGGGTTCTGCCCAGAGGGGAGGTTAGGGAAGGCAGGAACAGGCTGAGAGTCAGGGAGGGCTTCCTGGAGGAGGTAGCCTTTAAGATGGGTCTTAAAGGACAAGTTTGACAAACAGACCAGGAAGGGAAGGACCTAGGCACAAGAAATGAGTGCAAGGCACCTGGGGGAACATGGAGGGGGCAAAGGGCAAGTGCGGAGTGAGGGGGGGTGGGGCCAGGAGAACCCCCAGGACTCCAGCTCGCTCCATGACTCTTTCCAGTGCATTAAGTGCTAGGTGAAGTCGGTACCCAGTGTACATGTGTGCTTGGTTCCATCCAGCTGTACTTACACCCTCTGTCATCCCCACACCACTGATGCTTCCCTCTGATTTCCGCTTCCAGAAGCTTCCACACTGGCAGAACCAGCAAGCTGACTGGCCCAGTGGGCTGGGACCCTCAGACACGCCTTTCCTCAGGGGCCTGAAGATTGGATGTGGTGCCATGATCACCTTAGGGTGGCCACTACAAGGTGCAGGCCCATGGGCTATATACGCCCAGTCCTGGCTACGGCATCGGCCAGCAAACACCTCATCCCAGCAGGGTCACACTGGGCCCCCAGATCTGACTGTCAGGCTCATTTTAAGGAAAACCAGCATAAAATTACGACTTTGAAGCAACGGCACTGACTTAGGTCAGCCAGACATTGCATCTGCTACTGGATTCTCATGACTTTCCTGTGAGGTAGACGCCACCTGTGGCCCATTTCACAGATGAAAAAACTGAGAAGCTGGGCTCGGTGGCTCAGCCTGCAATCCCACGCCTTTAGGAGGCTGAGGTGAGTGGATTGCCTGAGCCCACGGGTTCGAGACCCGCCTGGGCAGCGAGATCTCATCTGTACAATAAATCAAAAAATCAGCCGGGCGTGGTAGCTCATGCCTGTAATTCCGGCTACTTGGAAGGCTGAGGCGGAAGGATCGCCGGAGCCCAGCAGGTCGAGGCTGCGGTGGCTGGAAGTGGCCACTGTACTCCAGTCTGGGTGACAGAGTGAGACTCCAACTCAAAAAAAAAAAAAAAAAGAAAAAACTGAGAAGCCCCAGGGTTAGCCACCAGCCTGCCCCAGGTCTCGAGGAGCAATGGAAGGCAGTGCCAGGCTCAGTTCGGGTTGTCTTGGAGCTCGTCACGTGTGTGTCATAGTCCCAGGCCCACAGACTGGACAGATGAGCAAGGGATGGCTCCTGCTTCAGGGGGACATGCCAGGTGCCCTGAAAACAAGAGCCCCTGTTGCCCACCGACATTTCCAAAGCATCCCCACTCCTCCGAGGCTCCTCTACATCTCCCTGGAAAGGGCGGGCACCCTCCCCCCAGCCCTCTCTCCCCTCACCAGGTCTCTCTTGGGTCCTCCTTGCTGGTCTGCAGACACCCGGGGGTGAGCCAGCCAGCAGGGTGGTACCCTCCCTGCTGCCAGGGCCTGGAACAGACTCAGTGCAGGGTTGGTGCTCAGGTCCCTGAGTAAATGGGTGTCAAATTCTGGAACCCAAAGCACCTATCAAGGCTGAGAATGGCTGCCCATGACCCGTGGAGACTCCCAAACCCGTGGCCTGGCCTCAGTGAAAGGGGGCCTTAGTCAGTTCCCAGCATGGACAGTCTCCGGTGTGGGGCGGATGCACTCGGAGACCAAGGCCCAGCACCACCCTCAGCCACACAGTTGGCCCAGGAGAGACCAGGGCAGTGCCAGCTCAGACTGGCAAGGCATGTTGCCATGACAGAGCCTCAGCTGGTGGCGCATCTGTCCCCTCCCAGCAGCTGGCAGTGTGACAGGACAGAGACAAAGCTTCCATGTATATTTGTTTGGTGTTCTCTGATCACAATGGAGAGTTTTTGTTGGTTTTTTTTTTTTTTTTTGAGAATGTGGTTTGCTTGTCTGGATTACAAACAAGCTCCCTTGTCCTGGAGCTGCTGGTCCAATCATCAGCAAGGGAACGATGCAGAAACTGGAGCCGGGGGTTTGTCTCCACCCTGGTATACAGCCAGCACTTAATAGGTGCAGAGAGCATGGATGAATACAGAATATTCCCTGAAGCATGGGAGGTGAGCACAGTTTGGAACAGAAAGCACCTTCAGACCAGGTCACGACTTTAGAAATCCAGGGCACCTCCCTTTACTCTCCCTGAACAGAAGGAACGGCAAGAGGGGAGACCTTAGGTGCAAGAGCAGCTGATAGGACTCCTGAGTGTTTGTCTGGGCTGTCCCGGGAAGTCCTGGACCAGGAGCACTTCTCATCTTGAATCTCACAAGCAGGAGCTGGCTCCATGCCCCCCAGTGTCCTGCAGTGCAGTCCCCTGGAGACCAGGCCTGTGTCCAAGCATCAGAGTCAAATCTGTCTCCCATGGAAAGGTATGGTGTCCAGGGTTGCAGGATCTGTTGGGGGCCGAGCTGTCCTCATCTCAGGCCAAGGTGTACCAACATTCAGGATCAATTGCAGGTGACAGAGACCTTCAGAAGCAGAAAACAGCATCAAGGAGCCCCAGTGTCCCTGTGATCTGAACGCAGAGGCTTAGACCCACTCCTCACCCCCTGCTGCTCTGGACACAGGACAGCCTTCCCACCTCACTGCTTTCAGGCCTCCAAGGGGTCAGAGCACCCTGAAGGACTTGGGTCCTGAAATCTACATTCTTAACTCAGCTGGTCCTGCTCCCGATGGAGATTCGTGTGCCAGGTGTCGGTGGATCAGGAGGCTCCCAAAGTTCCACAGTGGGGTGGTGCATGACCCACCCAAGGGCTCACTGCCTACCATGAGGGCTCTTCTTTTGGCAATGTGGAGGACACCCTCCAAGGCAGCAGGGGGCAGACCAATTGTGGTCCCAGCCCACCTGTCCCATCTGGGTGACAGGTTGGGGAGGGTCTCAGCATCTAGCAAGGACCTAAGAGAAAATGTTGTGGAATCCTTTCTTGGATGAAGACACAGTGTCTCCGTGACTGGACCAAGGTCACCGCTGACTGACCTTGACTTAATCTCCGTGATCTGAACTCGAAGTCTTAGCCCCACCTCTCACCCCTGGTGCTCTGGGCAAAGGCCAGTCCTCCCATCTCACTGCTTTCAGGCCTCCAGGGGTCCAGAGCACCTGAAGGGCTTAGCCCAGTGCCCCAGAACCGGTACTCCAAGGAGAAACCCGCGGAGCAGAGAGGAGAAATACAGGAGGGCAAGGAAAGTCCCTCCTATGCCTACCAGATCTAATCCTTCCACATTCCATTCTAGGCAAGGGCCATCATTAATTCCCTATTGATCCATTCAGTCCTTTACAAATGTCACCTGACACCCTTCCTCTGGTCAGGCTCTGTCCTGTACACGAAGGAGGCACAGATGTGTCTGGGAACGGGGCATGGTGGGGTGTGCAATTAATCCCACACATGGAGTAAGAATTATGTCCCAGTGGGGTGAGATCTGAGCCTCACCAAGGAGTAGGCATGCCTGACTCCCCGTGACCCCAGCAACTTGAGCTTGGCTTGGCCACAGCCCCTGGACATCTGCTTCCTCCCCTGTCAATTGAAGGAAGCCCGGAGCCCTATGAAACTCTCTGGACAGTTTTGGAGATTGAATAAAACGTCACAAAATAAAATAAGAAGAACACAAGTAACATCAAATTAAGCAGCAAATAATGCAAGAGGTGAGCAGGTGAGGATGATGATGAGAAAGAAAATGATGGAGACCTTCTGGAAATAACTGTTCGCCCAGCATCCAGCCTCTGCTTCTGCTCAACTTTTGGAAGTGAACCTGATTTGCCTCCCTATGTGACTGGGAGTGCTCAAGGGACCAAGCTCTGGATCCCAGGATGGGAGCCAAGGTGACCCAGTACCTTCCAGGCCTTTCCCTTCTTCCTCCACACAGCTGAGGGGCAGACGTGCTGAACCACCACGCCCGAGGACTGTGCCCAGTAGAAGGTGCCTGGGTCTCTGCTACGTGGGCTGCTGCTCCCCCTGGCTTGCACCCCAAGTGTAATCCCTGCTGAACTGCTGGTATTGGGGTTCCCCATCACATGCAAGAACCCATCACCTGACAGGTGCACCTGCAGACCACACTATTTTTACTTAGTTGTAGAAATCCAGCCACATTTGCAAATCTCGTTCGCTACCTGGTAGGACTGTCTCTTTTTATTATTTTTTATTTTTTGAGTCAGAGTCTCACACTGTCATCCAGAAGTGCAGGAGAACGATCATGGCTCACCACAGCCTTGACATCCTGGGTTCAGGCAATTCTTCCTCCTCAGCCTCCCAAGTAGCTGAGACCACAAGCATGTGCCACCACACCTCACTAATTTTTTATTTCATGTATAGATGAGGGTCTTGCTATTTTGCCCAGGTTGGTCTCAAACTCCTGACCTCAAGCAATTCTCCCATCTCAGCCTCCCAAAGTGCTGGGATTACTGGCATGAGCCACTGCACCCAGTCTCATCTCATTTTATTTTATTTTTATTTTTTTATTTTTTTTTTTTGAGTTGGAGTCTCACTCTGTCGCCCAGACTAGAGTGCAGTGGCCACTCCCGGCCACCGCAGCCTCGACCTGCTGAGCTCCGGTGATCCTTCCGCCTCAGCCTTCCGAGTAGCCAGAATTACAGACATGCGCTACCACGCCCGGCTGATTTTTTGATTTATTGTAGAGATGAGGTCTCGCTGCCCAGGCGGGTCTCGAACCCGCGGGCTCAGGCAATCCACTCACCTCAGCCTCCCAAAGGCGCGGGATTACAGGCTGAGCCATCGAGCCCAGCTCCATCTCATTTTAGAAATGCCAGCATGGCAGTGCCCCAGACTTGACATGAGGCTCCATATACTAGTGGGTTCTTCCAGTTTTCTTGTTATCCATGCACACGGGCCCTGCTACTGCCCAGGTAGCAGGCAGGAGACCCCTATGAATCCTACTCATTGCTGATGGGGAGTGGGTCCTCTTCGCTCATCTGCTCAAGACCCCTGTTTGCTCATGTATTTATTTATTTATTTATTTAATTTTTTTTTTGAGTTGGAGTTTCACTCTGTCGCCCAGACTGGAGTGCAGTGGTATGCTCCCGGCCACCGCAGCCTCAACCTGCTGAGTTCCGGCAATTCTTCTACCTCAGCCTTCCAAGTAGCCGGAACTACAGGCGCACACTACGACGACCAGCTCATTTTTGATTTATTGTAGAGATGAGATCTCGCCAAGTTGTCTGGGCAGGTCTCAAACCCGCGGGCTCAGGCAATCCACTCACCTCGGCCTCCTAAAGTGCTGGGATTACAGGCTGAGCCACTGAGCCCGGCCTGTTTGCTCATTTATAAAATCATTCTCTTGGACCAGGTGGCCTCTAATGCCTTATATTTCTACGAGATTCTATCATTCTAAGGATAATGGACCTGGCTTTTTTCTTTTTACTGCATACACCTAATCTTGCCAAAGCAGTCCATTTTGATTGGATTCCTTTTGTGTCTATTCAACAAGCCAGGCTCCGGGGCCCAACTGCCTGAGCTGTGTGACCTCAGGAAGGCCCTTCACCATCTCTGTGCATCAATTGTAAATGGAGAATATCAGTAGTGCCTATTGAATTGGTCACTTAAAATTATCAAGACCTCCAGCAGGAGAATTCATCACTCCTAAGATATTAGAGGAATGCCCTCCCGGCTGGCCCATCATTCTCAGCACTGTTGGAAGAAGAAGTCACAGGAATCGCCCAATCATTCAGTCACTTCCTAAAAGGTCAGGCCCTGGGCCAGATGTCACAGTGATATGAAGATGAATCAGACAGCAATCCCACAGAAAGATGAATACTCAGGAAATTAGAGAAACCAAATAAATATGAAAAATACTCTGCCTGTACATACTCACCAGAAAACGGGAGGCCATGGGCGTTCAGGGAGAGAGATCGATGCCACCTCGCGTTCCCAGGCACACACCCAGGAGCTTTATTGACTCTGAGTTGGGGCCAGAAGGGTGGAGTACTTGGATACTTGAGGCTGGCTCTCGCAACCCTACCCCTCGCTGATGTGGGTGCTTGAGGTTTCTTGATGCCTACTATCGACCGCAAGCCCTAACCTCAGCAGGAAGGTCGTAGGAAGGTCCTCACGGCTCCCGAAGGATCTTGGTCCACCCTCGGGAGGGGTGAGGACTCTGACAATCACAAAGGTGAAGACCGGAGGGTCTCAGAAGAATAAAATGGATTATAAGCAGAACTAAGCCATGAAAACACCACGAGGCTCCTTAATTTTGTGCTGGGTTTCCCGGCACCATCGCTCTCCGTTCCCCTCCCACTGGGCTGGGCAGTGAACTGGGCCAGAGGCCAGCCCAGCTGGGGTCCATACAATCCCTCCCTACTTATCAAAAATGTTTGCTAGGCCCTTGTATTCAGGACGCTGTGTCAGTGTCTGTGCAGGACACAAGAAAGTAGATCAGGGTTTTTGGCCCAATGGCCTTATGTTCCAGAGCACAGGTACATGCACCCCTGGGACAGGTTTGCAATGGGGAGGGACGGTCCTTCTCGTCACACCCTGCAGGTCGTCAATCACAGGTAGATGGCAGCCCAACTGCTTGGTCCTGGGCCTGAGACAGGTTGCACTGCGGAAACGCAGTGCCGGGGACCATGGGAAAGCACAGCGAGCAGCGTCTTGTGGCAGAGACTGGCCTTTGCTACAGCTTCTGGGCCTCAGAGTTACAAGAACCTCAGTCCCAGTGGGGCTCCAGGCCTCGTGATTGAAGTAGGTCGCGGCTCATGCCTTCGTCTTAAGGGTCATCCGTGCTTTGGGGAATGGGGTCTTCTGGAGGTTCTAGAGAGGCTGACTGGTTCTCAGGCGGCCCAGGCAAAGCTCTGCAGGTTGAGCCTGAAGGCTTGTTGAAGATATAGCGTCAGACTCCCTGCAAACCTCAGTCCCCTTCTCAATCCCATCTTCTCAAATGGCTCTTCCTCTTTTAGGAATCCTCCTGGTCTCTGGCCAAACCCCCGCCCCAGCTGCCTGGGCAGCCAGGCCAGAGCCAGGGCTAAGCACCGGAAGGGCACTGATCCCACTGCCCAGGACTTTGGTCATGCTGCTACTTGGCATGAGCGAATGAGCACATCTGGAGGGCGGACTCTGCGCTGCCCCTTCAGCCAGCTGACCGAGGGCCTCCTAGCCCCTCCCAGAATCAGCCCCTGCCCAAGCCCTGGCCGCGGTGGTTGTCTCTGAAGCAGCAATTCCTGCTTCTTTCCACAGACAAGTATTGACCTTCTCTATTAGACTGCAAGATGCCTGGGGGACAGGCACCAAGGGTCTCCAGTCTCTGTGGGGTTGTGCCCCCCCCTAGAAGGCTGTGGTTTCTCTGGGAGACCAGGGACTCCCTGAGGAAAGACTTTTGTCTGCCTTGTCTTTCTCATCCAACCTGGGACCCATGCAGAACTGAGAGCATGTCTCCCCTTTCTGATCAGCAGGTTTCGGGGGTTGTGCCATCCACATTTGACCAGCATACCAGGGACTGCGTCTTCCCCATCTGATCAGGTGATTGGGGGCTGTGTCACCTCCATTTGACCCGCAGACCAGGGGCTATCTCTTCCATCAGGCTAGGTGATGCCCTGAGGTCAGGGGCTGTGTCACCCCCATTTGATCAGCAAATCAGGGGCTGTCTCTCCCATCAGACTGGATGATGCCCCAAGGTCGGAGCAATGTCTCCTCCACTTGACTAGTAGATCAGAGGCTGTCTCCTCCATCAGGCTGGGTGAAGTACTGAGGTCAGGGGCCGTGTCTTTGCTGCCAAGCCAGGCGCTGCTTTCTCATCCGACAACATCTGCATGCCTCTCCCCCTCAGAGCCCAGGCTCTGCCTACAGACAGTGGCGATGGCTGTGCTACTGACCAGCAGACAGATGGGGAGCGGTCCCTGCTTATTCTGTGAGCCAGGGAGCTCACCAACATCTGACCACGGGTGACTTATCTGGACAAATGAGGGACCCACGCAGCTGAGCAAACAGGAGGAGAAAGTGATGCCTCTTTTTTACAGGAGAAGCATGCTCACAAGATGGGCCAGGACACAGCGTCATTTATTTTAGTCTCAGAGTAATGGCAAATAAGTCACTTTCTCCCCAGAGGTGCTCAAAAAAATAGAAGAGAATCTGGAGAGAGGTTTTGCTGCAGCAGGAAGATGTTCTGGCTTTCTGCACCATCCAGCCATCGATCCCAGGCCCCCTCGGTCCTTCTGCAGAGCACTCGCAGGAGGCATAGTTGGAATCACCTTCACACCACAGCACCCAATAGACGGGCAAGCACTGTTGCCCCAACTCTCTCAGTGGTCAAGGCGATGCTCAGGTTCCTGCCAGAGAGATGATTCCCACTCCACTTTGTGTATGTAACCTAATCTCTTGAAGCTAGCCATGTCACCCCTCCCAGGATGGGCCTGGGTTAGAGGACTAGGGTCTCACCATTCTATCTGAAGACCCCAGAAGCTACAGGCCTCCCACCCAGCGTTCAGCTCTATCCTATCACCATGTTATACGTGTGCAGCTCATGACACGCGGCGGAGCCCTTCACACCCTCTGTGGTGAGAACCAAGGACCGAGACCCACAGCAACAAGCCAAGGGGCCATGCTGGACTCCAGGCCTGTCCTCTGCATCCTGAAGGTGGCCCTCTTCCTCCCGGACCCTCCCTCACGAGCTGGTGTGCACGCTCCTGACAGCCTTGTGGCCCCAAAGTGGTGACTGCATAGACCACGAGGGAAGTTCAAAGTGTGTGTTCCTATTTCCTCACCTCCCCTCCCTCCACAAGGATAAAGATATTACACTATCGATCGCGGAAGTGATGCCGATTCTGGATCCATTCATCACTGCCCAGGGCTGGAAAGCAATTATCAGGGCAGGGGCACAGGCCCAAGCCCATGGCCTCTCAGGGAGCAGGGCAGGGCCTGGAGGGAAGCGGGAGGGGCTGGAGGTTGCCGTGCTAAGAGCTTCTCAGACAGGGACTCTGGGGAGCCCCCATGGACCCCACAGGGAAGGAGAAGGAGCTGTGGGGTAGGAGGGAAGCCAGGGCGGCTCTGGAAGGGTCAGAGCAGGCCCTATACAGCCAGTGGAGCAGACGGCAGACCTCATGCTGACACCCCTGAGGCTAAACAAAGGCTTCCTTGCAGGCAGGGCCACTTGGGAGCTGCCCCTTGCCCATGCCCTGTAGCTGACTCTTCTTCCTGCTCCACTGTCCTGACCCTCATCTGAGATTGAGAGTTCAGCACTCAGAGCTCAGACCGTCCAGCCGGGGGCTTGAAGGAGGACCAGCTCCAAAGAGCACACTGACAACAGAGAGGGAACTGCAACCATGCTGGCTTCCTTTCTGGCCCTGCCAGGCTCTGCCCTGCCTCCAGGCCGGTGCTGTAGCCATTCCTCCTGTCCCTACATGCCCTGTGCCCGCGCCTCACCATCCTGGGACCTCAGAGTGATGTCTCATCCCAAGGGGCCTGTCACCCCCGGCTGCCGTTCACCACTGCATCTCCCGTGGTCCCCTAAAGGAGCAGCTGCAGATACTCCATCCACAGGCTGGGTTCCTTTTGCCGGTCTCACCTCCATGGGGGGGGCACTCTGTTCCTGTTACGGTTGTCACCGGCACTTAACCCAGAGCCTGCCGACTATAGTGGCTCCACAAACACACACCACAAAGGATGGAGGGATACACACCAGCCTCCAGCAAGGAGCAGGCAGGCTGGCCTCTCCCTCCCTTCCTGCAGGCCCCACAGCCCTGGCCTAGACTCCACACCGGCAGAGAGGGCAACCTGGAGTCAGGGTGCCGGGCTCTGGCTCCATCCCTGCTGGCTGCCACCTTGGGCTCACTGAAGTTTGCCCGTGCCTCAGTTTCCCCACTGGTAAGATGAACATAAATGCATCTATTTCTTATGGCTACCACAAGAGTAAAATGGGCTGACACATGTAGTAAAGACCTCAGAGCCCAGAAATATCTCACAGGTGGTGTCTACACAGGGTGAGCATACTCACACCTCACCCCACTTAGCACCTGTATGAATGGTGAAATGGCCTCTGGGGTTAGGACCTTCAGGGTTTCCTTTCTGGGTGGAGGCACCTTAGTGAGGGGCCAGGCCTAGGTAATAGGCCCACATATGCACAATAGCCAGACAACTGCGGGAACTGATTTTTCATGTAAGGGTTCGAGGCCAGGCTGACCAGCAGCTCTTGGGGGCCCAGGGGTCTCCTGTCATGTGGCTCTGCTCCTCTTGGGCCAGGTCAGCATCTGCACCAGCTGGAGGAGGGGCACCTCTGCTTCTGAAAGCCTGAGTCCCAAGGAGGCATGCGCCCCTCCACACCTCCACCACCCAGAACACAGCACCTGGCCATACCCACCAGCCGAGGACTGGAAGATGTGCTCAAGCTGTGTGCCCAGGATTTGGCAAGTAGGTGGCAGTCTCTGTCTCACGGGCTGTCTTTTGCTGGTTTGGCACGGCCAGTGCCAGGGGGGAAGAAAAGTGAGAAAAAGTTGGGTTATCAGGTTTCCTTCCAAGGTACACAGACCAGGTCCCCTGAGACAGGGGATTCAGGGCAAGTAATCCTCAGAATAAGCGTGGACTTTTTCCTACAGCCCTCATGGGACTTTTCAAGCACTTGATGAGGGTGAGGGAGTGGGGAACTACAATCTATCTTTGAAGTACCCACTCCACAGCTTCCTGCTTCCTCCCAGGGTCGCCATGCGCTCCCAGTGACTTTCCTTGGGGGAGATGCCCGTCCAGCAGCCCTGGGAACTGGATGATGAGGTTAAGAGGGGACTATTCATTAAGCAAGTCCCTGGGGATGCCCACTAAAGAAATGTGTTGTCTAAAGCACTGAGTTGGGGAAAAGGGTAGAGGGTGAGTGAAGCGTGTAACCGACTGTTTCTAATTAAGATGAAAATAACACAAAACACTACCACGGTGATGGGTGAGTTCTGCAGATTCAGGTATGTCTGAAGGCCGCTTTGCATCATCAGAATTGGGAAGATGTGGCTGCTGATTTATAGGTCCCCATGGGGAAGCGTGCTGGCTCTGCTGTCCTCAGACCCAGTGTGGCCTCTGCAATGCCTCCGCCACCGTCTCTGAGCACCTTTGGGATGTGGAGCCCGTGGCTTGCCCATGGATGCCCGTCAGAAGACGTCCAGTGTACCTAGTGACCAGGCCCTATCCCTGGAGGCTGTTTCAAGGGCATTGCCTATTGATAACGAGAGAGTAGGGTCTCTGGTCTAACCGCTAGGTTCAAGTCCCAGCCTCCCGTCGACATCCCATCACCCAGAGAGGCCGCTTCCCTTCTCTAAACCTTCCCTCGCCCCACACAAGGCCCTCGCGAGGGCAGGCAAGGGAGCTGAGTGCTCGGACTTGTGGTGACTGCTTGGGTGTGCTGGTTGCCACCTGGTTAGAAAAAAGAAGCCACCTCTGCTTTTAAAAACTGCCCGTGACTCCGATTCCCCTGCAAGGCAGGTCTGGGCCAGGCTTCTCCTCCTAGATCACCATCTAAGCCTACCTCCGGGTCTTTTATCTGCTGATCCCCCAGTGGCTGTCACTGGACCACGCTGTGGATTTGCATTGTATGCTGGAAATACTGGCGTTCTGAATAAATGATGCATCCTCCATGAGGATAAGAACTGACCATTGCCAACTCTTTCAGATCACTTTCCCTGTGCCAGGCTTGGTGCCAAGGGCTCTACATGGTTTATTATTATTATTAAAATTACTGCTACTACTATACTCTCATTATTGACGCCCCAACAGCTCTTTGAGACGTTATGTGTTAATTTTTCCCATTTCACAGATGAGGAAACTTAGGTTAAGAGGAAGTGAGTTAGGGGCCACACAGGTTTTCTTGGCAGGTGCAGGATGTGGATTCCCCAGCCACATTCCTAAGGATCCCAGAGACTTCAGACATCCGTCTTTCCAGCTGCCAAGGCAGAGCCCCTGGGACGATCATAGGGAGACAAGAGGGAGAGAAGGGACGAAAGGGAAGTGTCAAATAAGGAGGGATGCAGTGGCCAAGAGAAGGGGAATGGTTTCCAGGCTTCCTCTGGAGCCGCTGTAGGTAGCCACCCTGGTCTGCCCTGACTACCCCACTGGTCCAGTGACCTGTGCCCCACCGTGCCCAGGACATTTTATTATCTATCTCTTTATAGTGACCAACCTGGCTTGTTCTTAACACATACACAGAAAGCTTTGAGGAAAGGAGGAAGGAGGGACGGAGAAGGACAAGAAATGACCATGAGTGGTAGTCAAAGGCCAGGCTCCCTGGGGAGGCATCAGAACTAGAGACCAGAAGCCCAGAGCAGAAACTTCTCAGAGGGCACCGGCTAGGCCTGGCTAAACTCTGAGGTCACAAGGAGCTGTCCCCTCCTGTCTCCAGTTTCCCTATTCCTACTCTCCTCTGACTGCAGCACCTGTAGGAGCCGGGGTGAGGGGAGGACAGAGGGAGGGGACCAGGCGGGACTGCTGCCAGGGAGCTGTGCAACCCTGGCTTTGAGGGGGAGATGCCCGACTTGCACAGGCCCCGCTGGGCACGGTTTTTGCCCTCTTAGCAGAACTCCCTGCCTCCCAGACAGGAGGCATAGCTTCAAGGAAGCCAGAGCCAGAGAGCTAGAAGTCGAGCGGTATGGATGAGCCACAGACTCAGCCTCCTTGGGCTTCCTAGACACTGCAACAAGTGTTGCCTGAGAGGCTTCCAGAGCTGGCTGCTGTGAACTCAGTGGGTTCCCATCCAGCCTCCAAGCAGACAAGCCCAAGCCCTCCCCACTGTGACAGCCCCTCCATGATCTACTCAGCCTCCAAGGGCAGGACATGCTCCACGCCCCCACCCCTCCCCGTGCCACGGATGCACCATGGCTGTTGGGCTCCCCTTTCCACAAAGGACATGCAGGCTCCCGGAGGTTAAGCGACCGACTTAACATCATAAGGCTGGGCAGGGGACACTCAGGACTCCCGGTACCGGTCAGCCCAGGTTCTTCACACTATTGTTAATTTGGAAGTAAATCAGTTGTCAGAAAAGCATACAGAACAGCATAACAAGCCCACCCTCAGACTGGGGTAGGGGCAGCCCATCATCTCCAGTTTCCAGATGAGCAAACTGGAGCAATCTGCCACTTGCTTTTCAGCTCTTTGGCCACAAGGAGAAGGGTCTAGACTCCCCCAGGAGGCCTGGCTGAGAAAAGGGGTCAGGTGTCTCATCTTTGTGTATGAAGGACAACAGATTCGATTAGGCTGAGTCCTGCAACCAACTTAGAATTGATTTGGATATAAATAGCTGCATGAAACCTATCCTGGATACACTGCAGGGCCCAGCCCCTCTCCTCAGGGTCACACTGAAAGATGTGTGAAATTGTGGTCACTTTTAAACCCAATTAGCGCTGTGACTCCTGACACAGATGGCCATGGCTAAGGGAGTCTCAAGACAAAGAGAAACACAGCTGACCCTTTCTGTCTATCTGACTATCTGTCTATCCATCCACCCTTCTGACTTCCCATCCACCCACCTGTCTGTCTGTCCATTCATTCATCTATTTATCTATCAATCATCTATCCTATCACCTACCTATCTATATGTCTGTCTACCCATCTATCTATCCATTCAAGTCTCTGTCATCTACCTATCTATCTACCTATCCATCTGTCTATCCATATATTCAATTATCTACCTATCTATCCATACAAGTATCTAATCATTCACCTATCTATATGCTTCTCTCTCTCTCTTTCTCTCTCTCTCTCTGTCATCTGTCTTTTCTGCATATCATATAAACTGTTTGTTCTTTCCTTGCTAAACTTCAAGGGGAGGAGAGTTAATTATTCATGAGCTGCCAAGGCCTTCGGACCCATTGATTTTGTTTCTGTTTCCCCCTTGGATCCGGTACACGGATTCTGGTTTGATAGCATTAAGTCTTTTGAATAATTAATATGGTAATTTAACCTGAGCAGAATGAGCAAATGTTACCTTCTGCTTAGGGAGTGAAAAAAAAGAATTCCCCTAAGGCAGTTTTCCCAAATCCGTTAATGTCACCCCAGCACTGGGGAACTGGCATCTGTCTCAAGAAAGGAAACTTCCAACTGTTTCACCAGCTCCTCTTCCTGAAAAGCGGGAAAACCAAGCATGCCTTTGTTTTCCCCGGGAATTTCAAAGGACTCTCAGGTGGCTTGGGCATTTTGTTAGCAGGAAATTATTGCCAAAGTTTGGACTCAGTTGTTGTTGACCAAGATGCTTAGTTTGAGTTCCTTCTCTAGGGAACCC
Organism: Cephalopachus bancanus; assembly: GCA_027257055.1. Classification (NCBI taxonomy): domain Eukaryota; kingdom Metazoa; phylum Chordata; class Mammalia; order Primates; family Tarsiidae; genus Cephalopachus; species Cephalopachus bancanus. The sequence goes on from JAPVLO010000072.1 coordinate 6,162,795, forward strand.
TCCCCTCTGTTCTCCCAACCATGTTCACCCGTGGACCAGAAAAAAGGTGACAAAGTCCAAGCATCAAAATGGGAGTCCTGGAGGGCTCTCAGATACAGTCCTCAGACACTCACTTGTTATTCTTAGATTATACACTTTTCTAATTTCTGCTAGACTCGTGTGTCTACTCCCCAAGGTCAGAGCACACAGCAAAGTCAAATGATGAAAGACATTAGACATGGTGACAGAATTAAAATCAAAAGACTGAAAGAAAAGAAAAGAAAAAAAAACAGGAGAAACTCTTTAACAAACAGCCCCAAAGTGGGATTCAGGAAGAAAAGAGATGTTTCATGTGGGGCTTTCCAGATCCCACAGACCTTGGCAGACCCTCATTCCCAGTCGGGACCCTGGCCCACAGGCTAAGATGGCAAGGGCTGTCCTCTGTCTCAGAAGGCAGCAGTATCAGCACTTGAGAGGACACTGCCATCCTACATTGTTAAAGGAGCAGTTGCTGCTAACCCAGACTGGATTAAAGGTCAGGGTCACTATGGCTCAATTCCTTGGTCTCAGTGGTTCCCAATCCAGGTCACTTTTGGCCCCAGGGGTCAACTGGCAAGGTCTGGAGCCAACTGTGGCTGCCACAGCCAGAGAATGGTGCTGCTAGAATCTAGCGGGCAGAGACCAGAATGCTGCAGGACAGGCCTTGGCAAAACGGCCTGGAAAGAGGGCAATCATTCTCCAGGTGGTCACAAGAGGGAGGCAGGAGGGACAGGGAGAGGGGCAGAAGCAAGAGGTCAGAGCAAGGCAGAGCAGGGGCCACCACCAAGGAGTGCGCCAGCCTCTAGAGGCTGACAGACTTGCCCCTGCAGCCTCCAGGAAGAAGGCAGCCCTGCTCACACCTCAGTTTTAGGACTTTTGACTCTAGAACTATGAGATAATACATTTGTGCTGTTGTGAGCCCCTAGGTTTGTGATCCTTTGTCACAGAGACCCCTGCATTCAGAGAGACAGCCTGGGCCACATCCTCCACTTGCCCGTGGAGAGATGCTATCTGTGTTCCTAGATCCCAACGCTGACCTACCCAATTTCGATTCATAGAGCAAGTAGGCACTGCCAGCAGCACCCTGACACCCATGGGCCCCTCGTGCCTCACTGCTCTGGCTGCCTGTCCTCCGCCCTCATGCCCTCCACACAACACAGCCCTCACCTGTCTCCCTGGCTGCTGCTTGCCTGGCCAGTGGCCACACAGAACATGTTTGTAGGCTGGGTGGAAGAATCTGATTGGGATGCTCCAGGTTCTCCAGCCCCCTAGGCTGGAGACACGAGTCCTCCCATTCTTCCTTGACTGACCTCTATTCCTCTGCAGCTGTCAATCACCAATGCCGCCATGTCCACCACCCAAAGAACCGTCTCAATTTACCGAGGAGTCGAGGAGTCCAGCTGCAAGCCACAATCTTATGCATGACTTCTCAGGCCCACCTATAGGCGATTGTGCAGGCTCTACCCAGCAGGCCTCATGGAGGAGGCTGCCATGTCCTCTCACACTGGCCTGGTGCATGGCTGGTGCATTGCATGCATACTGCAAGAAGCTGTAGTCAAGCACTGGGGTCCTGCTGGTCCGTATACAGGTCTGCATCCCCATAGGACATGCCCTAACGTGCCTTTGCACCCCAGTCACGTCCTTATGCACATCTGCATTCCTGGCCCAAGTGCCCCACTGCAAGGCCTCCTCCTCTGGGGCCTTGTGGAGGCCCTGTTCCCCACACTGGCCCACTGCTTCCCACACCTAGCCCTTCCCCCTCCCTCCTCCCGGCCCCCCAGTACCTAAAGAGGCTGGAGCCACCATTTTGGGACTCTGAGGCAGTGAGATGATCAACCAGCCCGAGCACTGCATGCCATCTGACCCTTTCCTAGTGCCATTCTGGAGACAAAAAGGAGGCAACAGATCCCTCTCTGTCTTGCCTCCACTGCTCCAAGTTAATGAAGGAGAGACTGTTGCTTCCAGTTCACCTCCTTGTCCAGGTTGATCACCTCCACATCTGGCAGCCCTTTGTCCACAGCACCCTTTCCCTCAACAATCATTGACTGGCACCTACCATGTCCCAGGCACAGCTGCAGGCCCTTAGCATATGCCTACGAACAAAACAGACACAAAGTTTGAAGTCGACAGTCTAAGTTCCGAATCCTCATTTTAAGTGCAAGTACTGTGCCTTAGTTGCATTTTCTGGCTCCGGTTTCTACATTCAGGCCTTGATCTCTCTCCTCTCATTCCGGGACCCTGAAGACTCCTCCTAACAGAACCACTGCTTCCAGCCTTGTCTCCCTCTACCCCTGTAATGCCCCAGATGCGTCTGCTTAAAATGCAAACAGGACCATGTTCCATGCCTCCCATGACCACCGCGTAAAATACTCCAAAGCCTGACATCTTCCATGGGTGGCCCTCATACTCAGCTGATGGCCAGAGATGCCCACCGAATGGGTGGGTGCTGGGCAGTCTGTGGGCTGTGACACTCTGGTTGATTCTGGTGGGTATTCAGGTCGGGCCCTACTGATGGATAGGATGGAGCCCCCACTCCCTGCTGTGGTGGGCGAAACCCCATGCCATCTGCCCTCCTTCCCCGACTCCATCTTGCCTCAACCCAGAACTCCTGCACACCATGCCTGATGCCACCCCTCATCCACAGGAGGCTGGCTTGCAGCCTAAGCTTTCCTCAACTCTGTCTGCTGGCCCACGCGCTCCTCCAGGAACACTTCCCTGCTGCTAGAGCTTGCTCCCGCACCCCTCCTCTGGCTCACGTGACACCTCATGTATATTTCATCGACTGCACTTGGCTTCTGATAAAAAGGTCATCTGCTTTCATTCCTGTGACCCCACTAGACTGCAAATGCCCCGGCAGCCCTTTTCTCTCCCTTTGCCTGGTATTATGTCTGAACCAGAGTAACTTTTTTGAGTGATGAATAATCGTTGATGAACGCCAATAAGACATTTTAAAGAGAGGGTGGAGGCCGTGGTCTGGTGTCCAGCGTGAGAGGGCACAAGACTCCTCTGCCATCCTTCTGAAGACAGCCCCATTGGGAAGGGACTTCAGAGCAGCATTGCCCTCAAAAGTGGCCTTGCAGATCCCAGAGGACGCACCTGCACACCTCTGAGGCAGAATTTCCTATTGTGATCTTACTGGCTCTAATCACAGCCTTCAGTGCCCTGGGCCAACTGTCCCTGTGGGCTGGGCCCTGGGTGGGAATTTTGCCTGTATTCTCTTATTCAGTCTCCGTGAGATCCCTGTGAGGCTGGGATTTGTAGGCAGCACGTTGGCCTTTTAGGGTTGCGTATCAAAGCATCACAAATTGGATGGCTTAAAACAACATAAATTGATTCTCTCACAGCTCTAGAAGCTAGAAGCCCTGCATCAAGGTGTCAGCGGAGCTGGTTCCTTCTGGAAGTTCTGAAAGAGAATTGAGTCCATGCCTTTCTCTGAGTTACCCATGTTGCCGGCAATCCTTGGCATTTGTTGGCTTGTGGGTGCATCACTCCTGTCTTCACGTAGCCTCCTCCTGTGTCTCTGTGCCCATGTTTCCCTCTCCTTATAAGAACGCCAACCACTGGATTGGGGCCCACCCTAATGCAGTGTGACCTCATCTTGACTTGATTATATCTGCAAAGACTCTATTTCCCCCAAAAGGTCACATTTATGGGACAAGGGGCTAGGACTTGGCTATACTTTGGGGGGATAAAATTCAACCCACTGCCCTCATTTTAGAGATTTAAAACACCAAGGCACAGAGAGTTTAGGAGCTTTCCCAAAGGCTGTGCAATTAATCAATGGACCGACCTGGACCCAGTCCTAGGCTTGTCCACTACCCATGCCCTTCCCTCTGCCCTTTCCAGCTCCTGGGAGGATGCCCCTGTCTATACCGTCCTCCATGGCTTGACGTCGCGTCCCTGCAGATGATGAGATGAACGGAAGCCGTGCTGCAGTAGCAAACCTCTCTTCTATGCCAGGCGCTGTGCCAACAACCTCCCTGCACCTGGACCCTCCGTAGAACCACACGCAGGCCTCAGGAGAGAGAGCTCCATGGTCTGGAGACAGCAATGGAGACCAACCTCGAAGGGGCCCTGGGCTTGGCCAGTATGGGAGGATAATTGGAATGGAGGCTGCAGAGGTGGCTGGAACCTGCATTTGAGCAGAATTGCAGACAGTCCCCACAAGATGCACACCGAATCCCCGCTCCATGCAAGGTCAGTGGGCCTGAACCTCAGGTAACTGAGTTTAGTCCCTCATTTTCCAAGTTAGGAAGGCCAAGATCTGCAGGTGCTACGAGGCTTGAGCACTTAAGAACTGGCAGGTAGCCGGGCTCGGTGGCTCAGCCTGTAATCCCGCGCCTTTGGGAGGCTGAGGTGAGTGGATTGCCTGAGCCTGTGGGTTCGAGACCCGCCAGGGCAGCGAGACCTCATCTCTACAATAAATAAAAAAATCAGCCGGGCGTGGTAGCGCATGCCTGTAATTCCAGCTACTTGGAAGGCTGAGGTGGAAGGATCGCCGGAGCCCAGCAGGCGAGGCTGCGGTGGCCGGGAGCGGCCACTGCACTCCAGTCTGGGCGACAGAGTGAGACTCCAACTCAAAAAAAAAAAAAAAAGAACTGGCAGGTATCTGCCAGGAGAAGCGGTGGCTCACACCTGTAATCCCAGCACTTTAGGAGGTCAAGGCAGGACGATTGCTTGTGATCAAGAGTTCAAGACCAGTCTGGGCGACATAGCAAGATCCCTACAAAAAAATGAAAAAAAATAGCAGGGTGTGGTGGCACATGCCTGTAGTTATTCCCAGCTACTTGGGATGCTGAGGTGGAAGAATCGCCTGAACCCAGGAGGTCAAGGCTGTGGTGAACTGTGTTCGTACCACTGTGATCTAACCTAGGCAACAGAGTGAGATCCCAACTCAAAAACTAATAATAATAATAACTGGAAGTTATGAGAACCCCACTCCCCAGAATCCCAATTTCCTGCTTTCATCATTCATTTCATGCACTAATATGATGAATGTGTGTGGGTTTTTAAGTTGTCATTGATTATCCCTCATTCTGTATAAAAATGATTAAAAATACCTCTGGGGAAAATGACCCCATGTTAATCACTTAAATTTTTACAGCATTTTCTGCTTTACAGCGCCTAAGTTTTTAAGTCCTAGGAGCAGTATAATTGGGTAGACAAGAAACTGGACTCATTATCATGACCTCATTTTCACAGGTGGGGAAACTGAGGGGCAGATGAGTTGATTAAGTTGTCCTAGACCAAGAACCAGGATCCACTGGGGTCAAGACCAGAGGTCAGTGTCTAAGCCACATCCAGGGCTCCTTCTATAGCACCACGAATTTTCTAACCAGGTCAATTCCATGGACAATCCACCTGACCAAAAACAGATCCACAACCACTCACACACCCATCTTCCCAATTATTTTGTTGATGGACTTTCCTTGACCATGTGTTCTGGCCAGGCCTTGAGTGTTCAAGAATCCAATCTCTCCAGCCCCATCCCCTTCAACCAAGCACAATCTGTGTGTGTCCAGCCACGACACGGTCAACGGCTGTGAATCTGGTCCATAAAATAGAAACCCATGCCACTAAAATATGTGCATTGCCTGAAATAACTTGTGTGACTGCACATGAAATACGGCGACCGAGCTCCGGCTGCTCCTGTGCCCCAATATCTTATCTCTATCACTCACCCAGAGCAAGAATATCCAAATTCTGACATCAAACTGTGAAAACGTAGGTTGGAGAAGCAGAGGGGGTGAGAACTTGCTCAGAAGAGGTGTCATCCATCACAGTAAAGGACCTTGGGCATCACGATTTATTTCCAGATTCCTCCTACCTCTGAAATATGACCCACCAAGCGGTGGGTGGCCTGAGAGAGGAGGGTAAACAGAGTTATCTAGAATAGTGGCAGAACTCTGATGGTTCTACGTCAGCTGCCTCCAGTACACACACACACTCACACATGTGCACACACTCGCACTAAGAGCTGTCTGTTGATTTAGGTCTAGAGTGCTAACAAAGGCAAAAATTTGTGTAAGGGCAAAAGGATCCAACATGGATGTCAACCCATGATTCCGCCCTGCCTGTCCCAAACTCAGACTCCACATGCACGTGTGCGCACACACAGACACACACACACACACACACACACACACACACACACACACACAGTGACCATCACATGTGCACACACACAGTGACTCATATGTGTGCACACACGCATGCGCATGTGCACACGTGCACACACACATAGCGATCCTGGTCCATTCGATGAAGAAGTAAGCTTTCACAACTTTAAATCCAGATTCTACTCAACAGTGAGACATTCTTAGCTTCTCAGTCAATCAGTCAATCAATCAATAGCAAGCCCTGATGAATGGATTATCTTCTCTGCACTGGGAATCCTGTCAGCCCCCAGCATGCAACACTGTATCCCCTACTCTTCAGGACCCCAACTCTGGGGAAGGTGAAGGCAGATGTCCTCTCAAAAGCAGTACACAGTTCAAGCAAATATTTCCTGTGGTATGTTTTTTTGTGGCACGCACACCTCAGGGAATCCATAAACACTAGCTGTTTGTGTCGGGGACACCGGAAATCTCTTTGATCTGCATTGAGGAGCAGAGTGAGTGGCCTAGCACCGGCCACCTTGCCCACACGTCAGCCCGGCAGAGCAAGTGGTCCTGGTGATGTACGTGGTCAGCTCCTGCAACCTTGAGGGCTTCGCCCTGGGCCCCAGTCTCCAGCTGCAGAAGAGGGACAGAGCTTGGGCTGCCACCCTTCCAGCTGCATTGAGAGGGGACCTGGACAGCACTTTGTAAATGTTAGCGAAACAATGAAACCCGCCTCCTGCACCAGCTCATCTTTCTGAGCCCAGAAGCACCTGGGGCCTGGATGGGGAGTTGTCAGAGGAGTTATGAATGGATCTCTCCTGGAATAAATGAGCAGGCCCCGGGAAAGAGGCTTTAAAATCTGCAGCAGGGTTTTTTTTAAATTTATTTGTCTGTTTATGCCCTGCCTTGTTCCAAAAGGATTTAAGACAGCTTATGAAGATGCATAAAGGAGAACAAAGAAATATAAATGAAAAGGGGGTGGGACTCTGAGGACAAGGGAGGCATGGCTGAGGGAACAGCCTAGCGAGCATGGCCCAGGGTCAAGAGGCGGGGTCTCCTGTCACCCCCGGGAGCAGCGGTGCCTGTGGGGAGCTCAGGGCCACGCTCAGCCTCTCCGACTCTACTGCCAGGGGACCTTGTGTCTCCAGCTGGGACTTCTTTCATTGCTGAAAATTCTGATGTGCTGTGAGCATCACACTGTGTACACACACACACGTATACACACTCTGCAAAAGGTGGGGCCTCCTCAGGTGGGGACGAGGTGTTCGCTATGCACAGAGGCACCTGCTATGGTGGGAAAGCCCTGTGGTATGGAGTCCTGCAGACCTAGCTGTGGGTCTCTTGCTGGTTGGGTGGTCTTGAGCATGAGGATTTGGTGATGAGCCCCCAGGGTAGAAGGGTGCCATCCCCTCACACGCTTCCGCATGCCCCATCTGACAAGGACAGCACTTCATCAGTGTTCTTATTTCAGGGGCTCCAGATTCATCCTACCCCTTGGTACATACAAGCTCTCATGACATTCACCCCACTTCTACTGACTCTCCTACTTAGTACAGTGGGTTGAATGGGTGCCCCCAAAATAATATCTCTGTGCCCTAACCCCTGGAACCTGCAAATGTGACCTTATTTGGAATAAAGGACTTTGCAAATGTAATGAAGTTAAGGTTCTCGAGATGAGATTATACTGAATTCAGGATACAATAACAGGTGCTGTTTTAGGACCTATAAGAGAAGACACAAAGACACACAGAGGGAAGAAGTCCAGGTGCAAAGACAGAGGTCACAGAGATGTAGCCCCAGGCCGAGAAACCCCAGGGGCCTCCAGATGCTGAAAGAGCCCCCCTGCGCCTTCAGAGGGGGTGTGGCCCTGCTGACACCTTGATTTCAGGCTCCTCGCCTCCAAAGCTGTGAGAGAATAAACTTCTGTTGCTTTAAGCCGCCCATTTGGTGGTAATTTGTTGCGGCAGCCACAGGGAACGAATGCACTTACTTAGCATATTATTTATAAGCGTAAGAAGCACTGCTAAACCCACTGGTGGCGCAAGGATATCGCGCCGAAGCCAACTCACACTGAGCTCACCGACTCCTGTTTCAGTCCCCTGCTCCCCTGCCCAAGGTCATCTTCATTTTCAGTTTGTCACATTTGGCAATTAAAAGAATGTCATTGCCAGCCTAGGCAACATAGTGAGACTTCGAACAAGCCAGGCGTGGTTTGGGTCTGTAGTCCCAGCTACTTGGGAGGCTGAGGTAGGAGGTCCGGTGAACCACGATCGCAACATTGCACGCCAGCTTGGGTAACAGAGTGAGACCCTGATTCAAAAAAAAAAAAAAAGGATGTGAGTGCAGCTTCCGAAACATTGCTGCATCTCCTGGAGCCTTTTGAGCTGAGTGTCCGCCTCCATGCAGTCCCAGCCTCCATGTTCTTCCCTTTGTTCTGTGTGGTTGCTAGCGTGAGGCTGTCTGCACATGCCCAGCGTGGACTTGGTATTGGTTATGTTCACAGTAAACATCTTCTCTCGGCGTGGCCTGGTCTCCCTTTCTTCTTTTCTACTGATGATTACAGTTCACATCAGATGCAAGATTCTGAGTAAACGAATGAATGATTTTCAGTGCTGGCTTCTTCCCAGACATTGGGTAAGTCCCTTAAACTCAGAGGGACCCCCACTTCCTTACTGTCAGCATCACCGTCCAGAGCTGACCCTCGCCTGGCCTCCCCTGCCCAGCGCCGATGCTGTGAGACCTGCCGCATCCACCGGGGGAAGAGCCGTAGGATTATCAGGGGCTTCTCATACAAAGCAATTTCTAAGCCTCTTTAAATCCTTCCTGGAACACAGTGGAGTATAAATAAATAAATAGTTCCAAAGCGATTTTCTTCTGCCCTCCCCAGCCTGGGAGCCTCTCAAGCACCCTGGCCCATGTTCCCCTAGAGGGTGGCCCCTGCCCAGGTCTCCCCAGCCCTGTGAGAGTGACCCCAGCCCTCCCTGGCACCCAGCTCTGAGGCTCAGGAACACGAGCTTCTCTCTCCACAGCCCAGTGCCGGCAGCAATTCAGCTCCACAGACAAGTAATCTTTTTACGGCCTGTTTCATTGTGAATCGTCACCAGACAACTATTAATCTTCAATCATACTTTTATCAAGTGTTTATTTTTTTTCCTCTCTCTCTCCCCAAGACGAGGAATATCAATATAGCAGCTGTCATGGGTCGTTACCAACTGCATCTTCCCCGCTATTACGGCGAAATAAAGCCAGATAGCGGGAGGCTGGGGGAGCGGTCCAATCGACAACTTATCTGAGCATCCGACGGAGCCGTCCGAAGAAATGATATTGTGCTGTCACATCTGGGCATGTATCTCCTCCTCGATCAAAGGGAGCGACTTGATGCGGCAAGCAGGACACCGTGTCTCTGTGGAGCTGTTACCCTTTGGGCGGCCAGTGCCCGGTGACCACACGGATGGGTGACCCCAAGCGCATCCTTCAGCGACCGTCTTGTCCCAGGGCAGTGGGCTCCCCCTGTGAGAAAGGGCAGCCTGGGTGGCCTCTGCCACCCTTTCCGTCTAGCCCGACGGCGCCTCTTGGTGGCAGATGATGGCAGGAGATGGAGGGTGCCGCTCCTTTCTCAGAAGCTGCTGCAGGGAATTTTTGAGCTTTGCTTTGATTTTCTATTTCTTTTCTAGCCCCCAGCACAGGCACAAAGCAGAAAGGCCATGAGCATTGGGAGTGCAGGAAAGAGGAGAGGTGATGGTGGTGGTAGCGATGGAGGAGCTGTCTTGGAGCCGTGGTCCCTCTGGCCACAGCGGCTGAAGGTGGGGAGCTAGGGGACACGTGGCTCCAGGCTCTGGCAAGGCTGGGCAGGTTGCCATGGCGCGGGGTATGTGCTAGTCTCTGCCATAACACTATACTACGGCTGGGCTCTGTACCTCTCACAGCTCTGGAGGCTTGAAGTTCGAGATCAGCGTTTCTACAGGCTGGGTTTTGTTTGGAGGCTCTGAGAAAGACTCTGTCCCAAGCCCTTCAGCCTCCTGGAGACCCCAGGCGATCCTTGGCGTACCTTGGTTTGTAGACACATCACCCAGCCTCGGCTTCTGCCACTGCCAGATGCTCTCTCAGTGTATGTCCAAACCATCCTCTCCTAAAGACAAGGATCAATGGATTAGGGCCTATTCTACTCTGGTACGACCTTATCTTAGCTTAATTGGATCTGCAAAGATGCTATTCCAAATATGGTCATATTCCCAGGTTCTGGCAGTTAGAAGCTCAACAAATCTTTTTTGGGGGGGCACCATTCAACCATCATAGAGAGCCACCAGCCATCCCCCAGGTGCTGTTCCCAGGCTGAGAAGGATCTTCCCAGAGCCTCCTGGACAGATGGTTTCCGTCTCTTCTGAGGCTCAGCACAGATGGCCCTTCCTTGGGAAGCTTCTCCATCCTTATCCCCAGGGAGGAGCCCTGGGCTCTCTACTCTCCCTGCTCCTCCCAGCAGAACCCTCCTCATTCTCGATGAATCTGCTTGTCTCCAGTCCCTGGGGGTGGCATGTATGTAGGGAGTAGAAACCCCAGCACCTACAGGTGATGTTGAGGTGCGACCCCAGCCCAGAGAGAGAACAGGGAGGAGGGGAGCCGAGGACCCTGAGAGTTCATTCCTTGTATATATAAGTCTTAATTTATAAAAGTCATACTGCTAGCTATACAAAACACTGTCTGAGGGCCAACACAGCCCACGGACAAAAGGGCTGCAGCTCTCTTTGAGAGAGAGAACTTTGCCAGGGAGATGGGCATCTCCATTTTCCCTCCTTCACAAGATCTCCAGGTGTGGCCAGATGTGCCAGGCACTTGGGCCAGAGACCCTGATAGGAGGGGTCTGAGATAGAATGTGAATGGATAGCAGGTCTGTCCCATACAAGGGCCTGTCCTGAGTGAAGGCACCTGGCATACCCAACCCACCTGCCCAGAGCCTCATGCCCACGTGGGGAGTCCTGGCCTGCTTCTGCCTTCTGAAAGTAAAAGTATCCGTGGGCCTATGTTAGGCACCCTCCAAGGGAAGCTGATGATCCTGGGAAGGTGAGGAGGAAAGGCACTGGGGAGCAGAAGGGAAGTGTTCCCTGCAGACTGCCCCTCTGACAAGCTCTCCCAGCCACCAGCTCAGGGAAGTACTGAGTTTACTCTCTTCTGGCAACCAGACATGGCCTTCCATGCACCAGGAGCTATGACCAGTGACACACGGAGTGCAAACGCACCACTTTCCACTACCTGGGCGAGCTCCCTTCCACCCACTAGCAGCTTCTGCTCCACCGAGCTTTAGTTCCCAAATTATGCTGCAGCCCGGGGCTGGCTGACACTAACCCTGCCCTAGTCAGCTCACCACCAGCCTAAGTCCTCTTCCCCAAGCTGGCAGCTGCAGGAAGGGCAGACACCAGATGGGACATCCCACCTGAACCCACAGAGATAGCAGGAGGAGAGAGGGATCTCGGAGAGGATCTGAGTCGCCAACGGCCTTCATGCCTGGGCCCAGATCCGACTCTGACCCACTCCACCAGCCATCCCGGGCAGACCGGCCTCTCAGCACTCCACAGGCTCTTCCCCTCTGCAGAATGGGGACAAGAGTCTGTGCACCGCACCCACAGGGCTGCTGCAGGCCAGGAACTTGCTCCACGGACCATGGAGTGCAGAGAGGAATTGGCTGGAGAGGGCGCTGGATTCATGCCAAGCCCAAGGGCGTCCTAACATGGCTTCAAGGGCATGACCTGCCTCCCATCATTTCCAGAACGGTCCCTCCTCAGTGGGATCAAATCCCCAAGCGCCCGGGTGGGTGAGGCACTGGCCCTGCAAGTGATAGGCTGCTGGAGGTGGACACCCTCACACACTCACTCACACACAGGTCCTAACCCAGGCCTGGGCTTGGTCGCTCAACCATGGACTTCTTAGGAGAGCCTGGGGCCTCTGCCTGCCACCCTAGGATAAGGAAGGCAGGCCTGAGGGACTAAAGGGCCCCTGACCCCAGCAAACAGGGCCAGGGCTTCTGAGCTGAGCAGCTCGCGAGTCAGCAGGCCAGAGCGCTGTGGACCAGCTGCAGACCCCAGGTCCTCCAAGCGCCCAGTTCTAGGCCATGCTGGTCTGTGTGCTGGGGGGCAGCGACTTCTAACCTCCAGGCAGAACACAGACCACCCCACCCCCAACAAGGATGCCCTGGCTACAGGTCACTGGCAGGCCCTCTGGGGGAAAAGTCTGACCAAGGTCAGGGTTTAGGGGCCCTTGGTCCTGCCAGGGCCTGCCTGGGATCAACTCCATTTGGGGACTTGTCAGCTTCCTCTTTGTCTCCCTGCAGCTCCAGGAGTCCAGCAGTATAGGATGGGCCTGCCTCCACCCAACCCCAGGAGAGTCAGCAGGGCCAGGGGCCTCTGAGGAGGTCTCAGGGAGAGACCTGCTAGGTATCAGGGTCAAGACCATGAGACCTCAGCATGGGGAGCCAGGCATCAGGATCCACAGGGACACTGGCCTGTCCTTCACCAGGCAGGAGGCCCTCACACCTCAGGGACCCTTGGAGGCTGCTGGAGCATGAGGGTCCAGGATGCCCCTCATTGCTCTCTCCCTCACCCTCCCAGACGTGGCTGGAGGTCAGGCAGACACCAGCCCAGCTCTACATGTCCACAGTTCTTCAATCCAGGGCTCAGTGGGTCCACGACATTACTCAGTCCCAACCCTGAAGTCCAGCTGGCTGACTGGCCAACACTGCCTGTGCTGTGTCTGGTCTCAGACACACCCCAGGTAACCTGGGAAGTTGAGGCAGCCAAGGTCACTGCTGGTGAGATGGGAGGCAGTCCCTGGGCTCCAACGGCTGCAACTGGATTCAAACCCACGTTCAGCTCGAAGTCTGCCCTGCACCCAGAGCCTCACCCACGCACCATCCTCCACAGCCTCCACCCCACCCTGCGCCCCCACTGTACCCACACCCTTACCCATGCATCTCCCCTCCCTCACCTGTCCATCATCTACCTATCCATCCATCCATCCTCCACCCCCACCCATCCGTCTACCCATCCAGCAAATGAGTATTTTTGAGCTCCTGGTAGGCCCCAGACGCTGTATCAGGTTCTAGGGATTAGAAAGATTAATAAGAAGTGGTCCCGGCTCTCTGAGCCTCCCTTTCCCATTATCTACCAAATTAAATCCAAACATCCACGGGTGACATTTGAAGCTTTCCATAGCTGGGCCTAATTCTTCCTAGCTAATCTCATTTCTTACAACAACTTTACTGCACTCCTCATAATCAAAGTGGGCCACTCACTGTCGCCCCCAAAGCATGCAGCCCCTTCCTGCTTCAAGCTACCACCCATGCTGCCTCCTCTGATGCCCCACCTGTACACCGATGCAATGCTGTGGAGTCACCTCCAGGGAGGCTTCCTTGATTCCCTCAATAAGACGAGGTGGTCTTCATCTCTGACAGCCATGGTAGAGGCCCGTGGCTGTCCCTGCCCTATGGAAGGTCTGGCTCTTCATAAGCTGCTTTGGGAACAACCTCCCCCACCCTCCTCACGGGATTGGAGCATTGGATGGGGAGGGCTGGGGTCTCCTTCAGCCACCTGCCAGCAGCTGGCACAACAGCCAGGAAGAGAGGATTGAGCCCCAGCTGTGATCTGTGGGGCGTTCCTTTACCCAGGAACCCATGGCTGCCATCAGCAGGGGTGAAGGAGGAGGAGCCTGGTGGGAACAGGATGGGCCTGTCAGGCATACCTGGGCTGTGAGACCAGCTCTGTGGGTCTTGCTGCCCTTTGTGAATTGAGCCTCGGTTTCTCCACTCCCCAAATGGGAACGCCCTGGGGGGAGGTACAAGGCTGACTCACACGTACAGGGTGGTTCCTTGCAGGTCCCGGTCCCTCTCCCTGGCCCTGCCTCCTGTGATGACACCATGTTTCCATCCCTTGTACTCTTTCCAGCATGGGAGTACCACATGAGCACAGGGAGCCGTGTCCCCGATGAGCTCTGTGGCCTTGAGCAGGCTGCTTCACCTCCCAAGCCTCAGTTTACCCCTCTGTAAAAGGAGCGTAAAGCCACCTCCTCCCCACAGGATGCATCAAGCAAAAGAAAGGGCAAGGTGGTCTGAGTCCAGCCCAGCAGGTGCCGCCCTCGAGGTAGGTCAGGAGTGGCCCTCCTCACCCTTCTTCCTGTCCAGGGAAAGGAGGGAGGAGGGCCAGGGGAGACGGCCAGAGAGCACCTGGGCCTGTCTTCTGATCTTCAAGGAGAAGCCTGTGTGATATGATCTGGGGCCTCGGGACAGCTGGGGGCTGTGTGACCACCGTGGCTGCCTCCTGCCTCAGGTCAGGCACTGTCTCTGTGCTGGGCAAGGATTCGCGCGGCCACCACAACATCCATGAAGTCAGTACCACTACGGTCTCCCAGCACAGGCGGACAGTTGAGGGTCAGAGAGGCTATCTGGCCAGTCCCAGCAGATGCTCCCAGTGCCTGTGTCCTTCCCACGGGGTCTCTCCCTGCCTCTGGTGACCTGGGGGTCCCCAGGCTGAGCCCGGAGTGAGGAGTTGGCAGAGACTTGGCCACAGGGGGAGCAAGAGCCTTGGGGTTGCTTCCTGCATGCACAGCCCAGACCCTGGAGTGTGAAGTGAGTCTCCCGAGGTTCCAAGACGAACCCCAGGGAGAGGCGGAGGAGAGTGGAGGCTGCTCCTTGCTCCTGCCCTGGCCTCCCCCAGAATGAGGCAGAAGGCGCCTGTCCTCACCCAGCTTCCTGGGTGTAGCTGGGACAAGTGAGAGGAGGGGCCAGAAGCATCTTTCCTTGTTTCAAAAGATTCCTGCTTCATCCCCTGGCCTGAAATACTTATTTCAATACAAGATTACTTAGTATTTAGGAGTACCTTCCCCACTCTGCCTGCATCTGTGGCCATCTGTTCTCTGGGTCATCGGAGTTCTCTGGCTGCCAGGGATGCTCCAGGAGGACGATGCCTCCACCCATCCCTCCAGGGACTCTGAACCCCTCATCTCAGGGCAGTGTGCTCGCCAACACTTGGAACCTTCAGAGCTCCCTACTGGAGCACTCAGAGGGACCAGACAACCCAGGTGGGGGGTTTTGGTCGGGCTGGGGTCCCATGGCAAGCAGCACCCTGACTTTTGCCCTGTTTCTGTCCCGTGCCATTGCTCTATGCCAGAGCCTCATGGGGGTTTGGCAGTGGGTCAGTCATGCCCACGCATGGGAGAACTTACACCAGGTGGAGGCTGAGTGGCCTGGACCCAGGTGGGGCCTACGGATGCTACACCCCCAAAGGAAGAACCAGGGCCACGAGGCCAGCTCCCCTGGGAAAACTGGTGACTTTGGCTGGGCGACTGTGGTGCCAGCTACAGTCTAGACGAAGAGCCCCACGTGGGCAGAAGCCCCCAGCGTAAGGCAGAGGGGAGGGTACCTGGCAGCTGGTCATTGACCAGGTGCATAGGGGTGCATGTGGGAGCAAGGAGCTCTCTGCCTGTGGGAGAGAAATCCAAGTCAGAGGGTGCCACTCTCTCGCTCATCAGTGGCTCCCCAGTGCCCACCAGGAAGCTTGTGTCTGTCTTGCCCTGACAGGGCCAGGCCTCCTCTCCAGCCTTTTTCTCTCCCAAAGTCGTCAGCCACTCCCCAGGTAGACAGTGGCCTTTCTTCCCTGACTTCTCTCCCTGCTGTCTGAAGCGGCTCTTCCCTCACAGCCCACATCCCGGGAAGCAGGGCTGGGCATGCTTCTTCTATAAAGGGCCAGACAGTAAACACTTTCAATTTTTCAGGCCAATCTTGGTCACAATTATTCAGTTCCATGGTTGCGGCCTGTCTTAGTCCATTTGTGCTGCTGTAACAAAATACCTGAGACTGAGTCATTTATAAACTATAGGAGTGTATTTTCTCCCCATTCTGGAGGCTGGAAGTCCCAGATCAAAGTGCTGGCAGGATCGGTGTCTGGCAGGGGATACTTTCTGTGTCCAAGATACTTTCTGCATCCTCCAGATGGGACAGTCACTGTGTCCCACACATGGCAGGAAGGACCAAAGGGCAAAAAGGGGCAAGCTGGCCCTCTCCAGCCCCTTTGTAAGGGACAGCTCTACCCTTGGGGCAGGGTACACTAAAGGCTCCATCTCTTTATACAATCACATTGGTAAGTCGGCGTCAACACATGAATTTTAGGGTACATTAGGACCCTAGCACAGCCTGAAGCAGCCACAGATGACATACAGTGAGTGTGACTGTGTTACAAAAAAATGTCATTTTCAAATGGAGGCAGAGGCTGACACAGCCCGTGACCAATGAGGGAGCCCAGTCCCTGAGGGTCTCTGGAGACTCCAGATGAATTTGTCCCCTGTCTGGTGTCTGGACAAGGCACACCTGGGCCCACAAAGCCCCACCCCCCTGTATCCTGGCCACTGAACAGCTGGCAGGTGCCCGCACCTCTGCCTCGTGCTGGGAGCTTCTGCTCATGTGAGTCTCTCCCTCCACACTACGGCTGGCACCACGGTCATCTGATCAAAGTCACCGGTCATCTAAGGGGAGTTGACGTCATGGTCCTGGTCCTTCCTTTGGGGATGTAGCATCTATGGGCCCCACCCGGGCCCAGGCCACCCAGCCCTCTCCTAGAGTAAGTTCTCCCACTCATGGGCACAAATGACCCACTGCCAAACCCAAGAACCTCAGAGTGGCCAGATCCCTCCTTATAAGCCAGCTCCAGAAGGGCTCTGCGTGTCCTGGTGCCCACTGCCCAGCTCACCCCCACAGGGTCGCAGATTCCTGAGTACACAGAGATTTGGATGTCACCACACAATACTTGCCATTTTACAGGTGGGAAGCTGAGATCCCAGTCGGGAAAGGATTCACAGGCGGCCCTGTCACCACTGACATCAGAGCATTCCAGTGCTGAGATGCCAGGAGGCAGCTTGCCAAGTAGCTGCAGGGCCGGTGTCCTCCTGCACCCTACACAAGCAGGTGCTTGGCTGGGAGCACCATCTCCTGCCCAGCAATGCCTCAGGCAAGGGAGGCTCCACGGGACCCCTCGGGACTGTCTGGTCTCCCAGTGTCCCGTGTCTGCTCCACCCAAACCCAGAACTCAGGGCGGGATTCATCCACTACCCCCCACTCTGGCTGGCTGGTGTGCCACTCGCATGGCCACCATGCAGCTGCCGCCATCTCTCCTGCAGCCTGTGCCCTCCTTTGTGCTGGCTACCCACGCACTACCCTCTTACAGCCACTGCTGGGGTTTCCCTTGATTTTGTTTCCAAGAGGGCAGAGGCCTCTGTGGGTGCACATCAGAGGCCATCAAGTGAATAAAGGAATCCACGGAACCGCCAGCCACACGAGGTAGTGACACACACTTATAAAGTGGCGCTCTGTGCAGGACCCCGCAACACACAAGACGCCATCCAAGACACGCAGACCCTCTGGCTCATCCATCAGCCTGACAGGCCCCTGATTTAGTCACCCCGTGGCTGGATTGAATTGACCTATAGGGGTGGACGGAGCCAGCGGCTGCGGGAAGATCAGAAGGAATGCAGTGCAGAGGCGGCTGCCACGGGGTGCAGGACCAACAGCCCAATCCGGCCTCTGCAAACTCCTCTCATTCACTGGCCGCCAACACTCGCTCACCGCTGAGGATGCAGTCCCTTGGCCCTCCGGAAAGACAGTGCCTGCAAGACCGGCCTTCAGCCACTCCGCAAGAGCCACAGGACTAAGACTCAATCTAGCTCCGAGCCCTGTGGGATTTCACCTGGGAACGCATCTCTCTGGGCGGCATTCCCCGTCTGCTGCTACACATCTTCATCTATTGCAGCCAGAGAGGAACATAGGGTGGCAAAGCTGCGCTGGGCGTGGTGGCTAGCACCTGTAATCCCAACATTTTGGGAGGCTAAAATGGAAGGATTGCTTGAGCCCAGGAGTTCGAGACCAACCTGGACACCATAGTGAGACCTTGTCTCTATGAAAAAAAAAATTAAAAATTTAGCCAGGCCTGGTGGTGCCTGCCTGCAGTCCCAGCTATTGAGGAGGCTGAGGTGGAAGGATTGCCTGAGTCCAAAAGGTTGAGACGGTGGTGCCATAATCCTGACAGTGACACTGACTCCAACCTGGGCTACAAAGTGAGACCTCAACTCAAAAATAAAAAAGAATGGCAAATGGCAAATCTGGGGTGAAACTGGGACAGGAAGCAGTACACAGGCTCAGGCCTGGAGACACCAGTGTCGGGCCACCACTGCCAACCGCTGTGCCACCAGGCCACACAGTGACTTGCTAGGATGAAGCAGGATTGGGGGTGGAAAGGCCATCTGTGAACTCTGAGTTGGGGGGCAGTGAGGGGGATCCGGTTGTCATGGCGGCTATGGAAGAAGAATGCAGCCAGGGGCCGGGCTCTGAGCTGCTGCTTCCGGCCTTTACAGAGCCACGGGTACTTCTCACAATGTCCCCAGGTTGTTACCTTCCCTTTATGGATAAAGAAGCTCAGAGGGTTGAATTATTCACATACGGGTATACAAGGCTGGATGCTAGTCAGGTTTCTGCCACACTAATACTTGGCAACAAATAATCCTCCAAGCCCAGGGACCTATGACAGATGCTTCTTTTCCCTCTCCCAGGTCTGCCCGGGGCTGGGCTCTCACTCCAGGCTCCTGTGTGCTCGGGTCCACCCCAGTGTCTCCCATCCTGGGACCTGAATCTGCCTGGTTTCAAGAACACGTTTTCCTCTGAGCCAAAGTGTCTCCTAGGCTGGGAGGTGACTGAGGTTTGAACCCTGCCATCCCTGCAGCCAGTGCTAAGGTCTGTGCCCAACACCGACCCTCTCCAGGTCTCCGGCAATGGAATGTGGGTTCCCCTCTTTCTGACTTCTCGGCTCTGGCCCAGGCCACCCTTCCAGGCCAACACTGTAGCCCGTCCCAGGGCTAAGAGCATTTCCCGGCCAGGCCTTGCCGAGGCCATGAGGGAGGACAGAACTCACCCATCTACTGCTGACCGTCATGCTCCCACAGACCAGTAGACAGAGGGTCTCACCTGACCCCACACACTCTAGGCACACAGGAGGCTCTTAACAGATGGCCACAGACACAGAACAAACAAGGAGACAGGTTTAGAAAAGGGATTTGTGGCCAAACACATGTGGCAGGACAGGCTTCCTGGTTCCCAGGGCTCTTTGCCTTCTGCAAGACCAGGGCCCTCTCCTCACCATGCTTCCACACATGGAAGGCCCTGCCTTGCTTGGGGATGGGGGCAGAATGTGTGTGGTATTTGTGCATGCATGTGTGTGTGCATATGTGGTATGTGTGGTATGTGCATGTGTTTGTACAAGTGTGTGGCATGTGCATGTGTGTGTTTGTGATGTGTGTATGCACTTGTTTGTACATTTGAAGGGATGGTATGTACACTTGTGCATGTGCATGTGTGTGCTTGTGATGTGTGTGGTAGGTGCACACGTGTTTGTACACATGTGGGGGGAGGCATGCGCATGTGTGTATATGTGTGTGTGTGGTGGATATGGTATGTGTGCACATATTTGTACACACGGGGGTGCACATTTGTCATGTGTGTGGTATGTGTGTACATGTTTATACACGTGTGGAGTGGCATGCACATGAGTGTACATGCAGGTAGGTGTGTGTTGGTGGTATATGTGTGCTGTGTGTGCACATGTTTGGACATAGGCAGGGGTGGCATGTGCACGTGTGTGTACATGTATGTGGCGGCATGTGCATGTGTGTACATGCCTGTTTGTCTGCATGTCTGTGCCTGTGTGAGGGGACATGCTGATTTTGGAACAATCAGAAGTTCCCCGGCAGAGATGATTTAAGGGTGACAGAGCTGGGCTCAGCTACACAAAGGCTGGCCTGACAGCACCATGTTCCCTCTGAATGCCTACTGAGGTATGAAATTAAGTCAAATGCTCTACTCAGCTGAACTGATCAGCTGTGCTTCAGCCACATGGGACAGGACCCTGCTCAATTTGCCACCGCACCCCCGAAACGTTTAATTCATTGCGAGGACCCTCCATGGCTTGTTCCAAGACCTATCAGTCTGCACGGCTGAGGCATCTGCACGGCTGACTGCCTGACACCGCAGGGCCCAACTTGGGCCCACAGTCCCATATTTAATTCATGTCTGGCCGCCTTCTGGACCTTGGTTAGGTGCTGAGAGATGCAAAGGCGGGAACCCCAGCCTCGCTCTCAGGGGGGATGGCCCTCAGTCCACTCCCAAGGGGCTGGGCATCAGGACGTGGCTTGGAGCCCAACAGAGGGACAGGCATGAGAAGATCCCGGAGCACGAGGGGGAGCCGGGGTGAGGGCAGTCAGGAGAGCAGTGAGAATGTGACACTGGGGATACACCGGCCCTGGGGAAGCCGCAGTGGTGGCAAGCTGTGGGATTCTGGGTCTCCCCACCAGCCGTCATGACAGCCAGCTGCCCCTCCACCTTGGTGTGGACTGAGAGCCATGGCTTGTGCTGACACTAGTAATGTGCTGAGGTGTCAGCCTGGGAATCCACTAGAATCCACTAACAAAAGAGCACCTGTTGTCCACGTAAGCGAAAGAAGGAAGGAAGGAAGCAATCCTCAGTGGGGTTCCTCCGCCCTGTGCCCCACGTGCCCTCCATGTGCTAACGCAGCCATGGAAAGGGGGAGAATGGAGCGCTTTTTGTTTTTAAATCACACTGCTGTTTTCAGTGTTCTGTTGTTATGTTTATCATTAGCAGTGTGTTTGAAGGATATAAAAAAGTCACGGTAGTGTGATTAGGAACAAATTTGATTATGATTATGAATTCTTAGTGGGTCTTTAGAAAACTCCCTGTTCTACCTAGACATTTCTGCGGCCCGCAGTGGCCCGTCCACCTCCCACCAAGGACTTCTGTCCTACACTGTGTCGAAGATGCAACATTTGTGTGATGTACCTTATTTTGTTACAAGAGGGAAACATTCTGCAAAGTTGACATTTGTGATAATATATTATGTCAGGTGAAATAGGCAAGAAGTTAATTAAAGTCAGGGAGTTAATTAATGAGATCCAGTGCACATTAGCGATCATTACCTCATCTGAGGAGAGTAATTAAAGTGGCGTTGCTGGTGTTTCTCTAGTCTCCTAGGTGGCGTGTTGACATATCGCATAAGTCACTCCATGTTGGAGGGTAACTCTCCCTCCGTGGAGCAGCTGGGACAGCCGAATGGATCAGTCGTGGCAACTGAGATTTGAAAGCAGCATCAGCCCCCGAAGAACTCCGAGTTTCATGGAGCCAGGCCATCCACGAACAGCCACGGACACTCAGGGACAGCCCCAGTGCTGGCTGCAGAGTCAGAAGAGGGACAGACAAGGCAGCACCAGCCTGCCCCCAGGGAGCCTCCAGCTGGCCGACGGATTGGGAGGGCAGTGGTTCCAGCTGAAATCTGTTGTCTGCATGAGTATTCGTAGCAACACATTCACGCTCAAAGTGCCTCAATTCAGCTGGTAAATCACGTGGTCACTCCAGAGTCAGGAAATGCATGTGTGTATGTCCACGGCACAAAGAGGGAGCTTTGTCTGTTTTCCTCACGGACGTGTCCCAACTGCCAAGGACGGAGCCTGGTGCTGGTCAGGGGCTCAGTGAGTATACAAGATGACTACAGGGGAGGGTGCAGCCTGACCAGTGGGGTAAGGGACCCGGGTCCAGGGAATGCTAGTCTCACTGAGCCTTGGTTCTCTCATCTGTGAAATGGGGACCAGCAGCATCCGCCCTGTAGGTAGGGTCTGAAATTCAAAGCTAATGATAAACCTAGCAACAGAACACCTAACCGCTGTGTGACCTCTTTTGGGGGAAAAGGGTCCTTTATTTCCACCTGGTTAGCAGCGATGTAGTGTACATTCCAGTACATGTGGGCAATGAGAAATGCCAGCTTAGCGGAATCCGCAGGACCAGGGGCTCCTGGAGTCGGAACGGACTCTGAGACCCCCACCCCTCAGGGCTCCCGTGCAGTGTTCCCAGTTGGGATGGGCACAGAACAGCTGAGGGGTCCAGGAGAGGGACAGAGCAGCTGGGAGGGCTGCCCCTGGACGGCCAAAGTCCTTCAAGCGTCCTCTTGGATTCGGGGCTCCGGTTGAGTCTTGAAAAGAGATTCAGGAACAGGAGACCCCAGAGGCATGGGGAACGGATTTGCAGAGCTGTCTGTGACTGCAGCTTGGAGGGCACAGCCAGCCTGGGGGCCGGTTTGAGGAGCACCCAGCTGGGGTAGGGAAAGCGAGAGGTGGGACCTGAGGTGGGCTGGGGGCACTGAATGGTGGATGCTGCTAGTCCCATTTTACAGATGGGAGGACCAGGGCTTGGCAAAACTAAGTCGTTCCTTGAAGGCCTGGGGAAGGCTCTGAGCACAGAACATTCTGGCCTTCCTCTGTAGGTTTAAGAGAGTCAGGGAAGGTTCTTGAGAAGGAGAGTGTCTTTGGCAGCTACCTACTTACAACAGTCCTCCAGGGGTCTCAGAGACTCACTCTAGATCTTCCTCTTTAGAAACTCAGGAACAAACATCTCCCCATGTGGGTGACAGGAGGCCCTCTGCCCTGGACAGTGGGCGTGAACTGTCTGATCAGACTCTTCCAGAAACTCAGATCGAAACTAGAGACATCCGTGGGGGAGGCAAATGGCACAGGACACCCAGCACAGGGGAAAACCACCTCACACGTTAGAGAGGATGCCTGGTACAGAAAAGAGGGCAAAAGAGTTGCCCAGAGGACTGAGGAGGGGAGAAAACAGGCCTCGCGGGCTGATAGGAGAGAATGCAGGAGCCAAGGCGGAGTGGACTTGGCATGTTTAAGGAACAGCTGAGAGGGGGAGCTGGAGCCAAGACTGGGGTCGAGGTCAGAGGTCAGGGGGAGGGACTGTGAACCAATGAATGGCGACTTTCACCGTGAAAGGCCTGGCCGCTTCAGGCTGGAGCAGGGGAGCCCTGACCTGGTGCTTGGCCAGAGCCCACTGGCTTCTGGAGATGGGGAGGGCCAGAGAGTACAGGCAGAGGCTACTGTCACTGTCTGGGGAAGGGAGGCTGGGGCTCGGCCCAGCTAGACAGTGGACTGGACCGAGTGAAGTGGTCAGACTGGAAAGTTAGAGGGCTGGGATGTCATTAGGGTGCGGGGGGGAGGGGTGACTTCCCAGCTCCAAGTGTCCCAGCCTCACTGAAGGGCAGTGCGGGCTCAGGGGACCCAGGCAACAGCACTTCCTGCCCTACCCTTTTCTCCCTGGGTCCCTGCCCCACCTTGCCACCTGGTCTAGTCTGTGATTTTTAGAGGAAAGTCACTCTGGCTTGGGGTCTGATGGCACGCACCCCCACGGCAGCAAGCACACGCCACCATGTCCTCCTGTGTTGTGATGGGTCCCCTCCAGGACTCCAGCCTCAGACTCCGGGCCAAACTACTGGAGGCCAACTGTGTGCTGGGCACACTCAACTCAGAGATGAGGGCCGTGTGACCACGGCGAACGCTACCCCTGGAATCTGTAGCCAGAAGTAGCCACACAAACCCGTGAACCTCATCACATGCTGGAACGACCCTGAGGAGTCCCCAGCCCCTCTCCTGGGAGGAAGGAGAGGAAGGTGGAGACCCCAGACCTCTTGGGACCTGCTGGGTTCTTGCTCAGGATCCTTGGGCCAGAAGAGCATACCCCCACCTTGATCACTCCATATGGTTTAAAGCCTAGAGATGAAGCGAGCCCGCCTCTCTATGCCTCAGTTTCCTCACCTGTAACATGGGAAGGCCTGCCCAGGCAGGAATGTTTCAGTCTTTCTCTAGGCAGAGGGCTTTTCTATGGCAGAGTCCCGATGTGGGAGGCCCTTGGCAAGGCTTGGGTGCTGGAAGGATGCCTGGGAATGCCACCCTACGTAAGCTGGATGGGGTGACTCCGGGACGCCTGCCTGGCCTCCTCTCTCTCGTGGGTGGGAACCTCTGAAAAGCAGTCCTGGCTTCACGGTGCAGGAACCCATCAAGCCTCCCCTCTCTCCAGACGTGGCCAGGCCAGCTCATGGGCTATGATCCTTTCTAACTCTTCCCAGCCAGGCTACCGCCCAGGGCACTCTGAGGAGGGGGGTGTATTATTGTCCCAACATACAGACAGAAACCTGAGCCTCCACCACCCCAGGAAGGCAAAGAGAAGCCCAGGTGGGGTACGGCAGCCAGAGTCAGGCAGCCCTCAGCCCAGGGTTCTGAGGGAAGGAGGATGCTCTGAACTCTGGGGAGGCCAGGGCAGGCCAGGGCAGGGCAGGGAGGTCAGAGTGAGGCTCTGTCCTGGAGCTGGCTATTCGCAGGCAGGACCTTGCCAGGGGGCAGAGGGGATCTGCTGGGAAAAAAGCCTGAGAGAGAACCCCAAAGAGTGAAGGGTGATGATGCTGCTAGGTACAGTGGGGTCTCCCAAGGCAGGAACCAAGACCCCAGCTCCAGATCCTCATCCTCCCCTGGAGCTAGACTGGCCCAGGTTTGGAGCCCTTCCCCCTTACCTGTGGTTAAGGATGGGATCATGGACACAGCCCTCCGTTTCACTGTGCCTCAACATCCTCATCTGCAGCATGGGCACCAAGCGGATGGGAATAACATGCACAGCTGCCTGCCTGCACAGCCTCGGTGCCCAGTAAGCTGAGTCTGCATTTGCTATCACTCATGGAGGATGGGAGTCTCTCTCAGAACTGGAGTGCCCCAGAGGGACCGGGTCTGCATCTCTCACTGAGAGTCTGGGATCCTCCAGGCTTCTCCTTCATCAGGGCAGTGGCTACGTGAGGGCAGGGATTGCACCGCCTCCATCAGAGAGGGGAGGGCACTGCCTCCAGTCATCCTGGGGATTGAGTCCCCACCCTGTGTGCCACTGCCCTTGTCCAGCTCCTCCCTGCAAGTGGTGCCAGTTCTGCTGTGAGCGCCTTCGAGCTGGTCTCTGCGGTGATCCCAGGGGTGTCCTGCCCTAGGCTCCTGGAAGCACAGGAGACGACATGGTGAAGCCCAGCTGCAGATGCCTTCTGGAAAGGTTCCTTGAGTTCTTCAAAGGAACCATAGACACACAGCACCATGAGCAGTGGGGGGCTAGGGGGAAGGGTTCCTTTTATCCATGTGCTGGAATCTTCCAGAATACCCATGTCTCCCTGTCTCCCTCTGCAATTGGGAGGATTCAGGCAGGCTCTGGCCTGAGCCTCCCCCAAAGGAGGGAGAGCCTCTCCCCAGAGCAAGCCTCTTCATGCCCTGCACCCACAGCCCACCCACAGTGCCCCATGCCCCGGGAGTCCTGTATCCCACCTACTTCCCACAACATCTCAGGTTCTCCAATCCCAGGGACACCAGCTTCTCCATCCAGCTCAGTGACCTGTGCCCCCTTGCTTTGGTGAATGTGTTTCTCTCTAGCAGGACAAAAAGCTTTAGTTCGAATGTCTATCTGCTTGTGACATGATAGAAGTTGCTTATTGTTAGAATTGTCACCCAGCGGTGACTGTCAGACAGGCAGGGCTCAGGGCTGAAGGGCTTCACACAGAGGAGTGACCAGGCTGTTCCTGGATGGAGCCATTCCCCTCCTCCCAGCTCTGAGGTTAGGTTTCTACTAGAAGCCCTAATGCCACAACCAGGCAGCTGGGGTTCACCGCCCTAAATATGGCCCCTATACCTGTGTGTGTTTATCTTGGGCCAACAAGCATACAGGCCCAAGCACAACCCATCTGCTTTCCTGACATTCCCAGAGGGGAAGTCGACGGTCACTGAATATAATAAAGGAAAGCGCAAAGCTGTACAGGCAGGGTGGGGTAAACACGGCAGCGAGTGGGTCAGTTTCACATCCGGTGGTCACAGAGTGAGACCCTGAGCAAGGGCTGGGGAGTGCAGGGAATTGAGCTGCAGGATGTGGGGGATGTGTGTTCCAGGTAAAGGAAACAGCCAGTGCCAGAGCCCTAAGGCCAGGCCTCTGCAGCGGAAGGGAGGACCTGCATGACCGATGCAGCTGGGATGGCCCAGAATGACCCAGTCTTGCCTGGCCACTGAACTGACCGCCAGCTCTCCAGCCCCAGGGGCTGAGCAAGTGCTTGTGAATTTGCCAGAATTAACCAATTCTGGCCAAAGTGAGCTGGAAATCACAGGGACCCAAGTGCTTCCACTGCAGAGAATAGGTCAGGGCTCAGTGTAGGTGTCAGGGTTCGTCTGTTGCCATAAAAACCAACTGCTGACAGTTCTGCATAATTAGCAGTATCTGGTCATCAGAGCTTGAACTGGGCAGGAGGCACAGACTGGAATTCTCTAAAACAGCAGCAGATACAAACGCAGACACGCATGTGCACACACCACACACACCTGTGGACACCGGGTGATCGTAGAGGGGCAACCTCAGAGGCTCTAGAGGCCCTGGAGGAAAGTGACAGCACCTTCCTGTTATCAGAGTCTCTGGATTAGGGAGAAGCAGTAGCCTGTGTGCAAACCTATGAGAAAGAGAGAGACAGAGAAAGGGGGTGGGGAGAGAGAGAGAGACAAACAAAGATAGGGAGAGACAGAAACAGAGAGACAGAGACAGAGAAAGGCAAAGAGAGGGACACAGAGAGAGGGAGAGTGACAGAGAGTCAGAAAGAGATTCAGACAAAGACAGCGAAGGAGAGAGACAAAGAGATAGAAAGGATGTCGGAGAGATTTAGAGAGAGACAGACTGAGAAAGAGAGAGTCAGAGAGAGAGACAGCCAGAGAAAGAGAGAGAAAGGTGAATGCAGAGGCAGAGAAAGCTTCAGAGACAGAGAAAGATGGAGACAAAGAGAGAGACCGAGACAGAGAGAGACAGGGCTAGTAGGCAGACCCGTGCCTGGACAGGGCCTGGCACTCATCACCCTGCCCCTGCCTTCTGCAGGAAAATCCCTCCTCTAGCTCAGCCACCAGAACCCACTTCCCCTCATTCCTGGCCTGCCAGTCTTACCTCCCCGCCGACCCACTGTCCCCCAGCTGGACTGTCTGCATCCTCAAACCTACAGTACCCTTCACTGAGGGCCCTCTGACCAGAATGGTTGCCTTTGCCAACTTCTGCCACTCAGGCTTGGGGTGCCAGCCCTGCCCCTCCCTGAAAGGCCCTTGCTGCCTGGTCTGGATGATCCTGGCTCCCACAACAGGTGGTGGTGCCAGATCAGCACTGCCCCCACCAGCCCCATTAGCCCCACCAGCCCAGGACCGCTTGTCAGTTACCAGTTGTGCCCAAAGCCCCAACATTACAGATGTCTCACACCCGGGGCTCTGTGGTCCCACATGGCCTTCCCTCTGTGCCCTGAACAAACCCAAGTGTGGCCCTGCCCCGGGGCCTTTGCACTTGCTGCCCCAGCTGCCTGCAGTTCTTTTCCCCATCATCACTAGGACTCAGCCAGCGTTTCCGCCTCAGGAAGCCATCCCCACCACCCCATCTGAGCTAGGCACCCTACCCCGCCACCTCATCACTTCCCATCAGTGCTCCTGTGTTCCTGTCCTCACAGCACTTGACATGCTTCAACGTTCTTGCAGTCTGCACTCTCTGCCCCGGCCGATCGGCTGGAATACAAACTGAGGCAGGGCTTAACCCTCTCCCTGTTGCTCCCTTCGGCATCATCAGCATTGGGAACAGTGCACGAACATACATCACACACTTGATATGAATGAGTGAGTGAGTGAGTGAATGAATGAATGAATGCATACATCACAGAGGGACTTGATTCCTGAATGCGCCTTACTCACTTTCTTGCCTGTCAAAACCCTTCCAAGATTTATAGGGACTCAAGCCTGTGACAGTCCTTCACTCATTCCTCCACCCCCATGGCAAATCTCACCACACGCCATGTTGCCTCAAAGCCTCAAATGGCCCTAGGTCCCTGACCCCCCACCTCCCTGACCCCTCCACCCCGCCCCCACACTGGAGGCTGACTCCAGGGTCCCAGCCTTCACTCTGTGGCCAGAGGAAGCAAGAGAGCCCCTCTGCAGTGGGCCCAGGGGGACCTGAAGGCCCACTTACTGCCCTTAGGATCTGGGACGTGGTGCACTGGGGAGGTCACCGGGACTCCAGCAGCTGAAGGGGCCAGAGTGCCAGGGCCCAACCTGGCAGTCTGAACAGCAGGCATCGACTATCTCACAGCCTGGGGGCTGGAAGGCCAAGATCAGGGCCCCGCAGGGTTGGTGCCTTCTGGGTGTTCTGAGAGAAAACCAGCCCCTCGCCTCCGCGCAGCCCCCAGGGTGACCAGCCCTCCTTGAAGGTTCCCCTCAACTTGCAGCGGCATCACCCTGGTCCCCGCCTCCCCCTTCTCTCCGTGTCTCCTCTTCTGTCTTGTGAAAGGACACCCGTCACAAGGTCACTCTAATCCAGGATGAGCTCATGTTGAGATCCTAACCTTAATTACATCTGCAGAAGCCCTTCTTCCAAATAAGTGTATGTCCTGAGGTTCAGGGTAGGCGTGTCTTTTGAGGGGACACCTGAAGCCACTCCGGGCCCGACAGGGGTGGCGGCTGAGAGGGATAAAGGGTTAGGTGGGGCCCGGGTGGGCAGGAATGCAGAGACAGGCAGGCAGCATTCCCCCCAATGCCTGCATAGCACCCGGACACCCCACCCCACCCCTCGCTTTTGGCCTCCCCACGCTGAGCGACAATTGTCTGTCCTGCCACTCTCCCCAATCCCGACTCCTCTGACCCCAGGCAGCCAAGCACAGCGAAGGGGCAGCAGATGAATGATCCAGTGAAGAGCTGTGTGGCCACCACCAGACCACACAGAGGCAGGGAGGATGCAGTGGGTCCAAAAGGGTGTCAGGCACTGCCCTGACCTGGGGGTCCAGGGGCTCCTGCCAGCCCAGGCCTCTCTTGCTGTTTCTTTGGTTCTTGCCTTTCCTTGGGCGCTCTCACAAGGGAACATTCTGATCTGGGGTCGGGATGGCTGTCTGCTGGGCAAGATGACCGGACCCTGAGCTTCTGCTGCCTCCCACGGAGTCTGGGGCTGTGAAGCCATGGGTTCTGCACACACTGAGCCCCAGCCCTTGAGCTCACCTGTCGGCACCGGGCTTCCTGCCCCCGCTGCCCCAGTAATTACCTGAGGAGCTTTTGGAAGGAACAGAGACCAGCCTTCCCCTAAAGAATCTGATTCCATCGGTCTGTAAGGGGATAAAAAGCTTCCCTAGGACTGAGGTCCAGGGATTGGAGTCCATGAGCCCCAGGAAAGGGCACATGCCAGCCCACATGGAGGGAGATGGACAGGCATGCTTGTGCGTGGCTGGTATCAAACATAAGGCAAGCAATGGCCGCCCAGCAAATCTGCACCCAGGTCACACCATGGAAAAGTTCCACAGCTTGCTGAGAACTCCCAGCGGGGATGTTTTTGTCCTTCACACAGGAAATCAAAAAAGTCGAGAGAAAGCATAGGTACCAGGAGGAGGGGCTGTGGCCTGAGCTGGCCTGGCAGGAGGATACGGGTCCCTTTGGCACCTCCCTCGGGACTGGAAACCAAGCCTGGGAGGCTTCTGTAGACCAATCTGTGCCCCAGAAGGGCCTAGCCGACTGCTCAGGGGACACACGGGAGAAAGGGACAGCTGCCAGCCATGAAAGTGATTTGAAATTCTCCGGAGCAGTGTTCAGCGGGCAGCTTAGCCCCCAATCGTGTTTATTCTTCGCCTCTCTAGGACACGCTCATGCAGAGCCAAGAAGATTTAAAATGTTTATGCATTATGTGGGCCCAAATAAGAGAAGCCCAGGCACCGTTATCACCCAGTGCTGGGTTTCGTAATGCATGGGCTTCTTAAGGAAATCATAAAGACAGAAAACCCAAGCCATCTCGGGGCACTCAGGGTAAGCAGTGGAGAGGCAGCTCCAGCCCCCGCTCGCCCAGGCAGACAGCACGACACCTCCATCCGGCCCCTTGTCCTAAAACCTGACGTCCGAGGGCTAGAAGGCCTGCCAGCCCTTCCTCTCTGCCCCTCTGCTCTGCATGCCATTCCCTCCTTCTTGGACAGGTAGAAAGACATGATTCCTCAGTGTCAAATGCGCACAATCTGAAGAAAGGTTTCCTAAGTAATAGCGAGGTTCAAGCAGCCGATGCCTTAGGGCCATAAACAGGAACCACAGCGCCTGGCTGCAGCAGGCCTGTCCTCCTCCATACCCCTCCCTGCTCACTCCCACCTTCCAGGGAGGGAGAGACAAAGGGAGGCCCTCCAGGTCAAAGGGGCCCACACAAGAGAAAGTGTTTTTTTATTTTTATTTTTTTTTTGAGTGGAGTCTCACTCTGTCGCCCAGACTGGAGTGCAGCGGCACGCTCCTGGCCACCGCAGCCTCAACCTGCTGGGCTCCGGCAATCTTTCTGCCTCAGCCTTCCAAGTAGCCGAACTACAGGTAATTTTTGATTTATTGTAGAGACGAGGTTTCACCAAGTTGCCCAGGTGGGTCTCGAACCCGTGGGCTGAGGTAATCCTCTCGCCTCGGCCTCCCAAAGTGCTGGGATTATAGGCTGAGCCACCGAGAAAGCCTTTTTAAAGGCAGTTCTTAAGCCCAACAGGGAGACTGTTTGGCTCCTGGCTTTGTGAACACTGTTGGGGTTTTTTTGTTTGTTTGGTTGTTTTTGGGGGTGTTGCAGTCTACTCTGTCACCCAAGCTGGAATGCAGAGGCATGCTCTCGGCCTCCACAGCCTCGACCTCCTGGGCTCAGGAGATTGTTCCGCCTCAACCTCCCGAGTAGCTGGAACTGCCGCCTCAACCTCCCGAGTAGCTGGAACTGCAGGTACACACCACCATACCGGCTAATTATTTTTTATTTATGGTAGAGACGAGGTCTCGCCAAGTTGCCCAAGCTGGTCTCGAGCCCATGAGCTCAAGTCTTCCTCTTACCTCCACCTCCCAAAGTGCTGGGATTACAGGCATGAGGACATTGTTGTTTTATTCTGCACAAGGAGACGGCGCCATCACTGTGGGAAGCCCCCATGGAGTCTGACCGGCCACTACTTGTGCCTGGAGGCTCTCCCCTGGGGAGTGCACAGGAAGGGACGGCAGGCAGGGCAGGGGCCACGGGCTGGCACTGGCCTGGGGTTCAGATCCCAGTCCTGCAGCCTCCAGGAAGGGAAAGAATCTCCAGAGAAAAAGGCCGTCGGGGCCCATGGCAGAGGGGGTGACCAAACCACAGCACAGAGTGAACCCAGAAGTAAAGAAATACCAGACGCATCAAGAGAGAGAAACACATCACAAGACAAAGAATTCCTGGAATCAGATGGAAATTTGGGAAGCTAGAAAACAATGTCTTCAAAATCCTGAAGGAAAGTGGCTGGGTGCAGCTGCTCATGCCTGTCTTCCAACACTTTGGGAGGCCGAGACCGGAGGATCGCTTGAAGCCAGGTATTCGAGACCTGCCTGGGAAACACAGTGAGACACTATCTCTACAAAAAATAAAGTTTAAAAAAATTCTGAGAAAGGTTCTTTCTCATGGATACAAGACTGGCCTGGCTGACAAACACACATGCGGGGAGAATGAAGACACTTGGGGTCGTGCCAGCTCTCAGGCATGTCACTCCAAGAAATCTTTCTCAGGAAGCTTCTGTGGGATGTGCTTCAGCAAAACAAGGGAGTGGATGATGGAAGAGGAACACATTTGCTCCATAAAACAGGGGTGTGACTCAGGAGAAGGAAAGTCCTGAGCAAAGCAGGCAGCTCCTCCTGGGAGTAACAGAGGAAGAGGAGGAGGGATTTCTTCTTCCCGGGCTCACTGTGCCGTGGTGTGGTCACCCCGCCCTCTGTCGGGAATGCCTGAGGTCCCTTTCTCTCTGGAGACTGTACGCTTCTAGTCTGGGAAGTTCTCACATTATTTATTGGACAATTTCCTTCTCCCTGTTTCCTATATTCCTTTATCTTCCTTCTTTCAGGAACGTAGGAGCTGAATTCACTTAGCTGAATCTCTGATCTCTTGAGATTGGCTCCTGTTGTTCCCCCCGTTTTTCGACGTTGCTTACTCTGAGCTGGTCCCAGGACCTCATCCTCCATCCCTTCCTCTGGCTTGTCTCAGTCGTCATGCTGCTTTGTAAGTGCTCCTCCTCGGTGGTACCCAAGGCTCGCCTTGTAGACGTGGGTCCTTCTTCATCCCTCAGAGGATGGGGATTGCAGCGGGATTGCAGTGGGAGGGAGGGAGGGGCAGATGGAGAGAAGGAGGGAAGGAGATGGATGAGGAGAGGAGGGAGGGAAGGCGGGAAGTCTTCTGCTCCTTGAGTGACTCTTCTCTCTTCCAGTTTCTTTTCCTTCTTGCTCTGGACTCACCCTTGGTTTGGGCTTTACTTCCTCTGGCCCAAGTGAGAACATAAGACCTTCTCCCTAATTCTGAGAGGACATCAGAGGCCAGGCCAAAACATTCTGACCAAACTTTCTAGTTTGTTTTTAAAGAGATGAGGGCTTATTCTGTTGCCCAGGCTGAAGTGCAATGGCGTGATCACAGCTCACAGCAGCTGCCAACTCCTGGGCTCAAAAGATCCTCCCATCTCCCAAGTAGTTGGGACTAAAGGTGTGTGCCACCACAGCCAGCTAATTGTTTTATTTATTTATTTATTGTATAACTGGTCTCCAACTCCTGGGCTCAAGCCATCCTTCCACCTCAGCTTCCTAAGTTGCTGGGTCTACAGGCATGTACCACCACACCTGTGGGTTTTAAAAAATTATTATTATTTGTAGAGATGGGTTCTCACTCTGTTGCCCAAGCTGTCAACTCCTGGGCTCAAGCCATCCTTCCACCTAAGCCTCCCAGAGTGACTAGACTTCATAAAGAGTTATAAGGCTATGAACTCAGAGAGAGGCCAGAATGGAGGCAACTGGGCCTCACAGCCTGCTCCCTGACCCTTGGGGACAAGATTGAGAAGACATCACCCTGCTGGGCCCTGTGCCCTCCATTTCATGGGCCGTGCATCCTGACCAGTCCCAACTTGAACTTCTCTTAAGAGCTTCTGCCCAGACAGCAAGACTCCACAAAGACAGGCCGAGACTTTTTCGTTTGCATCTGCCCTTTTCGTTCTCACCTCTGCTCTGAGAGATTCCTGCCCCCGTCAGGAAGGAGCCAACAGTCAAATGAAGAGAGTCTGTCTTGCCTTACGGTGGCAATGGGAAGGCTGCCTTTGTTGCAAGGGCTGGTGAGAGACAAGTGACAGAAACCAGAGAAGCATGGTGGAGTCAGAGAAGGGCTTACCCACAGAGGGGAATGGGTGGGTGCAGGTATCAGGAGTCAAGGGACGGGCTGTCTGGGGCACCGCTGAACCCAGGGGCAGGCGAGCGTCCCCAGGCCTCTCTTGCACACGTGTTCTCACGAAGGGTGACGTGGCTGCTCACCTCATCTCCCATCAAGCAGAAACCTCAATGAGAGAGACGGTCTCTCCTCAAGTCTCCGGCAGAGTGTTCCATGGGAAACTCTAATGGCTCGCTTGGGTGACAGGGACACTTGATGAAGACAAGGTCTCACTAGTGACATCAGGGCCCCCCATCCAGAGCCTAGCTGGAAACTCAAGTGGGGTCATTGCAAGGAATTTTATTGAGGGCCTATTTACAGTGGTGGGACCAGGCAGGGTCAGCGAAGCGTCTAGGGCTAGCAGCAGCTAGGGGACACTGCCACTGCAGAGGTTAGGGGTGGGAGGGGCTACTGAAGCCCAGAGAGGGCAGCCCCATGGAGAAGACTTCCCGATGGGAGCTGTGCCCTTCCATAGAGGGACATGGCCTCATTTTCCTTCTATCCTCCTCTCCCATGGGTGCCTTCTACTGGCAGAAGCCCCCAGGAATGAAAAGAAAGTAATTCGTTGACCCATTCCAAAACACAGGGGCAGGGAAAAGTGAACCTGGAGGCCAGATGGAGACTATCCAGTCCAGAGTGGTGCTGGCTGTGGTACCCGTGTGGTGGGGTGGTGGTGGTAACCATGGTGACGGGGGTGGTGCTAGCCGTGGTGATAGTGGTGGTGATTCTGAGGAGGTAAACATCACGGGGACGTTGGTGACAGCAGTGATGGGTAGTGGCAGCCATGGTGATGGTGGTGACAGAAGAGACAGTGATGTTCCTAGGGTTGATGGTGCTGATGACAGCAGTCAAGGCGAAGTTGATGGTCTTTATTGTGATGGTGACACTGTTTTCTGCCATCCCCCATATGTGGCCAAAAGTGAGTGAGCCCTCTCCGGTCTGCCCCGACACCCTTGGCCTGTCCTCCCAACAATCTACTCGAAGTCAAGTTACACAACTTATCAGAAAGGGCACACAGCTTGCTGTAGAGACCCTCGCCCTACCCTCCCCACCATGGGCACCCACCGGCTCACCCTGCTGCCTGAGACCTGGGTGGAGGAGGCACCGGGCATGGAAGAGAGCAGGGAGCATGGAGAGAGCTGCCTGACTGCCACGCTAATTGGGCGCGTCCCCTCCCTCGGGAGAGCCGTCCTTCCACTGGATCCTCCAAGCTGTAATCTGGTGGCTGGCTAATTAGAGCCAATTTGCTCCGGATCCAAACAGTGTTTACTGTCACGCAGCAGGCAGCCAGGGGACAGTAGGGAATCCCCCACAAATTCCCTAGAGAAGAGCCAGGAGGGACGTGCCTTGCCAGAAGCTCCCTTGGGCTCTGGCACCCTGGGGTGCTTCTCTCCTTGGCCTGGCTCTCCTCAGCCCCATGCTGTGGAGGGGCAGGGGACACACGAGCTCTGGGGATGGGCAAGCCAGTCCAAGTCCTCGAACTCCGCTGGTCAGGGGTGACTTAAGAAAGTCACATCGCCTGCAGAGTTTTAGCTTCCTCACACTCCACAGTGAGCACCAGGGCTGCCCTCCCAGGGCTGCCATCATTGATGACACGATGATGTCCCCCAAGTGGCCCAGTGGGGCTGTGGAGAGCTCATCCCGTTTGTTCTTTCTTTGGCTGAGCCAGCAGCATCTGCAGGTTTGACAAAGGTCACTCTGCATCCATCACCCACTCGCCTGTAGCGTGTACCCAGCACCAACCCTATGCCTGCCTGTGTGAAGTCTAAAGATGTATGGAAGATTCTAGCATGGCCATTGGCTCAAGGCCCCATGTGGCAGTGGTCTGGGCACACATTCAATCATCAAGCAAGGACAGGAATCATTCTGAGAACTCATGGGAGCCCTGTGACCATCTGATACCTGGGAATAAACCACACAATATAAAACTTGATCCCCACTCACTAGGATTTACAGCTTGTATGGGGAGTCAAGCCTTTGTGACACACTAAAAAGTGCGGGTTAGGACAAGAGCATCTATTTAGGAACTGTGGAACTCAGAGAAGCATGGTGTAGTCAGAGAAGGCTTCCTGGAGGAGCTGGTGAAGCAAGCTGGCCCTAAACAGAGGTCCCCTGGATAAGCAGGAGGTGGGTGGTCAAGGGACCAGGCATGGCTTCGAAGGTAGAGGTCAGAGCTCACAGCCAGCTCTACCACTTGCTGTGGGATTTGAGGAAAAGCCCAGGGTTCCCAGCCTTAGCTGACTCGTCTTAAAATGCAACGAGTGATATTTAAACAATGCAGAGCCAGACATGGAACACGAAGGTGCACCGCACAGAGGGTCCAGCAGACAAGGTGTTCCTGTGAATGCTCCCAGAGGTGCAGGGAGAGGAAGGGGCTGTGACAATGGAGTCCATGTGGCAACAGAACCAGGGTGGAGGGTGGGGAGGTTGGGGCCACCCCCAGCACAGGTTCTGGCCCATCTGGCCTCCGCACTCCTGGTTGAGCCACAAGGATGAAAAGAGACCCAGCTGCCTCTGGGAGCAAGCACGGACAGGCAGGCCGCCACTCAACTTCACAGCCCTCAGACTCTCTGAGAGACCCCAGGGGCAGGACCCTCGGGTCACTGTTGCCACTGAGGGAGGTCCCAGGGGACTCCAGATGGCCTCAGAGCTTCTCCAGCCTCAAGTCTCATTCTTGCCTCCGAGAGCTCCTCTGGGTCCCCACTGGGACAGCCACCCCTCCATGCCTGCCTGAGATGGCAATGGCATGGCGGGTTCCTGCTGGGCCTCCTCCGTGCAGATGACAGTGCCTCAGGAGGGGGCCATGCCTTCCTCATCGCCCTGGGGTCCCCTCAGTGTAGAGCTGTTAAATAAGACAAGGACACCCAGGGAAACCTGGATTTCAGATAAGCAATCAATACATGTTTCTTCTATGCTCCAAATTCTGGACAGGACATACTTATACTGAAAATTATTTGCTGATTATCTGAAAATTTCACACTTACTTGGGTGTCCTGTGTTTGTACCTGGAGATGCCCACCTGATGGGTAGAAATTGAGTCTAGATTTGCAAGGAGAATCAAGGCTGGAGATGCCAACCAGGTGTTGGCGTGTCATGGCAGTTACAGCCACGAGACCCGCTGTGCCTACCAAGTGAGGATGGGAGGGCCAGGGGCCCATCCTGGAGCTTTGGGTGGTTGGACATCAGGGAGCAGAGGGAGACCTGCAGAGGAAGCTTCTTCCTACAAGCTCAGCACAGCCCCTGCCAGGGCTCTCTTTGGGAAAGCCGATTGCAATCCCCGACCTGCCCTCTCTGCCCCAGGCTCCAGGGAGTCCCTTTCTCTCCCTCTTTCCACAGCAGCCCCGAGCCTCCTCCAGGCCACGAGCCAGGCAGGACCATCCCTCCACCCAGAGAAGCCCAGCAGCCATGCTGTTTCATTCGAGCAGCCTCACTGGGTCTGAATCGGGCCCGAACCAACTCACCTCAGTCAGCCTGTCACTTCCCTGCAGCTTGCTTCTGTCTGAATCAGCCCCACACTTCCCTTACCGGGACCTGATGACCATGCGTCCAGCCCTGGGTAGGCACGACTCTGAAGACACCCCTGGCCTTCAGGGGCTCCCAGTGACCCGGGGGGCCTGGGGAGCCTTGGAGGCATCCCGAAGTGGAAATGAATCCGGGCGGGGGTTGGAGGTATCCGGGGTGTGGCTCAGAGGTGTGGGAAGGCCCAGCTGGTGGGCCTCTTGATCTGGGCCTGGGCTCCAGACACAGCAAGCGGGAGAAGCCACTCAGGAAGCCAGGTCCCTGCACCCCCGGGAACCTGAGTTCCACGGTGGTCAAGACCAATTCAGACTCTGGTTTTGTGTGTATGTTGAGTCACCCAGCTTCTCCGTGCCTCTGTTTTCTCCTCTGAAAACCGGATGCAATGACATGAGACTCCTGATGTGGGTGACTTTGAGACATTCCTGTCAGCCCCTGTCACAGCTGGCTGGTCCAAGTGTGACCCTCCCACTCCAGGCGAGTCAACACAGTGGACCTCTCGCACTTCTCCCTGCCTCAGTGACTGGCCCAGGAATGACCCCAGCCTGAATCTGGGCCAGCAAGTCCATTCCAAGGGAGTTTTAGTAATTGATGCAGCTTTGGGTGAGCTGCTTGACTGCTGAAGCTCAGAGTTGCAGGCCCAAGAGCTGTTGGCCGCCATGAGTCCCAAGGTGTGAAGAAAATCAGTCTGCAGAGGGGAGAGGAAGCTGGTCCTTGGAGGTGGCAGGTGAGGAACCTAGGGAGCTCCTGTGGTCAGGACTAGAGTCCAGGGGCTCCTGAGGCCCAGTGCTACCTCCCCAGGGCAAGTCTCCATGGAGTCTGTGCTGAGTGGTATGAAGCTACTGTCATTCATGACCACCTCCCTTACCAGCATGGCCACACCTTGGGGTAGATGCAGATCCCAATATGGCACACAGGGAACTCGCCCAGGGCAGCCCAGTACAGCCCAGCACAGCCCAGTGAACCCAGGATACCCAGTCAATACCGCTGTGCACAGAGGTCTAGGCTGCAGTTTTAGAGTACTCCAGTCATGAGGTTTCCCTGCTGGACACTCCCCCTCCTGGTCTCTGACCCCTGTGTAACCATCCTTCCCACTGCAGTTGCAAGGATCATCACCCTGAAGCAAAGACCAGAGGCTGTCCTCCCCATTTAGACCCGTCCATGGCTGCTGCAGGATCTACACATGGCATTCAAGGCCCTCATGAGGTCCCTGCCCCCCTGCTAACACCACCTAATGCCAGCTGTCCTAGACAATGTGTTCTAGTAAGGTCTCTGAGCCCTGGACCAACCCAGGTCTTGTCCGGCTGCTCCGCCTCCTGTGAGTGTGTGCCTCTGCCTAGCTTTGGATTCTCCTGGAAGCAGATGGTGGTTTATTTGGGAAGTGACCCCAGAAAAGACCAATGGGAGGGATGAGATGGGGAGGAAAACGGCCAGCAAAGGGCGTGTTAAAAGCCACTTACCGCCGCAGTCAACTAGAGGTCTGTCTCAGGGAGGGCAAGGGGAGGGAGGGACAGGCCCTTAGAGTGACCAGTCCCTCCAAGTAAGTTCCATGAGTCACAAAAAGCAGGGGTGCAAGGGCTGAGCACACGAAGTGAGAGGCTGAGGGGACAGTGGCATCTCCAGCACCCCTCCTCTGTCCTGCCTGTCCCTCCCTGGCAGTGCCTCTCACACACTGGCACATCCTTGCTCTGCCACCCCCTGGGAAATCAGGGACCCCTTCTGGGGTCTCAAAGCCCCCACAGTGACATGACTCCCACCTCAGGGCACCTTGGAGCCTTCACATCCATGGGGTGTGCCAGATGGCATTGATTCTTTGACTCAGGTGTGTCCCACTGCGCCTGGGGGCTCCTTCCTGGAACTCAGTGTTGCCACCTTCTCCCCCAATATCTCCATCGCCTGAAACGGGGCTGGCGGGAAAGCAGCATTCAGCAACCATCTGCCTACCGAGCAAATTAACCCGGAAGTGAATAAGTTGACCTGGAAAGCTTGGGGATGAGGGCTAACCTCCCAGGCACCAGCAGCTGGGGTCGTCTCCTCAGGCACAAGCGACAGGCAGCCACTCCCCTGGGAGGCCATCAGGCCTCAGGGCGGAAGGCCAGGCAGCAGGTCCCTGAACATTATGAAGGCACAGCCATGCTTCCCAATCAGGCCAATGGAAACAATTTTTTTGTAGGTCAGGGTGAAGAAAGACAAGAGCACTTAGGAAGCAGAAATTACAAAATTCTGAGTAATGGCCTCTTAAAAGCACTTTAACGCCCCCGAGGTGAGAGGCCCCTCAGTGGAATCTATACTCGGGGCACTGAGGAACATTAGCAGCAGGAGAGGGGTCCTGGCCTAGCCTATCTGAGACGCAGCCCTCCTGCTCAAGGCAGGGTCAGGGAGGAACGTGAACCGCAGGGCCAGGGTTCCAGACTGGGTGCCAAGCCCCGCTGGCCTCTCTCCTCGACCCCCAGCCAGGCACAGACCCTATTCCCATGGGCATGGGCATGGGCATGGCGGTGTGTTTGCAGGACACATGGGGACAGAGAGCAGCCCTTCCTGCAGGAGAACCGACCAACCCTTGTGGGGCCATTAACCACAGACCAGCTTTGCTCCCCAAGACAGCACTCAAGACCTACTTTGGGAACTGCCTTTCCATGCTCAGCCCAGGAGAAAGAGTCACAGCGTGAACTCAAATGACAAGGAACTTGGAACAAGTTAAAATGGGGTTGGGGTGTTAGAATTACATGAGCTCTGACCTGAATGCACGGTGTCTGCCCACAGGGAAGTGGCCAGAACAAAAGGGGTCATAGCATGGAGCCGACCATGGTGGAAGGAGTTCAGCCGAGCTCCAGGGGAGGTGACTGGACAGGGATGAGCTGAGCTGGACCCGCTCTGACCACCCCCTGCTGGAAGGAGTGTGCAGACCGAGGCAGAAGTGGCCACCAGGGACCACTGGGGGGTCTTAAGGTTGGATCAAAGAGAGATGATCTTCGATTTATTGTTATGATTGGTGATGATAAAGTTGAAGAAACGTGTTCTGAATGCTAGTCAGTTTCTGTAAAATGTAGCTCTAAGTGTGGGTCAGAAAGTAAGTTCAATACAGCTTTGAGTTAGAGGGGTTGGGGCAGGGGCTTAGAGTCAGATCCTGAGGGTGGGTCGGGAAATAATTCCCCAAATGTGAACTGACCGTGAGGACGTTTTTAACCCTGACCACCTGGCTCCTATCAAGAGTGTGGACTTTTCAGCCAGGCTTGGTGGCTCAGCCTGTAATCCCACACCTTTGGGAGGCTGAGGTGAGTGGATTGCCTGAGCCCGCGGGTTCGAGACCCGCCTGGGCAACTTGGCGAGACCTCATGTCTACAATGAATCAAAAATTAGCTGAGTGTGGTAGCGCGCACCTATAGTTCCAGCTACTTGGAAGGCTGAGGCGGAAGGATCGCCGGAGCCCTGCAGGTTGAGGCTGCGGTGGCCGGGAGTGGCCACTGCACTCCAGTCTGGGTGACAGAGTGAGACTCCAACTCAAAAACAAACAAAAAAAAGAGTGTGGACTTTTCATTCAAGGAAAATGGAATATATATAAAACAAAGACATTTTCAACAGTGTAACTTGGCAAAGTGTTCTCCTTTTCCATCCCCCCATCCCATCCTAGGTCAGAAAGGTGTCTGGTGCACAATAGACACTCAAAAAATAATTGACAAATGACCAGATAGATGAATACATGGATAGATGGATAGAGGATTGGGTGGATGGATGGGTGAATGGGTGGATAGATGAATAAATAGGTAATAGGGGATGGGTGTATGGATTAACAAATACATAATAGACAGGATGGATGGATGCATTGATGGATGGTAGACGAATGGATAAATGAATAGGTGATAGAGGATGGATGGTGGATGGATGGATGGATGGATGGTTGGATGGATGGTGGATGGATGGTGGATGGATGGTAGATGAATAAGTGATAGTCAGAGGGTGGATAGATGAATGGTGGGTGGATTGGTGGGTGGATTGGTGAATAAGTGAATAAGTGACAGACAGAAGATGGATGGATGGTGGATGGATGGATAGATGACTAAGTGATAGTCAGAAGATGGATAGATGAATGGTGGATGGATGGATGAGTGGATGGATGGATGGTTGGATGGATGGTGGATGGATGGATGAATGGGTGGATGGATGAATGGATGGATGAGTGGATGATGAGTGGATGGGTGCATGGGCAGATGGATGGATGAATGGATGGATGGATGGATGGATGGATGGATGGATGGATGGATGGGTGGATGGATGGATGGATGATGAGTGAATGGGTGCATGGGCAGATGGATGGATGGACGAATGGGTGGATGGGTGGATGGATGGATGAATGATGAGTGGATGGGTGCATGGTTGGAGAGATGGGTGAATAGATAGATGGATGGACAGATGAATGGATGAATGACCCAACCAAGTTCTTCACCATTGATTAGAGTATAGCATGGAACAGGAATTCCATTTCCACTGAATTCAGTTCAACCTTTAATCCCTGGACACTGGACACACTGGACCTTCTACCCAGGTTCCACCTGAACCCCACCCCACACACACACACCTCACCCAAGGGTGCCTATGCCATATGAAGGAAACTCTGCCTCTTTCCCAATTCCTGTCTGGAATCCCAGTGCAGTCACGTAGCTTAGCTGGGCTCTACACCATTTCTAACATAAACCACACTATCTCCCTGTGAAAGCTGGCCCTGGCCCTGCCTCATCAGTGGTTGGCAGGGGTTCTGCTTTGACTTGAACCAACAACCCACCCCCCTTCCCACTCTAGACTGCAGTCTAGCTTCCACCTGAGACTCCGGACCCAGGCTGTAGGGACATCCAGCCACAAGCCCTGCAGAGCCATCAGGAGGGCAGTGGTCCAGAGAGCGTCCTTGGAGAAGTCCAGTCAGATCTGCCGGGGCTTTTGTCCAGCCCCTTCCAGGCTGCCTGGCGTCACTGCACCAGTGTTCCCTTTGACCTGTAGGCCCCAGTTCTCCCCTCTGGCCCACCCTCCACACACCAAGGCCAGTCCTGTGACTCTGTTGCTCTTCGATCTGCCTTTCAGACCTCACACTTGACTGTGACCTGCCCTTCAGTCCTGGCATTTTCTTGTCTCTTGCCTCTGCAGGTTGTCTCTGAGAGCCCCCTCCCTGATTTACCCCAGGTGCTGTGATGCTGTGCCCCCCACCCTACCCATATGCCCATGTTACCTCCTGAAACCCTCTGCATCCACCCCAGTTCGTCTGATACCATCTTCCATGAAGCCTCTTTCCTGCCTTGTCAGGGTTGGGAGGGCCCCAGCTTGGTAACCTGGCTGCCAATGAACATAGCTTCTTCTCTTCCTCCAGCCAATAGGGTAGGGAGACTCTAGTGGGCACCACAATTTCCCAAGAGACCGACTCAGCAGTTCTGATGGGACCACAGGGCCCCAGCCTTAGGGTTTGTGGTCCAGTTGCCTGCTCTTTCTCTGCAGCAAGGCCCCAGGTGGCCTGCCCTACCCCAGCACTGGAGAACCCTGGGGTAGGGGCAGCTACTGCAGGGAGAACTCCCAGCCCAGACCTTGGCCAAGATGCTTATCTTCCAACCTGTCAGACCCTTCTCTTCCTAGCCACTGGTGGCCCACAGGCCAATGTCCTCAGTGGGAGGCTGCCCAGAAGCCTGTCCCATCACCCACATTTTCACATGGGGCTATCAAGACCGAGAAAAGGAAAGGAGCCAGCCAGCGTTGTCCAGCGAGGACCAAGGAGGCTGGATCTCACCCCCTGCAAGACTTATTCCAGGGGGGGATTCTGTGGTCCCAGAGGCACACCTGGTACCAGACCCTGGCTCCCCTACCATCTATCTGACTCATGCCCCCACGTGCTGTGGCTCTACCTAAAATAAACCTGTTGGAAGTGAGATGCCCCTGTGCCAGCACTTGGGGAGCCTGGGGTGATCCACTGAACAATGACCCAGCAAAGAAAGAGGCAGAGGGCCAGGTCGAGTTGCAACACTGGCTCGAGCATGTTGTCTGGTGGTGATCTGTGTGGCCGGGATGATCTGTGTGGCCAGGGGTTGTCTCTGTGGCCGGAAGTGACCTGAATGGTCAGGGGTAATCTGTGTGGCCAGGGATGATCTGAGTGTTCGGGGGTGATCTGTGTGGCCAGAGGTGATCTGAGTGGCGAAGGGTGATCTGTGTGGCCAGGGGTGATCTGAGTGGCCGCAGGTGATCTGAATTACCAGGGGTGATTTATGTGGTCAGGGGTATTCTGAGTGGTCGGGGGTGATCTGTGTGGCCAGAGGTGATCTGGGTGGCCAGGAGTGATCTGAGTGGCAGGGGGTGATCTGTGTGGCCAGGGGTGAGCTGAATGACCAGGGTGATCTGAATGGCCAGGGATGATCTATGTGGCCAGGGGTGATCTGAGTGTCTGGTAGTGATATGTGTGGCTGGAGGT
This sequence comes from Cephalopachus bancanus, assembly GCA_027257055.1. NCBI lineage: Eukaryota > Metazoa > Chordata > Mammalia > Primates > Tarsiidae > Cephalopachus > Cephalopachus bancanus. The sequence goes on from JAPVLO010000072.1 coordinate 6,206,002, forward strand.
GATCTATGTGGCCAGGGGTGATCTGAGTGGCCAGGGGTGATCTGTGTGGCCGGAGGTGATCTGTGTGGCCAGGGGTGATTTGAGTGGCCAGGAGTGATCTGAGTGGCTGGGTGTGATCTGTATGACCAGAGGTGATTTGAGTGGCCAGGGACGATCCGGGTAACCAGGGGTGATCTGGGTGGCCAAGGGTGATCTGAGTGGCCAGGGGTGATCTGTGTGGCTGACAGTGATATGTGTGGCCAGGGGTCACTGGAGTTGCCGGGGGTAAGCTGAGTGACCAGGGGTGATCTGTGTGGCCTTTCTGAGCCTTGTTTCTCTGAAAGTTACTTGGAGGTGTCCACAATTAAGAACAAGGACACAGCGGCCACATGGCATGCATCCCCGCTCTACCTCTCTCTAGCTGTGTGACCTTGGGCCTCGTTAAGCCTCAGTTTGTCCATGTGTGAACGAGGATAAAAATTTAACATCCTCCATGGTTGAGAGCAATACAGGAGATAAGCTGGTGAGGCGTGGCAGAGCTTGGCCACAGTACACAGTAATGCCACCCGCTAGGGACGAGGGCGCCAGTCTCTCTGGAGAAAGAAGGGCAAGCACAGCATATGACCAGGGAGGAGGGGCCTCCCCTAGCCCTGGCTCCAAGAAGCACACAAAAACCAAAATGGGCACAGGAAGGAGAGCAGAAAAAAAGCGTGGGCACAGGTTCTGTCACCCACGACACCTGGGGCCTCACTTACCCCTCCCAAGTCCCTCTACCCGGGATGGGCCCGTTCTTCAGACATGGGAAAGAAGGGTTGCAGCTCAGCAAGACTGGTGGAGCCCCTGCTGGCCCGTCTGCCTCTATCCACTGGGAGCCCAGGTCCCCAGGCCCCGCCCAGCCCCCCTGAAAGCTGCCCCAACATCCCCTCCTAGGTTTCTACCTCTCGCCTCAATAAATCACAGCAGTCTGAGCTCATGGGGTGTGAATCGCCAGAACCTGTTTCCTATTTAAGCATGTTTGCCACTTTCTGCCTATAAAGTCTCAGCAATCAGGTTTATGAGAGGTTTGCAGATCTTGGCAGGAAAGCAAGGACTCGGGCCCTGCTCCCTTCAGTCCTTGTGGTGACAGGAATAGGAGACACGTGTGAGAAATTGGAGTCCCAGCCTCAGTTTCCTCGTCTGCGAAGTGGAAAGAAGGATGCCGGCCCTGACCCACCTGAGATGGAGGGTGTGTTTCACATGCCACATGGAACAAAAGAGCAAGACTTGTGGCCTGTGACATTGACCCCCAGGTGAGGCGGATGAGTGCTGCGCCGTCCATGGTGACCAGTCCTGGGAGGGCCTCGGGTATCCCCTGCAGAACTCTCCGTGGCTCCCTACAACAGCAGAGGCGGCTGGCTTATTTGTCAGCCCCAGCCCCTCTGTCCCTGCTTCTCACAAGGCAAGCCACCTCTGGCTTCCTGAGGTCCTGCGGGCAGCCTGGTGACGAGGGCTGGGCCATTTGGGTTCTCTCACTCCCCCAAAATTGCTCTTGTTTCACTCCTTTATTCTTGCACAGATCAAGCAACTTGCAAATACGCTGATCTCTTTCCCTTCCTTCCTTTATTCCATTGCTTTGCTTTTGCGATGGTTTAAATTGATGCTGTCACAGACTCAGATGCATGGCCTGACCCTAGGTCCCTCCTAGCCACATGGGAAGGGACAGCAGCCAGGAGCCCAGGCACCCCAGCTCATACCATCCGTGGCTCCCCACCACCCCCTGGCCGCTGGCCAGGCTCACCAGACCCTCTCCAGTCCAGCTGGGGTCCACGCCTCCACCCACAACCAGCGGCTGACACCCCCCCCCAGGCTGCAGCCCACAGAGATGGCAAGACTGCATGTGTGGAAGAATTTCTCATTTACAAAGCCCACTCCCGGGCCCACCACCTCGCCCTTATTCATAACACAGATGGCACAGTGGAAAGAGGCTGGGTGGGCTTGGGGACGTGGGAAAGTCACTCAGGCCCATGACCCCAGGAATATGAGGATGGCAGGTCATGCACATTATGTGCCAGTTGCAGGGTAGACACCTGTCACCAGCATGTGCGCAGAGCCTGGGAGTTTCATGCAGCCACGTGGTCAGGTATTCAGAGGGGGGAAGGACCGAGAGTTGCTCAGGCTAGTGGCCAAGAAGGCATGTCCCAGAACCTCAGACTGGCCTCATAAACACTGGGACACACAAGGGCCGGTGTCAAGCCACCTCATCCACCTGGCTGCCAGCACCCAGCTCCCAATAAGCACTTGCCAAATGCAAAAGGAGAGCCAGAGACTGGAGGTCACCCAGGCCCACAAGGCTATGCCCTCAGCCCCTGGACTCTCCGCTCAATGCTCTCTGCTCCTCCTCCTCCTCGCCTGGCCCCCTGGTACCCACACACCACCTCTTCCTGGCACCCTCAGCTCACGGGAGGCCATCAAGGCTCAGAGACGTGAAGGGGATTGCTACAGCAAGGCAGAAAGCACTCAGAAGCTAAAAGCAAGTGCCCCCTGTGGGTCAGGCCAGGGTAGGCCTTCCCTATCCCCTGTGCTCCCAGTTCAGGCCCCAGGATGTGGGTGGACATTGCCTTCCCAGGACAGTCCAGTTCCCCAGGCGCTCACCCCACACATGTGCTCCACTGGACTTGTCTGGGCACGCCAGGAAGATTCTGTCTTGTTTTGTATTCTTTAGCTTGTAGGAAGTAGAAAAGATGTCATTAAATGTCTAATGAATTCATACATTATGGATAAATAAATGAGCAATGTCCATTTTGTCTTACACATTTTTCTTCAAAAGGTAGCGCATTCTTAAGAGCAACAATAACAAAAGTCAAACACCAAGAAGTAGGAAGGAGATCGCCACTCAGCCCCACTGCCTGGGGCTTTATTCTAGACTTAGTTTTTTCTTTTAAAGAAATGCATTTTTGTAATTCAACATATACACGGCCTGACAATAAAGTTCATGGACTTGTCACCGTGCACATATGTTGGTAGCATTGCACAAACAACTTGGTAAGGTTTCATAACCTTGGTATATCACTGTCTTACAGCTGTGTTCATGTTGCATGGTGATGTCTTGCTGAGTGGTATTCATTATTGTTGATGTTTTTGTGTGACATCACGAGAATGTTGGACTTGAATCAGAGTAATGAACAAACATTAAATTTCTTGTTAAACTTGGCCACAGTGGGAGTAAAATCAGGGACATGTTAGTCCAAGTTTATGGGGATAATGCCATGAAGAAAATGGCAGTATGTAAATGGATTAAACGTTCTTCTGAGGAGAGAGGAAGTGTCACTGATGCAGAGAGGTCAGGACAGCCAGTAATGAGTAGAAAGGACAAAACTTTGCAAAAATGCATCAAATTGTGAGTCAAAATTGTTGGCTAACTGTGAGAAGCAAAGCTGACCAAATAAGCATCAATAGAGAAACAGTTAGGAAAATCTTAACTGAAAATCCTGGCATGAGAAAGATGTGTGCAAAAATGGCCCCGAAGGAGCTCTTGCATGACAATGCACCAACTCACACAGCACTGTTTATGAGGGAGTTTTTAGCCAGTAAACAAATAACTGTATTGGAACACCCTCCCTACTCACCTTATCTGGCCCCCAGTGACTTTTTCTTTACCTGAAGGTAAAGGAAACATTGAAAGGAAGACATTTTGATGACATTCAGGACATCAAGGGTAACACAACAAGCTGGAGGGTCTTTCCATCCCCACACCCCTTATGAAGACATTCTGTGCAATGCTCTGCCCTTGGCTGCCCCAGTGTGGGTTTCAGGTCCACCATTGCTGTGCAACCCTGAACTCCCCCTGCCACTCTTGGCTCCCTTCATGTCCACTTCTGTTTCGGGATACACATCTCCTTAGCATGCGGAAGGGTGCTGTGATTTGGGGATTTTTGTTTGTTTCTGTCATAAATCCTTTTCAGAAGTCTGCTCTTCTTCCAGTCTGCAGGACAATGTCCCTTTTCTTTTGCACTGTAGTATTTTCTGCTGGATACTTTTTGCCCTGTCCTCTCACCCAGCAAGGATAGAACCCCCTGGGCCTACTGCCTAAGAACTGTGGGCACACAGTTCTCTGCCCTCTCTCTGTCTTTCCCTCCATCCTAGATGGATGGCTAGAAGGCAGAGGGTGCCCACAGCACCTACCCTGTTCATGCCGTACCTGGCAGGCTTCCATCCAGGACATGTGGCCAGGTCTGGGGGTCTTCTTGCCCCCACCCCTGGCCTCCCTTATTACCTTATTCAGCTAGACTTGCAAAAAAACTGCAATCCCACCATGCACTGCAACAGGGCTCTTGCTCTTTGGTCCTGTTTAGAAGACCGCCCCTAGCAGGAGTGCAACAGACCCTTCCATGCCCCCTGCTTGCCTGCTATCCCTTGCTTGGTGGGGCCAGGCGAAGAGGTCCACTCTGTATCAATAAGTCCCCCAAGAGAGGAATCATTTGGGTTGGTGGAAACCACACTTTTCTGTAAGGGTACATGAAAGACGGTGGCACACAGTGAGACTCAACACCCATTAAGGCCAAAAGATTTAATGGGTCGAACGTGGTGGCTACAGGACCTGAGGGTCAGGCTGTAGCGCCGAGGCAAGGGCGCGGCAGCTTTTATAGGGGCTTAGGGCAACTTGTCTGTCATCTATAGGTCGGCTGGTAGAGCTTCTTGTAGGTTGGTGGATTTTTCACGGGCGCGGGAAAGGGTGCGGGGGAGAACAAAGGAAGGCGCCGTTTCAATCGCCATTTTAGTTTGCCGGGTCGCTGTTTCCAGGAAAGGGAGGGGATGTGGCTTTACTTGTGGCTTGGCGGCGGCCCTTCAGGACAGACAAACAGGAAGAAGCCAGAGTGGTGATGATGTTTTTCTGTGGAGTGTGCCGCAGTGGGTCAGGAGGAATGCTTTGATGCTCAGTTTCATCAGCGGTGAAACCCATGATAAGTCCTCCCATACTCCAGAATGGGTTAGCTGTAAGCCCTGTTTGCCGTGCAGCAGTGAACTTTGACCTTTTGGCAGCCTCTCTGAGATCGTTGTACCCCCAATCTGCTGGGAAGGGGTCACCTTAAGTCAGAAGACCTGGGATAAGCAGCTAGATCAGAGGAATGGCCTGTCCTGGGAAAGAACAACTCATCCCTCAGTGGTCCAGCTCAAGACTGGAGGCCCAGCTGCCGGGAGGCCATGGCAGGGAGAGTCTTCTGCAATCCAAGGGGTACTGAGCATAATTCTGCACCCCAACCCTAAACAGCAAAGGAGGGCTCAGGGCCAGGGGAGGAGGTGAGGCAGGGAGGGACAAGGGTCTAAGGATAGTTCCCAGGGTGTAGAAGAAAGAAGTGGAGGGAGCAGGGTGCTGGACAACCCCCAGGAAAATTTCAAGGTCAAATAGAGGTCATGCAGTTAAATCTGAATTTCAGATAAACAATGCAAAGTCCTGGAATCCCCAGATCACCCTCTCTTCCAACACTTACAGTAAGTTTAAGAATCCCTAAAACCACTCTCAGTCTCATCAGCAGCGAAACCCGTGGTATACTCCAGGGTGGGTTTACTCTAAGCCCTGTTTGCCATGCAGTGGCAAGCTTTGACCTTTCGGCAGCCTTTTTCACAGAGAACTCAGAAAAGCTGCTGCACTCACCGTTGTGGTTTATTCCTGTAAAAAGATCCAGACTAAACTTGGCCCAGGGAAAAGGCACAGCAAACAGTGTCCAGGAGAAACCAGAGTGAGTTTCCAGGTGTCCTCTCCAGTGGAGTCATGTGGACAGCGTTTAATCCTCCTAGCAAGGATGTGTCACAACATGCACAGAGTATTGCCAACCACAAAAGCCCCTGAGCCTTTGATACCCTGTGTCTAGGGTATTTATTGGGAGTTGGTCACATAAACATGGTAACCTCCTGTGTGGCTGAGCTCAGCCTCCAGCCCCTACAGAGGTCAAGCTGATGTATCCTGGCCTAAAGTCCCCAGTGAACCAAAGACACTATTTTTTTCTTTTTTTTTGAGTTGGAGTCTCACTCTGTCACCCAGGCTGGAGTGCAGTGGCACACTCACAGCCACCCCAGCATCGACTTGCTAGGCTCTGGCCATCCTTCCACCTCAGCCTTCCAAGTAGCTGGAACTATAGGCGCATGCTACCATGCCCAGCTAATTTTTTATTTATTGTAGAGATGAGGTCTCACCAAGTTTCCTGGGATAGTCTCGAACCCACGGGCTCAGGCAATCCACTCACCTTGGCCTCCCAAAGTGCTGGGATTACAGGCTGAGCCACCGAGCCCAGTCCAAAGACATCTTATCAGGCAACACCAAGGGCTTGCAGGGATCCCCAGGGAGCTGTGGGCAACAAAAGCCCTCCTTTGGGCAAGGTTAATCTTTTACTATGTATTCTAATAAACGTATATCCAGGATAGGCATGATGGCTGACACCTGTAATCTGGCACTTTGGAAGGCTGAGGTAGGAGGATCACTTGAGCCCAGGAGTTTGAGACCAGCCAAGGCAACATAATGAGACTCTGTCTCTACAACAAAATTTTAAAATTACCCAGGTGTGGTGGCATGCACCTGTAGTCCCAGCTACTCAAGAGGCTGATTGGGACGGATCACCTGAGCCTGGGAGGTCAAGGCTGCAGTGAACCACGATCATGTCACTGCACTCCAGCCTGGGTAACAGAGTAAGACTCCAACACACACACACACACACACACACACAAACACACACACACACACACACACACACAATGTATGTCCAAAATATTGCACAGGACATGCTTACACTAAACATTATTTGTCATTTATCTAAAATTCAAATTTACCTGAGTGTTCTATAATTTTATTTGCTAACTATGGCAACCTTTTCTCCAGGCATTTACAGCACAGCAGGGTGCATAATTTGAGTTTAACTGAACAAGCATCCCTGCAGATTCACAGCCTCTGGTTGGAGACAGGTCCACCCTGACCAGTGAGCGAGAAAGACCACCGCAGACAAATGGACACAATCTGAACCTATTTCTGTAAAACAGAATACTCCCCGCCCGTCCAAGCCAAGATAAGTGTGGATATGATCAGATAAGCAGGGGAGAAGGAAAGGAGCACTTTACAACGGCATAATTTTTAAAACAAGAAAGAAAAGTCATATAACACCCATGAGTGCGCCCTGTAGCTTGTTAAATACCCCCATTGTCAAACCACCACTTGGCATCATCAGATTTGAGGTGATGCCATACTTGTCTCTAATCTTGTTTTTTTTAAGATAGCGTTGAGGTCCCATGGGTTCTTCCCTCTCCTTCCCTAGAAGGAACCATTACGATCACTTCAGTAGCAAATTTCACAGGCGCAAATGTAGTGTCAGTATGTTCATTTATTTATTTATTTTCTTGAGTCGGAGTCTCATTCTGTCACCCAAGCTGGAGTGCAATGGCACACTCACGGCCACTGCAGCCTTGACCTGCTGGGCTCAGGTGTTTCTCCCACCTCAGCCTTCCAAGTAGCTGGAACTACAGGCATGTGCTACCACACACAGCTAATTTTTTTATTTATTGTAGAGACAAGGTCTTGCCAAGTTGCCCAGGCTGGTCTCAAACCCCTGGACTCAGGTAATCCTCTCGCCTCAGTCTCCCAAAGTGGTGGGATTATAGGCTTGAGCCATTGCACCCAGCTTAGCATGTTTATTATGAGCATAATTTTTATAATGTCAAACATTCAAGGGCACAAGCAATTTCCAGAACCTTAGCTTCACTGTGAAACAGTCATACAATGAAATACTCACTCACTGCTAAAAGGATGACATACGCATATGTGTAGTCATACGTATAAAATGTATATCAATAGATGACAATTTTTCAGAATAAAACAGAGCGCATGATGAGACTCTACCCACCAGGGTTGACGTGAACATTGGCTTGGACTTCAAAATGCAAGAGGTTGCTACCCACAGCTTTGGGGCATGGGTGTTTTCTTCCTGCTCTTTTAAACTATTTGTTATAGGCTTTAAATTAACTTATCCCAATTTGTTAGTAAAATATGAAGATCTGGAACCTCCAAGATTCTCTGGCAATCCCTCTGTGTAAGGTTTCTGCGTGCTCAGCTCCGTGATCACACATGCCCTAGGGGGAGACCTGCTCTCACCTGGCTGGGTCAGCACTGACCTTAGAGCCCCTGAGGCTGTCCTTTCTGGCTTGTTTTAGCAGGCATATCTCTGAATCAGCAACCACCAGCTCAGTTCCCAGAAGCACTCAGTGCCCGGCCAGAGGAGGAACGAGGGTTGGCACAGAGTATGTCCACATCGGTGGGCACTGATGGGCAGTTAGGGGGTAGAGTCATGGGACCATTCACCCTTCAGGGGCCTCCATCCCACTCTGCCAGGCAGGACTGGCAGAGACAGCCTGGCCATCCAGACACCTGCCCACGTGCTCCCAGTAACCTGTGGGCCCCACAAGGACCAGGGTCCAGTAACCTGTGGGACCACAAGGACATCCTCCATATGGACACTGTGAGAGGGACACACAGACTGCATAGGCTGCAGCCCTCCCCATACTCGGCTGGCCCCAGGACAAGACAGGCACTTTGGCAGGCCGGCCTTGCTGGGCAAGGCTGGGGAGGGGCCTCCCAAGGGCCTGGCGTGGCAAGCGTCCTTGTGAAAGTTTCTGGCGATCAGGAGGCCTGCCTTCCCGGCCACCCCACTTTCAGGTCCAAGTCACGCATGTCACTTCTTGCCAGGGATCCAGTGACAGAGATGGGACTTCTGGCCCATCTCCTTCCAGCTTTTCCAGCTTTTCCAGGAAAACATAAATGTAGTTAAACCCTCATTTCAGACAGACAATGAATTGGATTTTTAGTATATGTCCCATGCAACGTTTAGGGCATTTTTTCTTTTTTTTTTTTTTTTGAGTTGGAGTCTCACTCTGTCGCCCAGACTGGAGTGCAGTGGCCACTCCCGGCCACCGCAGCCTCGACCTGCTGGGCTCAGGTGATCCTTCCGCCTCAGCCTTCCAAGTAGCTGGAACTACAGGCGCGCGCTACCACGCCCGGCTAATTTTTTTATTTATTGTAGAGATGAGGTCTCGCCAAGTTGCCCAGGCAGGTCTCAAACCCGCGGGCTCAGGCAATCCACTCACCTCAGCCTCCCAAGGCGTTTAGGGCATTTTAATGCTAAAACATTACATGTTGTTTACCTGAAATTCAAATTTAACTGGGCATCCTGTATTTTTTTTTTGACAACCTACACTTGGCCCATCCTCACCACAAAGTCCGGAGGGATCTCTTCCTGCTGCCTCCCCAAACCCGTCCCAGACTCTCTTCTGCAAAGTGAGGGCTCTTGCCAGGTGGCCCTCCCACTCACTCCCCTCCAGTCTGGCCCCTGCCGGCCTAGCTCTCCGGGCTCACACCTCCTGTATGTATGCCTCCTCCTGCCACCTCCCTTGGACCTTTCAGGGTAGGGACTGCCCAAGCCCAAGAGAAGCCTGGGCCCTCTCCATGTGCTACTGGGCACCAGAGTCCTCCCATCTAGAGCATGCAGAGTGCTGTGTCCCTTTTCCGACCTCTCCTCTCGGCTCCCGAGAACAGGGTCCGAGCCTCACAAGGTCTTCAAGCCCTGGACCTCCCACTGGGCCACACACACCCGCAGTGTACAAGCAATGCTTCTGGGTGAATCCATTCACCCATCAGTTGGCTTGAACTTGCCTTTGGGGCTGAAGCCAAAGGGACAGTGGTGGTGGAGTGGCAGCAGCAATGACAGCTGCCGTCAGGTCACGTCAGCCAGCAGGGTGGCAGCGTCTGGGCTGGTGATTCTAAAGGTGACGATGAAACTGTGGAAGTGGTAGTGTTGGATGGAGTGGTGGACGGGCGGGGTGATGACAGTGGTGGGATACTGGTCATCAAATGGTGACGATAGTCATCACACTGGGTCACAGACATGGCATGCACTAGTGCTGACCATTGAGCCAGGAAGAGGTCTCTGGTGCCACTGGGGAAGGGTCTGTGGGCTCTCCAGACCTATTCTGAGTTGGTAGGCATCCCTCTGCCACCCCAGGCAGGACTCAGACACACTCTCAGATGGAATCAAGGCAGGAGCTGCAAGGAGAGGGGGCGGCCCCCGCTGCCCAGCTTCCTGAGGGATATGGCACATGGCAAATGAGTAAGGCCAGAGTCAGACATCGGCTCACTCCTGGGACCAGCCTGAGCCAAGAGTGCTGGAAGTTATCAGCTGTGAGGAGAGGTCTCTCTCGGGAAGGAGGTGATCTATGGACAACGCAGGAGCCTTGTCTTCAGTTTCAGGATGAGGAATGAGGAAGAGGCTTTAAAAACACCAACACCTCAAATCAACCTGAACCTACTTGCTGCTACCCAAGAGCTACCTGGATTCAACTCTCCTCCACGCCCAGAAATAGGCCCACCCCCCATATGCCAAGAAACTGTGTCCTAGCAGCCATGTAATCAGGAATAAGGGTATCCGTTATTTGCATATTTTGTTTTGTTTTTCACCCTGAGTGTGGCAGAGTGGGGTGTCTCAGACCAGTAGGCCTCCTATCCTGCCCTTCCTGCCACCCCTATGCCCAGAGCACTTATTTAGGAGCTAGCTTGGGAGACGGGGCACCTGTGAGCACAGCCCCTTTACAGGAAAGCCGGGTGGATGAATGGCTGCAGCTCCTGAGGACCAACCTATGTGGGGTCACCCCAACCTCCCAACTCCTGCCCTGAGGCCTGGCACAGAGGAGGCCACCCACAGATGTCCCCAGAAAGCCTCAGACCCATGCTCCAGCCTCCAAACCATAGGGTCTCCAAACTCGGCCCTCAGTGAGGTGGATTCAGAACGATGCCAGCTCTCAGTCCACTGCACAGATGGGAACTCCAGGGCTCGGGGATCCAGTGGTTCAAGGTCAGTGTTTGGAGGAGTGGACAGAAGCAGGACCTGAACCTGTAGTCTGCCTTCATGTCTACATTCGCTCGCTTGTCACCACTGCTCTACCCTACCCCGGGCACAGAGTACCTGGGGCCGCTCACTCACCCAGGACTACTGAAGGCAGTGCACAAGGCAGAGGCCTGCACAGATGAGATTATCTGGAGATATGAGGCTGGGAAGGGAAGTAATTTACCTGGTAAGTGATTCAGAACATTATGTTTAGATTGGAACAAACATATCTATATTATGAATGCAGAATGGATTGTTAAGATGTAACAAGAGATGACAAAGAAACACCAAGCCACAAGGTTGCAGCTCCAGGAGGGGCTGACCCCACTCTTGAGCCAACTGTGAGCAAGCTCAGGAGCATTGCCTCCCACCCTGTGCCCACTGTTCTCGTCTCTCAGCCCCAAGTGCAAATACAGAGAAGATGCCAACCATGGGGCCAACTTGGACCAACGGTATGAATTCTTCCCTTCTCTACCTCCTTCCCACCTTGATGGCTGTGTTGTGCTGTCTACATGGCCCCACCCATGAGCATTTGGCCACATATGAAGGGCAAGGAGTGTGCATGATAGAGAAAAAAAATGGATGAATAAATGGAGGATGGATGGGTAGATGGATGGATGAATGGATGGATGACAGACAGACGGACGAATGATGGATGGATAGAGGGATTATGGGTGGATGGCTGGATGAGTAGATGGATCAATGACAGATGAATGAACGACGGATAGATGGATGAATAGATGGATGGATGGATGAATGGGTGGATGACTGATGTATGGATGAATGGATGATGGACAGATGCATAGATGGATGAATGGATAGATGGGAGGATGGATGGATGATGGATAGATGCATGGATGAATGATGGATAGATGGACAGATGGATGGATGGATGGATGATATATGGATAAATGAATGAATGATATAGGATGGATGATGGTGGATGGATGTATGGGTGGATATATGGGTGATGGAAAGATGGATGATGGATGGATGAATGGATGGTTGGATGAGTGGGTGGATGGATGGATGAATGGGTAGATTTTTGGACGTGCAGATAGTTGAAGGATGGGTGGATGGTGGATGGATGTCATGTGTAGGGATTGTGAGGAGAACAGAACAGTGGAGACGGCTCTTCTCCCACACACGCCACAGGGCAACCCTGTGACAACTCAGGTCGCTGTTGTCTCTCTGGTGTTCTCTCAGACCATGGAGCGGGAGGATATCCTCAAAAACAGAACTGTGTACATGAGGTCACTTCTGAATTCTCACCCCAGCTATGTCATCACAGAGAACCTCCATTTTTCCCAGTTGGGGTGACATAAAAGAGCTACCACCAGTCTTCCAGCCTCTAACACGTGACCAGAACTTGGCATCCCATAGGTGTCGCTGGGGACAAGTTGCCTTATTGACGGATGCACCCTCCCTTGGTACCCAGAAGAGCAGATGGGAAAGCCTTGGGAAGCAGCAGGGCTTGTGGTCCTTGAACTTGTCTGCCCCAGAATCATTTGTGCAAAGGATGCCTTAGACAGAGCCCTGTGGGAGGGTTATGGGCACTGGGCTGGGGAAGAGTGCATGAGAAAAACTAGATCTTGCTGCTTTCTTTTTCTTTCTTTCTTTTTTTTTTTTGAGTTGAAGTCTCACTCTGTCACCCAGACTGGAGTGCAATGGCCACTTCCAGCCACCACAACCTCGACCTGCTGGGCTCTGGTGATCCTTCCGCCTCAGTCTTCCAAGTAGCTGGAACTACAGGTGCGCGCTACCACACCCGGCTCATTTTTTTTTAATTTATTGTAGAGATGAGGTCTCGCCAAGTTGCCCAGGCAGGTCTCAAACCCATGGGCTCAGGCAATCCATTCACCTCAGCCTCCCAAAGGCGCAGGATTACAGGTCGAGCCACCGAGCCTGGCTACCTTGCCGCTTTCTATCTCTTCTCCATTAGCAAGTGAGGCATCCTTGTGGATACAGATGCATGCACCGTCCTGGCCCTGCCTTTCCAGGTCCTTAAAGAGGCAGTCTTCCTGCTGGATGAGCCTCAGCAATCCACATGCTCAAGTTCACCCCTTCCTGGCTGCGGGCTGGGATGCCCAGTCCCTACACAAGGAGCTAATGGTGCCCACTTATGCAAGGGGATGTAGCCCCGCGCATGAACCTGGCTCTATCAGTGCCCACCACGAGGTCAGCTATTGCTGTTACCATGGAGAAAAACAAGTCCCCTGGGACACAGGTGCCCCTGCTTGCAGCCCCAACCAGACCTCCCTAAATTCAGCTATACCAGCAGGATGCAGATGCTCCGTGCTCGAGGCCCCAGCGCACCAGCATGATCTGGGATCTTCGAGGCAGATACTCTCAGGACAAGGCTTTTTCTCTGGTTGATCTTAAGCAAATTCCTTAAGCTCCTGGAGCCCTGCTAGACGGGTGTGAGGATTGAGTGGGATAAAGTCTGCCGGACACACGCTCAATATGTCTCACTAAGTGGACAGTGAGTGAAGAGCCAGGAAAGAAAACTCGAATCCCCTCCCAGTCCTGAAGGCCAGCCCTGTGAACTCAGCCCAGCCCCCCAGTGCATCACGTGCAAGCCTGGTTCATAGTAGGCGCTCAATAAATGTGCGTTGAACTGAACTGAAGGGGAAAATTGACTTTCTTCTGCCAAATGCCGCCCGGAGCCCTCTGATCGATAGTGGCCACCACTCCCTTCTGCTTTATTAAGTGGCTGCACTGTTTGTGCTCGTGGCAGCAAAAGGAATGGAGAGGGCACCTCTGATTCTGCTGGCATCATGATGTTATGCCAGTGCACCAATAGAGCCTGCAGATGGCACCAGCTGGGGGGTGCAGCACAGACAGCCCCCCCCTGCACTCGCGGAATGCCTGGGTGACCGGAAGGAGGCATGAACAGGACGGGTTCCCGGCCCCACCTGCAGGAAGCCCAATCCGGAGGGCAGGCACACATTTTCCAAGACTGCAGGCAGGTATGGTGAGGGCTGGGGATGAGCCATCCACCCAGCAACGGGGAACCAGGAGGGCTCTGCTGGGCCTACCCTCACTAGTGCCTGGCAGGCTGGAGAGGACTGGCTGCGCATCCCCCTTGGGCTTCTCTCTAGCTGCCCCTCTTGCTTTCTCCTGGTGTTCTGCCACCAGGGGCGACCCCAGCGCCCTTAGCCACTGCCCCAGGCCCTGACCTGGACATCCCAACGGACCTGAGGGTCCTTATAGATGTTTCTCAGCAGAGTATTGGGGACCTCTGTCCAATACTCCCCCAGCCTCCTAGCCTTCATCTTGAGGGCAGTCCTCATCTCTGAGACCTTTCTGTCTCCCCCAAGTATGCACTTGTAGTGGCCACACACCAGGAGCTGGGACAGGTTGAGGAGCAGACAGGGACCCCCCCAGAACACTTGGGGAGGGTGGGGGTCAACAGAGCTTTGTCCAACACTACAAGTCCGCCTGCAGGGGGAATCTTGGAGGTCCCTAAGTGCCTGGGGCCTGGGAGGGTCGTCTGGGCTGCAGATGGTAAAGGGATGCTTCTATTAAGGAATGAATGATGTCAAATGAGAAGACAGGCGGGGGGGTGGGAGGGCTTCACTGAGGTGGGCCGTCGGCAGGAGCCTGTGGCAGCAGAGGAATCAGCCACGAGGGCAGGGGGCAGGAAAAAGGCTGGTGGCAAGCAGGTGCCAGCTGCTCCTGCTGCAGGGTGCCCCTGTTCTGCCATCACACCAGGAGACCGGCTCTGGGCAAGGCCTATGCTGAGCTAGGGGTGGGGGCACTCCCATTTTCTAGGACACCTACAGGGACACAGGTCTGCCTTCCCAGTCAGACTGTGCACTCTGAGGGTAGTGGTGCCTTCCCAGCCTCCATGCCCAAGGGGCACCTGTCCCCCTGTTGGGGCCCCAAAAGAATAAAGACAGCCACGAGCCCAGCCCTAGCTCTGTCATCTGAGGGACCTCTTCTCCAGTGGGTCCATTGGTGCCCTGGCATAACCCCTGCCCTGAACCAGCTGTGCTGTTTCCAGATGATCAGGGCTCAGGCCGGCAGACGCCTCTCTGCCTTGGCCATCGCCACTAGCCAGAATGGAAGGGAAATCCTGGGGTGCGGGAGGGGTGAGAAGGGGCCCCTGCCTGGGAGCAGCTGTCCCATCTCCCAAAGCTCCTTTCCGGTGTTTAATTTCCCCCACTCCAGCCCCTCGAAGATTCATGCAAATCCCAGCTGCCAGATTGTTCTTTAATGTCAAACACAGGCAGGATGAATGTCAGATTTGGTCTCAGCCTCAGTCAATAACACTTGATAGAATACTTTGTAATTTCCTCTGAAGCCAGAGGCTTCAGCTTTTCAAGCCCACTGCTCAATAAATACTTCCTGGCTCTGCACCCCCTCCTGCTTGCTGTCCTGTCCCCCAACTTGGTGACAGCTGCAGGGTCCTTCAATGTCCTCCTGCCTCCACCACACACACACACACACACACACACACACACACACACACACACACACACACAGCTTCTATGGAACCAGGAATGAGGTGAACACACTCTGATCAATAGAAGCCCTATCACTGCCACCTCATCCTGTCCTCACCTTCGACATTGTCACACTGCCCCTCAAGTCATCCTCTTCCTCTCACAGTTACCACGGTCACAATGTCATCCCCTCCCCACAATCACCCCAGGCCCACTAAGACCTTTGACACCATGTGGCCAGGGGTCCTGGTGCCCACCAATCTGCCTTGGTTCACTATTAGAGAAAAGAACCAAAAGGAATCACTCTTGAACTTGGCAAAAAAAAAAACCCTCAATTTAAAAATGGGCGAAGGACTTGAATAGACATGTCTCCAAAGAAGATGTACAAATGGCCAATAAAGCCAGGCTCGGTGGCTCAGCCTGTAATCCCGTGCTTTGGGAGGCTGAGGTGAGTGGATTGCCTGAGCCCGCGGGTTCGAGACCCGCCTGGACAACTTGGCGAGACCTCATCTCTACAATAAATCAAAAATTAGCTGGGCATGGTAGTGCACACCCGTAGTCCAGCTACTCGGAAGGCTGAGGTGGAAGGATCACCTGAGCCCAGCAGGTCGAGGCTGTGGTGGCGGGAGCGGCCACTGCACTCCAGTCTGGGTGACAGAGTGAGACTCCAACTCAAAAAAAAAAATGACCAATAAGCACCAGAAAAGACGCTCACCATCACCAGTCACGGGGGAAATGCAAGTCAGATCCCAGTGAGATGCAACATCACACCCACTAGGACCACTCTTAAAAAAGAGAAAAGAAATAGTGCTGGCAAGGATGTGGAGGAACTGGAATGCTCATGCCCCATGGGTGGGAGTGTAAAACGGTGCAGTTGCTGTGGAAAACGGTGCAGTGGTTCCTCAAAAAATCAAACATAGAATCACCATATGATCCCGCCATTCCACGTCTGTGTGTATATTCAAATGAATTGAAAGAGGGACCAGGAACAGATACTTGTATGTTTTATGTTCATAGCAGTGTAATTCACAATAGTCAAACATTGGAGCAGCCCAAGTGCCCATCCACAGATGGGTGGATAAGCAAAATGTGGTGTATGCAGACAATGGGAGATTATTCAGTTTTTAAAAAGAACGAGATTCTGGCACATGCTACAATGCGCATGAACCTTGAGGACATCATGCTGAGCAAAATAAGCCAGATGCAAAAGGACGAATAATATGTGATTCCATTTGTGTGAGGCTCCTAGAAGAGTCAGATCCCTAGAGACAGAGAATAGAATGGTGGGTGCAGGGGCAGGAGGAAGGAACGGGGAGTTTGTGTCTCATGGGGACGGAGTTTTATGAAATGAAAAGAGTTCTGGAGACAGGGTGGTGATGGTTGCATAGCAATGTGAATGCACTTAGCACTACTGAACTTAAAAACGTCTAAGATGAGAAACTTAAGACGTATTTTAGAACAATTTAAACAGAGAGCGTTTCGGTCCAGCCTGACTTTAGCACATGATCCACTACATAAGTTACAGTTAAAATCCAAATGAACTTCAGTGGTCAGTAGGCAGAGCGAGACACTGAGGGGTCATAGGTAAGGAGAGTGAATGCTCTCTCCTTAGTGAATCCGAGGCTCCCAGGGGAGGCAGGCAGGGAGAGGCCCAGGACAGCAGATGTCCTCTCCTTTGTGAATCCAAGGCAAGAGGCAGGTGGGAACAGAGTCCCAGGCCTGCGGATGTCTCTCCTTAGTGAAGCCAAGGCTCCCAAAGGGGACAAGTGGGAAGACAGCCCCAGGGCCCTGCACCCACAAGACGGCCAGCAGATTTGCTGAGCCTGTCTTTGGAAGTCCATTACGCAGTCAGCCGTAGGAGCTATGATGGTCACAGAAAGATGGTGTGGACGTGTTCAGGGAAGTCAAACCCCAGATTGACCTGGGTCCCCCCAAGGGGCTGATGGTACTTTGCCTGCCCAGGCCCATGGCCCCTCTTCTCACCAAGACAGTCAAAAGGGTCTTGCTTTCCCCAGACAAGGGGCCAGTACCATCTCAGGTTGGCCAGTCAGATGCCCTCTCCCAGGTGTTCTCAACATGGGGCGGTCACCCCACCAGGGGCCCTGAGAAGTGGCTGGGTTCCTGCTGCCTCAAACCCAAGGATCCCTGCCCCTCCTGGAGCCATTTCTTTGGTCTTTCCTCAATTCTAAGCTACCCAGAGCCTCCCAGTTCCTGCCCTTCCTGCAAGAAAAGCAGTTTCTGCGGCTTGCACCCATGAGTCCAACCGGTGGAGCAGTTGAAGGTCACAAATGGAGAGGTTGCAGAGTGTTTGACCCCACTAGGCATTCACATGTTGATGCCACATAACCAGTTCCAGGAGATCCAGGAAAAATGAGCATGTGCTGGCATAGC
Source organism: Cephalopachus bancanus (assembly GCA_027257055.1). Classification (NCBI taxonomy): domain Eukaryota; kingdom Metazoa; phylum Chordata; class Mammalia; order Primates; family Tarsiidae; genus Cephalopachus; species Cephalopachus bancanus. The sequence continues at coordinate 6,223,715 of JAPVLO010000072.1, forward strand.
CAGGAGGGCTTCCTGGAGGCAGGCAGTGAACTCCTTGGGACAAAAGCTACAGTTTAGTTAGCTCAGTGTTCCTGGCATGTGGTAAGGACCACAGCAGGCTTTTCCAGTGGATGAGGCTCCATTGGGAGGAAAGGGCTTTTGGGGAGCCACCCTGTCCTCTGTGTCTTCCTACACAAGTCTCCATCCAGTCCCTTGGCAGCACCCCCATGACAGGGAGAAATCGAGAACTATTGCAGGCCCTGTCCCGAGGGCTGTCACCTGCCTCTGAGACCACCGGTGCTGACCACAGCAGCTGGCAAGTGACTCACTCGGGGCCGGCACCCCATGAAAAGACAGTGCCAGGTACAGGCCCAGGTGGCTACCTCTCCGTCCTGCAGGCACATTCAGGGACTGTCCCAGGACACTCGGGGACCTGGCGGCCACTTCTGTCGGACCCCACCTGTCCTGCCCTCTCCCACTGCCCTCAAGTGCCCTTTGTCTCACACCTGGCCCCCGCCTCCGCCCCTTCACTGTCCTGCTGGGAGCCACCACTCTCAGCCTGCATCAGGCTCACCAGCTGCAGGCCCTGCCTCCTACAGGGTCCAGCCCTCAAGCCCCCAGCCTGCCGATCTCATGCTCTGAGCCACATCCGCCCAGGGGTCCCAGTCCCAGGCCACTCCCCACCCCTTCCTGGACCCTGGTCCATCCCCTGTGGCCTCTCCGGCCACCTCTTGCCCACCCTAAGGTCGGCTCCGGGATCTCTGTCTTCGGAGGCCCCATTCCTCCATCATCCTGTGTCCCTGGCACCACAGCCATCACACTGGGCTGCGAGGGAAGGTTCCCCCCCACAGGGACTGTCCAGATCCAAGCCTAAGAGCTCCTGGCTGGTACCTGGGGCCTTCAGGAAAAGGATCTGTGAGAGGCAGGAGTGATAAGCAAGTAAATTACAGACCTCCAGTTGCCAGGCCCTCCTCCTTTCTCAGCGCTCTCCCTGGTGTCTGGCCCCAGGGAGGGGTCATCCACGAGCTGTGCGGAGCAAGTGCAGGCTGGTCGGAGGGTGGGGCACCAGAAGGAGAAAGCTCTCACACAGGAGGGGAGTGGCCTGTGCCAGTCCGGGCCTGATGGGAGGAGGTGTTTCAGGCAGGGGGAAGGGAGTGAAAAGGCTCGAATCCTAGAGTAGGTGGAAGAATATGAGAGGATGCTTCTGGAAGTCTGGGGGAGGGGTACATGGAGGCAGGAGAAGGTGTATCTGTCTGTGATGGGGAAGACTATTCTGGGGCTGGTGGGAGGATGGTGGAGAGGAAGGAAGAGCAAGTAGTCTACTGCACTAGTCCAAGCACCTGGGCTGGCCTAGCCTGGAGCATGAGGCCACATGGTGCAGAAAGTCTCTGTGACTACCAAGGCAGCTCCCAGAGGACCCCCTGCTTGCTCTCTCCAGGAGCCTCTGAGGCACCAGGAGCATGGCTCAGCAGCAGCAAACACACCTTATGTCTCCTCCTAATGGTAGCTCCTGACTGTATTCGAGGACCCTGACCCTGGAGGTCAGAAGCTTATTCTGCACCTGGGCCCAGACGGGGGATCTGGAGACCCACCCAGGGAAAAGGGGGGAAGGAGGCTAGGAAGCCCTACCAGAGGGCAGGGCCACATCTGTTCCACCCGTGGTGCAAAGAAGCTGAGAGGCTCTGGAAATCAGAGCCCAAAGTGCTGGGCCACCCTCAGGCCTCAGTTTCTCCTACTGTGCTTGGAGGCTCAGTGTGTGAACAAGGAGGGACTGTGAGTGGACATGGGGAGCATCTGCCTCAGGGCAGCGGGGCCTACCTTGGGCCCCTCCCTGAGAAGGCAGGGTGGCATCACTCCCAGGCCCCCCTGTTAAGGCCCTCCACCCTCAGACCTGCCGCTGCCAGGGCCTGGGTCTGCCTCCTCCACTGCCTGCTGCTAGGCCCAGCACCCTCCCCTCCCCACCCCTCTGTGCCCAGAGTAAACGCCCAAGAGACACGAGTGGAAGGAATGAGTGAATGAAGAAAACGCCTCCAAGCCAGGGCTGGGGAGGGAGAATTGGGGTCTCTAGGCCCTAGAAACAGAAGGAAGCGGCCAGACGCATGGCCTCCATCCTGCACCGGCCCAGACTCCCAGCCCTCCAACACTTGGGTCACTTCACATGGCAAGAGCATTTACTGATTAAACATTAAGTGAGCACCTACTGTGTGCAGAACAGTGCTGGGCCAGACCCAGAGCCTTGAAGGATGCACAAGAAGGTGTGACCAACCACCACAGACTCTGGATCATAGACACAAATAGTCCTCCCTCCCACCAGCTGTGTGACCTCAGGCCAATTCCTTTATCTCTCTGAGTCTCAGTTTTCGCCTCCATAAAATGGAGATAATAGCAGGCATGCCATCGGGTCAAGGAGAGGATAGAAGGCCATGGGTGAGGGAAGGCCGGCTCCCCCCAGCATTCGGCATCTAGTGCAGAGTGGCCAGAGGGGCAGGGGAGCCTGTGGGAAAGGGCCTGGCAGGCTGACCACAGAGTGGAGGCTTGGCCCGTCAGTAATAGGGAGTCATGGAAGGCGTTGGAGCTAGTGAGGGACACATCTGCCTCTTCTCTACACACTCCTGGGGCTGCAGCTGCTGTGCTCTTCTTCACCTGACACCCTGGCCTGAGCCACATTGGCTCCTTTCTGGGGTGGGGAGCAAGCCCTTCTGTTTTACCCTTTCTGGAGCACATGGTATGAGTGACTAGCACGGCACTGAAGGGCAAGGCCTGGGGTGGCCGACTGGTCACTGGGCTCCTTGAAGCCCAGGTTTTCTCATCAGTATCACAGGAAACTGTATTAGGGCTGACCAAGGCCACATGAGCTCGCCTGCCCAGCCTTTCTCCCCAGCTGGGAGCCCGAGAAGCTTCCAGAAGAGGCACATTGTCTGCCATCAGAGGGAAAGTCCAAGTGTTGTCCTCCACAGTCAAATCCTTCTGCTTAGCCGGGCTCGGTGGCTCAGTCTGCAATCCCAGCGCTTTGGAAGGTTGAGGTGAATGGATTGCCTGAGCCCGTGGGTTCGAGACCCGCCTGGGCAACTTGGTGAGACCTCATCTCTACAATAAATCAAAAAATTAGCCGGGCGTGGTAGCGCGCGCCTGTAGTTCCAGCTACTTGGAAGGCTGAGGCGGAAGGATCGCCGGAGCCCAGCAGGTCGAGGCTGCGGTGGCCGGAAGCAGCCGCTGCACTCCAGTCTGGGTGACAGAGTGAGACTCCAACTCAAAGCAAAAACAAAAACAAACAAACAAACAAAAACCCTGCTTTTCTGGGGGCATTGGCTGACAGGTCCCCAGGACACATACCTGGGGAAGTCAGAAGCCCCGCCCCCAACCCCAGGCCTCGGCTTGATGATGAGAAATTAAAGGACCGCAGGGGGAGGGTCAGGCCCCAGTTAGCTAGCTGGGAGATGTCAAATGGGGCATTTATGGTGATGCTTCCACAGTCTGAGGAGGGTGAGCGTCTTTAGGATTCAAAGTGCAACTCCCGAAACAATCAAGGTTCATCAGAGACAATGTATGCAAATTCATTTAAATGACTTGGGAGGGTTTGGGCGGGGCTTTTCCAAAGGCAGGCAGTGGGGGAGGCTCTATAGGGGCAAGGGGAGGAGAGGCCTGCATTAAGTCTCCCAGAGCAGAGGCTGGGCAGACCCGCCACCCACACCCAACCAGAGGGGACATGAGACCTGTAAGGTTATCCTTCTTCTCAGGACTTCTCCTGCCTCTAGGGAGCTCGATTTGGACGCATTAGATTCTCGGGCCCGCTGTGCTAGCCAGTGTAATAAAGTGCCACTTCCTATAATAGTCTCGGTGTCACGATCTCTCTATTTTTCCTGCTACAATAGTCCTACCTTCCCCATGAAGGATGCTTCCTCCAGGAAGTCCTTGTCTGTCCTGTATCCCTGCTCCTGTGAGGTTAAGGCTGTCGTGGCATTGTTCTTTACCTATTATCTCTTCTACTGGATAGTAAACCCAAGAGGGCAGGAGCCCTGACTGCCCTGGCCCCTCAGTCCCTGCGCCCTGTATGGTGGCTGCACATCGGAGGGACCCAGTGCACCTTCACAGAATGAAGGCGCCAGTGAAGAAGAAATGCCTTCAATAAATGTGTACTGGACTAAGGAGTGAATCATTCCTCTCTTGCCAAAACCAGCTGGTGAAAGAGCTAATATAGTGCCCATTTTATAGGTGAGGAAACAGACCCAGAGCCAGGCAGCAACTTTCCAGGGTCGTGGTTTGGGGAGGCAGTGTGTTTATTGGGCTATGAGCTGGCATTACACTCTCCCTCTTCAACTTAGCTGTTGCGCTCACTTCTCTCCCCTAAGACCTCTCTCCATCTATAATGGGGAAACACAACTGTGAAGAGATGAACTGTGTCCCCACGATACCCATACCTTCCTAGGTTGCAGTCCTACCCCCAGTACCTGGCTTTGGAGACAGGGTCTTTACGGTGGTATTTATGTTAAAGCGAGGTCAGCAGGGTAGGCGCTGACCAACCTGACTGGTGTCCTCACAAGGAGAGGAGCTTAAGACACAGACACGCACAGAGGGATGGCATTGAGGACACAGGAAGAAGGCAGCCGTCTGCAGGCCAAGGAGAGAGGCCTCAAGAGGAACCAGCCCTGTCGGGACTTCAGCCTGCAGAGCTGTGAGGAGAACACTTCTGTTGTGTTCGTTGCCAGGCCTGTGGGACCGGCCTGCGGGACTGTCCGGCACCCTGGGCCGACTCACCCAAAGACATGCCCGACGGGGATGGGGTGGGGACTCCAATGGAAGGATATGACAAGGGAGAAGCCAAGGATGGGAGCGGGCAGCAAGGAAGCGGATGGAGCCAGGGAACAAACCTCTCTTGCCAGCGAATTTAACATGAATTAATTTCCATCTCGGTTTAAGCAGACACGTATCAGAACAGCTGGCACCTGCACGTGCCGTCTTAGCCTGGCCATTCTGAACCGTTCAGAGGATGACCCCGAGACGAGTGGTGGAGCCCGGGGACCAGTGAGGACTTGCTCATGACCAAAGCAAGGCTGCAACGAGGACTCACACCTGGAGGCTGAGCCCCCGGAAGCACAGACAGGGATCCTCGTAACAAGGGGGCATCCCAGCTTCTGCACACCCAAGTTGTACCATCCTTCATCTAAGGACTGCCAGCCCCAGGGCCAGCCCCAGTCAACAGAGAAAAGACTCTCATGACACCCCGATCAGGAAGACTCTCTTATTTGCCATGATACTAGCTGGCTGTCCATGGCTTGGGGCCTCCCAGAACCGGGCAAGGGAGGCAGAAACCGTCAGAAGACAGACGAGAAAAGCATCCACATCACCTTGAACCCAGACAGAAGAGTCCACCCCTCTCTGCAGCTGACAGCCCAGCCATCCGCAGTAATTAACATGGAGCCGTTGACATCTAAATAATATAACAGTTATCATAAATAATACGCGGCCGTGATGAAGACCAAGTTATTTATAAAAGAATTAATAATCACACCCTGAGTGTGCGGGTGAGTATTCAGCTTCATCAGGGACACTGCCCAGATTCCTGATCTGAATTTCTACGGGGAATAATGAGTCTCCTTAAGAAGACAAAGACCTTGAAGTTTCCTCCGCTATTTACAAACTAATTCCTGATAATGAGGAAATTAACGTGGAGAGTCAAACTTGGAGCCCCCGTGTTGGAAGGAAGGCAGGAGAGGGGTCCAGCCCTGACATCCCGGCCTGGTGAGGGCCACAGAGAACCTGTTAGGGCCTCTGGCATGGTGACTAATTAAGTGAGTTATTAAACCGAAAGGCCAAACTCGTCTTGAGAATACAAATGCACAAATAACTCAGAGACGGGAGATTGATGGGACCTTCACTGCAGGGACCTGGGCCCTCCAGAACAGACAGTCTGAGCTAGACCTGGAGGCATTTCTGGGTCAGGTGAGCCCCTGGGAGAGGAGCCGGAGCGTCCAGGAGGCAGGCGGGTCTCAGGTCAGGGACAGGCCAGTGCTCGGTCTGGGCCCAGATCAGGGACCTTTCTTCTGGAAGGGTCTGACTTCTTGCATTGTGCTGCTTTGAAGCCCCCCATCCCCGACTCCTCCCATGGGGTCTCCTGGGCCTGCACACCCGGCTGACACACCATCCTGGTCTCTTAGAGCAGGAAATCAAAACACCACACTCTGGGAGGCTCAGACAACAGAAGTTGACTGCCTCACGGCTCTGGAGGCTGCAAGTCCAAGCCCAGGCCTCAGCAGGGTTGGCTATGAGGGAGACTCTGGCCAGGCCTCTCTCCTGGCTTTTTCTGGAGCTTTGCCAACCATCGTTGTCATTCTTTAGCTTCTAAAAGCTTCACCCCACTCTCTGCCTCTATCTTCCCTGCGTGCGTGTCTGTCTCCAGATTTCACTCTTCTGTAACCGTGGACTCGGGCCCACCCTAATGACATCATCTTCACTCCTTACATCGGCGGCGGCCCTATTTCCAAATAAGGTCACATTCTGAGGTGTGGGGATTGGGTCGTCCACATGCAAACCTGGGGGACACACTTCAGCCCATGACATCCCCCGTGGTCATAGGCTCCTGAGCTTGCAGCCTCAGCAGCCCAGCCATTTGAGAAGACCAGAACCAGTCCCAGTCTCCCGCTGGGAAGGAGACCTCCTGGGCTGGGCAGGGCCGGCCGGTGGGGGAGCCATTGGTAGGGGTTAGGGTGGAGGTGGTGTTTCTTCATCTGTCTGTCTTTTTCCTCACATAGAAAAGTCGATTCTCAGACCACAGAGGATCCTTTCTTCTTTTTTCTTTTTCTTTTCATTTCAATAGCTCTAGTAGGTTACATGGCTGCATAGTCTAGTGACAAAGAAACCTGGGCTGTAAGTGCACCCACTACCTCCACCCTGCACATCGTACCCGATAGGAGATACTTCACTCCCAGACAGGGATGCTTGACGCAGCCTGGCCTGGAAGGCCACCCAAGCAGTGATTCTTCCCTTCCCGACTGTGGACAGTGTCCCCCAGCACCTGCGGGCACCTGGAGCCAGGGAACTCCCTCCCTAGGGCGAGGGTCTGAACATGTGCTGGCACCAGCTCTGCCTCCGGTGCCCGCAGGAACGTCCTGGTTTGATCTTCCTCACACAAGAGAGGCCTTGTTCCCAGTTTACAGGCCCAGGCCCAGAGAGGTCGAGGGAGGTGCCCAAGATCACACAGCCAGCTGCAGAGTGGGATGTGTGTGGCCCCTGACTCCAGGCAGACACTTAAGCCTTAGCCTGACCTTCTGCCCAGCACCTACCAGATGCCCTTCCTCCACGAGCACCCAGCTCTCCCTCCCTGAGGTATTCCCAGCTCTGAGTTCGCCATCTGTGAAACGGGATGATAGGACCCGCGTCCCCAGGCCAGTGAAGAGCCAGAAACAACTAGCGCCTCTCTCTTGGGGCAGCCTCCCAGACATCCTAAACCTGCCTCCAGGGGACCATAAGGAATACCCGTGTCCCTGTCTGGGAGCATTCACCACTCCAGGAGCATTTATGGAGCACCGACTGTGTACCGGACTCCCCGGGTGGCAGGGCCCAGCCCTTTCTGCACTGCGGCCGGGGGATTTGCAGAGCATCAGGCGAGACACCCCCGTTCCCAATCATTTCGCTCATTGTCGCACTTCATTTCTGTTCCCTCGGTTGGGGCTGCCTGCTCAGCGCCGAGCGTTCTATTTCAGCTCACAACATTTATAAAAATGCATCCGAAAGCCCTGGCGCTGCAATCTGGAGCTAACCTGCCTCACGTCCTCAGACAAAGGCTCCGGAATACTAATTGAAAAGTGATTAATTATATCCACGGAGCCCCCTCTCCTTGCTGGTGGCCCCGTGCTCTCTCGCTCTCCCTAACTGGGCTGAAGACAGTCAGGGGAGTTGTGTGTTGTTTTTCGCTTCTTTTTCTTTTTTCTTTTTTATTGCTGAACTGGTTTTAGTCTCATTTAGTTCTCATAAGGGAGAGTTTTGAACCTTGACTCACATTTCAACTCTGGGGGCAGATCTACCTGTCATCTGGACAATTCCTGCCCCACTCAGACACTGCGTTTCCTCCTTTGAACGGCAGGGCTCCTGGTCCTGGGGGACTTTGGGGTGGGGCCTGCTGGGACTCAAATCCTGGTCTGGCCCCCACATGGGCTCCTTGTCTCCTTCCTGCTCTCCTCACGCACTGCAGCCTCACACACATTCCACCTGCGTGTCTTACAGGATTCTGCTCAGAGCTCACCTCCTCCAGGCAGCCCGCCGGAGCCCTCCTCTCTGCTTCTCTAGTACCCTGGGCTCCTCCCTCATTGCTGCCCCAACAGTGTTGTGAGAGACGGTCACCCACTCTAGATTGTGAGTCCCTCGAGAGCAAGACCAGCATCCGACTGCCTCCCTTACCACAAAACTCACCACAGCTCCTGTATGTTCTGGGAGAGACGGGGCCAGCTCCTCACCCATCTGCGCCTGGTCCCCAAGACAGAGCCAAGAAAACATGAAGCATCTGAACAGAAGAACCTTGCACACAGTGGACGCTCAATCCATGACCGTCTACTCTGCCCACCCTCTCTGGTCCTCCTTGGGCCAGTCCCTTAAGCCTCTCTGGGACTCACTTTTCTCCCCCCTGGGGGCCACTCCCAGAACAGTGAGGAGTAATGAGACCACACATGCCACACACAGGGTGGCATACAGTAGGTGCTAAACAGATGTCCTCATCCCTTTCACCACCTTATCTTTTCCCATCTCCAGCCTCAGACTCCCAGGGTCCCAACACCCAGGGGTTTTCTTAAGCTACATCTTAGTGCCCCTGTGAGCCTGGACCCTGGGCTTGGGGAGGGTGAGGGCAAGGCAGGTCAAAGGTCTCACCGCCGACCCCGAACAAACTGTAGCTGTCAGTGAAGGCAGGGGTGCTAGCAGCGCTCAAGAACAGGCAGGAGGGACCCCAGAGCCCAGGAAAGACCGGGGGTGGAAGACTGTGCACAGGTGTAGATGTGCCCCTCTGGCAGGACTGCGTAAAGAGACCCCAGGAGGGTCAGTGAGGGGCAAGGGATGGAAAGATCTGGGGGAATGTATGGGCCGGGCCAGGGCCCGGTGCCCTCTCTCCAGACCCCCATTTTCACCCCAGAGCTCGGAGGGGCAGTTCAGCTGCTGGCTGCAGACGGGGGTCGCCGCAACGACCTGGAAGCAACCGCCTGATGGTGCTGTCCTGTCTTTGCTGTGTGGTCATCTCCAAGCCCAGGACGGCTCTCACTGCGCCCCTAATTACGAGAATCCTGAAATCCTGCCAGAATACAACCTTTGAGGCAGTTTTCCCCTCATTTAAATTCTTCCTTGACATTTGTACGACAGTGAACAAGAACAAAACACCCAGGAGGAAGCAAAGTCTGAAGTTGCAGAGTCTCCTTGTTGGAGGAGAAAGGGGGAGGAGAAAGGGGGGATCCTCAGACCACCCAGCTGCCAGAAAGGGGAGGCACGTGGAGAGGGGCAGCGTGGGCCAGCCAATGCGCCAACGCCTCTCGGCCTGGGTCTCCCCTAGTCCTTCAATAAGCCTCATTCTCCAGAGAAGAAAACCAAGGCTGAGCGGGTGAAACGACTGGGCTGAGAGCACACAGCTGGGAGCCTCCCCGTTTGTACTGGTTAAAAACAAACTCCCAGCCGGCTGGTCACAGTGGCTCATGCCTGTAATGCCATCACTTTGGGAGGCCAAGGAAGGAGGATAGCTTTAGCCCAGGAGTTCAAGACCAACCTGGACAACATAGAGAGAACTCGTCTCTACAAAAAAATGAAAAAATAAGCCAGGTGTGGTGGTGGGAGTCTGTAGTCCCAGCTACTTGAAAAACTGAGGCCAGAGGATCACCTGAGTTTAAGAGGTTGAGGCTGGATGAGCCGTGATTGTAAGAATGCACTAAAGCCTGGGCAATGGGGTGAGACCTAGACTAAAAAACAAAACAAAACAACAACCCCTTACAGGGCCCAGGATCCCAACAGGAGTGCTCACCGATGACTTGTTAAGTGAGACCCAATCAGCTGGCATTTCCAAAGCAGGAGGTCAGAGAGACTCCGATCTCTACTCCCCTGGGGAGGGCAGTACCACTGTGCTCCTTTGCAGGGGAAGGACATCAGACTTTGCACCCGAGAGTGGGGCTGAGTCTACTCTGGCTCTGTCACCTACCAGCCATGTGGCCTCAGGGAAGTCACCCAAATTCCCCAAGACTCAGTTTCCCCACTTGCTAAAGATAGGTGATAGTTCGACATCACTGAGTTATGAAAAGAAACTCAACTGGGCAAGGTTGGGCCTACCCTGGCACAGGGCTGCTGAAGTTGGGAGGCCTTGTCCACTGGTTTATTTGAGGTCAAAGAGCTGCATCCTAAGGGATCTTTGGGAACCATCTTCCACCGATAGTTGTGTTATGGTGATGCTTCAGGTGCTGACGAAGACCCCAGGGAGGCCTTGGCCAGCAGCAGACAGTCGGTGTGCCCACTGCCCTTCCTCTCATGCCCCATCCTCTCAGTGAGCTTGTATCTCTCCTCAGAGCCTCTGGGGTGGTGGTGTGAATGTCATACTGTCTTTGGACTCTGCATATGGCAAGGCAACAAGTGTCCATGGAAGTGAGAACTCCCCTCCACTGGGGGTTAGTGGCCTGGGGAAGGAATGGGTAGTGGCCAGACCTCCTGTGGGAAGTCAAGGGCCTTGGGCAGGGAGGGACCTCCACATTACCCTCCTGCTCTTGGCCAGGCCTGGATCTCAAAGAGGGAGACAGGGGGCTTGAAGGAGACCTATCCTGATCGTCCACACTTGATTCGGGGCAGGCCTGAGAGCGGCGACAGCTTACCTCAACCACATGGCCTCCAGCCAGGGCTGCCCTGGACAGTCTCCAGGAAGCCCTTTAAATATCAAGTCCCTGTCCCCCTCCCAGAGAGGCTGACACGGCTGGTGTAGGGTGAAGCCTGACCCTGGGTTCAGCTAAAGATGCAGGAAATAGGAGGTCCAACCAGAATCGTCAAAAGCGTCCCTGGTGACACTGGCACTGGTGACCCGAGGACCGCACCCCGAGACACTGAGCTGGTCCTGGTCTGTTCAGTGTGCCCATTTCCCTGTTGTGATCCATGAGGCTCCCACACTCAGCCTGGCTTGACTTGCTTTGAGTGGTGATGGAAGGTTCTGGGCCCTCTCTAAAGTCAGAAGGCACCTGGTGGCACATCTTCAGCACCCTGGTTGGTGATAGTGAGCGATGAGTTTCAGGGTAGTGGCTCTTGGGTGAGAGGTGGAAAGGTGAGGCTTTCAGTGCCAAGTGTGCATGACCCAGGTGGGGTTTCATCAAGAAAAGAGGCAGGACCTCCTCCTAGAAACCCATTTTCCCTGCCTCTGAAAAGTGCCAATTGTAGGCTTTCCCAGAGCCAGCACTTGACTCAGGCCACCAAGACTTCCCTGGACCTCAGCCTCACAGAAAGCACCCGACCCAGTAAGCAACAGTTGGTCCCACCAGGCTGCCTGGGCCTGAAACACTCCCACAAGGGCCTTCGATGGAGCAGAGGGCCTAGGAACACACACAGGTGGGACCTGGGGAGTCAGGATGACACAACAGCCAGGTAGCCTGGGAGACAAGAGGGGAAGGGTCCTGGGGCCTGGGTATCGGGAGGTCAGCAGTGGCCTTGAGGACCATGGACTCCATGGAACAAACACCTGACCAGGTGGACTCGGGAGCAAAGCAGACAGGAGAGGACGGCTGGGTGGGGAAAAGGACCCGGCATGGATCAAGAAGCCCAGGCCTCAGGTCATGGTTGACCAGGCAGGCGAGGTGGTGACCACCCTGCTGGGGCTGGGGGGCTGCAGGGCCTGGCACCCCACCGAACCTGCAGAGCCTACAAAGCGAGACAAGAGCTCAAAGCTGACTCTAAACCCCACGCTCCTCCTGGCGCTGGAGGGCTGCGGGCAGGGCCAGGGCCAGTAAGGCCGGGCGAGTGGCTGCAACTCTCCTCAAAGCTGCCTTCTGCCGCGTCGCTTCCCAGTCCCATGCAGCACGTTGAGTGCCTGCTTGTTTTTCTTCCCTTCCTTCGATACAATTATAGATTAATTAATTCTCGCCAAGCAATATCTGACCTACATCAGCGCCTCTGTAAGACGGCGGAGCCAGAAGAAAGAATCATCTGGCTATATAAAGACGCACGATCTATTTTAAAAGAAGGGCTGCGTGCGGGCGTCAGCTGCTCAGCAGCCCCGTTACATAAGGCTCATTCCGAGGCAGCGCACACCCTGTCGCCGCCACTCACGGCTCGGTAGCTCTGAACACGGGTTAATCGTCCGATCGCATGTGGCCTGCGGGAGGGACTCTGATGGGAGGATGCTCTCCCCGGGCACACACGCGAACGATTCACGCGGCTGCCCGATGCCTCCCCTCTGCCTCCCAGGCCCCATCAAAACACGGACCACACCCCCTTTTAATTGAAGGATCTTCCTGGTCAGGAAACACATCTCATTCATCTTGGTGTTCCTGGACACCCAGAGAGAGCCTGGGACATGGGAAGTATTGGTGTTAAAGAATTAAGGTGTGATGTAGAGAGAAGAGAATACACAGAGAGAGCCGGTTCTGCCAGGTGCTGTGATGCATGCCTGGACTCAGACTTCTCTCAAGCCCCCAAGATTGCTCTGTGGGGCAGGGTCACCAGGGTGGCCGGTAACTCTGGGTTGGGCCCCAGCAATTCTGGTACTCACACCCCGCATAATCCCCTCCCCTTTAGGTAGGCCGGACTTTGTGACTCAGGATTAGACTCTAGTGAGGCATGATGCAATGTCACTTCCAAGGTGAGTTCCCTAAAAGCCTGTGGCTTGCATCTCAGCTGTGCCCTCTCACCCTCTCCCTCTCTCTTGCATCCTGGAAATGCCAGCTGCTGTGTTGGGAGGTAGCCCTAGGAGGAGGCCCAGGTGACAAAGGGCTGACCCAACAACCTCTTGTGTGAGCTGGGGAGCAGATACCCCCACCCGAGCCTTCAGATGAGCCTGCAGCCCCAGCCTGACAACTCATGGCAACCTCATGAACACATGAGCTAGAGCCTGGATCCCCGCCTCACAGTTGCTGAGAGAATGTGGCCTCGCTGTTTTAAGCCACTGCACTTTGGAATAACTTGTTATACCACAATAGAGAATTAATACCTGCTTCATTTTAGAGTTGGGGAAACTGAGGCTCCAAGGAGTTAAGTGGCTCAGCTCAGGTCACCCAGCACAGATGCAAATCCAGGCCTACCTGACTCTGCATAGTACACAGATCTAGGGCTTGAAGGTAGAGGGGACAGGTCCAGCCCTGACCAAGCTGGGTGCATGCAGCCCACCCACACCACAGCAGAGAGAAGCCTAGCCAGCCCCTGCCCCACCTGCCTCAGAGGACCTGTTTCCTCCCCCTGCACCGATAGCCCCTGCTCCTCTCCTTGGCTCTACCGTTTGGCTTTTATCCAGAACTTTCCACCCCGTCACAGTGCCACCAGCAGGAACTCTCATGGCTTCATCTGGGAGGCAGGCTAGACATGCAGGCCACCCAGGGTGAGGAGTCTTCACTGTTGACCTTGACCTACAGGGCTGCTGACCGCTGAATGACTATGGTTGGTCCTGGCCTCTGCTTCCTGCTTCCCACGAAACCCCCTGCTCTCAGAACCCCCAACTTTGCTCTCAACCCACCCCACTCCAGGATGGAGCATAGGGTGAATCATTTCAACTCCCTGAACCTCAGTCTTCCCACCTGAAAAGTGGGAGGAGACAGCGCAGCAGGACAGTGATGGACGAGTCGTGAGTGGTGTCCCAGCCCCAGCCTCCTGCCAGCCAGAGCTCAGTGGGCCACTTATAGGCTCAGGTGCCATGAGAAGCAGGCAGGGACAGGTGCCTTCCCATCCCACCCTCGCCTGCCCTGCTCTCTGGGCCAGAACTCAGCCCTGTGGTCCCGGAGTTCACAACGAATCCCAGTCTCCTGCTTTGGACGATGCTATGGCGAGGGCACATGCAAAAGTCTGGCGGCCGACACTGCTTTAAGCGTCAAGGGGAGTCGGGGGCAGCGGGGAGGAGTGTGCAGAGGCCAGGCCACACCCACGGCAGGTCCTACCGGTGCTGAGGAGCGTGGGGGACCGAGTGAGCCCCAGTTGAACCCAGCTGGGTCCTCCCTTTCCGAATCCCACAGGTGTGGTCAAAGGTTTTCCACTGGGAGGGTGTAGCCTTGCTCCAGGTCTCCTGGTGACCTTGGATAGCTGGGAGTCTCATCCCGAGGAGGTGTAACCCTTTCTCATCCCTCCCACTCAATCTTTCTGGTTATTTCCAGAAGGCCTCCAGCTTGGGCGCTTCAGAGGCCACAGCCCCAGGTCAGAAGGATACTACGTTAGTTTGTTTTCACTGAGTTTCGTTTCACAGTTTCCTTTTATTTATGGAAAGAAAAGAGGAAGAAGAAGAATGATAATGATAAAAACAAGAGCCTTTCCTTTGCAGTCAGGATATCAGCACTCAAGGTAAAATCAAGCCATGTTAGGGACACGAGATGACTGGCACATCTGTGACGGCAGTGGGATTGGTATGAGCCAAGGTGGGGGAGGAAAGAACGGAGCTTGAGGGGGTAAGAGGAGAGGGTTTCCACTTTCCGTCAGAGCTTCAGGAGCCCTGGAGTGCACGTAAAGGTGTGGCGCCTTCTCTGGGCTCCTTCCTGGGCCCATCCCAGGCTACCTCTCTGACTGGGAGCCCTCCCGTGACCTCTGCCACTCCATGAGGGGCCCGGCAAGCTGTGCAGTACCTGCGGCCCTCTCCGGGCACCCAGTCAGATCCTGCCAGACCCTCGGGGCAGAGGCCCACTGCCCTACTCCCCTTTCTAAGGCAGCCCTGAGAATGAGCCCTCATCTCCCTGCCTCATCATTCAGTTCCCAGGATACATCTCTCACTTGCTGTACTCCCTTGATGCAACCTACCTGTGGTTTAGGTAATACTATGACTGTGCTTGGGTATTACTGTGACTGTGCCTGGGAATTAATATGGCTGTGCCTGGGTATTACTATGACTTTGCCTGAGTATTGCTATGACTGCACTTAGGTGTTAGTATGACTGTGCTTACATCTTGGTTGTGCCTTCTCATCCTCTCCCACGCTCTTGCATCCTGGAAACTGTTGCTGTGTTGGGAGGCGGCCCCGGGGAGAGACCCAGGTAACAGGGGGCTTGGGTATTACTTGGGTATTACTATGACTGCACTTAGGTATTACTATGACATAATTTGGGTCTACTGTGACTGTACTTGGGTATTACTATGACTGTGCCTAAATATTACTTTGACTGTGCTTGGGTATTATTATGACCGTGCTTGGATATTACTATGACTGTGACTGGATATTTCTATGACTCCACCTGGGTATTACTATGACTGTGCCTGGGAGTTGCTATGACTGGGTTCTAGGTATTACTATGACTGTGCTTGGATACTACTATGACTGTACACTTTAGGTATTGCTATGAATACTTGGGTATTACTATGATTGAAGATGAATATATTACTATGACTGCACTTGGAAATCACCATAACTGCAGCTGGATATTACTATGACTCCTTCTGGGTATTACTATGACTGCACCTGGGTGTTACTATGACTGCACCTGGGTATTACTATGAATGTACTTGGATATTAATATGATTGTGCTTAGGCATTACTATGACTGCTTAGTCATTACTATGATTGTGCTTAGTCATTACTATGACTGTACTTGAGTATTAATATGACTGTGCTTGGGTATTAATAGGGCTGTGCTTGGGTATTACTATAGTACTAGTCAATACTATATGTGAGTATTACATACACCATGCCCATGAGAAAAGGACAGTTCAGGGGGGGTTATTCACTTGCCTCAAGACACAGTCAGTGAGAGTCATCTGAAATCTGAACTGAGAGCTCTGTAACCCCAGACCTCTACTCCCTTTTCATGCCCCCCACCCAACAAATTCAGCCTCAGACTCTCGAATTTTCAAATTATAAATCTTAGCAACCTGGCACCAATGGCTTTAGAAAGCACCTACGTTCTCCTGTCCAAAGTGGCAGAGAATTAGGGGAAAACATGTTACTTGCGGGGGGAGGGTCCTTCATCCAACTCACCCCTCAGAGTGTGGTCCGAGGACCACCATCCCTTGGGGGGGCAGCATTAAAGATGCCAAGTCTCAGGCCTCACCCCTTCCTGCTGAGTGAGAAGCTGCAGGTTGTGGGTGCTTCTGAGTTAGGAAGGGGTTAGAAGCGGGCCACAAAATGTAATACTTAATTCCCTGCTGTCCATACCCCCTCTCAAATCCACTAATGGTGAAGTGTCAGCCACTGACAGGAAAGAGACTTGAGGCTGCAGTAGGAACTGCCAGAATTAGATGACGTCACAGCCTGACGGTGGCTGCCACCTCTGCTAACCTGTAACTCTGGCCTCCTGCCCATGGGAGAGCAGAGCCTTGGGCCAGATGCACTCTGGATGGGATTCTCCCAAAACCTGGCCCCAGGACCAGACCAAGCTGTTGATCGATTCTAGGCTCTAGCCAAGTATCATCTCTGGCTTTGATGCTATTAAATGTTTCTTCCATGTATGGTTCGTTCCCATGAATTGCGGAGCTAACTCTCCAGGGCTCTTGAACACACGCGTACACCCTATTCCCCCTCTTTAGTAATCCAAAATCCCAGAAATCTCCAACCCCACCACGGTGACCCCTAGCCCATCTACCAGCACTCTTTCCAGCTTTTCTTTCCTGTACTCAGTCCAGAAAGAATCAGGACTACACTTTCCAAGGCCTGGACCCCACATTTACTTTGCTATGTGGCAATGAGGAAGTCACTTTGCTTCTCCGGACTGAAGGTTTGAGTTCAGAGAACCCTGGAAGCTCAAAGCTAGAAAGCACCTTGGTCATCTCCTGGATCACCAACCACAGTACCTAGTTCAGGAGCTCATCCGTGGGATGCTTAAATACTTCCAGAGATGGGCAGCCCACTACCTGTATAAAATCAGAGGCTGAGCACCAATAACTGTGCCCCCTAGCTTTGACACTGGTGATACTCTGCCTCCTCTCCTTTCTGTCTGCCTACAGCAATATTCAAGGATTGGTGCATTGCCAAAATACCAAATAAAATCAGATGATGGGTAAGAAATAAGAGGATTGTTGATTGGATTTCTTACCCTTTCTTTTTTTTTCTTTCTGACACTTCAATTATTTCAGTTATGACTTTTTCATAAAACAGTTCATAGATTGCTGGAGAACAAGTAACCTTTAAATCTCCCATTTAGCACATTACAATAATTTCCTTGGAAATGTATTAGAATATCACAGGTGCTCACGCTATATGACCTACTGCAGGCGCTTCATCAGCAAATTAATGTCGAGGTTAATTCAAACTTTGGGGAAAGTGCAAACTTGACAAAGACGAATCCAGCATTTGCAATAATGATCAGGGCAGCAAAGGCAGGATGGCAATGGCAGTGCCTCCGGGAGAGCAACCTGGGTAGGCAGTGAGTCCCCTGCATTTCGTCAGAAGTTTGGGATAAAAGCATATATTCCAAGGCCAATTTCTTTGGGTTCAAATTCTGACTCCAACACTAATAGCCACATGGTCTTGAGCAAGTGACTGCCCCTCTTTGGGCCTCAATCTCCTTATCTGTAAAATGAGTAGACAGTAGTATCTGTCTCATTGTGAAGATTAAATAAGTTATTACATGGCAGAATGTTTGACACAGAGTCACCATTTATTTAAGGTCAATAAATAGCTTTCACCATCCCCGTATCACCACTGTCACCACCACCACCTGCATTGTCACCATTACCATCATCATTTTTACCATCACCACCATACCATCACTACCACCACCATAGTCACCGCCACCACCTCATCATCCTTGTCATCACCACGTGCCATCACTACCACCGTCATCACCACCATCATCATCTTCATCATCACTACCACCACCACCATCATCACCATCATCTTCGCCATCACCGTCTCTATCGCTATCTACCGTTACCAACACCATTATCGCCAACACATCATCACCACCACCATCACCACCTTCACGATGATCTTCACCATCATCCCTACCATCACCAACACCATCATCCCAATCATCGCCATCATCATAATCACTACCACCACCACCATCATCATCATCATCATCTTCACCATCACCGTCTCTATCGCTATCTACCGTTACCAACACCATTATCGCCAACACATCATCATCACCACCATCACCACCTTCACGATGATCTTCTTCGCCCTCTTCCCTACCATCACCAGCACCATCATCCCAATCATCGCCATCATCATAATCTCTACCACCACCACCATCATCATCATCTTCACCATCACCGTCTCTATCACTATCTACGTTACTGACACCATTATCGCCATCACATCATCACCACCATCACCACCATCACCACCTTCACGATGATCTTCTTCGCCATCTTCCCTACCATCACCAACACCATCATCCCAATCATCGCCATCATCATAATCTCTACCACCACCACCATCATCATCATCTTCACCATCACCGTGTCTATCACTATCTACGTTACCAACACCATTATCGCCATCACATCATCACCACCATCACCACCACCATCACCACCTTCACGATGATCTTCTTCATCATCTTCCCTACCATCACCAACACCATCATCCCAATCATCGCCATCATCATCATCACTACCACCACCACCACCATCATCTTCGCCATCACCGTCTCTATCACTATCTACGTTACCAACACCATTATCGCCATCACATCATCACCACCACCACCACCACCATCACCACCACCATCACCACCTTCACGATGATCTCCTTCGCCATCTTCCCTACCACCACCAACACCATCATCCCAATCGTTGCCATCATCATGACCATCACTGTTATCACTATCACTGCCATCAGCATCACCACCAACAATATAAGGTCACCATCAACGTAACCCATCACCACCATCATCATCATTACAGATACCACCATTATCACCACCATCACCCCCATCTTCCCCATCATCACCCCCATCACCATCATCAGTGTAACTCTTCAGTATCATCACTGTCGTCATCATCATCTTCACCCTCATCATCTTCACTTCACCATTATCATCACCGTCGCCAGTACCATCGCCACCATCACTGTCACTACCATCACCATATTCTCCACCATCACCAACACCATTATCACCATCATCGCCGCCACCATCATTGTCACTCCCATCATCATCACCGGCACAGTGCCCCCATCTCATGCAGCTTCCTGACCCACCAGACCCACGTGTGCCTGGATTCAGGACTGAGCCCAAGTGTTTCCTCCTCAGAAAGACCTCCCCTGACTTCCAGCCACATAGTCCCTCCCCACCAGCCAGCCACCCATCTGCTTCACGTATTCACAGCACCTCTCTGATCGTCTATGTAGTTGCCTGGCTTTTTTCTTCTCTCTCCCAGTAGAGGAAGAATCTACAAGATCTAGAATACTGTGCCACGTAGAAAATTCTCAATAAAGACTTGCTAATGGGTGGCGACCAGGATCACCCTTCCTGCAACCCCAGAACCTGCACAGGTAGGGGATGGCTGGGCTGGGGGTGCAGGAAGGGGGAAGTCAGATGACAGGACTTGACCCCCAGATGGGCAAAATCACACTCTCGCCCCTTCCCACCCCCTCCTCCTGGGGACAGCCAGGCAGGGCAGCACAGGGAGGGGGCGGGTCACGGAGGAGCCCTCCCTTTTGGTATCCATTTCACTGGCAGTTGCCCATCAGGCTTTAAAGCCCCAGAAGGCGGGAGGGGGCCTCAGACTTTGAGCTGGCTCTGGGCCCAGGACACCCTGTGGCAGATAGTGTGGACTCAGATGCAGCAGGTCAGGGTGGGCCTCTGCTGCTGGGCCCAGAACCACATGGGTAGCACAACCTGCTCCTCCGGGGCCTGGTCAGCACGAGGCCTGGCACACCACGGCTCTAGGAGGAGCAGACTTCATGGGATTAGGATCAGGGCCTCTGGGGACAGAGCTGGA
The DNA here is from genome assembly GCA_027257055.1 of Cephalopachus bancanus. Classification (NCBI taxonomy): domain Eukaryota; kingdom Metazoa; phylum Chordata; class Mammalia; order Primates; family Tarsiidae; genus Cephalopachus; species Cephalopachus bancanus. The sequence goes on from JAPVLO010000072.1 coordinate 6,243,703, forward strand.
CTCCCTGGATCCCAGGAACGTGGAAAGGGCCAGATGGCCAGGTCCATCTGGGGCTTCTAGGGACCCAGGACCTCAGGGGACTACTAGGGATGGGGGCTCTTGGGTGTTGTGGTCCTGCTTCCCAGGGAGTGCACTTTCCTCATGGGGCGCGATTAACGCAACAGGCTGCCAGCCGGGGAGGTTCAGAGCATCCTTCCCCATCTTTCGGAGGGTGTCAACGTCTCTGGTGATTTGGGAGAGGATTGGAATGTGGATGAGAGGGGTGTGGGGGTGTGCACAGCCCTCCCTTGCCTAAAGTCTGACCATGTGGGGCTGTGAGGCTCACTGAGGCCTGGCTGAGTCCTAGGGTTTGGGGCCCAGGGCTTCCTGCTGTCAGCCCTGCCTGCCAGCCTCCCATCTGCTCCTTCCATGCCAGCGGTTCCTTCCACTGAGCCTGGCACAGGCCACTGCTGCTCCCAGGGTGGCTGGGGGCCCATGTTCTGTTGAGAGGCGGGTGTGGCTTATTTACCAGAGCTTCTTCAGGGGCCTGGAGGAGGAAGAACATTTTTAGCAAGTAAATAAGATCATTTATAGAGAAACAATACCAGACTTGGGATGGAGACCCAGGAACTGAAGACTGCCAGGCTCAGTGCCCAGAAAGGCAGCCAGACACCCAGGATGGTGCCTCCAGCTCCTCCCAAGAGGCATCCAGGCAGGAGGTGAGGCCTGACGCTCAGCTGGAGGCCCAGGGCAGGGCCTGTTTGGGCGGGAGCAAGGTAGCCCAGAGCCTCCTGGGGTACATGCCTCTAAGTAGCACACTCCTGCACATGGCACATGGTTACAGGTGGCACATGCCTACACAAGGCACACGCCCGCATGAGACACACGCCTACAGGTAATACACACCTGTACATGGTACACACCTGCACGAGGCACACATCTGCAGGTGGCACACACCTACAGGTGGCACACGCCTGCACGAGGCACACCTGCAGGAGGCACATGCCTGCCTGAGGGACACACCTATAGACAGCACATGCCTGCATGAGACACACACCTGCACATGACACACACCTGCACGTGACACATACTTGCATGTGACACATACTTGCATGTGACACACTCCTGCATGTGGCACATACCTGCACATGACACCTACCTGCAAGTGATGCACCCCTGTTTGTGGTGCACACCTATCCATGACACATTCCTGCATATGGCTTCCCACTGTCATGCTCATTTATTCACCAAAGTTGTCCTTCAGTGGATTAATTCAATAAAACAATCATTTCTTCAATCATTCATTCAACAACCACTGGATTTATATTTACTGCTGGGAGATACAGAAGGAATGTCGGTGATGAGCCAGTGTGGGTGCCTCCGGCCCAGATGCCTCTCCTGTGAAGACCCACTGAGGAAAGTTTACACCAAGAGCGTGGGCCGATGCATTCTCAGCAGGGCTCGTGCCATGTGGCGGGTCATTGGGTCCCAGGTGGAGGTCTAGAGGGCCCCTCCCTGGGCCCCAACCCCCAATACGGGGTCTTGACAAACGCCATCCACCTCAGGAGAGGTCAGGTGCCCAACTGATGCAGAGAGGAGCAGCCTCCCTGTATGCCAGCAAAAGAGGCTCCTTTTCTGATGGGAGGCTGGGGACGTGGTGGACACCTAAAAGCCTGTCCCCTCCCTAGAGGCCTGCAGTTACCTGGAGTGCCAGAATGCAGGATGTGCCATGCCACTGGAAAGGGACGCTCAGGGTGCATAGCAGGGTCAGTCATGTGCGCCAACGGAAGGATGGAAAAGTGTGCTGAGATCCATACCGGGAGTGGCATCGCCAGATGAGGGAACATGGCCCAGCAGCCTGGGAAGGGCGCATAGGCACTGGACTTGGAAGCGTGGCTGGAATTTGTGCAGATGTGTGCAAGCCAGAATGTGCTTCTGGAAGAGGGTGTGCTGGGCGCCAGGCACAGGATCTGCACGCGCAGACCGGCTGCTGGGTGGGGGGTGGGCAGGATGAGCCCAGCTCCATCAAGAGGCAGGAGCTTCAGTGGCAGCTGGATTACCAAGGCCTTCTTGCGGTGGTGGCAGAAGTACTCGTCCCCTCAGTGTTCTTTCCTCTTTCTGTAGAATCACCATTTCTGCCCAGTTGAAGACTTTTCCCAGGTTCCCTTGCAGCTACACGTAACCATGAGGGATACCCAAGTGGGATTAAAAGAGCCTTGTCCTGGACAGGTCTCCTGGTTCAGGTGACAGAAACTCAGCCCATACTAGGGAAGGCCCAAAGGGAAATCTGCTGGCTCACCAAGCCACTAGAGCAGGGCGAGGCGGCCTTGGGCACCATCTGGGTCTGCAGGCCCTGCTTCCATCTCCTGGATGCTGCGGCCTGAGTGCTGGCTGATGCCCTCCTCCCACATGGGGCCTGTACACAAGACGTGCACACAGGCACACATGGCTCAGGCAGGCGCACACATGTGCACATCCTCCCATGTGCACACACATGCATGCTTGCACAGCCACATACACTTGCATACATACATGCATATGCTCATTCATGCATGTACACAAACACATGACATGTGGC